>CM021110.1:343555409-343691134 GCA_007115665.2 Sequoiadendron giganteum
ATGGAGAGTAATGTAGAATGTGGAGGAAAGGAAAAAAATATAGAGGAAGATATTAGTGTTTAAGAAGAATAGAAAGTTATGAAAATTTGGAGGTGATTTTTTTTTTTTAATTTGGATTTCAATATATATGTAATAAATTTATAGAAAAAATGGTTTTTGATTTTGATTTTCTTTTTTTTTGATAAATTGAATAGATTAAAGTTTGAGAAGAAAATATCAATTAGTAATCTCGTAATCACAAGTCATATTTTGTTTTTTGTTTTTTGGATACTAATAAATGTGGATAATTGATAGTCTATGGTGGATTATAAGAAGATATCTATTACTACATGATATATAATAGAAGGTTAATGGTGTGTGGATTCAAATTAATAGACATAACAAATTGATAAGTTTTCAAGATGGGCAAATAGTTTTGAAACTCTGAATTAAGGTATGTTTAAATGATTTTATTTTAAATGTTGGTAATTTCAAGAAGATTATGAATTAATAGGTCAATATCATATTTGAATGTATATACAAAAATTCCATTTAATAAGTCATGAACATAATGTTTTAAATTGACTCTAGGTGAAAAAGGTTATTCTAAAGCAATATTAATCTTGACCAAAATCTTAAACATGGATATGCATATAGATATATGATTCAAAAAGTTTAATGAAGAAATCAATATTAGCATATGAACAGACTTTATAAGTTAAGGTGAAGGTATAATGCTAGTAATATATGTGGAGTTTAATATTCAAGGCTTTTTATAAAAGCATAAAGAAAATTTTAAATATAGGAAGGCTTGATCATTAGGCTCTGATACCAAAATGTAATGTCACTTTTCCTCCAAAGTTATTTAAGTGTTACCAGCGGATTTAGTAGATTAAATATTAGAACAAAGATTAAAAAAACTACAATATTCTTAAAATGGATGCAAATAATCAATGTAAAAGATAATATGTGTGAGTTTATTAAGAAATTCCAAAATAGATAGTTAACCTGATAAATGGAATACACATTCATATAATTCATATACATTAACACCAAAATCATATATATATTCTTAATATAATTTAGATTCAATAGTTTTAATACTTATCTGAATAATAATATTGCAAAATCCACTCTCAGTTCAAACATCGTCACATCAATGACAAAGTACTCAACAACATGTCCATAATGCATCCTAAATAGAAAGAATATCGATGTATTGCGCACTACATCGTGGGTCCTATCTTTCCTTCAGTTTTTATGCACCATTGGACAAATGGGGAGAGGATTCGATGCATCCCATACTACACTGTGGGTCCATCCTCAACCCCTAGGAATATCTCAGTGGTACTGGCTCTTGCCATGGAGCAATCTAGGAGGAAGGCGTACTTTTCCACTCTACATGAGTGTTGGTTCCACCGGAACAATGCTCAACACTCATGCCACAAAACCATGCCCTAACCAGGATCGTCCTGAGTGCATGCACTTGTACCCCAGGTTGGACACACACTATAGATGTGCCCCTTCTCCATCCTATCCATAGCTCACCAACCACTTCCTTCTTCCTTGGTTGTTCTTCTTCCTTTAGTTTTCTCCCTTCTTGAATGTTCCTCACCATTCTCACATGAATGATTTATATATCCTTTTAAGGGGTGATTTCCAAACCATCACACCCTTTCACAAAAGGTTACCTTTTAATAATTATTCTTGTTTTCTTTAAAGAGTGTTTATAAGTATTCTTTATTAAACTCTCTTTTAACCAAAGGATCATAATATCCTTTATTTTCTATCTCCCTTTTAATTCCAAAGATTTATTTATATATTTCTCTTCTCTTGGGGAAAAAGTCACATAACAGGTGGTCATTTAAATTGAGTATAGTGTTGTTTGAGGGGGAGTTACATAAGGTTGTTAAAGAGACTATGACCACAAAAATCATGTGGTTTGAGGATTATTTAAAAAAATACAAGCATGGAGAGACTTGTTCAAATTTAAAGTGTAAAGTGTCCTTTTTTCTAAAAATTCGGGGTCTTTTATTATAATTGTAAATTGGATTAAAAAAAAATTGGGCTTTCTCTTTTTGGAAATTTATATGTAGAAACATGATATTGTAAAGCGTTAAAAGTCAACGATTGGATTCAATTAACTTAGTTGTTCTCTTGTCAAATTTGACTTTTTGGTTTCCAAAATTAATTCAATTGTTTTGAAATATTTTTTTCATTTTCATGGACTACTAGATCAATTTAGGTGAATATTTCAGATCACTAGTATTTTGTCGATTGTAAGGCACTTTGCATGGTTATCCTAAATATCAATGTTGGTTGTTAAATGAAATATAAATTTTATACCAGGGTTGTGACTATTTGTATTGTCAAGTTGTACAAGATTATGATGGATGCTCATTCATTCTATAATAGTTGATTTATTCTCAAATGATTGCACCATTTTGTAAATTGGTTATGGTAAACATAGTCAAGAAAGATTGGTCTTTAAATTGGATTTGTGTATTCAATGATCAAATTGAAAGATGGGATAATCAAGCTCATTCTTATCCCTACATCTTCCCACTTTTTTTCATGTTTTATGTAAAATCAATTAGGTTAGGATTTCTATATTGTTAAGTTATAATCTCACAAAATATGTGCTTTATTTTGAAATTTTGAAATTCTCTATTTTGAAATGTCATAACCCAAATTTATTACATTTTTAATTATAATATGATAAATTGAATTATTGAGGAAATTCAATATTTTGAATGTAAATTTTGATATTTTTAAAAAGATTGAAAGAAGTTGACCGTCGTTGACTATGTGATCTTTTGAATTATCTTATATATATTTATGATTTGAACAATACTGATGAATCTTGGGAAGTGCAATTGTGTCCAATTGCAAGGTGACAGGTTGAAGGATGAGAACATGCTTGAAGTAGGATTGTTTAGCCAAATTGAATGGTAAGCAAGGTGGAATCTAGGTGCACACACTACAAATGGCATGATGAATTGCATTTGAACTTTTGCATATATAGAAGAATGTAAATTACATGATTTGAATTGTCCCAATGATTGAAAATGAATGGTTTGTAGAAAAAAGAAGATCCATGATTTCAAGTTTAAATTGTTTACCTAAATTCTATGTTTTGAGAATTTGGAAGAAAATGAAAGTACGTATTTTAAGGAATGATTAAAAAAGGAATACAAATTTCACTATATAAAATTAGGTAAAAGTCCCTTTTTGCTCAAATATATTGATGCTCGAAATGAAATAAAAGTTTTTTATTTAATTATATGTATATATATACATATACATATTCATATTTCTTATCAATTGAATTTGATAGCCAATATTATCAATATCAGACTATTTGAATCAAAATGAAAATCATGAGGAAATCCCATGAAGGTCGTGGTATGTCATAGGCATTAAGACAATATTCAAATTAGGAGAGTGGGACGACAAAATAATTAATGTCGTATATTGATCAAAAATGGCCTCTAGTAGAGGGTAGTAAAAATAAAGAAATTTTTTATTCTAGAGACATATCAACACAAACTCGCAATGATCGAGTGGTTGTATGAAGAATTGAGGAAAAAGTCGAAGAAAATCCCTGATTTCAAAGGTATTTGAGTGATTTTTCACTAAAAATGCTACTTTTTATTTCTCTTTTAAAGTTTTATCTATTAGCTATGCACATTTCAATTAATTAAAATGTTGATTTTCTTGATTTGAATGAATCGTGATCATCAAACATCTTGTGCAAATGATACGAGTTGTATTTTTTGGGGTGATCCCACAATGCTAGTTTATAATTTTTGGGAGATTCTGATTTTTGCTAAAATCACATATTTTTAGAAAATATAATGATTTAAGCCTTAATAAATTTTGTTTTAAGGATTCCAATTGAGTATGGTTTGATCGAACCACCTTAGATAAAACTCCCATGGATAGAACCCCGCTAGTATTAAACCATACATATAACAAAGTCTCCTATACACCTATCAAAATGCTGATAAAAAATCACTTTTGATTTACCTTTTGGAGGATCAAATCATTTCATTTAAAAGTTATTTTTTGTAAGTATGTAGTCCTTATTATAATCTTCCCAAAAAGTATAATTTTAAATAAATTTAATTTTATTATTATATTAATTTTTTTATTTCTTGTGAATGTAGGTTTTTCACCAAAAATCAAGCTCTCCATTTTGTGCATGTGGAAATATAGCAGATTATCAAAGAAAAAATAGAAAAAATATGAGTGGACTAGATATTGAAGTCCTTCATCCAACAAAAAGAAAATTGAATTTTGATACGTACAAAATGGTCCACTTATGTCTGAAGTGTAATTGGTTTGACTTTGAAACTTGATTAAGGAAACAATATTCAATAAAACACTATGAAACCAATTGGAAGCACTGGGTATCATAATTAAAAATCTAAATTCAAAAAAATTAGAAATTTATCATTCATGGAAAAAAATTACGTGTTATATGGTAAGCGTCACTCCTTAAAAATGGTGTTTATTGAAAAAAACTAGTTTTCAAAGGAGATGGAAAAATAAGTGCAATCTAATTCCAATTTTTTTGAAAAAAATATATTTAGAATCTACAATAAAAATGTCACAAATCACTAGTTTTCATCATCTTGAAATTCCTCACGGTTTAGCTGCTATAGGTGTCCCAAAGTGAAGATTTAGTTAGAAAAAATCAACTCAGTGTCTAGTTTGGCCAAAAATTGTAAACCAGTATTATGGGATCACCCTCTGATTAAAACATGACATTTTTGGTCTTCCTATGCTTGGATTTTCTTGTGCATGTGTCGCCCAGAGCTTATAAGTGTGTTGTTAGAATATGTGGATTAATTAAAATGTAAATTAACACACCAATGAAACATTAGATTGAAAGAAATTGATTAAAAAGATAAAACAAACTCTATATAATAGCAACTTCTTCAAATTCCTCCCATCGTCCTCTATCTCCAAATATTTGATTAAAGTTACTAGCTCTCAGTTGTGTAAGCAACAACTTGTTGAAATGACAACTTAGGAGAATGAGATTGATTGAAAATTCATGTGTATTGCTAATGATTTAAGCTATGAAATTGAACTTGAAATGCTATGATATATTTGCTAAAATGTTGATATGCTAATTCGAATAAAATTATAGTAAACTACACATGAAATCTAGGATGAAATCTACTTACGAAATGGTTGTATTTATAGATTTTCTAAGGCAAGAATCTAGTTGGCGGAGATCAACAGTTGAAATTCAAACCTGTTGCGATGAACAGTGAGAGATTAAGAAGTTGAGAGAAAGGTGGAAGGTTGAGAGGAAGTGGAAGAATATTTCAACCCACAAAACCATCCTCATTCAAAAATGGAGACAAAAATGGCATTTATCTTTTCATTTATGAAAATTGGTTGAAAGTTGATGATAGTTGCTAATTAAATAAATAAGTTTATTTAATTTCTTGTGACAATGAATTTAGAAGCTTCCAAAATTAAATAATTAATATTTAATATGTGTAAGAAGTGAAAAAGATAAGTAATTAAATATTTTACAATATTTAATTAAGTGGGATGAAAAAGATATTAAATAAATGGTTAATTTAAATGTGAAGTGAAGAATGAATATTTCATTGTTTGAATTTAAATGTTTAAACTTAGAAATAAAATGATAATCAAATATTTAATAAATTATGAAATTTATTTAATTTAATTAAGAGGAAAATAGCAATAATTAAATAAACTTATTTATTTAAACTAAAAGAATTGGAAAATGAACAATATAAAAAAATAATTAAATTTATTTATATGTAGATGACTTTAGAATATTAATTAAATAATTCATATTTAATTAATTAATAGGTTTGAATAACTGTGGCCATTTTTAGATGTGTAGATTTTGCCCCTCTTTGAAGTGATGTGTTTTACGCATTGCTTCAAAGAATTTTTCCCTGGAATTTAGAAATTACTGATGCTATATGCCCCCTTGAGAGATAAATCACGTTATGATGAGGATGATTCGAAATAATTTAATTGATTTTTGGAGAGAAAGATGGTGATTTAACTCTCAAAATAGCGCTTTGTATGGTAAAAATTTGAATAATTTCCCACTTTTACCCCCTTAAAAGGTGGAAAAGGTAAAAAATCATTTTCAAAGTAACTTGCAGTAATTTTCAGAGCTCGAAGAGATAAAAACCTAACAAAAGGTATGTTATAGGATACATCCCGATCTAGAACCTGACAAAAGGTATTCTTCACAACAGGTCCCACTTTGATTGGTAGCATGATGAGGCCTTTGGAAGATCTTTCCTCATCATCATATGCCTTGATTGTAATATTCCTTTGTGGATCTATATATTCTTCATAATATCCCAAAGCGAGGATCAATGTCAAAGTACAAATGTTTAATCTAGCTACCCCATCTATTAGGACACGTCTAATTCAGGCTTTGTGAACCATAACCTCTAGGTAGAGTGATGAATTATGCATATGGGTCATGGATGAGTCATCCTTCTCAGTAAAGGATAAACATGTGGATGAGGAAAACTGTCCCACCATTGCTTGAAATTTATTGATAGCCAGATCAGGAGAGATAGTTGTATCAACAAGTCCCTTTTCCAGATGGTCCTTATGCACAAGTGATAACTTTAAGAGCTCCAAGATAGAAATTTGGGCTGATTTTTTTCGTATTTGATCAACCAAATTGTATTGACTTGGAGGGGGAAATTCTACTTTAGATGAGCTTCCTTTTACAATGATTTTGGCTTGTCCCCTTGTCGTAGCATTGACTTCTCGATATTCCTGCTTACCTTTGATTCTGATACATTGATTTGTTGATCGTCCATGTAAATATGATTGATAATGGTGTCGTGGACATAATTAACATTATTTCCCTTATCACTCGAGGATTCCCCTTTTTTATAATTGGGGAGAGGATCCTTGAATGCCTAATGGTCATCATTGACATTATATCCTTCAACCGTAATGGCACGATTATCAATCAAATCTTGAACAACATTCTTTAACCCTTGGCAATTATTTGTCTTATGACCTTTACACCTATGATAATCACAAAAGTGTGAGTCATTCCATGATGGTGGTTTAATTTGAGGCTCATAATCTCTTTGTAGTGGCAATGTAATAGTGTTTTGATTCAATATTTGTTTGAGAATGGATTACAAAGATTGGCCCAAGGGAGTAAAACTCCATCGATTTGAAAAATATGAAGATCTGGGCGCATTTGAATTTTGATTATTGCCAAAATTATTTCCATGATTATTAGTCACATTCCCTTGATTGGAAACATTACCTTGGGTACTAGAATTTCCAACATTATTTCTACATGGGACACCTGATACATTAAGGATGGTAGGCTTCACATTCACATTGTTAGCATCTACTACCCCATCATTCACAACATTTTTATTTCGAGTCCAAAATCGTGAATTTTCATTGTTGTTACTATTGTTGTTGTTGTACAAATTTGAACCCTCTTTATCGATTTTCAGAACTCCACGCTTGACCAAGGCACCTTCAATAGTATTTGTGTTTTCAATCAATTTTTCAAATGATTGAGGACAGTGAAGGTTTAGTCTATAACTCATATCTTGATTCAGACTATCGATAAAGATCTCCATCTTTTCCATTCCAGGAACAATATAGGAGTATCTAGCAAACACCCTTCTCCACCTTTGTAAAAAAGTGGTGAACGATTCCCATACCTTTTGTTTCACCTTACAAAGATCAAGCATGGTTATCTGGTTTTGGATGTTGTAGGAGTATTATGATATAAATTTATTTATTAACTCCTCAAATGTTCTGATGGGGGGAGTGATCTTTGAAAGCCACTCCATGGATTGTCCACCTAGAATTCTTGGAAACAATCACATTAAGTAGGTATCTTCATGAACGAATTCTAAGCTCATATTTTGAAAATCCCTCACATGTTCAATGGGGTTAGTTTTCCCATTATACCTATCAAATTTGAGGATTTCGCAATATTTTGGAAAAGGAATCATTTGAAGACTCCTGTCAAATGCATAAGGACATATATCATCCAAAACATATTTCTTTGTTGTACCTCCTTGGATTTCTTTCATTTTCATTTGTAATTCTTTTAATTGTTGAGTAAGAGCATTAAAATCATTAAGAGGGGCTTCAAGATTTTCATTAATCCCTTTTGTGTCAAAATCGGCAAGTAACTTAGCTCCTTGATTAGCTAATGAAAGGAAATATCTTTCCTTGTTTCATTCTAAAATCCTCTCCATAAGTGTATGGAATTGGGGATCCTATTCTTCTTCTTGAAGCATTTCTTCTATTATCTCTTTAGTATTTGAATTATGAAAGGGATTCTCTTCCCTATCATTATTATCGCCCATTTTTCTTACTGTACTTTCTCTTTCGTATTTTTGTATGTGTTTTTGAGATCTCGTGACAACAGGCATAAGCTTTGCCCAATTTCTACTAAATTTGATCAAAAGAATGAAATAGTGCAATTATAGTAGATATGAAAGTCAAGATAGAATGATGATTCTATGACCTTAAAATATTTTTAATCTTTAGCTCGTGATTCCCTGATTGAAAGGATGAAAATCCTATTTGCAGGAATTAAACCAAAGATAAAAAATAAAGATGATTTTTCACTTTGTGAAGTTTGATCGTAGCTTTGTAAAAAGAAGGATTTGTGATAAATGCCTAAAGTGCTTGAGTTCTTTATTGCAAAAATTGACTAGGATGAGTAGAGTATACAATTACAGGTTGGGGAATGTAAGACGAACAAATATGTTGACTGTGATTATGCCTTTGAGAAAGGGCTCTTCTTTGAAAGAAGGCTTGTGAGTATAAAGGTTCTACAGCATAATCGTTAGTGAAACCTCTAACAAAGTCGTGATATCGATGAATAAAGGTCCTATGTTCAAGCAAGACCTTTTGACTTTGGTATAAAAATTTCCTCTTTTTCAATAACTTCTTATAACTGAGAGATTTCTTTGGCTTTCTAATTTTCCTCTCTAGGGACTTTCTGGAAAAAGTTGCAGACTTCCAAACCTTGAGCATAGAACAAGACTAGACTGAGATGATTGATTTTCTGAATGTCAGAAAATTACCTAGGCTCGGAACCCAAATGCATCGAAACAAAGCATGAATGCACTAAAATAGAACACAGATGCACCAAAGCATAGCACAAATGCGCTAAAACAGAGCACATATGCGCTAAAACAGAGCACATATGTGCCAAAATAGAGCATAGATGCATTAAACCATAGCACAAATGCATTGAAACAGAGCACATATACGATGAAACAAAGCACAAATGTGCTAAAATAGAGCACATATGTTCCGAAACAAAGCACAAATGCATTGAAACAGAGCACAAATGTGCTAAAGCAGAGCATAGATGCACTGAAATAGAGCACAGATGCGCTAAAACAAAGTACATATGCACTTAAACAAAGCACATATGTGCTAAAACATAGCAAAAATGCGCCAAAATAGAGCACAGATGCACTGAAATAGAGCACAGATGCATTGAAATAGAGCACAAATGCACTGAAACAGACCAAGGATGTGCTAAACTTACCAATTATTTTTCTGAGACAGGCATGTTTTGATAGTTTGATATTTTCAGATGATCATAATATGATTTAAATGTGAAAAACATGGCATATAGTAGTAGATTGTTGTTTTATTAATCCTAAAATCTAAACAAAGAGTGCATGTTCTTGATATTTCCGTAGGTTTTTCACAAGATAAGAAATTTAAACAGACTCACTCTTAGTTGTCAAATAGGTCATCATAGGAATCACAACCCACAACTTAAAATCGCGTCGACTCACAGAGCCATGTCACCCCCTAGACGGCGCCCGTGTTTTTGTCTTTCCCAGGTGCGTATTCAAGGTTAGATTTCTCGATCCCTTGAGCAAACAATCTATGGCAATTATATGGTGAGCGTCTTGGGGGTGGATTTTCACTCCCCTTGCACCATGATTAAAATGATGTTTGGATACTGACACGGCTAGCTTTCTACACTATGGTTCATAGTAAAGGTTTCCATTTGGCGTGGCAATAGATAAACTCCCACAGGAGACCTCCCAACCTTTAGAACAAAGCTTTTGGGGATGGTTATCTTGCTCACTTCTGTTGAATATGGGTTTCCCCAAAATTCACTTTTGATTTAGAGTGGGTTGGAGAACCTAGCTTTGGTTGTTCCCACTTAGGTTGTTCCCATAGGGTGAGTACTTTTTCCCACTATGGTAGGCCTTCTAAAGCTTGTAATAAAGCATGAAATGCATAAAATGAAAAAGGTAAGTTTTGTGTTTTGGTCACCCAATAAAGGGGAAAGCATAAACCTATTACCCAACAATCACAACAAACAAGTGGTTGAGTTTTAAATCCAAATGAAGATTTCTACACTAAGTGAAGATGTTGCTCCACAACAAGCATTAGATTCATTTTAACCAAGATAAAATAATGTTTGGTAACTATCCTAGGATTGATAAATTCTAGATTTAAGTGTTTATCCTAGGATTGCTTCATTTTACTTTAAAACTGAACTGAAAAATATTGTTTGCAAATGGCATCGAAATCAGAATTGAATTTTCTTACAACCACTATATGCACCGAAATAGGCCATCTATGCGCTAAAACAATCAACAAATGTGCTAAATGATCAAAGAGGGATGCGTGAAAACATGTCGTCTATGTGCTAAAATAGTCCATGGATGCGCTAAAAAAGTCCATGGATTCGTTGAAACAGTCTGAAGATGTGCTAAAATAGTCTGGGGATGCGCTAAACAGAGGCTCATATGTGCTAAAGTGCAACTCCAGTCCGTCACCTATCAGAAAAATCTGCAATAAAAAGATTAAAAATGGGGGGGATATGCCCCACGGTGGGCACCAAAAAATGTGTTGTTAGAATATGTCACGGATTAATTAAAATGTAAACTAACACACCAATGAAACATTAATTGAAAGAAACTGATTAAAAAGATAAAACAAACTCTATATAACAACAACTTCTTCAAATTCATCTCATCATCCTCTATCTCTAAGGATTTGATTAAAGTTATTGGCTCTCGGTTGTGTAAGCAACAACTTGTTGAAATGACAACTTAGGAGAATGAGATTGATTGAAAATGCATGTGTATTTCTAATGATTTAACCTATGAAATTGAACTTGAAATGCTATGATATTGCTAAAATTATGATATGCTAATTCAAATGCAACTATAGTAACTATGCATGAAATCTACTTCTGAAATGACTGTAAAGGCAAGAATCTAGTTGGCGGATATCAACACTTGAAATTTGAACCTGTTGAGATGAATGGTGAGAGATTAAGAAGTTGAGAGAAAGGTGGAAGGTTGAGAGGAAAGTGGAAGAATGTTTTCAACCCACAAAACCATCCTCATTCAAAAATGGAGACAAACATGACATTTATCTTTTCATTTATGAAAATTGGTTGAAAGTTGAGGATAATTGCTAATTAAATAAATAAATTTATTTAATTTCTTGTGACAATGAATTTAGAAGCTTCCATAATTAAATAATTAATATTTAATTATGTGTAATAAGTGAAAAAGATAAGTAATTAAATATTTTACAATATTTAAGTAAGTGGGTTGAAAAACATATTAAATAAATGTTTAATTTAAATGTGAAGTGAAGAATGAATATTCCATTGTTTGAATTTAAATGTTCAAACTTAGAAATAAAATGATAATCAAATAAATAAATTATGAAATTATTTAATTTAATTAAGAGGAAAATAGAAATAATTAAATAAACTTATTTATTTAATTAAACTAGAAGAATTGGAAAAATGAATAATTAAATTTATCTATGTGTAGATGACTTTAGAATATTAATTAAATAATTCATATTTAATTAATTAACATGTTTGAGTAATTGTGACCATTTTTAGATATGTACAATAAGGCCTATTGTATATTACTTTCTAAGATTCAGATGTTGTTGACATTGTGCTTAAGCTACATGTATGCTTTTAGATAGCTCTTCATAGGGCTATCGGGGAAATCTCGATAGGCTTGTGAATGGAGCATTGTGTTGCATAAATTAATGCCACCCTTTATGGGTAGGTTGAATCTCTCACAGTGGATTAAGATGTATATTTTTCTTTGCTTATTATTATCCTTTGATGGTCGTCCGTTCAGAGCAAAGCCATCACCTTCAATTTCTAAAATCGAAGGATATACCAAAAGATAATCTTGATGCCTCGTTGCCTTGGGCAATGGTGGAACTATGTCACCATACTATAATATGTGTATATTTTTATTTCTTTGCAATTTCAAGTATCTATATGTCACAATGATTGTATGGTTTCATGTCACCCAGTCCTTAAAGGATATGGGCCAAAAGATTAAGTCATTCTATTAATTTTCTTGCATGTTATGTTTTGTAAACCAATGTTCATCATGAACAACTCTAAAACTTCCTTGGGATTATTACCTTATAGCCGAGGGTAGGAAATTAAGGCTATGACCTCACACACCTTTTTTTCAGCAATTTAATGTATCGATCTTAGAAAAAAAAAAGTATTTGAGATAAGTTTGAGTGTGGGTTTCAACCTGAGCCTGAAAGAATTTTATTGATCTCTGAACATTTTATTATTGTTGATATCGATTAGTAGTCCATTTGAACTCTTTTAAATCTTCTCTTTCAAAAGTTAATAATAGCTTTGTTGGGTTCTCTATTTACATGAAAGTTTGTATACAACTATTTATAATGATAAGCTTGGTTTAACAAAGCAAGGGAAACTTGTAGTTGTAACTATAGACTATTTCAAACTGCATCGTTTCATTACAAACTATAATTGTTAGCTATAAACGGTATTATAATTGTGAAAAATAGTGATTGTTCTATTGTGAGCTACACTGATGTGTTATAAATTGTGAATATTTTACTTGAAACAACATTGTTCTATTAATGTTAGCTTGAAATAGTATTGTTCTATAAATGTTAGCTTGAAACAACATTGTTCTCTAAATATTAGCTTGAAACAACATTACTTTGTAATCCTTATCTTGAATGTTCATAATTATTTTGTATTTGTTTAGCTAAAGCAACATTGATTTGTAATTTTTTAGCTAAATAAAATCATTCTATTATAAAAATTAAATGTATTATATGAAAACATCATTGCTCTGTAACTATTTAGTTGGAAACAACATAGTTTTGTAACTGTTTAGTTGTAACTGGTGTGGTTTTGATAAAAATAAGATGTGATAATTTGTGAAGAACATTATTTTGTTATAAACTACAATTATTTAGCTATAGACAACATCGTTATGTTAAATAGTAACTATGTGATTGCAATAGAATAGTTTGTTATTATAGCATGATTGACACAAAAGAAATAATAGTATGAAGGAAATTGTTCAATCAAATTGATTCTTAAAATTCTTACTAACATGTAAACTGATAGACTATATGATATTCTAAAACATAATTTGAGTGATAGAAATCTACTCTATTGGTTTTAAATTCAGAATGTATGCACAAATTCATAACTTAAGTAGGCACATTATTGTGTATGCATGTAGACCTTCATCTACATACATACACATACTTGTGACATACCTTATTTTGATTCCTATTTATCTTTATCCTTAATTGAATACTTAGTTACAATGAAAGTAATCTTGTGACATGTACTTTCAATGGATGGATAATGTTTGATCAGTTTCCATTAAATATATTTTTGAATTATAAATTGAGTATAACAACAACACCTAGTGGACTAGAGCACCTAAGGGTAGATGTTGCTAGAGGGTAGTTAGTTGTTCTGAGATAACTTGATAATGAAAGTTATCTTCCAAGATGGGTGCAGAGATGGAGTTCAAAGAGTATAGGTTTTCTTTAAAAAAACCTATTGTTTGTTGTTGCAACATTATTATTATGCTTGGCCAAGAAATTATATTCATTATGTATGTATGGAAAATGTGATGAAACTCTCTACCATTCCTAGCATAGATCTTGTATTTTCTTTTCTAACTTGTAGATATAATTGCATGTTGATGTATGGGCACGCACCAAGTTCCACCTTGTAGATTTTTCTCTAGCTAAACATTCCATGTAGGGTTAGTTGTTCTTCAAGTTGGTAATTTTTTGACAAAGTGTAAGCTTTGTGGTTGGGTTGTAAATCACTTCAACCATGTTCTCATCCACTAGTGGTAACGAGTTTCAAAAGGAACCTTATATGTATACAATACTATTTAGTCTATGGTGTAAACTTGATGTAACCTTGATGTAAAAGTGATAGATTGTAATGGCTTTGTAGCCTTAAGAGCCAAGTCAAAATTGATATTGTAATTTACTTTTGAATTGAATATATAAATCTTGACACATTTTAATTAGACATGTGTTTCTATTATTGAATATAGCTTCTTAGTTATGTCTTTTTAATTTAAATATATTCATATGTCAATTGCAATAATATTATTTAAATAATAATTTAGAATGGGTTATTACAATTTGGTATCAGAGCTTAGGGTTTAACTCTAGTCCTTTTGAGTCTACCATAGTCTTGACTAGGGATAGTTGACCCTTGACCAAATTTAGTTGTCTTGATAATTGAATGAACCTGGATTGAATGCAGGTATGAGAAGATCAAAGGCCGGATGAAGGAAAGGGAAAACCATTAGGACCTCAAATAAGAAAGTTGTAGAAGAAGAAATCACAAAGACTAAGGTTCACTCAGAGATTCCCAATCATGAAACTCTATCTCAAGCCCTTACATGACTTAAGCTAGAGAGAGGCAAGAAGATTGAGGATAAGAAAACACCTAAGATCAAAAAGCTCTCCACAATCAAGGAGTAGCCTCTAGGGTGTGGACCCAATGCACCCTTGTTAACTAAAGAGGGAAAGGAGAGCCTTTGTTCTCAACCATCCTCTTTTGTGGAACCTGATATAAATTTAGATGAGGCCAAGAGGAATGTACCCTTTCTGATGATGAGAAAATTGAATAATTTAACAAGAAGCTTTGTAAATATGGTCTATTGAATAGCCCTTATTATAAATAAAATAAGATGATATTTTTGGTGTGGTCAAACAAAGAACTCCAAAATATGTTTTTAATGCATGAATGTGTATGTCCATGATGAATGAGTGATATATGCATGTGTATGTAATGAAATGTAGAATCAAAATGTTTATCCATAGAACCCAGTTTTAAGATGCAATAGACTTGAAATGTGATGTAGGTTAAGTGTGAAATAACATGGTGACCACTAGGAAAGAGATGGGTGGAAGTGGGCCAGATAATGGAACTAACAAGAGGATAGAATAGATTCTAGAGCTCCTAAATAGGTAAGAGCCTCATATGGATCCCATAGAACATGATGCCTGAGTGGCATGCAAGGACCGAGACTGCAAGAATGAAGAAGTCAATCAGGGAGATGGTGGTCCAACAACAGGCCCTCAACGTCAAATTAAGGAAGAGTATGGAAAATATCTCAAAAGAGTGGCCCCACCCAAGTTTGATGGTAAGGCTATCAGAGCAGGAGTTGAAGCATGGATTATTGAGATGGAAAAATACTTTGGGCTCTGTAATATTTCCAACCAGACTAGAGAGACATGGGCTACATATCAACTCTCACGTGAAGTAGTGACTTGGTGGGATAATGAGAGATCAAAAAGGAATTTTCAGCCTGTTGAGATCACTTGGGAACTCTTCCTTCAATCCTTTAGGAAGATATGGTTACCAAAACTATTCTTCGATAAGAATTTGACATAATTCTATAATTTAACCTAGGGAAACATGACTGTGATCCAGTATAGGTAAAATTTCACCAACCTATTGAAGTATGTGCCTTAGTATCAGAGAGATGAATGTTTATGTATCTAGAAATTCATAATGGGACTAAGATCCCACATAGGATCTAAATTGGATATGCATGAACATCTTACCATGAATTAAGTCTTCCAAAAAGCCACCAAATAGGAACAAAATCTGTAATAGTTATCCAACCTTCGTAATGATTCAAATCCCAAGTCGCGGTATGGGAAAAATAAATTTTATAAATCGGACACGAACCATCAGATCTGTAATCTCAAAAGGGGAAGTGATTCCTGGGAGAAGAGTGAAGATGGTAATGGTGAAAATAGTAAGAAGGAAAATAAAAACAAGGGTATAGACGACCAAAAGTAGAAGGGATTCAGAGAGGACAAACCAAGAGGTCATAAAGGGCATCACAATGGGTGATATACTTGTGGAGGTGATCATTATTCCTCAAACTATCCTCAATGGTCCAAGTTGTGGAAGGAAGGAAACTATCAACAAACTCAACATCACCAAATCCACGCTACAATGGATAACAAATAGATAGAGTATCAAGCTTCGCCAATTCAGCTGACGAGTAAGCTCTATGGCCAAATTTTATTTATTCTAATTGATATTGGAACTAATGAATGTTTTATAGATCCTAAAGTAATTTCCAGGATATTGATTAGACCTAGATACATGGAAAACTCATGGATAGTCTAGTATGGCAATTGAGAAGAGAAAAGGGTAGATACCTATCTCTTTTGTAGTGAGTTAGAGCTTCCAACCTTCCAAACCTAGGTCAACCTATATGTGGCACCTTTAGGCTTGTATGATGTAATTTTGGGAAATAAATTGGTTAACTGAGAATAAGGCTATAGTGAACTATGAGGATAAGGTAGTTAATTTTTTGGATGATTATGGAAACCCAGTCAAGATTTGTGGAATGCAAAGACCCTTAGAGCTTAGATAGATTTATGCTACGCAACTCAAGAAGGCTCATCAAAAGGGATGTGAAATCTATGTTGTGAATATTAGTAACCTTGACAACAAGGAACAGTGTTTAGATGCCTATCATATTCTCAAGGAATTCTAGGATTTATTTCCTTATGAACTCACATAATTTCCTCCAAAATGAGAGTTTGACTTCTCTACTGACCTTGTACCAAGAGTTGAGCCTTAATCTAAAGCACCTTATCATTTGACCACCATTTAGCTCTATGATTTGAAATCCCAGTTAATGTAATTGTTGAACAAAGGGCTCATTAGACACAACGTGTCTCCTTGGCCTAGAACACCATACATTTTTGTGAGAAATAAGGATGGAACCTTGTGTTTGTGTACAAACTATCAAATTTTGAACAAGGCAACCATCAAGAACTGATATCCACTCTCAAGGATTTATGAGTTGTTTGACCAGATGAAGAGAGTGATAGTGCTCTCCAAAATTGACCTCAGGTCGAGGTACCATCGATTGAGAATTAAGGAAGAAGATATTTCGAAGACCTCTTTCTGAACTCGATATGGAAATTACAAGTTCACAGTGGTACCTTTTGGATTGACTAATGCACCAGTAGCTTTTATGAACCTCGTGAACAATGTATTCAGGGACTGTTTGGATGAATTTGTTTTGATCTTCATTGATGAAATCCTCATATACTCAAATTCCATTGAAGAGCATTAGGGGTACTTGAGGATAGTTCTACAACAACTGAGAGAAAAGAAACTCTTTGGGAAGGTATTCAAGTGTTTTTTCTATCAAGATAGGGTGCACCATTTAGGCCATATTATTTCAGCTGAAGGAGTCTCTATAGACCCTGAAAAAGATCAAGGTGGCCATGGAATGGTTGATGCCTCAAAATATTTCAGAATTCTATAGTTTCATGGGCCTTGCGGGATATTATAGGAATTTTTTACAAGGGTTCTCACAAATTGCATCTCCTATTACATCACTTCAAACAAAAGGAACATAGTTTGAATAGATCGAGAAATATGAGTAGGCATTCCAACTCCTGAAAGAGAGGTTCGCGATAGCACTAGTGCTTACCATCCCTGATCCTAATGGAAGATTCTCAGTAATAACATATGCTTCAGGAGAGGGATTTGGAGCAATATTTTTTCAAGATGGACAAGTGGTAGTGTATGAATCGAGGAAGCTTAAGAAGCATGAGGAGAACTACACACTACATGATTTAGAATTGGCCACAATAGTTAATGCCTTACAAATATGGAGGAATTATCTCTTGGGGAATCCATTCAAACTCAAGACATACCACTTAGGATTGAGATATGTTTTTAATTAACCAAACCTTAATGCACAACAAAGAAGGTGGTTGGAATTCCTTAGTGAGTATCACTCTAGGATTGAGTACATAAGAGGAAAATAGAATAGAGTGGATGATGCTCTTAGTAGATGAAGACATTTGGAAGCCATAGTCTCGACAAGGTCTAACTTGAGGAAAAAGGTGATATAGAATTTGCCAAGGGATGAGCACTATGAGAGAGTGAAGAGCACCCTAGCAGAGAACCCATCAGATCATCGATTCGAGGGGTATGAGATCGAACCAGATGGAATTTTGAGATACCAGAGAATAATGTATATTCAAGACTCTAAAGAGTCGAGGAAGTTGGTCTTAGAGGAGGTTCATAATGCACCTTATTTAGGACACCTCGGAGTATCCAAGATGATTGTAGAGTTAAAAAAAATGTACTTTTGGACTAAGCTCAAGAAGGATGTAGGGCAGTATGTAGCTAGTTGCTTAGAGTGATAGTGAGTCAAGGTTGAGCATGCACATCCAACTAAGCTATTGTATCCTCATGACATACCTAAGTATAAATGATAGGTGATCAAAATGGATTTTGTACTAGGGTTGTTGTTGAACAAGAATCGACATGATGTTATCTTGGTTGTGCACTTTATTCTAGGAATCCTTAAGGATGGATTGTTGACCTTGGCCAAGAAATTTTTCTAGGAAATATTTTGTTTGAATGGAGTTCCTGAGACTATCATTTCTGATAGAGACGCCCAAATGACCCCAAGATTTTGGACAACCCTAAATTTTGTATTGGGAACTAAATTGAATTTCAGCTTGGCTTATCACCTTCAAACTAAAAAACATAAAAAGAGGGTTAATTAGGTAGGCGAAGACCTCCTCTAAATGTATTATATGGACCAACAATATAAATGGGAAGAATATTTATCATTGGTAGATTTTTCTTACAACAACTCTTATCACACATCTCTAGGTATGGCACCATTTGAAGCTCTTTATGGGTGAAAGTGGCATACACCCATAAGTTGGGATAGACTACAAGACAAGATTATAGTAGTACCTAAAATTCTTAAGGAAATGGAAGAAAAAATGAGAGACATTAAGAGTAGACTAGAAGAGGTAGAGAACTGAAAAAAGATTAATGCCAACAAGAACAAAACCCTTAGATAGTTTACAACAAGGGACAAGGTTTTATTAAGATTCAGACCCCATAAATTTTTTATTTCCTTTCGGAAGTCTTCCAAGTTGGCCCCAAGATATGTGGGACCATTTGAATTTTTGGAATTAATTAACCCAGTTGGTTATAGACTAGCTCTAGCACTTGCTCTGGATTGATTACATCATGTGTTTCATGTTTCTTTTCCTAAGCCATATCATCCTAATAAAGCTCATGTGCTTGATTGGCAGCCCTTGCAGGTATATGATCCAGGAGTGGTGTTGGTGGAGCCCATTGGAATCTTGGATAGATGCAATGTCAAGTTCCAGAGCAAAGATATTGCTCAGTTTAAAGTCCAATGGGACCATTACTCTGAAGACAGTGCTACTTGGGAGGATGTGGAAGAAATATAATGCTCCTTTCCACACTTTCTTTCTTTAGAAAGAGACTTTAATATTTTTTGCTTAAAATTTTTGGATTGAAATATTATGATGTTTTGATTTGCAACAATTTTATGTGATGTTGAAATAGACATATATGTTCAAATTTTGATTTAATAGACATCTGGACATTGTCTCTTCCAAGAGGGGAAGGATGTCATAACCCAAATTTATCGTATTTTTAATTATAATATGATAAATTGAATTATTGGGGAAATTCAATATCTTGAATGGAAATTTTGATTTTTTTGAAAAGACTGAAAGAAGTTGACCATCGTTGACTATGTGACCTTTTGAATTATCTTATATATATTTATGATTTGAATGTTACTGATGAATCTTTGAAAGTGCAGGTGTGTGTAGTTGTAGGGTGATAGGTTGAAGGGCGAGAACATGGTTGAAGTAGGATCATTTAGCTGGATCAAATAGTAAGTGAGATGGAATCTAGGTGCACACACCACAAATGGCATGATGAATTGCATTTGAACTTTTTGCATATATAGAAGAACGTAAATTACATGATTTAAATTGTTCCGATGATTGAAAATTAATGGTTTTTAGAAAAAGAAGACCCATGATTCAAGTTTAAATTTTTTATCTAAATTCTATGTTTTGAGAATCTAGAAGAAATTGAAAGTACATATTTTAAGGAAAGATTAAAAAAGGTTAAGAATTTCACTGTATGAAACTAAGTAAACGTCCCTTTTTTTTAATATATTGATGCTCAAAATGAAAAAATGGGGTGGACGAAAAATGAATGTTGAATATCGTTTGAAAATAGCCCTTAGTGGAGGGTAGTAAAAACAAACAAATTTTATATTCTAGAGATATATCAGCACAAACTCATAGTGATCGGGTGGTTGTACGAAGCATTGAGGAAAAATCCAAAGCAAATCCTCGATTTCAGAGGTATTTGGGTGATTTTTCACTAAAAACATTGTTTTTATTTCTCTTTTAAAGTTTTATCTTTTATCTATGCATAATTCAATTTGTATACACATTAAAATGGTCTAGAGCACAAACTAATTAAATGTTATTTATTTAATTAATTAATCTAAATTCCTCTGCTTATATAAATAAATCGATAAATTTATTTGTATAAGTTCATGCCTTTAATTCTTCTATTCAAAAATCATCTCCCCTCTTGAATTAATTAAATACACAAATTTAAATAATTTGTTATTTGATTATTCCCCTTTCTCATTAAATTTAAAATTTTAATTCAAATTTGTCACATTTCTCCATAATTCTCTAGCATCCTCTAACTCACCCTCCACATCATCACATGTCACATGATTTTATTTTATTTCTAATTTCTAAATTAGAAATATTCATCTAACCTCCTAACCTTCTTGGAGACACATGTATCCTATTTCTAATTGATGATCTTTGACACTTGGATGATTTTCCCTTCCAAATGGACCAGCCTTGATGAATTTCTCCAACCCCTTTGTGATCCACCGTTGATCTCTCAGGATCACAATCTTGACTGTTCATCTTTGCCACCTCATTTAAGGCTTGGAGAAAAATATAAATAGGAGATCATTTTATAACGTTTTAACAAGGATCTGATCATAAACTTATGCTGCAAAAATCATCTTAGCAATTGAGAGCATTTGCATAGCATTTTAGTTTAGCATATAGCATTTAGTTCATATAAGTGTTATCATGGCAATTTTAGTTTTAGAATCTTAATTGTTGTATTTTCATACAAATTTCATTTAGATTTACATCTCATCACAACAATCATCTTAGTACCATTTTAAAAACAACAACATTGCATAATACCATTTAGCATTGCAATCAAAACACCAAAAATATGTAGATATAGGAATATAGTTTTGTATATCATACAATATTCTTGTCTCTTAAGTTGTTATCTCATGAATTCATGTGAAACATACAAATATGAGAGCATGAATTCAAAGGTCCTTAAGATTACAAAGAAATGGGACGATTTGAGAGGATAGTCATAGCATTTTAATTTTTTATTTCAATTCCTTTTATGTAAGACGTCTTCATTGATGTGTGTTTAGTTTTACTAATTACTCCACTTTTACACCACACATAATTTTGGTGCCCACCATGAGGCTCGAGCCCCTTTCATTAACGTTTTATGGAAAATTTAGTTTTACAGGTCCGGACATGAAATATTTTAGCATGATATTGAGCTCCTCCAGTGCATACATACCCTATTCTGATGTATTTATAGAATCTTTCAGCCCATACGTCTCAACATTTGGTGCATCTAGGGAGTTTTATGGCGCATTCATAGTTTTTTTTAGCGCATGCATATAATGTGCTAGCGCATCCATAATATCTTTTAGCACATCTATGTGATTTGTTAGCACATTTGTTTGTTGTTATGCACATCTCTTCTATTTTGTAGAAATTTAAAAGCCTGAAAACTAATATGTGTCTCTCTGTTTTGTAGGAATTTTCAAGATTGTCAGAGACTCTACTAAAAACATAAAGAACATTGTCAAGGAATGCAAAGTTCAAACTAATAACAATTGATTTGAGGGTTGAATTTATTGTCATTTTATTTTTATTAAGTAAGAAAAATAGCTTAATTAGGTGAAAATGAACACCATGTCTATTGTGATTGTTGAATGGTAGGCGTGTATGCTCTCCTCCTAACTGGGTGATCAGAAAGCTAGACCCATTCTTTTTATTTCTAAAATTTGAACCTTAGAGGTCTTGCCTTGGTGAGAAAAGAGGTAATCACCCCATGGGAATGACCCAATTGGGAACACGCTAAAGCCAAGAAACTTCCACCTAGGATATAAGTGTGGGTACTTGAGGAAAGTTCAATTATCACAAGGATTGTTCCTACAAGAAGGGAAGAAATGGTCTCTTATCGTATGGATGATCCCCCATGAATGAAATGCCTTTACTAAAACCCTTGTTGTAGTATGTCAAAATCCCTTTTTCTATTTGTTGGTGCAAGAGGTATAACCTTTGAAGCCGTCCCACATTCTTGTGGCTTTTGGTAGAAGTGAGAAGTCTATCATGGGAGATTCATGAGGATTGAAGCTTGGCTGACCCGAGAAGTGAGTGCAATGCAAGGGGGAGCCAGTGTCGTTAAGCCTCTAATCATTCACCAAAAGTAAGTATAGCTAGACTAAAAATCCAAGTGATAATCCAATAAATACTATCTTTCACATCCCTAGGGATTGTACTTTCTTGATATGTTCTACATGCATGTTTTGAAATTAATTTTGAACAAACATCACATACTGGAATATATAACCATTGATTTAGAAGAACATCCAAACAAAACAATCAGATTCACTGCCAAAAGAACAAAAAAATCCATCAAACTGTAAAAAATAGGGACCATATTCTAGTTTAGCGCATCCATTGATTTCCCTGGCACATGCCTTCTATCTTTTCGTGCATCCATTTACTATTTTGTTGCATCCATTTACTATTCTGGTGCATCTCTTTCATAATCTAACGCATCCATTAACTACCTTGGCGCATGCCTTCCATATTTTTCCACATCCATTGTCTATTCTGGTGCATACCAGCCATCTTTTAGCACATCCAAGACATTTCATAGTGCATCTATATTTTAGTGCATTTGTGCACAATTCTAGCGCATCTAGAAAATTTTAAACCAGAGCGCCAAATTCCTTGTCTATGTAAATTTTAACCTCACAATTCAGGATCATTTTCAGTCCAAAACCTTTCCTCAGTCATACCAAAATCTCAAACTTGTTGAAAACATCATTTTCAATTGAAAATCCTTTACCTAAAATTTGATCGAACATCCAAAAGTGCCTCATTATCACACCTATTTCTAATTAGTAGTTGTGTTTCACCATCAAGATTCATCATCCTTCATCTCAAAAAAAAGTTGTATAATCAAATTTAACTTAGTCCTTTTGGAAATCCCAAACTTTGGACAAAAGCTTAGTACATTTTCATCACTTGTATGCTCATTTTAATGAGATTGCAAAAGAAAAAACTAGAGCAAAAATAAATAGAAGACCAAAACACCATGGTTGAAAGAGAAGAGAATCCTTTTTTTGGAGTTCATCGAGATGAGGTGGAAGAAATAATTGATGAAACCATAGAACAAGCACAACAAGATCCCAATTTGTATAAATTCATGGTGAGGATCATCAAAAAGGAGGGTGAAAAATACCTTTTGATCTTAGCAAAAAAAGGGGTCAAACTACCTAAGGATTTTAATATCACAAAATAAAAATAAAAATCTTAAGAAGACATAAACATAAACACAAACTGAAACAAGAAATGAAGCAAGAACCGATGACCCCATGGATACTTTAAAACAACAAATATAAACCCTCCAACAAGAAATGAAAAACATGCAAACCAAAACCACCAAGAGATACTCGATACTGATATATCCCCTACCCTTTTGAGCAAAGTGTCAACATGGTACCATTCCCCAAACATTGTGAATTCCCTAAATATGATAAATACAATAGATAAAAAGATCCAATAGACCATATAAGGGAATTCCGAACAATGAGCCTCAAATTTTCTCATGAGGAAACATACTTGATGAGATTATTCCCACGTAGTTTGGGAGGGCAATGCATGCAATGTTTCTCACAATTACCTCCAAGAATCAAATATTTTGAAGAATTGGTCAACAAATTTATCACCCAATATTCCTATAACATTCAACATGAGATCACAATGAAGGACCTTTGCAATGTCAAAAAAATAAGGGGGAACCATTTCTAGTATTTTGGTAAAGGTGGAGAATATTATTCACAAGATATCCTCATCCCATACCATAAAAAGAAAAGATGGAGGTATTCATTGACAAATTAAATGATGATATGAGTTACAAGGTTGAATTACAATGTCCTCCAACTTTTGAAAAATTGATTGAAAATGGGGTCAAAATTGAAGAAGAATTGGTCAAGTGAGGAATCTTGAAAATTTACAATGAAAAAAATTTAGCCAATTCATCCAACAATGACAAACCAAAGTTTTGGCAACAATACAAGAATACTGGGAATGCTACTTCGGCTGAAACAGATAATGCCAAACGGGTCTTCAATCTATCAGGAATCACACCCAAGACCAACCAAACCCCCAATCAAAACAACACCACCAAAACACTAATCAGAACAACAATTAGAATAATAAAAAAAATAATCCTCCATCTAGACTACCATACAAAACATCGAACAACCACAATAAATTCACACCTTTGGGTCAATCATAAGAATCCACATTGAAAGAACTTCTTGTGAAAAATATTATCACTCTACTTGACACCCAAGGTTTTGAACCAAAATTGAAATCATTGTGGTGGAATGAGGCCCACTATTGTGAGTTTCACTGATGCAAAGTTCAACTAACCAATAGTTGCATGCAATTAAAAAACAAGATGCAAGACTTGATTGACAATAATATCATACAAATAGAAGGGCCCCAAACAAATGTTGATCATGGGGAATTCAAGAACCCCTTTCCAAATTATGACATAGGGGAATCTTCTACCACGAACGATAAAGGAAAAAGTGTAAAATATGTTTATGATACCACCATCTATCATATTTTAGTTGTTGAAGACCAGAAAAATGATGTTGAGATTAATAACACACAAGAAATTGTTGCAGCCAACAATCGAATTAATAATCCTCCAATTCAATATGGACAAGATACCATCATAGTTGAAAAACAAATTAATGACACTAACATCCCCTCTAATCAATTCCACAATATCCAACAATACATGGCTGGAAGAAATAATCAAATTAATGCCATAAAAATCAAAGGAAAGCAAGACAGTCCTAATAGACAGAGGAGCCCTCTTAATATATGTACTTTAAAGCTCGTTCGCGCACTTGGATTCTTTGAAAATGCAATAGATGCAAGGAAAAAATATCACCATCAAAGACTATGACAATGAGGTAAGAGATTCAAATGGATTAATTGTATTGCCAATTCAAGTTGGGCTAATTCAAAATTATGTGATTTTCCAAGTTCTGGATAAAGACTTAACATATAGTATACTCTTGGGTTGTCCTTGGATCCATGAAATGCACATAGTCCCCTCAACGTACCATCAATGTGTAAAATTTCCTTACAATGGGAAAGAGATTACCATTCCTGCTTATTCTAATAGTTCCCAATATTGCAATACCCTTAAGTCAGGCCAGGACGTGTTTGTACCCCACAACAAAGAACCCCTTGCCTCCACATCTGACATCCCCAGTAGTTCAAGTCAATCCAATCCCTTGTCAAAAATGCTAGCCATGTCCCCAAATGAAGGAGGTCAACCGATTTCCTCATCTAAATCGCTAGAGAAAAAGGAAGAAGCTACCCTTTTTGCATCCACCCATCCTGAAGCCTGACTCAACACTTTGGCCAAGTAATTTGAGAAAAAATTCCAAGTCAAAGATAAAGGTGTGGGTGAATATTCCATTGAGAAATCCCTATGTCTTTTGAAGTTATCTTCACCAAAGTCCTATGGTCAACCATCAACCTCATCACAACCATCCTCACAACCTGTCACATTTTTTCATGGTCAATTCATAAAAGTAAGCACTCAAGCCAAAGAGGCTAATGAAAAAGATATTTTGAACTGGCTCTACAAGGATGAAATTGAATCTCAAGCAACGATAGTTAATGTCCAAACCACTCAATATGGTAAAGGATTTTCAATCTTGGAAAAGATGGGGTACAAAAGACAAGGACCTCTTGGAAAAAGGAAAGAAGACATTGTAGAAACCATCCAACCCGTCATAACCAATTGAAAATACAAGACAGTGTTGGGATATAAACAGCATCAAAGGGACAAAGAAATAAAGGAGGACCTAAAACAAAATTTTGTTGAACGGATCCTACAACTACAAGCAAGTGATGACTGTGAAACTGATTCCAATGAATATGAGTGGGATTCGCTATCAAAAGAGTCATGTCATGATAAGGACATTGATGTGGTACACAAGTATACCCCCACACTTGAGGAGGGATAAATTTTAGGATTAAGACCATTTGAATTTGGATCACAACTTATCGATGGCTTGAGCGAAGATGATCAGACTTGTAGCGAGATAGATCATTCAGAGGAGAGTGAAATCATAGACCTTGACCTTTCCATAGTATTGCTCGATGATGATGTCACCATTAGGACCCTCACTACCATTGATGTTAACCATCTAATGTTTCCCTACCATTGGTACATCCTAAACTCATAGATTGGGACCAAAATGAGCCAATCAATATCCCCACCTTTTTAAACGATGAGGCCATTGTCAAATTCCTCTATGTTGTTAATCCTAAAACTTGTTCCACCAGTGAATCTCAAAATGGAGTTTCCCGACAAGGCAGTGTCAAATTTCCCAACTACAAAATAAGTAAAACAAAAGAAGGATCTGATGGTGAAAACCACTCCATGGCAGTATTAGATCAAGAAAGAATAGAAATAAAGACCGCATCCAATGATGAAAACCTCTCTAAGACACCGAAGGATGGTAAATTTGACACTCTCCCAGAGCACTTTCAAGAAAGATCCAAATTTTTGATTTAGCCAATGTAGTCCATCAATATCAACAATGTAGAAAAAGTGAAAACTCTCCATCTAGCAAAATCCTTGACAAAACAAGAGAAGCCTAACTTTATCAAGTTCTTTGAGGAGTGAAAAACCAAATTTTCTTGGTCATATCTAGACATTATAGGGATAGACCTGGATCTCATCATGCACCACTTATCCCTCCCTCTACGACTCAAACTAGTCAAGAAAAAGTTGAGAAAAATGCATCCCCACATTGCCTTATTGGTGAAGGCGAAACTAGAGAAATTATTAGATGTAGGATTCATTAGACCCATTGATTATGCTAAATAGATATCCAAAATTGTACCTATTTCAAATCCTAATGGTAGCATACATATTTGTATAGACTTCAGATACCTTAATAAAGCTTGTTCAAAGATGATTTTCCCTTACCAAACATTGATATCATCATAGAATTAATAGCGGGTCATGGCATGTTGTCACTCATGGATGGATTTTCTAGCTACAATAAAATCAAGATAACACCTAAAGACAAGGATAAAACAACTTTCACCTTCCCATGGGGCACCTTCTATTGAAACATTGTGACCTTCTGATTAAAGAACGTAGGAGCCACATATCAAAGAGCCATGAAAACCATATTTCACAACATGATGCATACCTCTATGGAAGATTATGTGGATGAATTGTTGGCCAAATATTTTACTAGAGAAGGAAACTTAGAGGTACTAGAAAAAATCTTCAACAGATTAGAGAAGTTCAACGTCTGTCTGAACCCAAAGAAATGTGTGTTTGGGGTGACATCGACAAAGCTATTGGGATACATAGTGTTAGAAAAATGCATTGAGGTGGACCCTACAAAAGTGAATGCTATCATGGAAATTCTTCCTCTAAGGAATATCAGTCAGTTAAGGTCCCTTCAAGGTAGATTTAATTCAATCAAAAGATTCATATCACAATTGGTTGATAAGACCCATCCGTTTACTCATTTGTTGTACAAAAATGTTTCCTTTTGATGGGATGAGATATGTGAGGGAACTTTGAATCAATTGAAGCAATACCTAATGAGTCAACCTATCCTAGCACCACTAGACAAAGGAAAGCCTCTCTTACTGTACATAGCCACAACTGATTGATCATTGGGAACTTTATTAGCACAAGAAGATTCAATAGGAAATGAGAGAGAGATCTATTATATTAGTAGAATTTTAAATGGTTATGAAATCAACTATACATATATTGAGAAATCTTTTCTAGAAGTAGTGTTCACTACACAACAAGTATGACACTATATGTTGACTCATACAATCAAAATCATAGCGAAGATAGATCCACTGAAATATATCCTTAGCAAAGAAAACTTGACAATAAGATTAGCCAAGTGGGTAATGATACTGAGTGAGTTTGAAATCCAATATGTCGATAGAAAATAAATAAAGGGAAATCCATCACCAGCCAACTATGTGAGGCATCGATTCATGATGATCATCCCCTACACGTTGAATTTCCATATGTGAATGTCCTAATTGTAACACCAAAGTAGTGGGTATTGTATTTTGATGGCTCATATACTCAACACAAATCGAGAGTGGCAATTCTATTCATCACTCCTCAAGGGAATACTATTCTGAAATCATATCGATTGATATTTCCCTACACCAACAACATGGCAGAATATGAAGCCCTTATCATCGACATCAAACTAGTAGTTGAGTGGAAGATTAGAGAGTTGCAAGTTTACGATGATTCCCAGTTGATCATTAACCAAGTGAATGATAATTATCAAACCAATGATGATAAGTTGATGTTGTACAAGAGAATGATTAATGATTTCAAAAATTATTTTGTTGAGATTAAGTTTGAATAGATTTCGAGGAAAATTAACAAAGTAGTCAATTCCATGGCAACAATTTCTTCTCTCTTACAGATCCCAGAAAATAAAAGTTGCTATGAGTTCATGGTAGAACATGTGTTTAACCCTACCTATGACCACCCAAAATCCCAAATTATATGCCACCTGGTTGACCCTAAATCCTCTACCTATGGAAATATCTATGCCTGATTGAAAGACAATACCTTTCCACCCATTTTTTCCTGAAATCATAAGCGTAATATTATTCGTCAATCCACATGCCATATCGTGATAGTTGGCATACTTTACTGAAGAGGTCTTGATGGTACTCTCATTCATTGTATCGAACGTGATGAATCTGACTTGGCTTAATGCAAAGTCCATGTCGGTATTTGTGGAACTCATTCAAGTGGACTTACCCTCGCTAAGAAACTCCTACGTTTAGGGTACTACTAACCGACTATGGAGAAGGAGTCCTATCAATTTGTCAAGAAATATGAAAAATGTCAAATCCAAGATAATCTTATCCATGCTCCAGCCCAACAATTGCAACCATTTGCACCAACATGGCCCTTTTATCATTGGAGGTTGGATCTTGTAGGAAAAATTCATCCGTCATCATCCAACAGACACAAGTTTATTATCACAACCACATAATATTTCACATCTAGTGGGTTGAAGCCATTCCTCTAATCAACATCACTGGAAAGCAGATTGCCTCATTTCTCCTGAATTACATCATTTGTCGATATGGTATTCCATAATGTATTGTCACAGATAATGGTAATCCTTTTAAAAATTAGGACATGCAAGAACTTTGTCACAAATTCCATATCAAACATCTATTTTCTATGCCTTATTATCCTCAAGGAAATAGTCAAGCGGAAGCAACTAACAAGACTATCTTGAAAATTATTAAGAAAACTGCCAATGAGGCTGGAAAGGATTAGCATATTCATTTGAATCCTGCTTTATGGGCGTACTAAACAAGTGCCTACACCCCAACAGGTGCCACACCGTATTCCCTTGTATACAAATCATAAGCCATTCTATCTATTGAGGTTGAGATACCTTCACTTAGGGTGTCTCTGAAGGGAATCATATCAAAATAGGACTACAAAGTTTCTAGGTTATAGGATTTAGAACTATTAGATGAATGTCGTCGGCTAGGCATGGATCACTTGAAATTATATAAACAAAGGATGTCATGTAATTAAAATCACAGACTCAAGCCCAAAAATTTTCAAGTTGGATATCTAGTACTGAAGGAAAATCCCCATAATCAACAGGATCGAGAAAAGAAAGGGAAACTTGAGCCAAATTGGTTGGGCCCTTTTGTTATTATATTAGTCTTTGGATCGGGGGCATATCAGATGTCCACTCTAGAAGGGGATCTATTTGAGGAACCAATGAACAACCTTCATTTGAAGAAGTTATACACATAATGCATCCTGTGCATGCTTAAAAGTCTTGAGAAAATCATTAAAATCAGAAAAAGTCCCGAAAAAATAATAAATATTAGAAAAAGTCTCGAAAAAATCATAAAAAATAAAAAATAAAGTCCTAAAAAAAATTTAAAAAATAAAAAAATACAAAAAAAATCAAAAATTAAAAAAATTTACCTTGATGAAAACCTGGGAAATAGACGTCTTGGTAACAAAAAAAATCATTAAATTTGAAAAAGTGCAATAAAATAGGCGCTATTTGTGATGAATCAAATTCATCTATTTGGAAACATGTGTTGACCATCCACTTTTTCCATCATTATGCATATGTGTCTATCATAAAATGAACTTAATCTCCACATCCAGCTACTATGGTCGTGTCTCACCATGGCTTGGTTTTCATTGTGCATATCCATAATAATTTGTTTGTTCCTCACTGGGGGAAAAATCCTGAACTCACTAGGGGAAAATAACCATTGAGATTAAACCAACCAGTAACAAACAAGAAACAATAAGACAACTTGGTATAATCAACAATCAACCATCCTACTCAACATCAAGACAAGAAAATCAAATCTCACTAGATTATCATCTTGTGAATCATGGTTGGATCACATCAGCATGAATGTTTAGATATTGTATCTTGATTGTTGCTATCATTTCTCTTTAGTATCTCGATGATGTTCTAAACTAGAGGAGCTAGGAAGGAGAATGATATTTTCCTATGTCTACTATTTCAATGTCAATCATTACTACTATGTAAATTTTCACGGGAGCATCATTGATGGCATTTTGAATTTGCATAGAAAAATTATTAACTCTTGTCTTTTTATGCAAGTAATGCTTAGGTTATCTCGGTCCAATTGTACCTAGATGATTGTGTTATCTTGCAATATCAAAACTCAACAAAAGTTGTATGGAATTTGTACTCAAGTCATCATGGTCTAATTATACCATCGATGTTTGTACTCACTTTCAACATTTTTAAGCACTCAATGATGATACCAAGCACAATGAATTAGATGACAAAATTGCATAGTTAGGTTTGCATGGATAGGATAGGATTACATTTATATTAGATCTACATTTGCATTATAGATTTTTCCAAGGCTGAAAACTCTCAAACGTGATGTTATCTCTCATTAAAATATTGAGTACACTTGACATAACAAAAATAATCATTTTGTTTGCATTTGCATTTCCATATCATATCATTATAAGGGTATTATCATACATCCATCATAGTAGTTGTGTTATAAAACATCATCATCTATCATTCATACACATTTATCATACATTTTCATTACATTACATAGATGCACAAAGAATGCATAAGAATTTACATAATCCATTCACATATCGTACATCTACCCATACATTTACTCATATGATTACATAAAAATTCACAAAAATAGAGCATCATCCATAATAACATTGTAAGCCATGCATCATCGTAATCCATTCACATACATTCACATTATAATATATTCATACATTCGTATATCCAAAATTAATCCATTCAATTCTCATGCATTGAAATCATAAATCATGCATACACATATATAATCACATATTTTCATTCCATGTAATAAATCATCTTGCATACATATCATCGATATATACATGTGAAAAATACAAATATACAGTGCATACCATATCATTTGCATGACTACATTCATCTCATAAATAAAAGTATCATCCATTTCATACATCCATCAACACATAGAATCATACATCATCATCTCATTAATGCATCCATACATAAAACATAGCATGACATAAATATATAGAATCATCATTGCATTTAAACACCATTATCACATAGGTATATAAAGCATCACATAGAATAGAAAATAAAATGTATCCAACATAAACATCCATCACATAAGCATATAAAGAACATGAAGATCATAAATCGCCTTCATATCACATATATCTCAATGTCAAGTATACAATGATGTCTAATAACATAAAGAGGTGCATAATCAAAAAAGGGGAAGTATACCATAATCTCATAATGTCACTGAATTAATGTATACAATGTCTCAACAATGAAAATCAAGAGTGACAATGGGGTCGTGAAGTACTGCCCCAAATGTCATGGTTCTCTTTGATCCTCCGAATAAACCCCCTAGATCACCACCTAGTGGACCCCCCATAAGTGGTTGATTAACACCCGTGCTAGTGGTCCTAGAATGTGTCTAACAAGATCATGATCAAGCATAGCTAACCCAACGCTTTGTAGGAAATACCTCATAGTATTTTCCTCTATAATACTCTGCCTCTTTGGCAGATTCATGAAGCTCTCTAATAATATCTCTTTTACTAGCTCCCTCGACCACCCTCTAGAGTCTATTGGCTACAACCACTTCCTTCTCTCCATGTTTCCTGGTTGCATCCCTCTCTGCCATCAAAGTGGCAATCTGGGTTTGTGCTTATCCCCGTGCCTTCAATTGTGTCTAGGCTTGAGCTACTTGACCTTGCAATGTTTGTATTTGTCCCTATAAAGTGAAAATCTACCCCAGAGCCTAAGCCAACTATTCTTGTAAGGCAGCAATCTGTGTATGTTGCTTCTATGAAGGCACCTCAATCTATACATGTTCTTGTGCAACAACCACCAAGGATCTCTAGCGTCGAGGTATCATCAAATCCTTCACTTCAAATGCCCTGCCTCCATCACCATCTCCTCTTCCCCCATCCCCACTGTCATCTCCAACCCCATCCCCACCCTCAGCTCTCTCCTCCTCCTCTTCATCACCTCTCCCTCACCTCTGCCTAGGTGCCCTCTCCTCATCATCATGTAATCCTAGCACTGGCTCATTAGGGTTGGACAGTCTAGGAAATGGATGTGTCCCAAAGTACTCTTCAAAATCCTAGGACATGGAAACCTCTTGTTGGTTTTTTTTCCCACATAGGATTTGCAGTTGTCTAAGAGGTAGCCAACCTCTATTATAAAGAACTACAAAGGCTAGTGGCCAACTGACAAGATTCAGCCAAAGACTAATATCTCCTACACTTTTGGCTCTGTGAGACCAAGGTGGGTAAACCTTCATGCGTTCATAAGATTTTTCTATGATTGATAAGAACACTTATTCTTACAGATGCAGTCCGCACACACACAATTAGACAGTAATTACCTTGGTTGTGGAAAAACCCAAGAATAATAACAGATGTCCCAAAGAAAAGAGACTAAAAATTATCATAAGATTTATATCTCAAAAGAGATAGTGTTTGATATTTGTTAAAATGTTCAGATTTTGAATCATCATGCTCAAAGCCATAGTCCTACACCTGAAATAATTTTACCGACACTATCCAGTGCCTCATTCATTGGGTGGGTCATATAAAACATAGTTCAAATATTATGAACTTATCACCATAATGCTTTGCTACTATGAGACCTTTCAGTATATTAAAAAAATACTCCTTAGTGAATCCTGAGCATATGACCATAAACATGCAAAAAAATTTCAAGCATTTGATTAACTCATTAAGTTAAAGCAGGAGAACAAGTTACACTTTCAAATACACCATTGAAAATGAATGAGAAAACCATTGATAAATCCATTCATAATCCATGACACATACACAAGAGAGAAAATTTCCTTAATTCTTTTAGATTTATTTCGATATCAATAATTAAAAAAGTATAGCATACTTATTTCATACTATTCCCAAACCAGAATGATTTCCTAAACAATACCTTCAAAATCCTACAATAAAACTAATAATACATGCTTAGAACTTTATGGATTCAAAATCCCGACCATAACAATGAGCCGTGAAATCTCCTATATGGGATAGAAGAGCAGCAAAGCATTAGGCTACATTCTTAATTTCAAAATTGAATTTCATTTAGAATGAAATTCGAATTCACATTCCTCGTCATTGGATAACAAGGTGCATGATCCAAGGAATCAAAAAATGGTTACACAGTAACCAGACGGAGAAAAACAAAAAGTGTGTCAGGCACGTGCATGTCCACATCAACAAGATGAAACAGTAGAAAAATACTGCCCAACAGACCCAACACTAGCGACTGCTCTGAGTTCTTGCCTCAGTCAAAAGCAGAACTGCCTTCGTTTCTCCAGCCACTTCAGCATCACATCCAGCAACTTGGCCCGGTGCCACTGTAGTTATTGGTTTGACTGCAAGGGCCTCCTCATTCACTCCCATGAGCTCAGTCAAAGCCGTCAGGTAACACTGATAATGTGAGTCAGTCTTGGACCCGTTATCATCAGAATCTGATGAAATTAACACAGGGGATGCACAATGCTCTGGCCTTTTTCTAGCACTCTTTGTAGTGACCCCAGGTGTTCTGGGATTAGGTTGCTCCTTCTTAATTAGAGACCTCCTGGCTCCTACTCATTCACTCCTGCGCCCTATAGATTTATCCATAGCTTCACAAAACACAAGAAAATAACCACCACCTGCAAATAGAACAACTCAAAAAATATAATGATAACATTGGGTCACTTCAGCAAGCATTTATAGAGAGAATTGGTGTGAGAGTTATTGATTGCTTGAATGCAAAATAAGCATTTGAGCCATAAGTGGCTAATGTAGCCACCATAATTGCTTCTATCAAGAGGGCATCATTCTCACGCTAGAGAAAATCAAGAGAAAATCCTATGAAAAGCTTAATCCATTAATAAAATAAGCTTCAGAGTGTGAAAGCTCATCACATGGATGATCAATAATTTCTTTAAAACTATACCATTGATGCTGAAGGGACTTGGCAAGTTAGACAAATCTGATTGAGTCAATCGAGTGTTGAAAATCCACCTCAATGCCTTGAAAAACCACAACCAATCAAAACCCAAGAAAACAAGAGGTCGCAACTGGACATTGGGTCTACTTTAGGCCTTTCACTCTAAGAACCAGGCCACGTGTCACCCCCTCGCAAACCTCGTAGTACTTTTGAGACATTTACCGTGCTTGTGCGAGGTCTGCGAGGGATAGTTATTATTCTTCTCGTAATTAAATCCCTTCACTGGTGAAAAGACGACCACTTGACATCACTAGCACCTCAAGAAAAAACCTCACTCCTTCCGTACATTCCAGATGGCGGCATCTCACAAACCTCGCACCTCTTGATGACATCAGCAGGAAAACCTACGAGGTTTGCAAGAAATGGTCCAACTCAAAACCCGTGATCGGGTTGTTAACTAAAAATCATGCATGAACAAAAGAATATTCAAGTGGGACCGACTGGTACAACCCTCGGCGGTATAAAAATTTAAGCCTCGGTGACAGAAAAAGACCAATAGGCTAGGTGAAAGGGGTCGGTAAGAGCATGAAGGAAAGGGCTCAACCGTTCACTTAAGTGACCAGTTACCTTCAATAGCAATTCAACCTTGAAATATAACAAGAGGGTTTCAAGATTTTATAATTCACATCACCTTGGGTAACTTTAAACCCTGAAACTCTAGCCTCCCTCCTTCAAATTTTAAAAGTCCCATCAATGGCTCTGACTGGGGATGTATGCCCCCTATGGGCATAGAAAGATTCCATAATCTCTGGTTTCGCAGACCAAACTATTGAATTACACAAGTTCCTTGACAAATATATCACCTTGCTTTGTCAATTGGACTTGCATACTAACAACTTGATGGCCCCCGGCCACTTGACACGAGAAATCAAAATTTGCCCTTGACAAAAACGAAAATTCTCTGTCACTTGGAGTAAACAAGGTCCGCAACATTTACACTTTGATGCTTCAAGAATAATAGGATAATTAATATGTCTAGAAGTATCATAATGTTTATTTATACTCCCCTACATCAATTCAATCCATGTCCTATTCCAAAACTTTAAAAGCAACATATGCCCATGATAACATTTCACCTTACTCTGCCCCTTGTCATAACTCATAAGATGTTGGCTCAATTGAACTAAGAAGTGTAAATACTCATAACTTACCTAGTCTGCAACATTACACATTTTGGCATCATCATCAATTTTCACATCAAACAAAAAAAATTCATATAAAACTATGTGCATTTTATCCATACTTCTATTGATCAACACAAGTGATACACAACTAGAAGAATCCCGACCTTGGAATTTCCCAAATAAGTTAGGTTGCCAATACTTGAATTCCATCAGTTTGGGATACATCCTAGCATCACAAATGTCTGCAGTAATAGTTACATCATTCTCTAGGGAATGTGTAAACACATTCATTTCAGGCCTCTCAATGTACACCTTCCCCTGTATTTCTTCATTTATTCTTAAATAAAAACCCTCAACAATAGGGTTAAATACATCAATTTCAAGCTGGTCAAAAGAGAAGGAGAAATATGCAATGGCCTCCTTGTACTCAACATTATCTACTCTATGTGTTAATTTGTAAGTGAAAATTTTGGCACAAGCTAAAAAAATTTCACTGACAATATCAATGTCAGAAGGTAACAACATATCCATCTCAACTTCACATAAGCAGTCAGGGAAAAAAATAGTACCAATATTTTCATCAATATGTTGGTTGTCTTCAGTACTGTTCCTTTAATCACATACTTCATTTTCCTCAAATTCCTCAACATTTATATAATAGGCTTGTTCAATTGCCAGTATACCTAGAGTATACTCTAAATATTTATCATTTGAAAATTGTTCCTTCACTTGGGAACAAGTAAGAACATGAGATTCTACATTTCCATACAACTTTGGTGAAAAGACAAGCCTAGTTCCATCCTCAGTACTGCAATCACTACCTTTGAAATCACAATCACTAGCCTGTAATAAAATCTCAGTTACATCAGTATTACAATCAAGATTTGGAGACACAATAGGTGTCTCACATAATCTTACATTATTTTTCTCCTCAAATTCCTTTGTAGTTATCCAACTTTCTTCAAAAGGGAAAGCATTGTCTTTATTTTGTGTAGGTACATTCTTGGTTGATTCTGCAATTTCTATCCACTTAATGAGTTGGGCTAGATTAGCAGGTTTTAATTCTTCTGGAAAAGCACTTAGGCCTGGTTCATAAAGTTCACAAAATAAATCAATGTATTCATAGTCATTAGGTTTATGACTTCTAGGAATTTGTATCAATATTTCTAAAAATCTCAAGAAAAACTCATATGACGATTTCCTCTCTTGCCTCTGCATTTCATACAATTCTGGTACAGGAGGAGTTTGATCAACATCATTCAAACTACATTGGATTTCAACTTGAATCTCATTATTATCACACTACAATGGTGAAGAAATAACATTTTTAAAAATACCCTTGTCATAATCAATGCTCTGAGTAACTTCCTCTAACATTTTACTAGTACTAGGTAAGCTAGGGAAATCAATACTTGCAGCAAGATACCCTTTCATCATTGAGTATTTCATATTGTTTTCAATTTCCATAGCCATTTTATATGCTTGGTGTATGTTTGTAGGTTCTTTATCTCTTAGTAAGTAACCCATCCTTTTGTCAAAAGCACCAAGATATACAACTAAGCATTTAGCCTCACTCAGTCTTATTTCTTTAGGGATTTCTCTTAAATCTTTTGAAAACCTAAGATTAAAATATGGGATTAGCTCTTCTTCTTTTATGTGAATTCCCATTAAAAAATTTCTTAATGTATTGAGATTGACTCGTTCACCAAATTACTCCATAAAAAATATCACCCACTGATTCCATGATTTAACATAATAGGTAGGTAAATACGAAAATCAATCCCTAGCATCACCCCTCAAGGATTGCACAAAAAGTATCATGACAAAATTCATAATCCCCCATTACATCTACAAAATGTTGTAAATGCTTAGAGGTTGATTCTGCACTTTGCCCTGTATATTTAGGCAAATACTTCCTAATATTCTTAGGAATTGGATTAGGGTAACCACTGACATCACTGAAAATAAAAGGCATATACCTTTGAGTTACAAAACATCCCAAAGGGTTTAATGAAACTTGTTATCTTTGCATATTTATGTTTTTTTTTACATATGGGAAATCACCTATACCTATTTAAAATTTCATCAACGGTATATATTTATCAGACATTATTTACTATCACAACCATGATTCTGTTAGTGACTACAAATATTATTCCTTTCTTTCCAAGATATGATGCACATAAACATTATTTCATATGACCTTATACATATTGCATCATCAAAAGTATGGAAAAACTAATCATTGTTCCTTTCTTGATGCTAGACATCTAGTTTGGAACCATTTGTATCCTTAATTACAAACACCCATCACAATTAAAAATAGTGAACTGTTTAGTTTTGATTAAATACTTGGTAATTTGTTGTTTTGGAAACATGCATCAAATTCTTCTTCCTAACTATAAATATCATAGATCTAGGACTGTTTCTTCATTCATCAACTGGTTCTTTAGATAGATTTTCCACCTCTTCAACGGAGGATTATATTAAAATAAACATGAAGTTCCTTTCAAATCTTATTAGATTCTGGGTTTTTACCAACAAAAGACTCGTACCATACCACTACCAATCTCCTTCAAAACCACAATCCATTACCATCCAAATTTTATCATTCAAATTCTCTTAACAAAAGCTTCTAGATAGCATCCTTCAACCCTTGTGGTTCCCTGTTTCTCTTTTTATTTTGAATTTCTTAGAAGTTCTCCCCAATAAAACCACCATTCATCTAATGATTCCAGAACTCCTGAATCCTTTGCCAACAGGATACCATAAATTATAGAATTGTTAGGCTTATTACAACAAATTCTTCACCAGGGTTAAAAAGATTCACTATGTAAATTCAGAATGACAAACAATAATATGACTCTACAACCATCTACAATTGGAGATTCATAATCTTCCCTAGTACAGTCGCCATTTTTGTTAATGACTCAAATGGGAAAATAGTTCAATAATGTGCAACCTCTGATTACAGAAATAATTCAACACTTTAATGACTATATAACAACACCATCCACAACCAGAAATTTTGAGTTCCTCCCCAATGGAGTCGCCATTTTTGTTGGTGTTTTTTCCCACATAGTATTTCCAGTTCTCCAAGAGGTATCCAACCTCTATTATAAAGAGCTAAAAAGGCTAGTGGCCAACTGACAAGATTCAATCAAAGACTGATATCTCCTACACTTTTGGCTCTATGAGACCAAGGTGGGTAAACCTTCATGTGTGCATAATATTGTTCTACGACTGATAAGAACATTTCTTCTTATAGATGCAATCCCCACACATGCAATCAGACAGTAATTACCTTGGTCATGGCAAAACCCAAGAATAATAACAGATGTCCCAAAGCAAAGAGACTAAAAATTATCATAAGATTTATATCTCAAAAGAGATAGTGTTTGATATTTGTTAAAATGTTTAGATATTGAATGATCATGCTCAAAGCCATAGTCCTACACCTGAAAGAATTTTACCGACACTATCCAATGCCTCATTCATTGGGTGGGAGTTATATAAAACATAATTCAGATATTATGAACTTATCACCATAATCCTTTGCTACTATGAGACCTTTTAGTATATTAAAACAATACTCCTTAGTGAATTCTGAACATATCACCGTAAACATGCAATTTGTTTTCTAGCATTTGATTAACTCATTAAGTTAAAGCAGGAGAACAAGTTACACTTTCAAATACACCATTGAAATTGAATGAACAAACCCTTGATAAATCCATTCATAATCCATGATACATACGTAGGATAGAAAATTGTCTTAATTATTTTAGATTTCTTTCGATATCAGTAATTAAAAAAGTATAGCATACTTATTTTATACTATTCCCAACCCAGAATGATTTCGTAAACAATACCTTCAAAATCTTACAATAAAACTAACTATACATACTCAGAACTTTATGGATTCAAAATCCCGACCATAACAATGAGTTGTGAAATCTCCTTTATAGGACAGGAGAGAAAAAAAGCATTAGGCTACATTGTTAATTTCAAAATTGAATTTCATTTAGAATGAAATTCGAATTCACATTCCTCATCATTGGATAACAAGGTGCATGATTTGAGGAATCAAAAAATGGTTACATAGTAACTAGTCGGAGAAAAAAAAAAGCTTGTCAGGCATGTAGACATCCACATCAACAATATGAAATAACAGAAAAAACACCACCCAACAGACCCAACACCAGCAACCACTAAGTAGACACATGGCCTCAATACAAGTGACCACTCCAAGTTCTCACCTCAATCAAAAGCGGAACTTCCTTTGTTTCTCTAGCCACTTCAGCTTCACATCCAACAACTTGGCCTAGTGCCACTGTAGTTATTGGTTCAAATGCAAGGGCCTCCTCATTCACTCACATGAGCTTAGTCAAAGCCACTAGGTAACATCGGTAATCTAAGTCAGCCTCAAACCCATTATCATCAGAATCTGAAGAAATTAACACAGGGGATGCACAATGCTTTGGCCTTTTTCCAACACTCTTTGTAGTGACCCTAGGTGTTCTGGGAGTAGGTTGCTCCTTTTTAATTAGCGACCTCCTAGCTCCTACTCGAGCACTCCTGTGCCCTATAGATTTATCCATAGATTCATAGAAAATAGGAAAATAACCACCACCTTTAAACAGAACAACTCAAAAAAAAATGGTAGCACTGGTTCACTTCAGCAAGCATTTATAGAGAGAATTGGTTCGAGAGATATTGATTGCTTGAATGCAAAACAAGAATTTGAGCCATAAGTGGCTGATGTAGCCACCATAATTACTTCTATCATGAGGGCATCATTCGTATGCTAGATAAAATAAAGAGAAAATCCTCTGAAACGCTCAAGCTATTAATAAAATAAGCTTTAGAGTGTGAAAGCTCGTCACACAAATGATCAGTAATTTCTTTGAAACTGTACCGTTGATGTTGAAGGGACTTGGCAAGTTGGATAATTCTGATTGAGTCAATCGGGTGTTGAAAATCCACCTCAACGCCTTGAAAAACCACAACCAATCAAAACCCAAGAAAATAGGTCGCAACCAGACAGTGGGTCCACTTTAGCCCTATCACTCCAAGAACCAGGCCACATGTTGCCCCCTCGCAAATCTCACAGTAATTTTGAGACATTTACCGTGCTTGTGAGAGGTTTGCGAGGGAAAATTATTATTCTTCCCGTAATTAAATCCCTCTGCCGATGAAAAGATGACCACTTGACATCGCTAGCACCTCAGGAAAAAATCCTACCCCTCTCGTACATGCCAGATGGAGGCATCTCGCAGACCTCGCACCTCTTGATGACATCAGCAGGAAAACTTGCGAGGTTTGTGAGAAATGGTTCAGATCAAAACTCGTAATCGAATGGTTAATTAAACATCATGCACAGAAAAAAGAATATTTAGGTGGGACTGACCGGTACAACACTCAGAGATATAAAAATTTAAGGCTCGATGACGGAAAAAGACCGAAAAGCTAGGTGAAAGGGGCCGGTAAGAGCACAGAGGAAAGGGCTCAACCAATCAATTAAGTGACCAGTTACCTTCGGTAGCAAGTCACCCTTGAAACATAAAAAGAGGGTTTTCAATATTTTATAATTCACATCACGCTGGGTAACTTTAAACCCTAAAACTCTAGCCTCCCTCCTTTGAAATTTAAAATTCCCATCACCTTTGTCACCTTTTGATGATATGCCCATGTCACTGGCTACAAACTGAAATACTCTTGGTATGTTCCATCATAGGAAAAGAGGGGCCCCGAATCTAGTATATCTTAAATTCTTTGTGCATAGTGAGCTACTCTCTAAGGCATGCCCTGCACCCTCCCATATAGTCTATATACTTTTCCCAATAGAAACCTCTCAATGATAAGCTATGTCTACCCAATCAAAAAATTGGCACTACATACATAGGGCATCTCTAACTGATCCTCGGCCCATTGCTCACAGTGTATGTATGGTTGCTAGGTCACAGTATCTAGATCATCCAGTACTCGTCTCCAATACTCCAATTTTCCTAGCTTATGTTGGACACCTGAACCAGTATATCCATATACATACAATCTCCCTATGGCCAATAGCTATCAGCAACTGGTCGGGTAACATCTATGTGCTCCCATGCCCAAATATGTAGTAATGTAACTCCTGTAGATAGGTTGGCCGCTCCAAGGTAAACTACTTGATGAAGGTCATGATAAATATGGGAAAGCATACATGAGCCCCAAGCATATTGGGTACCCTATAGAATCATCTTCTCTAATGTATGACCCGAGACAATAGATAGTCCCTTCGACGTATGGTCGGGACATAGGAAGCCACCAACGAAAATAGAAAGTATAGAAGGTAATGGGGCATAACTCTCAAATAACTCCTACCAAGGTAGCTCATACCCACTGATTTTATCATCATGGAAGATCCTTTGTAATGTATTTGTGCCTCCCTGCTTGGTGGCATCATAAAAAACTACCTCTCCAACAATGATAATCTATAGAATTTTGTATACATCCTCTGGCATCACAGTCATCTCGCCAGTCATAAGGTGAAAAATTTTGTGGTTGCTATTCCACCTCTCTGCTAATGATGTCAATAGTTCCTAGTTAATCCTAACCTAAGGAATATGAATCAAATAGTACTACCTACATCTCTCAATCACATCTAGGTTAGCTTGTACCAGTTGTGGGATCATATCCCATGTCTTCAGGAATCACTCCCGAGACATTAGTACTCCCAAATAACTCTCCTATCATCATCAATAATCACAAAATCAGCATGATATCAAATCAAACAATAAACCTATCAACCTATCAATCTATCAAAGCACCTCACCTATCATTAGGTAAATCAATCAACCTATCATTGATCCTCGCCGATCATGATGATAATAATCATCAATCAATCATCAAATCTCACCTATCATGAGAATTGATCATCACCTAATCTATCAACATCATCAATAAACATCAACTCAAAAGCCAACACGAATGAAAAAACATCAAAATCAAGGAGAAATATTAAAAATATTCTATTCTGCCATGGATGCACCATAACAACGTTTCTATGCGCTAAAATACCAATGCGCTAGAAAACTTTATTTATACGTTATTACAGCTCACCAATGCACTAATTCCATGTATGTGCCAAATTTTCACACCAATGCGCTATAACAATCGGTGTATGCGCTAATCGTATGGATGCGCTACTTCAATAAATGGATGTGCTACTTGATCCAACTTAAATCTAGTAAACCTATGTGCTAGACCTCCTAACTAATGTGCTACATTAGGTCATGTATGGGCTAAATTCCTAAATTGATGCACTAAAATAGGTAATGTATGCACTATTCTATCCTACAGATGCGCTAAAACATTTGAACACACAAATTCAAAAATTCAAAAAATGTGAGAGAATCATTACAAAATTGACAAAGAGATGATTTAGAATTTCATACTAGAGGTTCATATGTTGTTGAGCGGTTGTGGCGTTGCACACGCTCGAATCAATGAGTCTGAATGGAGATCACCATTTTTCTCTGAGTGCTCAAATTTGCTCAATCTCTTTCAAATTTTTAAATAACTCCTACCAAGGCAAGTACAGAAGGTAATGGGGCATAACTCTCAAATAACTCTTACCAAGGTAGCTCATACCCACTAATTTGATCATCATGGAAGATCCTCTGTAATGCATCTATGCCTCCCTGCTTGGTGGAATCATAAAAAAATACCTCTCCAACAATGGGAATCTATAGAATTCGGTATACATCCTCTGGCGTCACAATCATCATGCCAGTCGCAAGGTGAAAAATGTTGTGGTCGCTATGCCACCTCTCTACTAATATTGTTAATAGTGCCCGGTTAATCCTAACCTGGGGCATATGAATCAAATATTACAACCCACATCTCTCAATCACATCCAGGTCAGCCTATACCAACTGTGGGATCATATCCCAAATCTTTGAGAAGCTCTCTCAAGACATCAGTACTCCTAGATCACTCTCATATCATCATCAATAATCGCAAAATCAGCATGATATCAAATCAAGCAATCAAGCAATCAACCTATCAACCTATTAAAACATGACATTTTTGGTCTTCCTATGCCCGGATTTTCTTGTGCATTTTTCACCCAGACCTTGTAAGGCCTACTATATATTAATTTATAAGATTTAGATTTCATCGACCTTGTGCTTAAGTTGCATGTATGATTTTTAGATAGCTCTTCATAGGGCTATCGAGGAAATCCCGATAGGCCTATGAATGGAGCATTGTGTTGCATAAATCGATTCCATCCTTTATGGGTAGGCTGAATCTCTCATAGTGGATTAATATTTATGTTTTACTTTAATTATTATTATCCTTTGATTGTCACCCATTCAGAGCAAAGCCATCACCTTCGATTTTAGGAATCGAAGGATATACTGAAAGATAATCTTGATGTTGTGTTTCTTTAGGTGATGGTGGACCTATGTTTCCATACTGTAATATGTGTATTATTTAATTTCCTTGCAATTGCAACTATCTATATATATGTCATAGTGATTGTAAGGTTTCATGTCACTTAGTCCTTAAAGGACAAGGGCTAAAAGATTAAGTCATTCTCTTAATTTTCTTACATGTTATTTTTTTTAAATCAGAGTTCATCATGAATGACTCTCAAATGTCCTTGGGACGATACTTAAGGCTATGGCCTCAACCACCCTATTTTGAGAAATAGTGTGTTGATGTTGGAATGAAAGAATTATTTAAGATAAGTTTGAATGAGGGTTTCAATCTGAGCCTCAAAGAGTTTTATTGATCTCAAAACATTTTATTATTTTTGATAATGGTTAGCAATTTGTTTGAACTCTTGTAAATATTATTTTTCAAAAGTTAATAATAGCTTTGTTGGGTTCTCTATTTACATGAAATTTTATATACAACTTTTTAGAATGATAATCTTGGTTTAACAAAGCAAAGGAAACTTGGAGCTATAACTATAAACTATCTCAAACCATGTCATTTCATTACAATCTATAATTGTTAGCTATAAACGGTATTGTAATGGTGAAAAAGAGTGATTTTTTTGTTGTGAACTACACGAATGTGTTATAAACTGTGAATTTTTTACTTGAAACAACTTTTTTTGTAACTTTTAGCTTGAATGAACATTGTTATGTAAATGTTAGCTTGAAACAACATTATTCTATAAATTTTACCTTCAAACAACATTGTTGTATAGTTATTATCTTGAAATATCATTGATCTTTATCTCACATATTCCTCTTTACCTCTCCCTCCCTCCTTCCCTCTCTCTCTCTACTCTCTATCTCACATGTCCTTCTCTACCTCTCCCTCTCTCCCACCTCCCTCTCTCTCTTTCTTTTTCTCTCCTTCCCTCACTCCTCTCTATCTCACCACTCTCTCTCCCTTCCTCTCTCCCTCTTTCCATCTCTCTCTCTCTAACATGAAATGATACCATGACAATAACTCCCTAGGGACAAGTGTTATCCCTAGGTTGTTGGCAAAAAATGATTGATCAAAAGCTAATATCTCTCTAACTTTTAATTTATATTTTAACTTTTATTTAAATTTTAAGTTTAAAATTTATTCTATTATATAAATTAAAATAAAAAAGTTAAAATATATTTATTCTACAGTAATTAAAATTTAAATAAGATAATTAATTATAAATTAAATTAATTTAAATAAATATTATTTATTTTTTGCTAGTTTTGTTTCCATTTTGTCCACAGAAACAAAAAAATGATTACTAACAATATGAATCGACAATGAAAATAGAATCTAAAAGGGAGGGAAGCATTTAGATCAATTAAATGGGCCATAGCAATATCCCAATACTAATAAATTTGGATTTTTTAATAGATTTCATCATTTATGATTTTGGAGGTGACAATTGCTTAGGTGTAATCCTTACTCAAAAGGATCATGATAGAAGAAGAGAACATGTGATTGATTTTATTGTAAGGAATTTTAAATAATATGAAGTAAAAATTTATGGAGAAGAATTTAACTCTATGATTATTAAAGAGTTAAATAAGTTCAAAATTTTATAATATGGCTAGTAGATGAAACATCATTGTTTTGTAATTCTTTAGCTGAACACCATCATTCTGTTATAAACATTGAATGTATTATATGAAAAAAAATTGTTTTGTAACTATTTAGCTGGAACTTGCATACTTTTTTAATTGTTTAGTTGTAATTGGAGTTCTTTTGATAAAAACAGTATGTGATCATTAGTGAACAACATTATTTTGTTATAAATTGTGTTCATTTAGTTGTAGACAACATTGTTTTGTTAAATAGTAACTATGTGATTACAATAGAAATTTTTTTTATCATGGCATGATTAACACAAATGACATAATAGTATTTAGGAAACTATTCAACCAAATTTGTTCTTAAAATTCTTACTTCATGTGTAAACTGATAGACTATATGATATTCTAAAATATTATTTGAATGATAGAAATCTGATCTATTGGTTTTAAATTTAGAATGTATGCACAAATTCATAACTTAAGTAGGCACATATATGTGTATGCATGTAGACCTTTGTCTATGTACAAACACAATCTTGTGACATACCTTCTTTTCTTTCCTACTTATCTTTATTCTTAATTGAATACTTAGTTACAACGAAAGTAATCTTGTGACATATGCTTTCAATGGATGGATAATATTTGATCAATTTCCATTAAATTTATTTCTAAATTATAAATTGAGTAGAAAAACAACACCTAGTGGACTAGAGAACCTAAGGGTAGATTCTACTATAGGGTAGTTATTTGTTATGAGATAACTTGATGATGAAAGTTACCTTCCAAGACGGGTGCTGAGATGGAGTTCAGAGAGTATAGGTTTGCTTTACCAAAACCCATTGTTTGTTGATGAAACATTATTATTATGCTTGGCCAAGTAATTATGTTCATTATGTATCTATGGAAAATGTGATGACACTCTCTACCATTCCTAGCATAGAACTTTCATTCTCTTTTCTAACTTTTAGATACAAATACATGTTGATATATAGGCACACACCAGATTCCACCTTGCAAATTGTTCTCTAGCTAAACTTTTCATGCAAGGTCAGGTATTCTTCAAGTTGGAAGAATTTTGCAGAAGTGTAAACTTCGTGGTTGGGTGGTAAATCGATTCAACCATGTTCTCATCCACTAGTGGAGGTAATCGTCAAGAGAAACCTTAGATGTATACAAGAATATTTAGTCTATGGTGTAAACTTGATGTAACCTTGATGTAAAAGTGATACATTGTATTGAATTTGTGGCCTTAAGAGCCAAGTCAAACTTGATATTGTAATTTACTTTCAAATTGAATATATAAATATTGAATTATTTTAATTAGACATGTGTTGCTATGATTGACTATAGCTTCTTAGTTATGTCTTTTGAATTTGAATGTATTTTTATGTCCATTGCAATAATATTATTTAAGTAATAATTTAGAATGGGTTATTACATGAAATATGTATCAGCTCATGGGATGATGAATAATAAGTTGAATTAAATTTTCATCTTCAATTGATCTTTCATACAATTTGGAATATCTTTGTAATCACAACATTGTGTTTCATCTCTAAATTTTTCTAGAGCATCTTGAATGTAGTAGTTGATACTATTAGGGATTGCAAGCAAAATATATCAATTAAATGTAAATTATAGAGATTAAATTTGCATAGTGGAAAACTAAAAAAAATAGACAAACAATACACAAAAAATCATAGATAGAAACAACAAATCGTTTAACATGGTTCACCCAAATCTGAGATATGTCCACCAACAGAGTCCAAAGTATTATTTAATTCCAAAAAATTGATATTTACAATTACTTACAACAACGATTTTAATGTTCCCACTACCTTGTTTCTATCCATGTAGTGCTATGTGCACTTGAAGAATTAACCTATGTTTACACAGTCACTACCCATGCACTATTCCACATGACCTATAACAATTCATGCATGTTGTTACTCATAGTAGAAACTAAAACTGATTTTCATGTGCTTGTTCACATCACTACATGCCTTGATGATTGTCCAATTCATGGCCATTAATGTCCAACGTGGAAGTGTTTAAATTTTGGTAGTTTTCTAGTTGTTTGCAACCATTATTTTAACTATATTTTAAATACAAACTCATAGTAATTTACCTGCCCCCCTTCCATTCCCTCATTAATTGATTTGGGGAGAAACATGCCAATTGTAGTGGGGAAAATTTAACCTTCGAGTTTGATTGGGATCCATATAACAACAATCTCCCACTAGGAGACTAATCAAACTCAACACCATATCATCTCCCACTTGAAGACTACTCATAAGACTATTGCCCCTATCACTCCCACTAGAAATTAGTACCCTAGACTCTTTTTTTTTTTTCAACCTTGAAGGCCAACTGAAGATAAAGAGGAGCTTAGCTTCTCCCTTGTCATTTCCTTCATTAACATATCTGATAGATTGTCATTTGGATGAATTTTTTCCATCTTTGACCATCCATCCTCCAACACTGACCGAATAAAATTATATCTCGGCTATATGTGTCTAGTTGTTTATTGCAAAGAAAAATTATTTGCAAGATGTATAGCACTTTGGTTTTTCATATATAAATAAATTTCAACCTATTGTTTTCCCAATTCTTCCATGAAAAAATGTAGTCATATCATCTCCTTGCTTGTCTTTGTTGCATCTACTTACTCTTCCTTTGTGGTGGATAAAGCAACCACCTTTTCCAACCTTGAGATCTAACTCATCATCGTCCCATCTATAGTAAACACATAACCTATAGTACTCCACTTGGTATCAATATCCCCTAAAAAACTTGAGTCAATATAGCCTTTGAAATCAATATTAGAGCCCCTAATACATAATTTTTTGTTGGATGTTCCTCTCAAATACCTAAGAATCCATTTTATTGCATTCTAATGCTCCAATCCAAGATTACTCATATACCTTCTTACAAATCCTATGAAATGTGCAATATATGGTCTCGTGCATACCATAGCATACATTAAAATTATCAAGCTAAAGAGTATGAAACCTTGGACATTTTATCTTCCTCCTCTTGTATTTTTGGATACATCTCCTTAGTCAATTTGAAATGAGTAGGAAAATGTGTGCTGACACATTTTGCATTCTCCATATGAAATCTCTACAACACCTTTTCAACATAATCAACTTGAGATATAAACAATTTTTTATTTTTCCTATCTCTTGTAATTCCCATACCAAGGATTTGTTTTGCTACCCAAGAATCCTTCATAGAAAATGAATTTTCTAACTTCTAATTTAACTCCCTTATGTGATCCATGTTAGACCTTGCTACAAGCATATCGTCAACATATAAACATAAAATAATGTAGCCATCACTACCCAACCTCTTAAAATAAACACAATGATCAAAATTACGTCGATTGTAGCCTTTCTTAGCCATAAAATTTCAAATTTAGTATACCATTGTTGAGGTGCTTGCTTCAAGCCATATAAACTTTTCTTCAATCTGCACACCAATTTCTCCTCACCTCTAACCTCAAATCCCTATGGTTGTTCCATATATATTTCCTCTTCTAAATCACCATGGAGAAAGGTGGTTTTCACATCTAGCTATTCTAAATAAAAATATTCATCAACCACAATACATAAAACAATATGAATAGAAGTAATTTTAACAACTAGAGAAAAAAGATCATCAAAATCAATGCCTTTTTTTGTGAAAATTCTTTTACAACTAACCTAGATTTAAATATTTTCTTACCTCTATATTCCTCTTTTAGCCTATAAACCTGTTTATTTGGTAAAGCCTTTTTACTTGAAAGAAACTTGCATAATTCCCAAGTCTGATTTTTCAATAAGAATTCCATTTCTTCTTACATTCCTCACTCTCACCAAGGGTGATCCCACAATACTGGTTTACAAATTTTGGGCAAACTGGACACCGAACTAATTTTTTTTAACTAAATCTTCACTTTCGGGCCCCTAAAGCGGCCAAACCGCGAGGAATTTGAAGATGATGAAAACTAGTGATTTGTGACTTTTTTTCTAGAGATTATAAATATATTTTTTCAATTTTTTTGGAATCAGATTGCACTTATTTTTCCATCTCCTTCAAAAACTAGTTTTAAGAAGAAAAACAACATTTTTAAGGAGTGACGCTCACCATATACAACATAACATTTTTTGTATGAAGGATAAAACTTTAATTTTTTTGAATTTATATTTGTAACTATGATATCTAGCACTTTCATTTGGTTTTATAGTTTTTTATTGAATATTTTTTCCTTAATCAAGTTTCGAAGTCAAACCAATTATAATTCAAACATATGTGGACCGTATACAACATAATTTTTTTTTTGTATGTATCGAAATTCATTTCTTATTTTTAACTAGATCAAGGACATCAATACCTAGCATGAACATATTTTTTAGAATTTTATTTTGATAATCTTCTATTTTTCCACATGTGCAGAATAAAGAGCTTGATTTTCAGTGAAAAATGTATGTTTAATCAAACTAAAAAATAAAATTCATAATAAAACCAAAACATATTAAAATTATATGCATTGCATAGCTCATTCCGAGGACTATCATTATCTAGTTGGTTCTGTGAAGTCTCCTCCATTTTCATCCTCAACCCGAGCTTCGAAGGGAAGGTCTTTGGAGATATTTGGTGCCACGAGAGGAGAATGGGGGAAAGGGGGATTCTAGCAAACCCTTGGGGGTTCATTCAAACCCCTAGGGGCTTGCTCGAACCAAGGTTCATTTGAAACCTAGTTTTTTCGAACCCACTTTCCATAAGCATTTTTTTTCTTATTCTTTCGATAAATGTGAGACACCACATTAAATGGGTTCGCTTGAAGGGGGGTTCTATCGAACCCTATTTGGGTTTGCTCGAACCAGAAGTTCGTTCAAACCCCCAAAAACAATTTTTTTTTTGCATGGGGTCAATTTTTGCAACTTTTCCTTCCTCACTCGAATTGTAAACCACTTTTGTGGGTTCACCCATTGAACTTTGTACATACCTGCATAACTTCACCATACCCTCCTGGTTCACTAGCATTAGCCAGTAAAATAGAATACAAAGAGGGATAAAATATTTTGGGAGGCCTAATTACCCATGTTAATCGTCTAACACTCATTGGAGTTTATGGTATTTATTGTTGTTGTTGTGGAACATTAGGAACCACTGGAATATCATTGACTAGAGTATCATCTAGCACTACATAATCCTTTTATTTATTCTCATGCTACTACAATTGATATCTATACAACACCTTCTCATTGAATACAACATCCTTTCTTCTCACAAATTTCATATTTTCAAAACCCCAAATCCTATAACCAAATTCAACAATGCCATATCCAATGAAGATACTATAGACACCTAAAATTGTCCATGTCATAATATTACCTAGTTGATACATGACCTTGTAAGACATTTTTTAATATTTTATCCTAGGTCATTACACTATCTCACTTATCTCATTTATTCCATTTAATCACCTTCCCAATTAATTAAATAAATCTCATTTATTTAATTAATTCCCCTTCACATGTCTCAAAATAATTCAAATTAAATATTTGAATTATCCCTCACTTATTGTCACACTGCAACATGTGTCACATGACTACAACTCTTCACATGCATAAATAATTTAAATAATTTTATTATTTAAATTATGAGATTCCCACTCACATTCTATTTTTAACCCCATTCATTGTGCATCATAAGCATCTTTTCTTCCAAAATAAAGAATAGAATCCCACTTATTTCCTCACATCCTAATTTGAGTGTCATGTCATAAGCCACTTAATGTGCGTCATAGACACTAAAATAAACTTTTAATCCTAGCCATACATATCACAAATTTGACTTTTAATCTTGGCCATCGAATCAAATCAATATTGTCCTATAAATCAAGCCTTTCAAAGGCTATTTGAGGATCCTCTTTCAGCATCCTTACTCTGCCAAAATTTCTATCTATCTATTTTCTTCTATTATCTTCATCATATCATTATGCTGAAAAAATGAGCAATCAACATATCAAATCATTCAATCCTTCAAAATATTACATTCTCATGCAAGCGGAGAAGAGCAATGGAGATAAATCAAATCTAGTGTGGAGATCGGTTTGCTTTGCTTTCTTGTTTTGATTTTCATGCTAGTGTGTGCTCTATTGTGCTTGTTAGGGTTTTGATATCTTGTTAATATAGTTTTATATCTGATTTTTCCTAATTACATTTGGTGAACCCGACGTGAATCCTTTGATCTAGCATGCTTTTTGCAGGTTTTATTGTTTTTTTGTTGCAGATTTCCCAATTTTTGGATGAAACCCGAGGTTTTCCAAATTCCATCATATCTTTCAAATGGTTGTGTATTTCTCTACACGATTTTCACAGGAGATTACAAATTATCTGAACAGACAACAATAAAAAAATTGAGAGTTTATCACGCGTTTTGTAGGCTTTATCACTATTTTATTTTTTTCATAAAATTTACTTTCTGAATGCAAATCAGCAAATTTTTCAAAAATGTTTACATTTCCGGAAATCTCTTGTAATTTTTATAGGGTTCTCTATTTTACAGATTTAATTTATAGGTCAAATACAATGTGAAATAATCTGATCTTTGTTTTCTATATGTTTTTCACAAATCTGCACTTCTGAGTGCAAAACAGGGAATTTTTCTAACTTCTTTACATTTCTGAAAATTTCTCATAAAATTAGAAGGGGTTATTTCTTTGAGTTTTTATTTTTCAGATAAATAATATCTTCAAATAATCAAATCTAATTCGGTTATGTTAAAAATGTGTATCTGAAATTGAAATTTCCTGATGAACTTTTTGTTTTGGCTTCATTATAATATCATTTTTTTATTTTGCAGGTGATCATAAGGAGTTGTAGTAGTAGCAATATCAGTCATATACATAAAATTGGAAAGCGAAAGTTTTCGGGTGCACTCATTTTATCATCTTTATCTCTCATTTAATCAATCAATTTTGTTTGCAAAACACTTGAATTTGGAGCTTTAAAATGAACATCTTGTTTGCAATCACACTTTGAAATTGGGCTTAAAAAGAATCATTGTCTTTCAATCACACATATTTTCCTTGGGTTTAAAAAAGAACAAGTGCTTGAACTATTTTACACACATTTCAATTTTCTAAAGGAAAATTAATAATTACGAGTGTGAATCAAGTGCATGTGTTATTAAAAACACCTCACTTGGTTTGCTTTTGTCATACCTTTCATAGGAGGCCTATTAGGGGATTTCATCACCCCTAGGGATGACCTCAATCAAAGTGTGAATCGAAAGACATGCTTCTTTGAGAGTTAAAATCTTATCACTCTTGGCTAAGCCCCAAAGAACTTTATACCTTTGGGAAGTGAAGGTGAAGGGTGGGTTACCCCTTTCTCCTGGCTATGTGGCAGGATTTTTCTTTCAAATTATCCCTAGTCAACCTCATGCATCCTAGCTTAAAACATAATTGGCCATACCCACTTGACTATTTCTAGGACTTGTTGATGTGTCTTCTTCAGGTGCATGCTTAATCATCACATTCATAATTTCAAATTCAAACTTGCTTATGTGTCTTGCGTGTGTGATTCATGTGTGTACATGTGTAATTATTTATTTGCAAATTTTCATATCAAGCTATAAACACCAACGCATAAGCATATCATTCTAATCATCCTAATCATTCTTTTTATAATCACATTCAAATCAATTTCATCCTAATCAATCCAAGTCATCCAATCTAATCATTTCACATCATCATCATCACCCTAATCCTAGGCAAACATTTATCATTCTCAACAATTGCTAAAATGGTCTTAATCCTTAATGATCTTAGTCACAAGCCCAAGGTCATACTTAGAGGAGCCCCTTCACCTAATCATGAAGATAATCCAAAACCATATATCCTCCAAGGTGGGTCAAACTTTGCTCCTAGTGATGATGAGAACTTTGTAGATCTCAGTGATGATGAAAACTTTGTTGAAATCTTAGGTCACCTCAATGATACTATTGACAAGGGAAATACCACCATAAATTTGGAATCATACACCATTCCATCTACTATTCCTCCATCACCATCTAATAAAATGCCTATCTCAAAGCACACTAGTCCTACACCAACACCACCATCCAACTTCTCAAGCTCTAATCCATCAACCAAAGAATCATTTAATGGTTTTCTCCAAAGACTACTAGCATGGAAAATACCATCCCCATGTCAAGCACCCATTAATGAGCTTACCAATGAACCTTTGAATGTCATGCCTATTCTTCCAACTCCATCATGTGGTCCACAACCTATTGATCATAAAAATCACACCAAGCATCTTCTAGAGCCTTCCACTTCCATTTCCACTCAAATCCAAGAGCTATGTCAAGAGCATTATCCTAAGCATGAAGAAACATTAACCTCTCATTCTAATCAAGATCTAGGCCCTTCTAATGATCCCACTCATAACATACTTGGTCATATTCATGACAAAGCTTCCCTCTATGATCTAGATCCTACCTATGATCAAGAAGGCCATGATGATCCTCTTAGCCAACTCTATGCATTCCATGGTCAAGATCCTATCACTTCACCTATCCATGAGCAAAAAACCTCCATTGCTCCTATAGACCCCCTACCTAGTCCTATTCATGATCTTGAATTATCCACTTGTCATGATGAGACACATGCCTCCCAAGTAAATATAGAAGATAAAACCAATAGTGTGGATCTAAATGAACATAATCAAGATCCTAATGATCCTTCTGCATCCACTATAAATCCCATTTCAAATCCACCAACATGTCCTATTGGTCTATCCATATTTATTCATGAATGTTCCTCCTTAGAACAACAACAACCTTTATCCACTTCACCTTCATCTAACAATGAGCTCAAGTCTAATGTCCAAAACACACCTAATCCCATTGTCCATCACATGCTTCAGAACATGAACTATCAAGGTAAAGGTTTAGGCCTTCATGAACAAGGTTTTTTGGAGCCCATCCATGTCAAGGTCTCTCTACGCTCTTATGGCCTTGGATATACACCCCAAGGAAACCAATCTAAATATGTTGGTACTTCCTCCATCCATCATAAGTTCTCTTTCCACCATAAATCCTATCATATGCCAAAATAATATGTTGCCATCCCTCATCCATCATCCTACAAATGTCAAAAGCATGTGACCGTACACCTTCCACCATCAACTTTGCCACCATTGCTTCCAACTCCTAATATCCATCCATCTAATCTACCTCCACTACTACCAACCCCTAATATCCCCATTATCCAATCCCCTTATCCACCTATCCATAAATCCTCTAAAAATCCTAATCATGACCAATCAATGCACACATTGTCTAAACATGAAGCTTCCACTCATTCCACCATACCCATGGGATTCAAAAGAAAAAAATTGATGCCTCTAGCTATAAAGAAAAAAATCTGAAGGGTCCTCATGCCCTAGGACACAAAATAAAAGAATCAAAGAAAAATCCATCCAAAAATCAATATAAGCCCATACCTCCAAAAGAAAATGTCAGAACTAAAATGGTTTGGGTCCCTAAGAAAAAGGAAAACAAGTCAAACGAGGTATCTACATCTCAAAAATCCCAACGATCCACTTCCACCTCACATTCCCACTCTATTCAAGAATCTCATATTCCATCCCACAAGAAAAATAAAAGTCATAAAAATACTAAGTCTATGTGGGTACCTAAAGCACTTCATCACCCATCTCCTAAGAAAACATCTTCATTGCTTCCTACACCTCCTCCACATCAAAATCTTCAACGTTTATCACAATGTGTGCAACCATTGGTCATGGTTCCCTTCCATTTCACAACAATTCCACATACCTCCATCTCCTCACCCTTCACTCATTATCCTACATACCTCCCTCATCACCTTCCTATGGTCCATGCTTTTGGCTAAGCCTCCCATTCATCTCCCCTACATAATCCACATCATGATCCACCAATCCCTCCATAATCCACATCATAATCCATCATCTACCTACTCCATCTCCCTTTCATGTCATCCCTTATCGACATCTATGAGCATAATGACATTTGACATGGTTCATGTGATGACATCCATCTCTAGTGGGACTATCACCTTTCATGGAACTAGACACTTGAGTCCCTCCTATCCATATTCCCCTTCTCTTATCCAAAAATCAAAAATAAATAAATAAAAGTCAAAAAAAGTCAAAAAAAGAAAAAAGTAAAGATAAACCCCTTCCTCCAATGGTGACAACCTGGTAAACAGGCGCCCTGGATAGGTGCCATGATGAAAACCTGATAAACAGGCGTCATGTGTAGGTTGATCTTCTATGTCACTTACACTTGGGGGCATGTTGTCTCATCTTACCATATCATTTTTTTATCCTATCATATCCTATATTACCATCTCCTATCTTATCATCCTTAGCCATCATACCCATATACTTATCATATTGAGTCCATTCATCCTCTCTTCCTCCTTTTGATCTTGATAAAAATGTGGGGAAAAATGTTGAGACATGCTTTGGATATCTTTTGATATACCTCATCCTTCCAAACAAGCCTACCATTATCCTAGTGTCATAACCTTTGCCATGAAAAGTCCTAAGTATTGTACCTAGAATGGGGCATGTTATTCCTATGCGACATAGTCTTTGGAGATCACATCCTTGCTCCTATGATGCATACATCCATTTCATTCATTATGACCTATCCTTTGTATCCATCCATATATCACGAGCCTTTTGTCCCTTATCCTATCACCCACCCTTTCATCCATCAATCTCCTCTATCTCCTTGCACCTAGACTTGGTTTTCCCTTGTCATTGGTATCTAGCACAAAGGCTACCCGAATTGTCATCCATTGACATCTCAAAACATTTCAAAAAAGTCTTGAAAAAATGCAAAAAAATAAAATGAAAAAGGTCCTAAAAAATCCAAAAAAAATCAAAACATTTCAAAAATCCAAAAAAATCAAAATATTCCAAAAATCCAAAAAATTAAAACATTTCAAAAATCCAAACAATAAAATCAATCACATCACTTCTTTCAATCAAACCTATTCTTCTAATCAATCTAATCATTATCATCAAATCAAATCATTTCTTCATCAATCCAATCAATCAAAATCATTCCAAGTAAATTATTCCTCAATTTAATTCAACAATCATCATCCAAATCTTCAAATCAAGCATCTTCAATCCTTCCAAGCAATAATCCAAATGCAAGTCAATCCTTAATCCATACCAATGAAGCTAATCAATCTTGCCAAATTATCCAATCACATCCTTTGGTCTTGATCCTAATCTTGTTGTAAACCCAATCAATCAGTCAATCATCCTTGTGTTGATCTAGGGATATATCGTTCCCCACAATGACAACACTATCATCATCATCAATCAATCAATCAATCATCCTCATGTTGATCTAGGGATATATCATTCCCCACAATGACAACACTATCATCATCATCAGTCAATCAATTAATCATCGGTTTACAGCTTGACAGGGGCAATACCTTGTTTGTTTTTGTATCATTTGTGCATGTTTGCTTGCTTGTGTGTGTTATCATTTTTATCTTTCATTTGCATCAAATCCGAATCACCCCCAGCTAATATTCATATCTTGTATCGAGAAAAGGTTGTATTATGCTGGGGCATGAGACACATCATCACCTTGGTCCTTATACCTTGGTGCATAACGTCTAGTGCTATATCAAACATATGATTGCTCACTTTATTGCAGCATAACGTGTCATTTTTCTTTTTCATCTACTTCTTATCTTGTATCATTCATCTTATCCCTCCTTTATCATTTCATTTATTTTGAGAGAATATCTATGTTTATGCAACCCGCCTATCCTCTCAAGGGGGCATCATCATCATTATCATATCCTATATCATCATCCCATTTCTTCATATCTTTTGCATCATCATATTCTTCTATCATCCATTTCCTTCATTCATCATACTCCTCACTTCTTCAAGTGGTTGGGGCATCATCTTTTTTCCATCTATCCATACCTTAGCTTCTTTGAAATGATGTTACTTGACATAAATCTCACCATCTCAAACATCATCTCAAAGAGGGGAAAAATGTAGACACCTAAAATTGTCCATGTCATAATATTACCTAGTCGATACATGACCTTGTAAGACATTTTGTAATATTTTATAATATGTCATTACACTATCTCACTTATCTCATTTATTCCACTTAATCACCTTCCCAATTAATTAAATAAATCTCATTTATTTGATTAATTCCCCTTCACATGTCTCAAAATAATTCAAATTAAATATTTGAATTAATCCCTCACTTATTGTCACACTGCAACATGTGTCACATGACTACAACTCTTCACATGCATAAATATTTTAAATAATTTTATTATTTAAATTATGAGATTCCCACTCACATTCTATTTTTACCCCCATTCATTGTGCATCATAAGCATCTTTTCTTCCAAAATAAAGAATAGAATCCCACTTATTTCCTCACATCCTAATTTGAATGTCATGTCATAAGCCACTTAATGTGCGTCATAGACACTAAAATAAACTTTTAATCCTAGCTATACATATCACAAATTTGACTTTTAATCTTGGCCATCGAATCGAATCAACCTTCTCCTATAAATCAAGCCTTTCACAGGCCATTTGAGGATCCTCTTTCAGCATCTTTACTCTGCCAAAATTTCTATCTATCTATCTATCTATTTTCTTCTATTATCTTCATCATATCGCTATGCTGCAAAAATGAGCAATCAACATATCAAATCATTCAATCCTTCAAAATATTGCATTCTCATGCAAGTGGAGAAGAGCAATGGAGATAAATCAAATCTAGCGTGGAGATCGGTTTGCTTTGCTTTCTTGCTTTGATTTTCATGCTAGTGTGTGCTCTATTGTGCTTGTTAGGGTTTTGATATCTTGTTATTCTAGTTTTATATCTGATTTTCCCTAATTACAAATACACCTTTTTTTAATTTTTCTTCTAGCTTGGTTCTATTTTTAGAATCTACGTGTGCAAATGCTTCACAATTGAAGGTTCTGAGAAAACAATAACTCACATTCTTACCTGTCCATGCTTTCTCTAGAATACCACAACCCAAAGGAACTGAAGGAACTTTGTTAATTAAATAAACAATAGCACGTTTACAATCTCTACCCATAAATTTAAAGTCGGACTAACATGCAATCTCATAGTCTATGCACACTCCATTATTTTTCTATTCATGCACTCAACCACTCCATTCTCTTGTGGTTTCCCTGGAACCATTTTTTTCCTACGAATTCTATTAGATGAACAATAATCTTCAAAATATTTATTGCAATACTGACCACCATTAATAGAATCAAGACATTTTAATCTTTTACCCATTTCATTCTCCACCAAGCTCTTCCATTTCTTAAATATTTCAAATACTTTAGATTTCTACATAAGGAAATAAAGCCAAGCCTTCCTAGTTCATCATCTATGAATGTAACATAAAATCAAGAGTTGTCGAGAGAAGATACCTGAGCTAGTCGCCATAAATTTGTATGCATAAGCTCCAATTTCTCATCTTTCTTTTTCTTCCCATCCTTGAGAAAACTAACTCTCTTATGTTTTTCATACACACAAATTTCAAAGAAATCCATATTAATACATTTCAGACTTGGTAAAACCTTATTTGAATGAAGTACCTTCATACATTTTTCACTCATGTGCACAAGTATATTATGCCACAGTGTTGTTTCAAAACCCACAAAAAATGTCTGATTTTTTACCTGTAAACTCCAAACAACTATTTCTAAACCAGTTAAAAGATTTGCAACAACTATTATCGAACCTATACCAATTGTTGTAGTTATTTTTTAGCAACTTTCCAATTTGATTTTTATCTACAACAACTAAAGTAGAAGGAATAATATGACTTGTACAAAGATATAAGGTGCCTACTTTCACACCATTTTCTACCACTATGGAACCTTTTGTAACCTTTCAATGTTTCACTAAAAGTAACAACACAACCTTCATCATCTAGTTGCCCTACTAAAATTAAATTTCTATTCAACCTTGGAATGTGCCTTACCTCTTGTAGTAGCCAATGTTTTTCATTTTGCAACTTAATCTTGATTCTTCCCTTTCCAAAAATATGACAGGGTTTGTATCTCCCAAATAAACCAACCCAAAATCCCCTTGGACATAATCAAGAAAATAACATCTATGGGGTGTACGATGAAATGAAGCACTTGAATCTTACACCCACAAATCATCACCATTATCAAGAGAAAGAATCAAAGCATCATCTTCATATTTATTACTTATCACATTTTCTTCCTTATTTCCTTCTTGTTTGTCTCCATCTTTAATCTTTCGAGACCAACAATCCTTCTTTAGATAACCTAATTTACCATAGTACCAGCAATATTTCTTTCTTTTGTATTGTGACCTTTTGCATTTTCAATTTTCGCATGACTTTCCATGGCCTATAGAACCTTTCTCTCTCTCCTTTGATCTGCCCCTACTTTTTTCATTCAAAACATTTCCTGATGTGGATGTTCCACTTGAGCTTTTCCTATAAATATCCCCACTCAAAATTACACCAACATCATTAAATTTTAGTATATTCAAACCAGAAATAGAGTTACTAACCACCATTACTAAGATATTCCAACTTTTAAGAAAAGAACATAATATCAAGATAGCTCTAGCTTCTTCATCAAAATTTAAATTTATAGAAGTCAATTGATTGGTTACTATGTTAAACTCATTTAAATGATCTGTAACTAATCCACCTTCTACCATTTTCATATTAAATAAAAACTCCATAAGAATTACCTTATTCGAATCTAAAGGCTTTTCATATACTTTTGCTAATGTCTGTAGCAACTCATTCATTTTCTTTGCTTTTATAATATTGAATTCTACTAATGGTGTCAAGCACAGCCTAATGCTTCCCAATGCCTTTTTGTTTAGAAGTTCCCAATCCTCATCAATCATTGTTGTCATTTTCTTTGTTATCCCTTGCAACCACTACCATAAATCCTTCTAATAGAGATAGTCCTCCATCTACATCTTTCATAATTGGCATTTTTTCCCATTGAACTTATCTACCTTCAATTTACCCTCCTATATCATTATCCCACTCAACTATGAGACCTTCCTATAGAGGACAATTGAACACATCCTGCTTTGATACCACTTGTTAGGGATTGCAAGAAGAAGATAGCAATTAAATGTAGATTATAGAGATTAAATTTGCATAGAAGAATACTTAAAAAAACAAAGGAACAATACACAAAAAATCATAGTGAGAGATAACAAATATTTTAACGTGGTTTACCCAATTCCAAGCTATGTCCACCAACCGAGTCCAAAATATTATTTACTTCTAGCAAATTTTATTTACAAATACTTGTAGCAATTGCTACAAATTGCAACAATGATTTTAACATTTCCATTATCATGTTTCTATCGATGCAGTGCTACATGTGCTTGAAGCATTAACATGTGTTTACATGATCACTACACATGTGTTATTCCATGTGACCTATAGCAATTCATACATGTTATTACGCACAATAATAGCCAAAACTAATTTTCACACGCCTATTCACATCTTTGTGCCTCCTATTGTCTCTCCAATTCGTGGCCATTGATTTCCAACGTGCAACTGTTCAAATTCCAATAGTTTGTTAACTATTTTCATCCATTCTTTTAATTGTATTTTAAATACAAAGTTACATTAATTTCTTTATTTAAATAATGGTGAATTTTTCTTCATGGGCATTGCCCTCGAGGCACTGGCTGGGTGCATTGCCCCTAGACCCCCACCATGGGCTCTTCCCTTAAGCCCCCATAGGGGGGGTATAATAACCCTGAACCCTACAAGAGGGGATCCACCCCTCTTGTATTCCTCAATTAATTGAGTTGTGGGGGGGGGGGGATATGCCAACTAAAATGGGGAAAATTTAACCTTTGAGTCTAATTGGGCTCCATATAATAACAAATACATGTCAAGTATGCCACTTTAAAGTGGGGAAAAACTTGTTCCACATACACTATTATGTCAAATCATTCATCGACATGTGAACTACTGGAAATAAGTAATAGGGATATGCAATTGAATTCAATTATGTTGACTACCAAAGTATAGTGGTTGGCTAACATACTTAAGGTTCTAATCACATAATAATCTAATTATATATTTTTTTAAGATGTTAAATTGGAAGATGATGATATCTTATTACTTTTCTCTTTACCCAATACATGGGAAAATGTAATATTTTTCATTAGAAATAGTAGTGTAGAGCCCAAAATTGATAATATTAGTGTTACTCTACTTTAAGAGGAAATGAAAAAGAAATTCATAAATTAAAGCCAAAAAAAAAATTGCATGTATGAGGAAGGTCCAAAGAAAAGGGAGGGCTTAAATGAAATTAAAAAATAGGCTAAAGTCTAAAGGATGTTCTGGAATATAAAATTAAAGTATTGGAACCATGGTAAGAGGGGACATGTGAAGAAAGAATTAATAAAAAAGAATAAAGGTTTAGATTCCTCCATGAAAAATCTTTCTTATGATTTTGATAATGATACTTTATTTATTTCTTTTAATATTATAAATTGTGATGCTTCACTTATTGACTTAGGTTGGTACTACAATATGAATTTTCACAATTAATGGTTTGTTGCATATATAACTTATGATGGAGGAGAGATTTTTCTTGGAGATAATAGTACAAAGTAAGTTGTTAGTAAGAGAAAGATACAATTTTATTTCACTAATGGAATGCTTATAACCCTTAATCATGTGTTTATCATATTTTGTCTCTTGTGAGAAATTTACTTTATAAATCCAAGTTAAATGATTTTAGTGTACATGTGACATTTGGTAAGTTTCATTTCAAATTGGTAAGAGGAAACTTGGTGATTTCTATGGGATTTCAAATTGAGATTATATTTAGGCTAAAAGCCTTCAAATTTTAATTGTCTATGTAAATTTATTAAAAATGCATGTATGATGTGGCATTAGAATTTAGTCCACATTAGTGAAAACATCTTAAGACCATTGCCAATAATTTTTTTATTTATTAATATTCTAGTTATTTTATTAACAAAATATATTTCTATGAGTATTATGTTTCTGAAAAATATAATAGATAGATTCATTTCCTATTAGAATTCATATAGCTAAGATATTCTTAGATATCATTCGTTTGAATTTATTTGGTCTAATGGATGTGGGTTCTATGGGTAAATCTTATTATTAATTGAAATTTATTGGTCATGCTCTGGATAAACTATATTTATTTTATATGTTCAAAATATATTATATCTCTAAGTTAAAGGAATTTAAATCCTTGAAATTAAAATCAATTATAAGATAAGGGTGATGAGATTTAACAATAATGGGCACTATTATTCTAGGGAATTTGATTTTTTTTTAATTTTCAAAGTATTGTTTGGTAAAAGATTACACCTTATACTCCCCAAAAAAATGGACCAACAAAAAATAAATTAAAATCTAATGGAAAGAGCTAGAAGCATCATATGTGGTATGCAACTAGATTGGTGATTTTGGTTAGAGGCTATAAGTACTAATTGTTATTAAATTAATCATTCTCATTCTCATTCTCCTCATTTATCTTGAATATTGATAAACTCCTTAAAAAATGTGAATATGTAAAAATCCTCTAGTTTCAAATTTAAAGATGTTTGGTTGAGGCTTATGTTCATGTGCCTCCAAAAAGAAATCTAAACTATCTAGTCAAAAAGATTAGAAATGTATCTTTATTAGTTATGGTAAAAATTTGAAAGACTATAAGATTTAGAACCCTCTAACCCAAAAAAATATCAAGAGATGTGCTTTCCATGGATTTTAGATCATATTTAGTTATAGAACAATAAAAATAAAAGAAAGAAAAATAATAATATACTTTTTAAGAAAAATATAAATTTGGGAAGATGCACATGTGGAGGAATAATTAGATGGATTAGAGGAATGATAAGAAAAATAGGATTCAAATGATATATTATATGGATTGTAGAATGATCACATAGAAGAATATGTAGATCTCATTACTCTTACATAAAGGAGATCCATAAGATAATGAAATCCAATTGATAAATATGACCCCCCAATTTTATTTTTTTTGCTTTTTTTCTTGGGATATTTTGATATGTTTAGGTGTAGAACTTCTTGAGATGACTATTGTTAAGATGTTTAGCCAGAGGTTTTCATTTTGGTGTATCCAATTGATATTTACCAGAGTCGTAGCTCATTGTAATGATGTAGGGACCTAACTATTTTGGTTCAAACTTACCTTTCCCATCTTGATTCAGCTAGATTTTTTTATTTTCCCTTAGGACCAAGTCACTAACCTAAAATTTCTTGGTTTTGATTTTATTATTGTAGCTTCACAATCCTGGTGAATCTTTCCTTTTATTTGAAAAAAATATTAATTTTCCTTGGCGAATCTTATGCACATTATTCAAAAAATTGTAAAATCCTAGCGAATCTTAATGAATAATTGGTAAAAAAAAATAATCACACTAGCGAATCCTAGTGAATAATCACTAAAATGATTAATTACAATGGTTAATATATCCTTTAAAATTTTGCATAGTTGGTCAACACAAAGCCCCCATATTTTTTTTTTTTTAATATTGAAGTAGGGGCTTGGGGGTGGAAGTCATCAGTGGGGTCAAGGGGGTAGAGCCCCCTTGTGGGGGTCAAGGGGGAAACGCCTCCTCGTGGGGTCTGGGGAGAGTGACCCCAGTGCACTTCTATTGTGATACAAGCGGGGTCGAGGGGTAGAGCCCCTCGCCACCAAGCATAAATTCATTATTGAAAATGCATTGGAGCACACACAGATGAAGTGTTTTTTAAAAAAATCACTTGAAAAGTAAGACTAAATGAAACTTGAAATTTTTACCATCGATTAGCTTTTAAATTAGACAACTACAAGCTCATTCTGTGATTGAATATCGATGTGAGTGAACATCATCGGTCAGACACTTAAGGATGCCCTATCGATACAATGATTTAATATGCACTTAGTGAATTCCATGACTTAGTGAATTCCTAGAATTTATATGCATGTACCTTTTAAAAAGGTTGTTGAGTCCTGAAATTATTTTTGGGCCACATGATCAAATCTAATTGTGTGGCCCAAAACAAATTTCGGGCCTCAACAACATTTTTAAAAGGCACGTGCAAATAAATCCATAGAATTCACTTGCAGCCATTTGATTAAAAAGCTAATCGATGGCAATAAATAATAAACCTATTCAAGGCTAAACTATCCCTAAAATGAAATGGTAAATTATTATTAGTGGCGATATTTCCCAAAAATTAATTGTAAGAATATTAAATTACTCATGAATATAGGTAATATTTGTATTTATAGTATAAACTACTCGTGAATTAGTTTTGATGACGCATCGTTTAAAAAATAATGCATTGGCGAATTAATCAAGAGATTTTTTTTTTTGTAAAAACTTGGCAATTCGACATCCTTTCTAGCTTGTATTATTCGCCATTTTTGGAGGTCCCAATTTCAAATATTCGCCAATTGGCTAAGATTCGCCACTAAATTTTTCCCTGGCTTCACTTGACGAAATTTTGATAGGCTTGTAGATGGTTCAATGCACTCAAGAATCTTTCATCTAGGAGTTCATGCTCATTGAGTCTAGATACCCAATACTCTTTGTTTCTTTAACAAGATCCTTCAATTACACTCTCAGGGATGGTATTTCAACCTCTATAGGTAGTATTTATTTAGATCCATAAACCAAGGAAAAGGGGTTGCACCTGTAGGTGTGTGGATGCTAGTTCTATAAGCCCATATGGTTTGGTTTAGTTGTAGGTTCCATTCATGACCGACATGATTAACAATTTTCTTTGGGATTTTCAAGATAGTTTTATTGGATGGTTCAATTTGGCCATTTCCTTGAGGATAATATGGGGTTAAAAAATGGTGTTGGATAGAAAATCCTGAGCAAAGCTCACAGACATCTTGGTTCTTAAACAAAGTTTCATTATCTGTTATGATATTTTGTGGGATACCATATTGATGGATTAAATAGCTTATAATGAACTTAGCTATTTTTTTCCCTATGATATAGATTAAAGGAATAGCCTCTATCCATTTTGTAGTGTACTTTGTAGCAGTGATGATGAATTTATGTCCATTGGATGAGGGGTCGGTGATATCTTTCATATTAGGTCCAGTTGGGGTTGGGGCCCTAGCTCGGTTGGCTAAACCTTTCCTGTTGCAGGAGGTTGGTCACGAGGTCTATTCTCCCCCACCCCCATGGTACCAGAGGGCATGTCGCGCCAGCGTCGCCGATCACGTTAAATTTTTTATCAGGCACACTACAGTTTATAGGGGGTCGTGCTACCTGATTCCTGCAGTCTAATAAAAAAATATATATATCTTTCCTATTAGGTCCAATCCCCACTAAGAGGAGGGCCATGGAGTAGTGATAGGACATAACTCCTGTGTAGGTGTGTGCATAAGATCTCCATGCTATTGGCATTTTCAATACCTACTGGAAAAATGAATTTCTTCTTGCTCCAGTGATGGTTAGTCTTACCCTGCTCATAACAACTTTTGAACTAGGTTAGGCTCACTAGCGCGGGATCCACAAACACCTTCATGTACCTCTTGCAAGGAATTTTTCACTTCTTCCACATTAAGACATTGAAGTAACATACCATCAAGGATTCATTGGTATAAGGTATCTCCTGGGATAGTAAATCATGAATTTTGATGGATGAAGGTTTTCTTTTGATTAGCTATTAGGTGGGATGGTATGATTTTGTGATGTATATATAAAAATGTGTCTTCATACCAAGGTGAGTTAGGACCAATGACATCAATATGATTTTTGACTCTGGGATATCAAATGCTAGTATAAGAAACTACTCCATGAGGAATTCGTATCTAGGAATGTTCTCAGGTATGTCAAGGAGTGAATTGATAGTAGCCATAGCATTAGGTACTTTATTGTTAACTCTTGGGATGTGTTTAAAGATGACGACATGAAATTATTGTTTGAAGCTATCCACTATCCTTTTGTATGGCATTAGCTTGCCATCTTTAGTCTAGTATTCAGTGTTGACCTACCTTATGACCAACCGGGAGTTATCATAGACTTTTAGTTCCTTAATTTTCCACTCCATGACCATTTTCAGCTTAATTATTAATGGTTCATACTTTGATGTGGCAATGAAAAAAATTTCCCTCTATGTTTTTGTGCTTGCTTAGGCGCTCGTTAATTTGAGCTTAATGTTACCTTGATTTAGTGGTGTAATGTGTTTAGCACATTCACATTAGGTCTTGGGACCTTATAAGCTAATAGACCTAGTTGTTCCTTATTTAAGGTGTTGTTAAGTGTATCCTAGCACTTTCACAGCAATCTAGGGTTTTTATTATTAATTGGGATTCTTTGTGCCTTATTTGGCCTTATTTTGCATCCACGAGCCTTAATGAATACATCTTTCCAAGGATAATCTTGATACAAACAAGCATCCAGTCATAATTATAGTGTTTTTGGATTGTATTGCCTAGATTTAGTGATCTAGGACTCATACACCACCTTGGCCATATGGGTCCCACCTAATTTTTGGGGCCTTGATATGGATTTCACATGAATCCAAGACTTTCTTGAAAAATGTGTCCCATAGTCTAGCTTGATGGGACTCATATGCCACTTCTAGTGTATGGATCCCTTGTGGCTTAAACTTAAATTAAATTCAAATTCTTGGCGAGATTTTATTCTCCTAGATCTGATGTTGGCTTGTATTGTAATTTTTGGAAATTTGGAATAAACAAGTATAAATACAAGGTCTTTTCACATATTTTCTCCTAGCAAGTTTACAAGTCATCTAAGCTTTCAAGTATTCATGCATTATAGAAAATTTGAGTTCATGAGTGTAATGCCCCGCCAAGCAACCCTAAAGGAAGTTGTAATTAATGAATTAAGTGAACCAATTTGTTTTTTTAAAGTGAAATTAACATACACATTCACTTACTAATTAACAACAACCTCTAACGCTACAAGGTTGGGATTACAAAAACCCACACAAACATCTTACATTTAACCATAGCATATTATATACTTAATGAAATAAGCATCATACAACATAAGGATACCACATAACATAATAAGATAGACATCCAAGTTACAATTTCATATTCATTTACATAATCCAATAGTTACATCACTCATTCCCAGAATGAGGCAATAGTACATAAGAGTTACAATTACAAAATCTCACCTCGTAAACATAAGAGGGACAAATAAATTATACAATCTGAAATATTACAATGCAATAATAACACAAGAACCGCGAGCTATCCAACTAGATGTCTCGCCACCAAGTACTGAAAATAGATGGGGACCCAATGGTGTATGGTGCATGTTCCACCCAGCCAAGTGGTACCCAAAGGCCCACCCCCCATGCTAGGAGATAGTAACAAATTAACATGGACAAAGATCTACAACCTCTAACCATAGGCAGACTCATATTGACTCAACCAAACAAGAGTACAACATAAGTACAACTCTCACATCACTGACATAGGTCACATTGCTTCCAGACATATAATAGATCAAGTATGTTCAAAGAACCATACACATAACATAAATACTAACAGTTGTCCTAGACAGAGTGTCATCACACAGCTCATAATAAGTTACCCTCTATGGATCTTCATAGGCTCCGGTGATCCTGGTCAACTCTACCGACCCTCAGCCCTCATACTTACTAGTGTGGAATCAAATACCTCTTGTACTGACAAGATAGATGACTATGCCATTTTAGACCTTTCCACTCATTCCAAGCCTTAACTAGCACTTGACTATGAGTGAAGCTAGAACTTATCTTTTTAGTGTGTAGTACTCCTCAAATTTATAATTTTAGTTATCACTTGATTAAACTACTTCCATAGGTTACCCAAATCCTACCTCTTCCGGGCTCTGGCCCCTAATGGAAGCCACTCTTCTATTTGACAACACAAAAACAAACTAACCACCAAGGGAATCACAAGTGCATACAACCTAGGTATCAAAACCACTCCATCTCTAGGAGCAACAAATAATAGAACACACTCCAAACATCTTGGAGGCAACAAACACATAGTCCACTCCTTTCACAGGAGGTACAAAACAACCTCGTTCGTGGAAAGCGGGTAAATACTGATAAGACACCATGCACTACCCAAGGGACAAACAACTGGCTGACATAAGGAAATCGACAACCCTCTTAGATCCTCTAAGATTCTCTAGAAGACTTACAAATTTGGACTAACACATAATCCCATATCCCAAAATACCACATGATGACATAGCTTCAAAAGAATTCAAGTCATTAATCAAATCTAATATTTGGATTTCCTAAATCCATACTCATTCAATAGGTAACATTGACAAAATCTAAGGCACGAAAACTAGATCATCTAAAATAATCATAAACCATATTTCCTCTTTCATTATTGGGAATCTTGAACAACTAAACTCACATCTCTTTGCGAAATACGAGGAAAATAAATCATTTAAGGCAATCACAAGGATATTACTATTTTCAGATATTCTAAATCCATAACTCTTTCATATTTCATTCTCAATAATTAAATTGCTCAAATAGACAATAAATAGATTAAAATAATTTATTGCCTCATCAATATAAACAACTTCGTAATTAACTATTTAAAACAGCATAAATCTGTGCAAGTAAATCCTTTCCAAATTTTTTAACCAAAACCCATACCACATTCAATTTTCCTTTCAAAACATGCAATTTCTTCAATGTTAATAAAATATCTTTTCCTTATCTAATTTACCATGCAATTTAAATCTTATCTTTTGAAATCCTTATTCACAATAATTACATGCACCTAACTAAAATAGGACAAAATATAAAACTATATATTTGAATATATTTGCACATGCTATCTACACATGCAATATTCTCTTATACACCATTATTCGCATTTCTTAAATAAACATGAAATTATAATCATTCCTAAAATGCAACCTCATATATATATATAATATATATATTTATTTATTTATATATACATTAAATATAGCCAATTATACAATACAAAAATATTACATTAAATTATTAAAATATTATTATGCAATTAATTAAGTTTCCAAATATATGAATATATATTCATATGTATATATACCAATATATATTAAATATAATATATGTATATATATTAATTATAATATATATACACATATATCATATATAAATATATATATTTAATATTACAAAGTTTAATCATCGAAAACCGGAAAAAGAACTAAGTTTGGCAGACGTAATAATCTTTCCGCGTGTTTTCTGTTCATACGCCATTCTTAAAAAAAAAGTGAAATCCCCAAGGGTTTGGGGAGGCGGTTGTGCCTTAAGCACAGTCGAGCCCCAAACCCTTTGGGCGCGGCTATTCAGAGTGGGGAGAGACTGCAGAGGTCTCCCTCCACAGTTGTCCCCTCATGGGGGCGGCTGTGGAGGCAGTGCCTCCCACGCCTCCCCCCTTCCAACCATAGGTTGGATTACAAAATAAAAAAAAATCCGGTAGAAGAAATTAATTAACAAAAAAATTCGGTTATCTCAAACCCATAACCATGGACACCGTACGGACAACGAAAATTACATTTAAACCAGTATATTTTAATATATGTAAACTGTATATATATATAAAGGAATTTCAACAATAGATAAATTGAGGAAATTTTGTAAAAAATATTCACCTATAGGTGAAATTGTAAAACTATTTCAGAAAATCCAAATTTCATAGAGGCTTTAAAAATTAATTCTTTTAATCCATTTTCCTGAATTCTTAAACAATAAAAGAACAATGAAGCCTAAACGGATCTAAATAAAAAAAATCAAAAGTTTTCTAATCCTCTAGTTTTCTTTAGCACAATTTCCACAGAGGTTTTTCAAGATTGATTTGATTTTTCTACAAAGATTTAAATTCTTTAAACAATCTAAATGTTTTGTTTAACCTCTAGGTTCGATTTAAACAACAAAACAATCCATTTCCTCAAATAAATTTAATTCTACAGAGATCTACACAATTTCCTGAAGAAGTTTCCACAAAAACAACAGAAGCTTTAAATTTATTTATTTATTTTCTTTCTTCTAAACACAAATTTCTTTTCTAAAATAGATCTAACAATCAAATCTTTAATCTCTACACTTTTAAATGTAAATAAAGATCAATATAATAACCATAGAAGAAAACCCGATTCAAAAGCTACAGGTAATGAAAATTTGATGCAGAACTTCCTCCGAAGCTTCTACAGCTTCTATCCAACAATCCAATGATTCCAACCACGAAAGCAATCCACAAACACAACAAAGATTTCCAGAATAACACCAAAGTAAATCTACAACCAAGAATTTCCTCAAACTCTCTTCTGTGCAATTTTTCCAAAATTATCCTCTCACACCAGAAGAAGCTTTTTCCTCTTCAAAATTCTTTCTCCCCATGAATTTTGCAACCAACTCTTAAAATCATCCATTAAACTCACAAATGCTAGCCTAATTGAAAATATCTTGCACAATCAAATCTGATTTTGCATGCAAATCCCAAATTTAAAATATCTAAATATTAATTAACTCCAAAAATTGAAAACTAACTTTGCTTTTAAAATCCAATTTCAAATTCTAATTTAATTCCGACTTAATTGAAATGAAATTCCAAAATAATTAAATTCCCAATAAATGAAATAAAATTCCATAATGAATTTAAATTATTTTATTTCTTTTAATTTTCTTGCATCACATTTATTTAATTAATTTAATTATTTAATAACTAAATTCAACCCCCTTGGATTAAATTTAATTAATTAATTTAAATATAAACTTCTATCCTCATTGCATAATTTAAATTAAATAACCATCAACATGATTTAATGCAATTATTCTAAACATCTATTTCCAAATCAAGAATCCTTCATAATTAAATAACGTTAAAGTAAGGCAAACAATGACTCGACACAAATGATTGATGACACACTATGGCTAGGGTGTAGACTTGACTCAAGCTACCTAGCTACTATCTCTCATTCAACTTAACCGTTGGATTGACATGCTCAAACTTGTGAAACCAGGTGGAGTCGATGTCATGTACCTGCAATCCTGAAAACATAGTAACCAACATCATATAATATAAACAGTATATAATACATACTGTGAAGAGGAAATCACATAATCGCAGGGCGCTCGCAAGCGAGTGATGTGAATCCATCCCCTTCACCCATACACTCAACAAAACTGACACTTTCACAACACATCAAATATTATCATATGCACTAACATGTTATATCAACTAACATCATTACACCATTAAAGCATGTAAACCAAATTATCAGATAAACCAAATCACATCACATAAAATAGATTATCGCTCTATAAATAGCAATCAAATACACACAAAAGATAGTGTATCTGAGTATCCAATAACATAATCAAAACAAAACAAGGACACACTGTCCAATTCATAAAACAAAATGGAGGGGCGTTACAATGAGAGAATTCAAGAGTCTACAAGAGCATTCAAGAGCCTTCAAGATCTAATTATCAAGCATTTTAGAGAATTATTCAAGTATCAAGAATCATGTCAAATTCATTATGCATCATGTTTGTTTTTGAGCTAACATTTGTGATGTAGGGTTTTATGATTCAAGCAAGCATTCAAGTCAAGATCTCCAACATTCAAGTAAGAGTCAAGATCCACATCCATTGGATCTATTTCATACATGTTTGTAGAACTTTATTCCTAGGGTTTGGTGAGTTGCAACATATCATTTTTTTCATTCATCATTTCTCCTTCCCATTTGATTTCATTACAAGTTTTGATTACCAAACTCGGATTTAACCAAGGAAAATCCCTTTCTACTAACAAAACAACATTTTTACCTCTCTTTAGTGTGTGATTTATAGATCTAGGTTGAATAAATATTGAAGAGAAAGATTGGAAACAAGTTTTAAAGATTGTAAATTTTTCCAAGTTTCCACCTTGTATAAGATCATTAAGAGACATCTACAGAGCAAAATTCAGCAATTTAGATCTGAAAATCAAGTTGAGAAGATAGAGTAGAAGTTGAAGAGCATATTTATACTTGGATCCTTCAAAAAAGATAGATGTTCAAGAGAATATTTATACTTTTATCCTCTCAAAAATCTAAGTACGACTGATACGCCACTTTTGGTGTATGTTTCCCAATATAGTGGACTTTCCAATTTTTAGGTGTTCAAGACTTGTCTCTACCAATTTTTTGTTCTTGCCTAGAAATCCTAATTTGGGACTAAATCACCTAGCTTGGCATATGAGTTCCATTGTGCTTTAAATTCAACAATTCTAGCATTTCAGGTCTCCAATCAAGCTGCTACAGGTTTCCAGGTGCACTTTTTTTATTTCCATGTCTCATATTTTTTTTGCATTCATTTTTAGGTCTTTTTTTGAAGTTTTGTACATCGTTAGGTTTTGTCATTAGATCTTGCATTTTATTTGTCTTTCCAAGCCCTAGCATGGTGGTGAACCCTTCTTCAGACATTAATCATACTCTAGGACAACCTTTAGTAGATCTCTTTCCCCATTCCATCCTTGGATTGAGATCTCTAGGGTTTCCTTGAGTGAAACAAGAGTGTGAAGTAGGAACCCTATCTCTTAAAAGGTAGGCCCTCTCCGTATTTTTGTTGTTTCATCGGGTAAATTGTTTGTATAGAGGAATTTAATCCTATATGCTTTAAGTATACTATCTCCTTGTGGTGTGAGAAATAGGATACCAACCCTTGAGCCATATTGAGTGTGGGATCCATAGAAGTACATTGTCCAATGGGTTGAAAAGTTGTTAGTGGGATTCTCTCGTTTGGAAATTTTTCTTTGAGTGGTTGATGATCTTTAATTGGTGTTTCTTCTAATTGATTTATTATCATCTATCCAGCATTAATGGATTTTCTTTTGGCATATTCTATGTCGAATTCACTAAGTATCATGACCCATTTAGTGATTCTTCCTGTAAGAGCTTCTTTTGCCAATAAATATTTCAGGGGGTCTATCTGAGATATCAACTTGATTTTTCTATTTAACATGTAATTCCTAAGATTTTTTTATGTGAAGACAATTGATAGACATGCTTGTTCAATGGGTGTATAATTCAACTCATAGCCAACCAAGGTACAACTAATGTAGTAAAATTATTGTTCTTTATTATATTCATCAAGTTGTGATAATAGATCTCCCAAAGTTGTTGTTGTTGTGGACACATATAAAATCATTTATTTATCCTAAATTAGAGGCATCAATACCAAGGGAGTGAGAAAATAGTCCTTTACTTGTTGAAAATATTGATCACACCTTCCATCCCATTTGAATGCTACATCTTTGTGGAGAAAGTGTGTGAATGGATGACATTTATCTGCTAGTTGTGCAATGAACCTTCTGATAGACTGAAGTTTTCCTTGTAGACTATGTAGTTGTATTAATGTTCTCAAGGATAAATTTCAAGGATAACCTTGACTTTAGCGGTATCCACCTCAATACCTCTTCTTGATACAATATATCCCAATACTTTCCCAAATGTTATGTCGAATACACATTTCTTCAAATTTAGATGCAAGTTATATTCCTCTAGTCCATCAAATATCCTAGCTAAGTTAGCTAGTTGTTCATGTCTTGTGACTAATTTATCCAATAGATCATCTACATAATCCTACATGGTGATGTGAAACATGCCTTTGATATATGTGTCTCTTGCATTCTTTAAACAAAATGGCATGACGTTCTAGTAAAGAGTTCCCCAAGCACAAGTAAAAGTTGTTTTGTGTTGATCTTCAGGGGCTAGCTTTATTTTGTTGCACCCAAAAAATCCATCCATTAGTGAAATCATTTGATGACCAGCAGTTAGATCAACTATTATGTCAATGTTGGGAAGGGGGAAGTCATCCTCAAGGAATGAATTGTTAATATCTCTAACATTTGTATAGATCTATATGCCCCCTATGGGTTTTGATACCAGTACAAGGATGGATACACACTTAGTATAGTCTGTAGGTTTGATGAATCCCATGTCCAACAATTTATGAAGCTCCACCTTGACTAATAATGTTATTTGTGGGTGCATCTTGTGAAGCTTTTTCTTAACCGATGTTGATGTAGCGAATACTGGTAGATTGTATACCACTAATCTTGGATCTAGCCCAGGCATGTCTACATATGTCCAAGTGAAGTTGATCTTATGTTCCTTGATGAATGTCATAAAGTTGACTTTTTCCTCAGGATCTATGGAAGTTGCATGATATGTTACTTAGGTGTTTCTGTTGTTCAAATGTCGATAGGTTTAGAACCTTCAAGTAATGTTGTTGATTTTTTTTGATATTCTATAAAGGGGAGATTGAATCCTCCATCTTTGGGTGCCTTAGGGAGGTTTTCACCCTTAGATGTGTCCTTTATTTTTCTATTTTCATGATTTAATAAAGCCACATTGTGGTTTTCCCTAGGGGATCTCATTTTGATTTTTAAATTTTTCATTTCAATTTTTCAATTGGAGGACACAATCTCCCCTCCAAAGTATGATCCTTTTTCTATTTCTATGATAAAACCAGCCTCGTGATCTCCTTGATAGACACCTTGTTGAATTCCCATGAACTGTACAATAGCTTCATTATTTTGGAATAGGTACACAATAGGTGTGTGATGTTGTTGATCCCAATTGATCAAGTGCGGGTGACATAAGGGTAAGTTATCATTTTTATCAACAAAGATTATGGTAGATTTGGATGGGGAAAAGATAAGGATAGAAAAGTTATCAAGGTCCTAGAGGGTATCTAGGTCATAGTCACTAGAGGTGCAACACTCCCATTACCATTTTTTGGAGTTTTTTTCAGTATAGTAGTCTTCATATGTAGATTTGAAGGTCATGGTATTTATGCCAAAGTCTTCAAATAGGTATATGATCATTAGGTTGTTGTCAATAATATTGTAGTTATTTGATGTCTTAAGGATGGTAGAAGGAGCTATTTCATAATAAGAGGTAGTTTCAATTTTTGGGGTAACCATGTCTATCAAACCATAACCTAGTCCCATATTCTTCTTACGTTGTTCTATTATGATGGGTTCTCTTATACCTTATTCATGTATACCAAGGCCACCTTTTCTGGTGTATCCCATATTTATTGCTATTTGATAACCTTTATTGCTAAGATCCATTAGAAGGGGATATAGTTGTTTATTATCTTCATGTTATTATTTATAGAGTCATGATGAGTGGTCCTCTTCAAATACCATCCATCCTTCATGTCTCCCCACTTGGTGAAGATAGTAGGTTTGACTTCATAGGTTACAACTTGATCATGCTTTACTTCCTTTGGTCTCTCATAGGATTTTGGTGACAAAGGTAGCTCCCCAATGCAGAAGGATTGTTTGAAATGGTATTCTCCACAACCCTTGTCAAGAACCTAGATCTTGAGGTCAGATTTTGAAAGATCGACTAATGTAGATGGAGTTGAAGATGAAGCAAGTGATGAGGGATTGATTTATGAAAATGAGTGGAGTGATATGTTATTACTAGGTATTTAAAGTAGATTTGTGTACTTCTCCTCCAAGTTTGAGTAGTAATGGAAGGTTTTCGGATTGGCATATACAATAACTTCCTTATCACTGTAAGGAAATTTTAAGCATTGATGAAAGTCTAAAGAAACTGCTTGCATTGCATGGATCCACGAAGGTCTCAAGAGAATAACTTATAAGGTAATTCAATATCCAATACCTGACAAGTTGTCTCTTCTATTTCTAGCCCCACTTGAATTGAAAGTCTTATTGTGCCCTCAAAATTTCTTTCTATATCATCATAAGCCCTTATAGTGATACTCTTTTTTTTGTCAATCACATCATCAAAATATCCCAACTAATTTACCATTTTTAGGGTACATATGTTTAAACATGCACCTCCATATATTAGGACTCTCTTGATCTTGTGTTTATGGACACAAACCTCGAGATAAAAATCTTGATTATGAAAGGCCATTTGAGGAAGTTCTTTTTCAGAAAAGACCAAGTGATGGGGTGAAGTGATGGTACCAACCATAGCTTTAAATTGATCAATGTTGAGATCATTGGGCACTAAAGATTCAATGAGAGATTTTTCCAAGATCTCCTTATGTTTTGGTGATAACTTTAAAAGTTCAAGGATAAAGATTAATGTTGGAGTTTGTTTCAATTGGTCAACAATGCTATAGTTAGTGAAAGGCTTGATGATGACTTTGGCTAGAAGTGGGGCTCCTTGGATCATGAATTTTTCTCCTCATGCAGTCACATTACATTTGGGTCTATTTCCTAGTATGGTCATGACATTGATATTTTGATCGGCTTGATAGATGGTTCCTACGACTTCTTCATAGGTGAAGTTGGATTTTTCGGTAATCTTGTCCCTTACCTTTATCATTTTCCCTAGAATGATCAAGGAGTGAATCCTTGTAGATACCCATGTCTCTATTACCACAGGGCCTAGGACCATGTTTAATTTTGATCTCTTCTTTTTTGATTAATCCTTGTACAATATTTTCAAGTCTCATATAGTTATTTTTTGTGTAACCCTTGATCTTGTGGAATTCACATCAATCATTCTCATTGTACCAAGGGGGTTTGAAGTTTGGTTCATCATAATTTGTTTTATCAGGATTAGGAAGCCTGAAAAGGTTCTTTTGGATGAATTTATGCATAACTACCTCAATATTTTCTCCCAATGGAGTCAATTTTCTCCTTGTTTGATTTATTTTCCTTGATAGGCCTCTTTGAATATCCTGAACTTGATTTGGTTGTTGGTTTTTTTTAGTTGTTTGGAGGATATGTAATTTGGTTGTTTTGAGCATTATTTTGAGTGTAGTTCACTTGAGTTTCTTGGAAATTTTTTTATGGATTGCTAGGTGGTTGTACATTTCATACAAACTTTGCATCTACCACTCCATCATTAGTATTTTTCTTGTTCTTTGCCCATATTTTAGGTTTTTCATTAGAATGTGAAGCTTGGTCTTTGTTGTTATATAGTTTAATGACTCCCCTTGCTATGAGAGCTCTTTCTATGAGTAAATCCTTTTTGATGGTTTCTTCAAAATTACTAGGGCACAACATAGTGAGTTGGTAGCTAATGTTTTCTTGTATGTTAGAGACAAATATTTATATGAGTTATTTCTCAAGAATGGGCGATTTACATTTGCTAGATTTATGTCTCCATCTTTGTAGATATGAAGCAAATGATTCCCCTTGTCTTTGTTTAATTTTGTATAGATCAAGAACCATTATATCATGTGTTGTGTTGTATGAGAAATGATTGAAAAATTTGTCTAACAACTCATCAAAGGTTTTGATACCAAGTGATAGATCATAGAACCACTTGATAGCAGCATCACCAAGACTTCGTGGGAAAAGTATCATTAAATAGGTATCATTGTGTTGTACATCCATAAAAGCTTTTGAGAATTCTCACACGTGCTCTATTAGATCTCTTCTTCCCCTCTATTTGTCAAATTTTGGTATTTCAAAGTCCTTGGGGAAAGGTATCATGGATATGGAATGATCAAAGGGATATGGACATATGTCTTGTACAGAATAGATCTTCTTTTATTTTCCAATTTGGATGTTTGATATACTTTGGTTGAGATTCTAGATTTCTAAGGTCACATCATCACTTGGTGCATTTGTTTGATAAGGAGAGACATTATAACCTTGTTTCCTTACAATGTTGTATGCATTATACTGTGGGGTTTGTATATATGATTGCCCTTGGGCCATAATGTGGGTGTATGATTATGGATGGGGTCCTTGAGGACCAATGTTGGAATGTTGTGTATTGAGTGTATGATGTTTTTGTTTTTGTTGTTGAGGTACGTTGTGTTGTTTTTTGGGTTCACTATTTTTTTTGTTTATGTACGCTATGTTATTGTTGAGGTATGTTGCATTGTTGTTGAGGTACACTGTTTTGTTGTTGAGGTACGATATTTTATTGTTGAGGTACACCATGTTGTTGTTGAGGTGTAGGTTTGGTATTATGATGGATTTTGTGCACCAATGTTGTGTTGTGGAGGATTTGGTGCTTGATTTTATAGGTGTGTGTTTTTTATGGTTGAACATATGTTTGATGTTGGGTATTGATATTTGGTGGTGTTGAGACATATGTTTGATGTTGATGGTTTCAGGTAGACAGTGATCCATATTGACTTTGTGTGTCAGGATCATAGTATTGTTGTTAATGCATGTATTGAGTTTAGTTTTGAACATTTTCCTGATACATGTTTTGATCTTGTGTGCTTGTTGATACATGTATTTTCCTTGAAGTGGGTCATTAACATGTAGTTTTGGTTGCAAAAGGTTGTTTTCTTGTTGGTTCACTACATGTTGTTGTGGTTGTCTTGGTGGAAGATTTCCCATATTTTACATATTAGTATTAGGAACTTGTTGTTGTGTATTCCAAGATGTCTCTTATATGTTGGGTCCCATTGTATTAGTGTCAATATTATGTGGTGGAATGTTTTGATTTGTCAAAAGATTTGGATTCTCTTGATTATGTTGAGCTACCACAACTTGTTCAATTTGTGATGGATGTCTATACAATGGATTCTCCACATTTTGGGGAAAATATTGGTCACTGATATGTGTATTTGAGATCAATGGCGGTACCTTGGGATCTACCATTGTTTTGGGTATTTTTCTTACCACTGATGGGTTTCCCAAATGAATGAGATTAGGATCCTTAAGAATTTGAATGTTAAACTCTATAGGTAGCTTGGCCCCACTTTGTGCTAGCTTGAGGAAATACGTGTTAGGATCCTTCTTAATCATCTTGTCCATTAGCTTATGCATTTTTGGATCTTGGGAGTGCTCTAAAATTACTCCATCAGTGATTTCATCATCACTATCATAATCCTCTTTGATCATGTGTCTATAGGATTGGGAGGTTGATCTTGTTGCCAAGAAAATTTGTCTTGATGTTTAGGGCATATGTCAGCATCACTAGGTGGTGGATTTGGTTGAGCTTTAAATGTTGGTTTTTCTTTGGGAGTTGAGTATGTCCTAAGATTGTAACCCCATGGTTGAGTTTCCTCACCAATGGTATTGGTTTTTGGTACACAAGAGCTTCTTTTATTGGATACCATTTTTTTTTTGTGTTGAGATCTTATTGTAGTCATAAATGAACTCAAAATACCTTGGTAAGTTTCAGATAACAACTTATGGAAATGGAATGGAATTGTCTTTTGAGATTTTGTTTGATAAAATGGTGTAAAAAGGGGATGTGTGTATAGCTTTTGGAAAAAAATTGTTGGTTATTTGTTATGGATTAATGTTGTGATATGTGAATGATCAAGCTTGATGTTGGATGGTAATATTTTGATACTCAGTTCTATGATAAGGAGATGAGTCAATTTTGGGTGATGTTTGATAAATGACGCTATGACGTTTTATGTTTGATTTTTTATATTTAATGCTAGTTTAGGAAAAAAAAGTTCCCAAGACTCAAATCAATGTTTTTATATGTCTTAGAGGATATGGTGATTGCTTTACTTGAACTAGCTATGAAGTTGCAAGTAAAGGTTGCTCTAAAAGTAAAAGCAATATAATGGTTTGATTTCTTATGTTCAATATGTGTTCAAGACTAGGTTGATTTTTGGTTGTTGATTGGTGATGTTGAAGGATGTTGATAAGCTATGGTGTAAATGCTTATTCTGATTTTGTGTCTAAAATATGGTAGTTACAAACCTTATGTAAACCAAGTGCAAAGTGAAGAATGGTGATGTTGAATTGTGATTGATAGTTCCAATGATGATAATATTCTCTAACAACTAAATAATTTTTTTATGCAAATGTTTTAAAATCAATTTGTTTAAAAAAAATTGAGGCAAGCTTGCAAGTAGGATGATAGTGACTTCTATCTAGGATGATAGTGTCTTCTGTCTAGGTCGATAGTGGAAATGTTTTAAAACAATAGTGGTTCTATTTTAAGATAATTGTGGAAAATTTTATAGTAGTGACTCTATTTTGATAGTGACTATCATGCAACTAGTGTTAGCAATAACGGTTAAATAAACAATAAAGAGCAGATTTTAGGTTGACTATGGTAATGTTCTGGAACAATAGTGAAATTTTTTGATAGTAGTGACTCTATTTTAATAGTTTTTAGTTTTCTAATGGAAATTTGTTTGATAAGTTTACAAGTTTTGATTTTTGTTTGGTCTGATGTTTGACATAATGTTTTTGAGATACAATAAGTGATAAAACACAACAAAAAAAGTGTATGAATCAATTGTAATCTTTTTATGACAATATGCCAAAATTAGCCCAATTTTACACTGGTAATAACACATTGAAAACATTTCAAGCAGTTTTATCCCTAAGGTCAAAGCCAATGGTAACACTTTTAGGCCCACAACTTGGAATCTCCTTCAAATCAAGGGTAGGGAAACCAAAATGGATGTATACACTTAATTCTTTGTGAGAGCGAATAGATAGGGGCCTCCTAGCATGGAAGATAACCCAAATCACCCTTTCCTTGAAATGCTACAAGTAGCTTATGCTAAGCTAGGGATTTATGCCTCAACTCAAGGGAGTTCATATGGTGAGTAAAAAAAATTAGGGTGCAGTACACAGTCCTTGCATTGAAAATGTCACCAATACATGGTCAATCAATAAGGTGGGAAACTACAATAAGGTGTTTAGTCACTACTCGAGGAACTTAGCATCTTGGGAGCATCCAACAAGCCACTTAAGGATTTAACCACTCCTACTAGGGGAGTGATTATACCTCAAAAAAGTGTGGATACCTCATTTTTATGAATGGAATTGTCAACAAGGTACTCACAAGTTAGATCGTGACTTTAGCCTTAATCAATTTATATAACATCCCCAGGGAAAAATTGCTTTGGGTCGCCTTGAGTTCTCCAGTGCGGGATGTATCTCAAGGTAGGCTCGATCTATAAGGGAATGATGTAAAAAAATGTAAAGATCCCAAAGTTTTTCTCATCACCCAAGATAGTCAAAAGATGCAGGGGGAGAGGATATGTACTTGACTTGCCAATCATGATGGGCATAGTAGACAATTTATTGCAATTTGATTTTAAGCCTAAAATGAAGTGTTTAAAGATAACAATTCATGTTTTAAAATCACCAACCTCAAATATTTGAGACTTGAAAAAAAAAATACCATAAACCAAGAGAAAGTGAGTTCATTTTAAAGAACCAAATATAAATCTTCAAGTTTTATTGTTCTTTTTTTACTGCACCAAGAGAGTGAATTCATTTCAAAGCACCAAATATAAATGTTCAAGTTGTATTGTTCAATTTTAGTGTACCAATAGAAAGTGGATTCATTTTAAAGCACCAAATATAAATGTTACAGTTGTATTTTTCAGTTTTAGTGCACCAAGAGAAAGTGAATTCATTTTAAAGCACCAAATATAAATGTTCAAGTTGTATTGTTCATTTTTAGTGCACCAAGGGAAGATGAATTCATTTTAAAGTACCAAATGCAAATGTTTTACAAAATTTAAAAACATTCATACAAATGATTGAAAATTAAAAGCCTTGGACTGTTCGTTAACCCTACAAGAAAATGATTAGTTGTTTCAACAAAAATATGCCATGACCCTACAAGAGCTATACCAACAATGTTAGACAATCTCATAGTGAAGAAATTTTTTCCCTTAGTTTTTTGATTTTTGGCTTTTACTTTTGGCTTCGAGAGGATCCATGCACAAAAGAATTTTTGGTTCTAAAAGGCACGCACTGTGCTATGTGGTGGTAGTGTGTTTTTTGTTTATCGATTTCCTTTCGGAAGAAATATGGGCCACGTGTCATCTCGGTAAAAGATTTCTCAAAAAATATTTTCGCAAATCTAAGAATACCCACCCACTTGACACATCATCTCTTCATTGCAAGGAAGTTGTGCTTTAGGTATTTTCTCTTCAGATTTTTTCAGAACGTGCTTTTCTTTGGTTTCAAGAGAAGGACTTGAGTTAGTGCCGCCAAGCCACATGATCGATCAACAAGAATTTTTTCTAGGTTTTTTTCTAGGATTCGAGTGTTTATGGAGAGAAATATTGTTAAATATCTAAGGGATATTAATGCAAAAATTGAGAGTTGATGAGCAAGTATTTCCACGACCTAATAAGAGATCAATGATCGGATTTTGAGCTATCAAGTGTAGGCATCTGATAGTAATTACTTTTGGGTGGAGGTGATATTTCTCTCTCCTTTGTGGCTATAAATTTGAGGTGGAAACAAAAGAAAAGGGTTCCCAAATTTTTCCCTTTTAGAAAGTTGTTTAGTTTTCCATTGTTATAGGAAGTATTTTTAAAAGTTTGCAAAACACTACTTCACTCTGGCATGCTATATTTGTTTTAACTCAAACTATTATCAGATTGGAATCTGGCCTCTATTTTAAAGTTCATTTAATATTTGCATTCTGCACTATTTGGGAGAAATATTTTAAACTATGAATGATATGGCCTCTGCCAATGTTTCTTTCCTTATATCTTCATCCAAAATAGAACATTGTGTCTCGCTTAATCTGAATAGTTTGATTATTTGATTTCCATTTTGTATGTTTACATGATAAAGTGATAGCCTTTAGAAGATGGATTATATCATTGGAATTATTATTTTTTAAAGGTTATTATTTCTTTGTATTATGCTATATTAAGAGGAATAGTTTATGTGGATTTTGAATTTTTTCTATTAGCTCTTGAAACTTCTATGTTTGATCAGATCTTAATGAACAATTCCTCTAGGTAGATTGAATGACTGCACTATGCTTGTATCTAGCCTCTGCTATTTGTTCTAATCCCAACAATGAAGTGTTGTGGCAATCTATGTCTATCATATCATTCATAGAAAAAACTTTAGGTTTTGAAATGTTGTAAAAGCATTGGCAAATTGCCACTTTCATGTTTTATGTTTACATTTATTTCTACCTTTTTCCCAAACTCGGAGAAGAGTCGGCTTTATATAAAAATCTTGGAGGTATTCAATGAGGCATAGATTGGTCCCCCACTAACTGAATTTCCCATAATCATGTCGGAGAGATGCAATCTTTGATGATCAATAGATCTTTTTCTGGCACGCCCAGTGGGACTAGTTTTCCAATGTCTGATTAGAAGTCTGAAATATTTCTTAAATCAAGCCAAGGAAAGAAACCGGAAATTTCATTCCTAGATTGCAAATAAGAGAATCTTCAAAGGACCATTTCCAGTACTCCTAGTTACCCTATTTGGAACCTAGGAGAATAAGACTTATAGATTTCGTATCACTTCTAAGAATTAGTAGAGCAAGGAGTAAGAGCCTAGAGTTTAGAGCCTTATCCATTCCACCTAGAGGTCAAATTTTCCAAATAAGAATACCAGTTTACCCGATTCATAGGAATATTTTCAATATAGCTCATGTACTCCCTCCTACTCGTAGAAATTTTTTAACCTAGGATAGTGATATTCTACTATAGCCACCTTCTCCCCCAGATGTCTAGCCCGCCATACCCGATAATTCCCTCAAGGCTATTCCAAAATTCTCCAAAGATAATTTTAAAACCCCTTCTGAAAACCTCTAAGACATAGAAAAGGTATGTAGAGGACACAATATAACAAACAAAATTGTGAGACTATTGGCTACCTCCTTCAAAGGGAAGGCTCAAGATTGGTATCGATCTTTGACTTTCAGTTCTATCAACTCATGGGATCAACTCAAAGAAAAGTTTTTCAAACAATTTTCAAAGAAAGGATATCATTCTTCACTACTACATCAATTGAACACCATCAAGAGAGCTCCACAAGAGGCCATGAGCAGCTTCAATACTAGGTTTCTCAAAACCTGGTAGAGGATCCCAATGACTGCCCGACCTCAAGCCATGATGGAATTCATGTTCTACTTGAAGGCTATCAATTTGAATATTGTGGTAATGATAACTTCCATGGGAGGAGATATCTTACCCGATGCATACAATTTGGTGGTATTCATGGAGAATATTTTGATATCTATGTCAAGAAGCTTCCACCATGACCTCCAATGCTTGTATTTGTAGAAATTTTGGGCATGCCTCAAGAGAAAGCTGCTCTGAGCACTTCTACAATGTAGGTGATAGTTTCAGATCTACCACAATCCATGTATGTGTACCCCACCACTCAACCAAGCACGTTAGGTTCTTCCTCTATAGCAAAAAACATAAATGATATGAAGAGCCCCATGCAATCCTTTGCTCATGAGTTACTTCTCATCAAGAGAAAACAAGTGACCCCTCCAAAGAAAGCTACTCAGAACTATCAAGGAGGAAGGCCATCATATTAGTAGAACACATACCAAGGACCCTCGAATTAGGGAGGTCAACAATCAACATCCAAAAACTAGATAGTTCCAGTCACCATGTCATTGCAAACCATCAAGGACAATCAAAGCAAAGGGTTAATCCCAAAATAGAATAACATGGTCAAAGATGAAAATGCATGGTGCTTCCCTTGCAATGACCACTATATGCCCTGAAATTACCCAAGGGGAAATATGCAACAAAATATAGTGGAGCAAAGAAACCAAGGCATGCTTCCAAATGTGGAAGGATACGAGTCCTCTATAATGAAAAATGTCTACTTTAGGGTGCAAATGCAAGGAATGTCCATAGAGAAAGAGTTGGATATTGTGCTTGATCAAGTGCTATTTTCATGGATGGAGGAAGAAGATTTGGTATTCCTAAATGAAGCTTCGACAACTAGTACTCCATAGGTGCAGTTGAACTACAACATCATATCCAAGAGAAGGCTCATGTGAGAGTATGTGGGATCAGCTCCAGCTTATCCTCAGCCACGCCAACCACCACCATAGAGAAATAGATCCCATAGTTGACTATTCGACCAACTCAACAATAAAAAATTCCACCATTACTTGACAAACCATCGGATAAGATGCCAAACCCATTCACAACAGACTATTTTCCTCCAAATTAGAGGGAGATTCTACAGTTCAGGCCGAAGGTTTCACCAGTCAGAATGCTCAATGTGTTGGGGCAGCTAAAGAAGGCACCTTCCAATGTGTCCCTATTAGACGTTATATCTATTCACAAGAAAAAGAGCACAAACGGATGCAACTCTTATGTGTGTTCAAAGTAAAGATAAAGGACCCACATTGGATCCTCAAGCTTCAAAATTTGTAGCTTATACAAATGACACGAGAAATGTAAAAGAGAAAGAGGTAAGCAAGTTGAAGCCCACACCTTTCTTGTTAACATTAATTGTGGGAGATAAAATTTTGCATAATAATATGATTGATTCGGGAGCCAGTACAATGGTCATGCCAAAGCAAGTGGTTGATTCCTTAATGCTTAAGTATGAACCCCTTGAGAAAGGAATCATGTATTTGGATAGAAAGAAGGTTTTGATAGTTGGTTGGATAAAAGATCTATCTTTGACCCTCTTTTCATGCCCGAGCCAGATAGTCACAAGAAGTAGTGGTGATAGACATCCCCTCGATCTTCAGGATGTGTCTTTCCAGAGATTTCACTACAAATCCTGATGGATACTTGGCATTGGATTGGTCCCATCTGGTATTGAGAACCAAGCACACAATGAAGATGAAGATCCTATCATAATATTTTCACCCTAAACATATAGAAGATAATGCATTCCTCTATTTTTAAGCAGCACATACCTCCTTCTCAAGATAGGAGGAATATTGTGTGGAGATACTGGAAGATGAAGAAGAAATAAGTGAGCAGACTCTCGAAGAGGAGGTTCTCCTCAACCAGTTCATCGAATCCAACCTATTTGGAAATTTCCATGCCCCAAGATTGGGCACGTATGTGATCTTTGATGATGATGACCTGATCTATCCAAAACTGATGAAAGATCGAGAAAAATATGATGATCTGATGGATAACCATCTATGGACCTTGTAGTTTGATGGCGCTAAATGCAAAGCTAGTTTCGAAGGAATCTGATTACTACCCTCGATAGGATCAGAGACCCTCAAGGCCTATCATTTTTAATTCTCATGCTCTAATAATGATACAAAATATGAAGCCTTGATCCATGGTTTGATTCTCGTTGAGTGAATGGGTGTAAAGAGGTTGCAAGTATTTGAATATTCCAAATTGATTGTGAGCCAGGTCTGCGAGCAATTGACTTCTAAAAATACAAGAATGAATTCATATAGACATCAGATATGGGATTTGATTTAAGGCTTTGAATCTTTCAATGTACAATTCATTCTCTGATCCAAAAATAATGTAGCTAATTGGATGGCTTCAATCAAATCACAGTTTGAACATATTACCAATTCAACAACAAAGAAGAACATAGTGCAAATCATCGTTTGACCATCAATCCCTGACAATGATCAAAACTGGAATTTTTTTGAAGATGACACTCAGATCACCACCTTCATTCAAAAGTCAGAAGGAGTTTCCAACTATTCACAACCAGGATTCTAACCTTCTGAAGAGTAGGTCATCTAGCTAAAAGGAAATAAGCTCCCTCGAGGTTTAATCTCCCTTGAAAATCTCTTCGATTGTGAAGATGTTAGGAATGACAAAAAAAGGTTTATCGTGGATGAAAAGGATTATGCGGAGCTCAATGTCGAAAATGGAAGAAAGCTAAAAGTTGAAAGGAATATTTCGTGTGAAGATAAAGAAAGGTTAATGGATCTGTGTTCTATATACAACAGAGTTATATCTTGGACCTATGATGATCTTAGAGGATGTGATCCTAGGATAATTTAGCATACCATTGACTTGGCAGAAGGGTCAAAGCCATTCCAATAGAAGAAAAGGCTTATCAATCCAAATTTTGAGGCGTTAATGGCGTAGGAGCTCACCAAATTGATTGAGTCCTGAATCGTTTACCTAAGGGTGATCCCACAATGTTGGTTTATAATTTTTGGGAGATTCTATTTTTTGTTGAAATCACATAATTTTAGAAAATATAATGATTTAAGCCTTAAAAAGTTGTATTTTAAGGATTCCAATTGTAAAGGCTTTGATCAAACCACCTTAAATCAAACCCCCTTTGCATAGAACACCACTATTATTAAACCATACTTATAACAGAGCCTCCTTTACACCTATAAAAATGGTGATAAAAAACCACTTTTGATTTAACTTTTGGGGGATCAAATGAATTCATTTAAAATATGTTTTTTGTAAGTATGTAGTCCTTATTATAAGCTTCCTAAAAAGTATAATTTTAAATGAATTTAATTCTATTATTATATTTATTTTTTATTTCTTGTGAATGTAGGTTTTTCACCAAAAAACCAAGCTGTTTATTTTGCACATATGGAAAAAGAGCAAATAATCAAAAACAAATTTGGAAAAATATCAGTGCACTAGATATTGAAATCCTTGATCCAATTAAACAAATTGAATTTCTATACATACAAAAAAAATTATGTTGTATACAGTCTACCTATGTCTGAATTGTAATTGGTTTGACTTAAAAACTTGATTAAGAAAAAATATTCAATAAAACACTATGAAACCTAATGAAAGCACTAGATATCATAGTTACAAATCTAAATTCAAAAAAAGTAGAATTTTATCCTTCATGGAAAAAAATATATATTGTATATGATGAGCACCACTCCTTAAAAATGGTGTTTATTGAAAAAAAGAAGTTTTCAAAGGAGATGGATTAAAAAGTTAAATTTGATTCCAAATTTTTTGAGAAAAACATATTTAGAATCTACAGACAAAATTTCACACATCACTAGTTTTCATCATCTTCAAATTCCTTGCGGTTTGGCTGCTATAGGTGCCCGAAAGTGAAGATTTAGTTAGGAAAAATCAGTTTAGTGTCAAGTTTGGCCAAAAATTCTAAACCAGTATTGTGAGATCACCCACGATTAAGCACTCAACCTAGGAGTCTAATCTGGTACCGATGCATAATAAAAATTGTGACATTAGGCTTTGTGTCAATTTATGAGATCTTAATAAAGCTTCGCTGAAAGACCACTACCCTTTGTCGTCAATGGAGCGGATCTTGCAGATTGTGGTCAGATCAGAGTCTCATTGCTTCATGGTTTCTCAAGGTACAACCAGTTATATGTCAATGAAGGTGACCAACATAAAATGGTATTTACCACTAAGTGGGGAAAGTTCACATATGCAAAGATACCCTTCAAACTCTCAAATATTGGTGCAACTTTTTAGTGAGCCATGGATATTTCTTTCAGAGGATTGATCAATTTGATAATTATAATTTATCTAGATGACCTAATAGTTTTTTCAAAGTCAAAGGTTGATCATTTTGATCATCTAGAACAGGTTTTCCAAAAGTGTCAAAATTTTAGCATTTCTATAAATCCCAAAAAATATGTTTTCAGAGTACCTCAACGTAAGCTACTTAGTTTTGTAATATCTAAGGAGGAATTGCAATAGATTATGAAAGAGTGAGATCCATAATGGATTTACCCCTACCAATGAATCAGAAAGGGCTACAATCTTTCTTAAGGAAGATTAACTTTGTCATCCGGTTCATTTCAGACTTTGCAGCCATCGCCAGACCTATCATGTTAATGCTCAAGAAAAACTTGATGTTTAAGTGGACCCCTAAATGCAAGGCAACTTTCACTAAAATAAAGATAGCTATCTCCATTGTTCTGGTGTTGGCTAACCCAAGCTTTTCTAAAGATTTCCTACTCTATGTATACAATGGTCATCATAGCATAGCTTATGTGCTCACTCAAAAGGATGAAGAGAATAACAGGGAGCATTCAATTGTGTTTCACTCAAGAACCCTTAAGGGTTATGAAACCAGATACAACTTTGTAGAAAATTGGGCTTTTGCCATTATTAAAAGTCTTCAAAAAAATTGACACTTGGTGTTGGCTAATAAAATTACCATCATGGTTGCTCACCCTAGTGTAAGGGAATATATTAACAAAGGAGAAATAACTAAGAATAGATCCAATTAGATCACCAAGATCCTAGAATATGATATGAACATTAGATTGACTAAGGTAGTTCGGGGAAGAGGTCGTTGTGAGTACCTTGCACAGGAATCGAGTTCTGAAGCTGAGAGGGAGATTGATCAAGTCTACTCAAATCAGTTTGAGTATGATGACTCCTAGATGGTGGATTGGATGAAATATATTCAAAAGGGGTACTACCCGACCAACCTTCCATTCCACAAACAAAGATACTACCGACTGCAAGGCACTAGGTATGTATTAATTGAAGGGACTTTTTTAAAAATAAATTATGATGGTGTCTTGCTTCCGTGTTTAGATAAGCACTAGACAAAAAGGGTTCTTAAGGAATTTCATTCAAGTCCTAAGGGAGGATACTTCTCCACCAAGACTACCACCTTGAAAATCATGCAAGTGGGATACTATTGGTCCTCAAATTTGTTGGCAAAAGAAAAAAAAATAATTTTCCCTTAAGTCCCATCATAACCGAAGAGCCTTTTTCTCAATGGGGTTTGGATTTTATCGGAATGATAAATACTATCTCCAATATTGACCACAAATGGATCCTTACAATGACTAATTACTTCATAAGGTGGACATAGGCCATCATCGTAAAAATGCTACAGAGGGCGAGATTGTCAATTTCCTCGAAGAGTTGGTGACTAGGTTTGGTTCACGAAAAACCATCATATCCGAAAATTCTCGAGCCTTTGTAGGTTTGGCAATGTCGTATTTTAATATAAAAAATGGGATCTACCTCAAGACTTCATCAAACTACTACCCACAAGGAAATGGGTTATTGGCGTCAACTAATAGAAACCTAATTAGGTTAATCGAGTGCATTAGGTCTGAACAACAAAGAGACTAGCACAAGCACCTACAAGTTGCTCTATGGGTAGATCATATCACACAAAAATAGATCCTAAGGGAATCTCCCTATGAATTAGTATATGGGAAAGAGGTAGTGTTACCTATTTCCATGGAACTCCCCACTTTACAACTACTAAAAGCCCTAGAAATAGAGGAAAGCGGTGGAATGGAAGTACGGATACAAAGATCCTCAAGCTTGTGGAAGATAGAGAGAACACCTTTGGAGCCATGATTGGTCACCAACAGATGGTCAAATGGTGGTTCGAAAAGAATACTTTTGACCCAAATTTCCATGAAGGAAGCCTAGTGCTAAAATATGATGAGCACACTACAAAACCAGGGTAGCACACCAAATTTGAAGCATTGTGGAAGGGACAATTCCGAATTAGTGCATGAAAAGAAAAGAAATGTGTATGATGTTGAATATATGGAAGGAAATTCCATAGGTATACTGGTGAGCGGTATTTATCTGAAATTGTTCCATTAAAGTATGTTGTTCTTTAAAAAAAAATTACAATTATGTACCATATGTAAAAAATTTGTAAATATGTTTTAGTTTTAAGAATAATCCACAAGGGAAAAAAGAAACACATAAGTAGTCCAAATTATTGTATTATATATATATTCATAAAAAAAATTACAAGTGTAATACAACCCGAGGCTTAAATTTTAACTTGAAGCTCTCTCGAGGAAAACCCAAAACGTGTCCTTGAGCAAAAAAAGAAAAATGGAGGCAAAATAAAAAAGGATGAAAATATTAGGCCTCCAATTATATTAATGTGGAGACATTGCATGTAGTCATTATTTTCTTCTTCTTCTTCTTTGTTGACAAGGAAACGGGGGACACAATAACACACAGCGTATGAACCTCAACCTCTAGTCTCTATGATTGTATGCCAAAAACTCAAAATGCTTCCTAAATTATAGCCCAGGAACAATTTCCATGCCATACTCTCACAAGAAGTAGTTGATAATAGGTAGAGACAGCGAGCGGTGACTTTCAAGGTCCATAGTGTGGAAGTCGGTCAAAAAGGGTAACTAGGGCATTTCCATCTCGTGATCAACGTGTCTATGAAGGTCCATTGCACTTGGAATGATGAAACCTAGGATAGAAACTTGTACAATCTTGTCGAGGCCTTCCAGTAGAGAGGCATTGAACATTCAGTGACACATCTCCACTATCTAGAGTTTGGCAATATTCAAGTCTAGGAGGGAGGCCATGAATTGAGACATGACATTACAATTGATCCTCATCTGGTTCTCATCCTCGATAAAGTTATGGTCGATGACCCAATGGAATATAATTACCTCAAGGTAGTCACAACTCTTCACTAGGCGCTTAATTCTATCAGCAATGATCTCCCTAGTGAAGGCGTATTGTGGCCTTCATGGAAGGAGACCAACAAGAGTGCCTAGGCCAGTACACATAGCTAAAATCAATAAAGTGAAGGACGATATGGAGATAGCAAAAAGTCTGGCTAAACTTAAAGGGCTTATTTTTGAATGAATATTGCTTTAAGGTGGCATAACTATTTATAGAAAAGAGGTGTCGGCATATCCAAACAACAAAAATTTAATTTATGGCCAGACAACAATGGAAAAATATGAATCATATAGAGAATCTGACATAAGGTCCTAGAAATTAAATTTGGGCATTGGGATTAAATTCTCACATATGTCAATCGTCGACATATGTCCTTTTCTATCATCAGAATCAGCTAGTTTGCTTAAGATAAAAGACATAGATCAATGTGCTAAAACCTAAAAAATTAAATGAGCGTGTCTTTTCAAAGGTACCTTGCATCACCTAAGCATGATTGTCATAACTAAAATCATGCTTACCAAGACAACGAGCTTATTTGTGAAGAAAGGCGACAAAAAGAATGTACTAATTCCATTCTCATAGAGTTTTTGATATTCTCGAGGAATGTGGATCTCAAACACACGCGTATCACCTCATTGGAAACATTTAATGGACCAACGGTAAAGGTGTAGCCTTAACTGAATGTATGTGCTAAGGGAATTACCTACAACAAAAAAGTAGATTTTCCTAAAGTAGTAAAAGGAAAGTGGTCATTTTTAGTGAAGAAAATCTCTGCAATTTTTTTAAGTAGCCCTGGTGTAGACATTAATGACTGGTAGAGGGGTTAAAGCTTCATCAAGAAGGCCTAGTTTTTCTAATATCTTTGGGAAAAACTCATCTTCCAACACCTCGGTGCTTGAGGAGAGACCATTCAAATTTTATAGAAGGGTGTAGGTGGATAAAAGTGTTCCCAAAGAGGCGGTGTGATATGTTGTTGACAATATTTTTTATCCAAAATTGGTGAAAAACCTAAGAGCCTTAGGGAGGGATCATTTCAAAGAATGTTAGATTATGATGCATCTGAGGGTTTTGCCTTGCAGCTTTGGAGTTGTGGTTTTCCATAGTTCATGTTGCTTGTTCTGCACATATGCCCAGAGTTAGTAGATGAATGTGCCAAAAGGTTCAATAGAGAAACTAGAACCATTGTGTGCAACAAGATCAAGGTCATGATTTTTTATGAAGCCATATGGGATATGCTGTGTATCCCTTCCAATTGGGGCACTGAGCCATTTAGGGAGGAAAATATGGAGATTCTCTGAGAGGAAGCAAACCAGAGAGAAAGTTTCTATGAGAAAGAGACAAAAGAAAGGCTGCCAAGAGGTCAGTTTGATTTTCCTCTCACACATAAAAAGTTCAAGGACAACACATAGGATCTTTTCTCGATGCTAGCTTGGCTTTTCAGTTTTGATAATGATGAGGAGGTCCATTCCTTCCAAATGAGCCTAGCCCTAATACTCAAATAGGAGAGAGGGAAGAGATATTATGAATTTGTTGGTGTAGTAGCTGCAAGCATGTTGGATCAATTGAAGAATTACCATACCAAGTACAAATTCAAGTATTCTTCTTTCTTGGCTCATTTGATTCTACATCAAAATTTTGGGTATTTACATGTTTATAGACTTGATGTAAATGGTTTATTCAACTAGTTTCTGTATGGACCTATGTACTATCAAAAACATGTAATTATTATTGGTTTGCAAACCACTTTTTGAGATCGGTGCTTCAAGAATTGTTGTCACGTCTGATGGGTCATTTTTCTCCTTAGGTTTTGCAATGGATAAAAAATATGCCAACTTCAATGGATTGCTTCTTCAAAGAGGATTTCACATTTATTATATTTCTTGGTTTTGTTGGAGAACCTTTCTAACTCCATAGATTTGTAATGGATATAATTTTTGCGTTGGAGGCATGATGTCAGGAAACTCTTGCCAACAACACCTATGGTAGAGGAAGGAACAAGACAAATCTATATTTGCTTCCCCTTTGAATTGCCAATAGTAAGCTGATACTGGATAAGCGAGAGGCACAAAGGGATCTTACAAATCTATTGGAAGCCCTAGGCTTAGTCCTTATCTATGACATGTGGGACTACAATCTGAAGAGGCTTTTCACCTTAAAACATGAGAGGCAGGAGTATGTGGAGTCTAGGAAGAATCTGACTCAAGAAAGGGTAGAAGTATACATTAACTTTTCCCTCATACCAACCATATGGTTGAGATGGTTGAGTTTCTATACACCACAAGTGGAGTATTAGAGGAACCTTCCAATAAATAAAACCCTCAATAGTCAAATGAAGTAGAAGGGGTGGTCATAAAGGAATAAGATAGATTTCTAGAGGTTTCAACAAGAGATGGAATTCCCAAATAGGTTGATCAGAGAGCTTCAGCCATATGATGAATATTTCAAGGAAATTTATGACCAAGAGGTTGACTCTGACAATAGTAACCCAGATAATAGTCATGAGATAATAGAGGAACTACATCCACGTCGTAATTCCCGACCCCAGGAGTTCAATAGAGGAAGAAGCTCACAACAAAAAGGACTCACAAGCCATGTCATCTACTAATGTTTGAAGTAAGGGAAAGGGATTCCAATAGTCCCGAAGAGGGTCTGCTACGGAATAGGAGATCCAAGCTTCAGTGGGATCATCCGCTAAAGGATCAAAATATGCTAGTTCGGGTTGAGAAAAGAGAAGGTGAGTCCAATACCTGGGCATACCCGATGTAGCAATTAGGCATGAAGAAGAAGCAAAGTCTTCTCTACAAAATGTTCAAACGGTCACAATCCATGTAAGTCTCCCTCCCTCTCTTCTTCCTATCTATGCATCTCTGGTTACTCCTTTGCCCCATCCATTGAATAAAATCCTCCATCCATGGACCTTGAGCTTTTGGTCCTCAATGAGCCCCCTGCTTTTTCAATACACCTTGTGATGTAGCCTGCGTGGATTGAGTGAGTAGTATCCACTTCAGCCATTCTTGATTCTTTGATCGCCCTATCTAGGGCCCCTATCGAGAATTTTGAATCATCTATGTTGCCCATTACCCTAGGTCCATCCTCATCCAGGATTTGTTTTTTCCATTTGACTTGCTTCCCTTTTTACTCCAACTGGTCCTTCCAAGGCCCAGTGTCAATTTGGCATCCCACTGTTTTCCATGGTTACCCTCCCATTTTCTTCCCCACATGCTCATACATATGAAGTATCCCCTTCTATCACTCTTTTTAGTCTTCCTCTTGGTGCTTCTATTGCAACACAAAGCATTGACACCCATAGACTATTCAAGAACATTTTAAAGCAACTAAGTGGGCCCGACAAGCTACAAAACAGATAATTGTGTTGAAGAATGTCAAAATTTTGACCGCCAAGAAAATTCAAACCTATTTCAATGAAGACAAAAAAATTATGCGGATTACTACCATGAAGCCGCTCATATCCTGTTCCAAAAGAAAAATGCAGATTGAGGACTACGACATCAAGGCCATGGATTTGTATTTGAGTGAAATTCACCCATGGGACAAGGTGGAGGTATAGCTAAGACCATTTAGAAGGTAGTATATCAGATTATGAAAGGATGGATCAAAAATTAAAGAAGTACGAGGTAGAGCTGGCGAATGTAAGGGAAATAGTGAATAGGCAGTAGAAAGAAATCAAAGCCCAAGATTTTGAAATGGCCCGCATAAGAAAAATATAGGACCACTAGGAGAAAGCAAAAAGATCACTTGTGGAGACTTAGGGTGAGCGAGTTCAACTATATGCTGAGATTGATAGGTTGAAAATTGAGCTTGTTGTTGAGTGCCAATCAAACATAGAGAAACAATGTGCTCAGGAAAGCATAAATAGAGAGTTGGATGGTATCTGATCTTAGGCTTCCAACAATTTGCAAAAGGCCCAAGTGGAAGCAAAAAATTTGAGACATGACAAGCAAGAAGTTGAGTTAGTTACACACTTGTGATCAAGAGATTAGAAAATTAGGTTCTGAGCTGGAAAATATCCTTGAGGAAAAGAATAAAATGGAGGAGAGTGCAAAAGAAAAAGAAGCTCAACTACATCAAGAGCTAGAAATTTCACAAAGATCTATGACCCTTCCTATATTGATAAGGTTGGTATCTTCCTACTGGGGGGTATGTGCAAGATCATGATGGGCCAAAAAGTGGCGATATGTAAGCCATATGATGGCCCATGTGGCTGACGACTTTTTTTTTACCCAAAATTGATGAAACAAAAAGTGTTTTTAAAGGATATTCTCACCTTTACACCAATATGAATTATTTTTTACTTTGAATTTAATAAATTATTATTATTCATTTTCTATTAGAATTACGAATAAAGTCTCGATTGATAGGTTGATTGAAAAAAATCTATAACTTTCAAATAGTATCACATTTTTTGAATCTAAAACATGCGTCACATTCTATGCTTCGTATACTATAGGATTAAAAAAAAAAAATGAATTTCATGAATTTTTTACCAAGTTAAGGTCGTTAGACAGATGAGCTTTTACATTTTTTAAAATTTGTAATTAAAAATTCATAATTAATTATTTACTTGGAAAAAAATAAAAAAAAATATGCATCACATCAAGACACGAGTCCTCTACTTATATCTAAAATCTTATAAAAAAAATATTATCATTTTATTGTGGTTACGGTGGTCAAACAGAAACCTACTTCTTATTTTTACCCTGAAATTTAAATACTACTGCATTGAAATTTCACCAAATAGATTTATTTTTAAAATAAAGGTCTAGTAGTTTGGAAACTACATTCAATTTTCTAGAGATTCTATTTTTACATTTTTTTGAAATAATATAGATAACTTATTCAAATTTTTACGTCAAGCTGTCTAACTTTGATTTTTTGTCTTTTTATTGCCACTTAAGGGCCTGTTTTTTCCATGATGATCCCACACATACCCTGGGAGTGAATCATAATAGCACCTGCCATCATTAAACCATCTCTATAGTTTATGAAGGATGCTTGAGAGTTAAATGAAAGGGAGTGGGTCAACCAAATTGTGCGGGAATATGCCCCCCAAGTAGCAGAGTCCCATAGTCTAATTTCCAAGTTGTGTCTGGTCACCGATGAGGCTCTAAAAAATGCAAGAATTCCATATCGAAGGGTCACTTCTAGAAAAGAAAGTGAATTCACCTACTATCACAAGGTCACAACAAAGAGAAAGGAACACCAAGTAGTGTTGAACAAGAGGGTTTATGAAATCAAGAATTATTTTGATGTCTTGCATAGCTTTGGATTGCCTCCCTTCCTTTCACCAAATGGAGATGTGCTATTAGTCGAGTAGATTACAGATGAAGTCAGAAATAAGGTTTGGACTTCTATAGAACTCCTAGAATCAAGTGTAGCACTTGTTGCCGATGACGTTGAGTGTGAGATTCTTCCACTTTCTCATCTCTATTATCACCTAGGAACTATTTTAGCAAGATGGGGCTTTATTTCTTTTAAAGAAGTCTTTGAGCTAGATAGAGCGTACAAGGTCATTTGTAGTCTTGTCCGACCAGCTGATGCAAATTGGGAGATGTATTATTATGCTTTCCTCAAACTCTAGGAATTTTCAGAGGTCTAGATTTGTGCCTCCACAAGCAAAGGCCCCATGTGAGTCACTAGAACTGTGAAGCAAAATTTTTCCTTAGTCTTTTGATTTTTGGATTTTAATTTTTCTTCAGGAAGATCTGCACACAAAATAAGTTTTGGTTCTGAAAGGTGTGCAATGTGCCATGTGGTGGCTACATGAGTTTTGTTTATCACTTTCCTTTTAGAAGAAAGTTGTGCCATGTGTCATCTCAATGAAAGATTTCTCAAAAATGATTTTCACAAATCTGAGAATACCCACCCACTTGACACGTCATCTCTTTGCTGCAAGGAAGTTTTTCTTTAGGGAGTTTCCTCTTTGAATTTTGTCGGAGCATGATTTTCTTTGGTTTTCAGGAGAAGGACTTGATTCAGTGCTGCCAAGTGACGTGATCGGTCAACAAGACTTTTTTCTAGGTTATTTTCTAGGATTTGAGCATTTGTGGAGGGAAATCTTGTTAAATATCTAAGGGATATTAATGCAACAGTTGAGAGTTGATGATCAAGGATTGTCATGACCTAATTAAAGATTCATAATTAGATTCTGAGCTATCAGGTTCAAATGTAAATGGCATTAATTAATCTTGGGTGGATGCGATGTTTCTCACTCCTTTGTGGCTATAAATTTGAGGTGGCAACAAAAAAAAAGGGTTCCCAAAGTTTTCCATTTTAGAAAGAAGTTCTTTAGTTTTCCATAGTTATAGGAAGTATTTTTAAAATTTTGCAAATCACTGCTTCACTCTGGCATGTTATATCTGTTTTAACTCAAACTATTATCGGATTGGAATTCAACCTTTGTTTTAAATTTCATTTAATATTTGAAGTACAAACTATTTGGGAGAAATATAAGAAATTGTGAATGATATGGCATTTGTCAATGTTTCTTTCCTTATATCTTTATCTAGAATAGAACACTGTGTCTAGCTTAATCTGAATAGTTTAATTATTTTATTTTCATGTTGTATGTTTACATGATAAGGTGATAGCATGTAGAAGCTAGATTATGTCATTGGAATTCTTTTTTTTCTTTAAAGGTTATTATTTTTTCGTGTTATGATATATTAAGAGGAAAATTTTATGTGGCTTTTGAATGTATTTTGTTAACTTTTGAAACTTTTATGTTTGATCAGATCTTAACGAACACTTCCTGTAGGTAGATTAAATGACTGCATTGTGCTTATATCTAGCCTCTGTTGTTCATTATCTTCCCAAAAATGAAGGGTTGTGGCATTTTGTGTCTATTATATCATTCATATAAAAGAACTTTAGGTTTTGAAATTTTGTAAAAGTGTTGGCGCATCGCCACTTTCATGTTTTATGTTTATATTTTTTTCTACCTTTTTCCCAAACTCAAAGAAGAGTCGTCTTTCTATAAAAATCCCAGAGGTATTTGGAGTGACATGCAAATGGGTCCCCCACTCACTAAATTTACCATAAGACTTTGGACAGGTGCAAGCTTTGATGATCAAAACTCACAAAATACAACAAACAAAAATTAGTTAGGGTTAGATACACTACAAATCTAAGAATTTTTTGAAAAAATCAACATAGACCCAAAAATTAGTACAATAGCAGACCTATTACTTGCAATAGTGACTATGTCCCTAGTACGACTATGGCTTTTTCAGATAATAGCAGCAAGAAAATAGTATAGTAGCAATTATATTTAGGATGATAGCAACTCTGTAATGATAGTCCAAATGTCCACTGTCAAAACCTACAAGATAGAAAAGATGATCCTGATAAAACAATAGCGATGATCACATTCAAATTTTAAGATAATAACATCCTAGATAGAAAAAGTGATTCCTGCAAAGACATCAATGGCCCAGAACCTGCAATTTCTCATAAAACTTGACAAAAATGTTAGAGTTAAGGACCTAGGTCCCACCAAGCGTGCCAAAATGTGTAAGAGGGAAAATGGATCAATGGAATGCAACAATGAAATCAATCAAATGAAATAAAAATAAAACAAAAACTAAACCTACTCAAGAAATTTAATTGCAAAGCTATGAATTCAACAAGCAAGATTAGCATAAATGGGAACACAAATGAATTCAAAGAATACAACTTTACCATCCCATGTTGGAGTGTATTTGTATTGATAATTGATGTTGGATTTCTTGATCGATACAAAGCCTCCATGATTACAAAAGCTTGATAAATTATGATAATGGTGATCTAGAATGCAAGAGTGTATTTTTCTCAATGTAATCAAGGATCAATTTGACATGACTTTTCCACAAATTTTTTAGATTTTTAGCTTTTTTATTATGAGAAGAATGAAGGTTGTTTTATAGATTTTCAAGTTTCAGATGAATGATCAAGATTCAACAATGAAATATTGGGATCAACACTTGAGAATCGTTGAGAGGAAATAGATTGATTAGTTAACTCATCTGATTGATCCAATTAAGGGATTTAATTGAATAATCAATGGGATTAGATTGAATGATTAGTGGGATTGAAGAATTTAGTTTAAGTGTTTAGTGGGATTATAGAAATTAGTGAGATTGGGAAATAGATTGAAAAATCAGTGGTCATGATTTATTCAATCAAGATATGGGCAGGTGCATGGAAATGGGTAGCAATTTTGTGGACACCCTAAAAAAAAAAACTTGAAAACCATAATGTGAGCGCATTATGTCTTCCGTTAAACCTAGGCAAGGTCTCAACGGCTACAACTACAAACAGATAATGCAAGCACATTATAACGCACTCTTGTTATCAACTGTTAAAAGCAAAAATACAAATGCAAATCTCTCATTTGCATTTCGACTGGTTTTTTTGTTGCACCCGCAGCCAAAAACCCTAGAATATCACGCTCGCATTCTAGGATGAGAATTTCTTCACCAAGAATCCCTATTTCTTCACAACGATGGCACCATGATGACGAGGAGCTATAAGAGGTAAGGATTCTATGGTTTTTGTTTTGAATTTGTTAGTTTTAGGTTGAATTTGATATCTATTTGTTTGAATTTTTAGGAGATGCAAATCAACCTACAAACCCTCAAAATCCTCAATAGGAAGACCAACCAAATCCTCAAGATCAAAATCAACCACAACATCAACCTCCTCCACCAATCACTCAACCCCCTCCTGACACTCAACAAAATTTAATGAGTGAAATTGAGAACGATAAAAAACAAATTGAGGATCTGACCAATAGGTTGAGTGATCCAAATGGTTCAACCACAAAAAGAATGGCCCTAGAAAATTCATTGAGAGATATGTTAACAAACGTAGATTCAATTAGAAAACAAATAACTAGATGGGAAGATAAGAGGTAGGCGGCTAGGGACTATTATGCAAATAAACTATCATACAAGGATGTGAAAGATTTAAAAATTACAAAAGGTGATTTGTGCTCATTATTCACCGACCCACCCACAAATCAAAATCTTACCCTCAATGCGAAGAGGTTTCCTATCCATTGGTGCCACCACCACCATATGAAGGACCAGTTTTCTGATAGGTGGTACATGGTCTTCGATTACCCACCGTGCAACAATTGCGAGGTCCCGCAATATTTCCTTAGGAAACTATACAGTGAAATCATATTGAACAAAATCCCAAATTATTTTGATATGAGGTATTTTCAGGGGAGAGGTGGGGGCTCAACTCAAGATAGACCTAGTGCATAGCCGGATCCTAAATGGCAAGGTAGACAAGCTCTTTCTAGGCCACCTCATGAGCACATTGTTATGCCTTTCGTTGTGAAGGAAAGTGCTGACATAAAGACATTGCAGGAAATCAACACTTTGACCCAGAGTGTCATCCATCATACTAGCCCTATTCTACAGTGCCATCCAGGGGAGTCTTCTAGTGGTGGCCTTCGAACACATGTGTGTCAATCTTGCGGGGCTACTTATTCACATGACCCCACCGACCCTCAGGAGACTGGTACGCAGGATTCGTTTGCAGCTATGGAGATGGAGAGGGCAGCTGACATTTTGCATGAGGCATATGGCATTTATAGTCAGGTAAAAGTTAGTGCATGTGTTCATTGAATTTAATTTATTAAATTTCGATTTTGAAATGCAAGATTAACTAAAAATGTTTTATGATTTTAATAAAATTGCAGGGTCATAGTGTTGAGACTGGATACACCGGCCCCCCACCAACCTATTTTTGCAGTACACCTATCACTAGGGTATGTAACTAGTAAAAAATTATAAGTTTATGACATATTAATGGCATTGTTTTACGAATGGTAATTTAATATGCAATTTTGGATGTTGAACAGACTAATATTGGAGGTTTTGATGGAACACTTCCCAGTGGCAGTGGATTTACTTAAACCTTCATGCAGGTAATAGAATAAAGATTTTAACTAATGAATCAAGTACTTAATAGATTTATGTAGTTTATACATGCACATTGTTGATTACGTTGAATAATTTGTTGTTTTATTTTCAGTTGTTGCAAGATGATACACCTCTGAATGTGACGAGAGCAATGGATATTGGTGTGACATTTGCTATAAAATCCTCGATGGCTCTGACAAAAGAGGTATGAGGAAAATTAGTAAATTTTAATTTACATTTGTTGTTATAGATGTTAGTTAGTGAAAAATCAAACCATTATTGATTCACATAGTTTTTGTCTATTTGTATGGTTTATACAGGGCTTGAGCATGCCTGAGCATGGGCGTGAGGATATTTTCCTCATGGAGAGAGATCGTGAGATGGCTGTAAGAGATTATTTTGTCAAATATATCATTTTTTATAATGTAATTTCTATATATTCATGTCTTTACTTCTTATTGTAACAGTTAAAACTTCACCATGAACTAAACCCTAGGAGAAGTAGCAGGAGCACTCCACGAGTGCAGAAAAAATGAGTGACAGACCTATCGCCTTCTGAGCGAAAAGGAAAGGGAAAGATTTTATTTCCAGGGCATGGAGAGCAATGTCTTTTGATTCCAGAGTCCTTTGTTGTATGCCTGCATGGTAGTTTTGTACATATTTTTTATTGGACATATTTGACATTGTATGCCTAGATGGCATTCTCGTAAGCCTATATGGCTATTTTGTACATATATTTCATACTTTTATCGAAATATATTGATGTATGCCTACATGGCTATTTGGTTAATACAAATAACTTTTATCAATGCCTATCCATATTTGCATTCTAAATTGATGGTTCAATAGATATGAGTTACGTGTATTCAAGTGTATACTTTACAACTTATGTGTATACTTTGTGACTTACATGCATGCGAATGTATACTTTGTGGCTTACATGTTTTCATGCATATACCTTGTATTCATGCATATACTTTGTTTTAATTTATGTATACTATGTATTTGTTTGTATACTTTTTGAGGCTTACATGTTTATGAGTACTTGTAGTTTCCTTATTGACATGTACATGTTTGACTTATTCACGTGTATAATTATTAATTGGTTAGCCCTAGCATTGATCTCTGTCATCCTCAATGCATGATTCTTGAGATGGAGTAAGTACACCCTCAAGGTCAAAAGGAGTTTCACATGCACTCTTCGTAGGCTCATTTTTGTCGTGAAACCAAAAACCTCTTGCATCATTGAAACGGAGAAAAAAAATCCTTTATAGCAGGTCTGAAGCCATTATCATTCTCCATCAGTTCTTCATGTATCCACTCCCCATTAATGGTTGTCTCATGAACTTCATGAAACCAAGCACTTATCTCATTTGTGATAGAAGAAATGTTTGAAGATGTATCTTCCTCCTTATGAACCATTCATTATCATGAGAGATGGGTTCTTGTGAACCACCACTGATGAATCATGGGTCAATGAGTTTGACTTGTAAAACTACACGATTGAATCCTGATAGCAATATCACAATATTTATATATCTAAATGTGTTATTTCCTTCAGCTAAAATTTGTGCTTATACTTATGTGATTGATGTATGTTTGTGTATGGGATCATAGTAATTTCTATTTGATGATGCTATTGTGTCTTTAAGGTTTATTTATTAAAGGGTGCATGAAACAAGTTTTAAATCCTTACAAATATTTTAATTTCTTAGGTTTTTCTATTTGTCAAGTCTAGGCTCTGAGCCCGAGTCCAAGTCAAAAAATGGCTTGTCAAGTCTGAAGTGAGTCCTAGTCTTGTAACACTAGTGTGAACACATCGAGGAATAATGTATATGTCAATGAAGAGAGAACCCATCCTTGTTTCCAAACAAACCATGGTATAGATATGGTTGGTCGAGATAAAACATCACTCTCCTAGATAGTTTGAACCATAATATTTCATGGCTACAAACACACCTTCATTATGTGTGTTCTTGATCCTACTGAAGAAATGGTGGAACATGTTGTAGATCAAATATTGCAACCCTAATTCCACAAGAAGGTTACTTGTCTTGATTTACGCAAATGTCTTTAAGATGTTCATCCTTCTTGAGTAATGTGAACTATTGATGTTATCTAGATATTTGAAACTATCTGCAATCATGTGCAATACTATACAAGCTAGAGCTATATCTAATACTACAAATGACTGCTCAATGGAATCCTGATAGCAATATCACAATTTGACACATTGTAGAATATACCTCCTACTTATCAATTGATGAGCTAAAGGGGCTCTATAATGAATGTTTCATAAGGCACAACACTTGTTGAAGGTTTTGCAAATGGGGTTGCAAGCTAAGTGGGCTTAACCATGGGGAAAAAAATTTATGGTTAAGCACTTGAGCTGGAGTATACTAGAATGGTGACCTCCTGGGAAGGTCTAGTGCCTCACCTCTGTGAGCATCACTTAGATTCAATGAGTGCTAAGTGGGCCATTCAATATCATTTCAATTTTTTTGCTTTAAGCAACTTACAAATTTTTAACTTAAGACTCCTCCAACTTAAGGGATCAATCCGGTGGAACATAGCTCAGAGCGATTCCACATGTTTCGGTGAAAAATAGGACCATGCCTAGTGTAAACATACCTATTTGGACGTGTTGGAACAGTCCGCTTGGTCACACAAGTTGCAGAACGAAAGTTGCACCACTTTGCAACTTTGTACTACTTGCATTTGATGCTTTTTCCATCAAGTGAAAATCCGCCACCACTAGAAAACCACTCTGAGATAGCCAAAACCAAGAGAGGTTTTTGTAGATAGGATCAACGCAATCCTATAGGATCAAATGAGAATTTTCTAAGCCTTACGACATTTGAGTAATAGCATGCTGAAGTTTACAGCCATTTTGCACTTTGGACCCTTAAGGGATCGATCAAGTTGAACATAGCTCAGAGCGATTCCACATGTTTCAATGTGAAAAAAGACCATGCCTAGCATAAATATACCTATTCAGACATGTTGGATCAGTTAGTTTGGTCACATGAGTTATAGAGCGAAACTTGCACCACTTTGCACTGCTTGAATTTGACACTTTTTCCATCAAGTGAAAATCCACCGTCACGAGAAAACCACTCCAAGATAGCTAAAACCGAGAGATTATTTTCTAGATGGGCCCAATGCATTTTCATAGGATTAGATGAGAATTTTCTAAGTGTCATGGTATTCGAGTAATAGCATGTTGAAGTTTGCAGCATTTTTGCACTTTGGACCCTTAGGGGATCGTTCTGGTTGAACATAGCTTGGAGCAATTCCCTGTGTTTCAGTGAAAAAAAATACAATGCCTAGTATAAACATACCTATTCAGATGTGTTGGAGCAGTTAGTTTGGTCACACGAGTTGCAAAGCGAAAGTTGCACCACTTTGCAACTTTACACTACTTGAATTTGACACTTTTTCCATCAAGTGAAAATCCGCCACCATGAGAAAACCACTCCAAAATAGCCAAAACTGAGAGAGGTTTTCCTAGAGGGGCCCAACGCCTTTCTGTAGGATTAGACGAGAAGTTTCTAAGTGTCACGGTATCCAAGTACTAACATGCTGAAGTTTGCATCCATTTTGCACTTTGGACCCTCAAGGGATCGATATGGTTGAACATAGCTTGAAGCGATTCTACATGTTTCGATGTTAAAAAATACCATGCATAGTGTAAACATACCTATTCGGATGTGTTGGAGCATTTAGTTTGGTCACACGAGTTGCAAAGTGAAAGTTGCACCACTTTGCAACTTTGCACTACTTGAATTTGACACTTTTTCCATCAAGTGAAAATCCGCCGCCATCAGAAAATCACTCCAAGATAGCCAAAATTGAGAGATTTTTTGTAGAGGGGCCCAATTCCTTTCTGTAGGATCAGATGAGAATTTTCTAAGTGTCATAGTATCTGAGTACTAGCATGTTGAGGTTTGCAGCCATTTTGCACTTTGGACCCTTAAGGGATCAATCTGGTGGAACATAGCTCGAAGTGATTCCATGTGTTTCAGTGTGAAAGAGGGCCATGAATAGCATAAACATACCTATTCAAAAATTTTGGAATAGTTGGCTTGGTCACACGAGTTGCAGAGCGAAAGTTGCACCACTTTGCAACTTTGCACAGCTTGAATTTAACACTTTTTCCATCAAGTGAAAATCCGCCGCCACAAAAAAACCAATCCAAGATAGCCAAAACCAAGAGAGGGTTTTCTAGAGAGGTCCAACACATTTTTGTAGGATTAGACAAGAAGTTTCTAGGTGTCACGGTATCCAAGTAATAGCATTTTGAAGTTTGCAGCTATTTTGCACTTTGGACCCTTAAGGGATCGATCCGGTGGAACATAGCACAAAGCGATTCCACGTGTTGCAGTGCAAAAGAGGACCATGCCTATGGAAAAATACATATTCAGATGTGTTGGAACAATCCACTTGGTCACACAAGTTGCAGAACGGAAGTTGCACCACTTTGCAACTTTGCACTGCTTGCATTCGATGCTTTTTCCATCAAGTGAAAATCCATCGCCACGAGAAAAGCACTTCAAGATAGCCAAAATCGAGAGAGGTTTTTCTAGAGGGGCCTAATACAATTTTTTAGGATTAGATGAGAATTTTCTAAGTGTCACAATATCCGAGTAATAGCATGCTGAAGTTTGCAGCCATTTTGCACTTTGGACCCTTAAGGGATCGATCCGGTGGAACGTAGCTCAAAGCGATTCCACATGTTTCAGTGTGAAAAAAGAACATTCCTAGCATAAAAATACCTATTTGGATGCATTGGAGTAGTTAGTTTGGTCACACAAGTTGCAGAGCGAGAGTTGCACTACTTTGCAACTTTGCACTGCTTGAATTTGACACTTTTTCCATCAAGTGAAAATCTGCCACCATGAAAAAACCACTCCAAGATAGCCAAAATAGAGAGAGGTTTTTCTAGAGGGGCCCAACGCCTTTTTGTAGGATCAGATGAGAAGTTTCTAAGTGAAATGGTATCCAAGTACTGGCATGCTGACGTTTGCAGCCATTTTGCACTTTGGACCCTTAAGGGGTCGATTCGGTTGAACATAGCTCGAAGCGATTCTACATCTTTTAGTGTGAAAAAATACCATACCTACTATAAACATACCTATTCAAATGTTTTGGATCAGTTATTTTGGTCACACGAGTTGCAAAGCAAAAGTTGCACCACTTTGCAACTTTGCACTGCTTGAATTTGACACTTTTTCCATCAAGTGAAAATCCACCGCCACGAAAAACCAATCCAAGATAGCCAAAACCGAGAGAGGTTTTTCTAGAGGGGACCAACACCTTTCTTTAGGATCGGACAATAATTTTCTAAGTGTCATAGTATCCGAGTAATAGCATGCAGAAGTTTGCAGCCATTTTTCACTTTGGAGCCTTAAGGGATCGTTCCGGTTGAACGTAGCTCGGAGCAATTCCACATGTTTAAGTGCAAAAAAATACCATGCCTAGTGTAAACATACCTATTCGGACACATTGGAGCTGTTAGTTTGGTCACACAAGTTGCAGAGCGAAAGTTGCACCACTTTGCAACTTTGCACTGCTTGAATTTGACACTTTTTCCATCAAGTGAAAATTCTCCGCCACGAGAAAACCACTCCAAAATAGCCAAAACCAAGAGAGGTTTTTCTAGAGGGTTCCAACGCCTTTCTCTAGGATCAAACAATAAGTTTCTAAGTGTCACGGTATCCGAGTACTATCATGTTGAAGTTTGAAGACATTTTTCACTTTGGACCCTTAAGGGATCGATCCAGTGGAACATAGCTCGGAGCGATTCTATGTGTTTCAGTGCAAAAGAGGACCATGCCTAGTGTAAACATACCTATTGGGACGTGTTGGAACAGTCCGCTTGGTCACACGAGTTGTGGAGAAAATGTGTACAAATTGTCTACATGACCTTGATATGACCTTTTTCACATTGTTTACATTTCAAAATTCAAAGTTTGCAAATTTTCCTACTCAAGGCATTTACAGAACAAGGTGCTACTACACCAAACATGAACTCCAACCTTACAATATTTGAGTATATCTCATTATGTAATTAAATCTTATTACAATGCCTCTTGCATTTCGTTCTCTCAGATCTTTTACAATGTCAATCATACATTCAAAATTCTCTTTAAATGTCTACATCATAGGTGCTCATTATAAGGTTAAATTCAAATGAGTAACTTGAGATTCCCTCACTAAGCTTCACATTCTCTCTTATAATGGCTTGAAATCAAAATTGAGATTTGTCAAAATCATCAAATTAAGTATGTTGCATAGCTTTTTTGGTTGAGATTCTCTTTGATGGCTCTTAAATCAGCATTTTTTGCAACGAAAGATCAATCAACCCTTATTAGTTTACTTAAAAATATGAAAAGTAAAAGAGAAAAACAAAGAGCATCCAAAATTTTAATGAAATAAAAATAGATGGAAGGCACTTACAAATGTTGCATGCAGACATCAAAATAACGATGTTGCATTGCTTTTTTGGCTGACATTCTCTTGGATGGCTCATATATCTGCATTTTTTGCAAGGGGACACCAATCACTGTAAAAGAAGATGATAGCATTGGCATCAAACAAATTAATATGCATACAAGTATAAATTAATAAGAACCAATGTGCATATACTTACAAATTAATCCAATGAACCATCTGGGTCTCCTCTACTCTTTATTGTGTCAAGTATTGCCTCATGGTCAGACTCACGGACCTTCCATAATGTCTTGTTCAAAGGTCTACCCTCATATTTGGTCAAAAAAACATTGGATGCCATGACAAGGTTCGAGTAATGAAGAATCTTATGATGCATGTCAAAGTCCTGAAATAACCAATGTTTAACACTCGAATGTGGGTACCTTCTAAGCCATGCTCCAGTAACCACAACTGAGCCTATAGGGTATTCGATGTTTTCTCCATCTATAACGGGGGCTTCCAATTTCTTTTTGGTCTCAACACAATGACACAAGTAATAGTTTGTTCCCTCTTCATTGTCTTCATCTGCAATAACTACATAAACATGCCCTACATTAATATGTGCAAAAAATCTCTTGAAATTTGTCAACATTACGAATACAGTACAAAGTAAGATCTGGAATTTAAGCAACTAAGAAAGTAGATATATCACCTCATTGAACTAGATCTGATATGTGGTCAAAGTTGACAGATGATTCTATCTATCTCAACTCTAATGTCGTCGGAGGGCAATACGTGTGAAGTGGGCTAAGATAGCTTGTGAACCATTTGTCAACCCACTCCCCTGACTCACAATCATTCCAGTCTTGCATTGTACATGAAAAAAAAAAGCATGCCATCTTTCGTGTATTGATACTCCGTGAACCTGTATTTGAGATAAGGAAAGAGTGTACCTCACTTGATCTTATTAGTGTACAAAAATCTTCATATGGTGCAATGTTAGTATCATCGATCAACCAAAAAAATCTACGAACTGAAGGTGTACCTTCATTACCTGGACCCATCAAAGCATTACACCACTCGACGATTGATTTTGCATCTGTCAACTTTGCACTATCTTTATACTTTAACTCTTCTCATGCTAATGCTCTTTCAGCATGCTCCTACACCATCATGCTTCCCCTTTCCATGTCCAGCCTCACAAAATTTCCACATATGTTCAACACTTGTAATGACATGCATCTTGCACAACTAGTAGAGCATGCACGAGTTCTTGAACTATGTTGCATAGTTATCAAACCATATTATATGTTGATCGTATTCTATGCCCCTCTAAGCCAAACCATTGTAGAACATCTGGAAGCAACCTTGCACGAACTCTGGAGAATGTGTGCGATCATCACTAATGTAAAAGTGGTACTCCCTCAATACCTTCCTTTGCTCATATGTACTATCAGATGCATAAATGAATGCTATGTGCACAAATATCGAAACTTGTGTGGAGTTGTAATACTATGACTGCACCTCATGTTTTGGTTGTAGAGTGTAGTTCTCTGCAAAGTCAACCACGGATACTATGCTTCCAACTAGAAAGGTGTCCTTGCATAGCTCGAACTGCGTGTCCAACCATCAGGCTCCATGGGTATGCATTGCATACTCAGACAATATACTGTCACGAAATGTGGTCATAAATTTGTGTACTGGAATCTTCTCGATAACCAAATCACACCTTTTTTCTTGAGACCCATCTTTTGTAGCATATGCCATTGTTTTATACTTCTTGAACTCTACTAGTTTTTGTCCCACCTCATCTGTGCTTTCCATATGTTGACATATTGGCATATGTTGGAAGCCACTGCAACACTCGCATGAACCATCCAAGCATGTTGTCCTATAGAATATCTGGCCATCCTCTATTTCACATAATTTTTTTTGATAAGAACTCTCTTGAAGATTTTGGTGGGGCTTTTATGCCACAATCCTGCAAAACATCGTTAGTATGCAAATCTAAACATATAGAATGATAAACATCGTAATTGTTAGAAAATTCAATATGTAGTCTACAACAACAAGTAGTGTGTATGTGATTTATCTTGACATAAAAAGGTTTTAAGTAGTTCAAAAAATATTTGAGAAATATTAATTTGAGGATAATCATTTTCAAATTTCTGAAAAAATTGGGTTTGAGTCATCCAAAAAATGCTCTGGATGTGGCTGATGATTCTGACTACTGATTCTCCTTCTTACCACATCCCTTTGATTCGGAGATGGCCTTGTGTTATTCTTCCAATACTCTTCAATTAGTGTTCTCAATGCTTTGACAATTTCTTTATCTTTTCGTGACAGTCTCTCCGAGAATGCCCATAATTCATTTGTATCATTGCCCTCAATTCTTTTCCACCTTTGAATGGCTCTTGATAAAGTTTTTCTACTAATTTCTATTTTTCCACTAGTCTTTTTAATTAGGTGAGCTCTCTTTGTTTGACAGCTTACCAAAGTCGATGTAATGACATGTCGGGTGACATTACTATCCTTTGAGTGTGAGGTCTTACCCACACTCTCATAAGCATCCATTAGATTCTTCATAATAGTGTCTTCACTTGATGCATTCGATGTTCTCAACCCAAGAGTCTTCATGATGTTCCTATACTTTACACCTTGCATCATTTCAACAAATAGTTGACATCTTGCAGTCTCATTTAGCCTTTCAAAGAATCATTCCCAAATCTTATCAGCATATCTTCTACAAGTGCATGTTGAAATATTACATTCCATGTGCTAAAAAATCTCATCATCAATATTAATCAAATACTTTGGCTTTCTACACAAAATTCTTGGTGGTGTTCTCCTAGGTACATACATCTCAACATTAGGAATTTCATCAATAATTAATTGAGGTGGGCTAGATTGCATACCTTCGATTGAAGGTGGAGAAGAAGACATACCTTGAGGTTCACATGGGAATGATGGCATACCTTCTTCGTCAATTTCAAGTGATGATGTACTCTCAACTTGAGATATTTTGTATGGTGTCCAACAATATTCACTTGCGGTAAATGGTTTCCCGCCATATTCAATTGCAGTAGATGGTGTCCGTCCATATTCACTTGTGCTAGATGGTGTCCCTCTATATTCTCTTGTGCTTAATGGTGTCCCTTCGTATTCACTTATCGTAGAGAGTGTGTCTCCAACTACGATATCCAAATCTATCTTACGATGATACTTTCATATTCGTTCTTGTTGTGCTACCAATTATTGTTATCTTTTTGATGGTTGAGGTTCCTCTACAATCGAGTTGTTTTCATCATTCTTTTCCAATTTCTTCTTTTCATGATATGTCACCACCCGAACTCTATCCTTTTCTTTCAAGGTTTTGTTCTCTTCGTTTTTTAGTTTCCTCTTTGTCTTTTTCTTCGGCATGGTGGATAATTTTATCTGTACCATGGTAATGAGAATAAAATTAGTTCCTAAAAAAGTGTTGAAGGAGTGGTCTATGTAATGAAATTTTGACCTTGTGCAGGGTATTTTGAAGATATTTGATGCTTTGGAATGGTCTGGGAAGGCCGCGGTATAGGAGTTTCTATAAACCCTCCCTCTTTGCATTGAAAAATGGGGGGTGTTGTATTGGAAGCATAGTTGAGTGTGTAAGGTCCTAAGACCTAGAAATTATCTTGTTTTGAGACCTAATTAAAGACTTTTTTTGGGTTTGGTAGTCTGGTGTGAAGATCTAAGGGTAGTTCCTTTGTAAAATTGGCCTACTTGGAGGCCTAAAATAGTGAAAAAGGTTAGCTTTCTTAATGTTTTCCCAAAGGAGTCATGTGATGGGTTAAGGTATGTCTTGCAACTCTGAAATTGGTTCTACAATCATTCTTTTATTTTCCTATTGTTTTCGAAAGTTTTGGAGTTAAGGGCCCAAAACTAGTTTTGCACAATAACTAGATTCCAAGGGTGAAATTTGGGAAATAATGGTTTTGTTTGTTGTCCAACTTGGAGGAGTGTTGGGATTGTTCCATTACATATTTTTAATCTTCTTATAGGGATATTGAAGGCAAGTTGACATCTTCAATGGTTTTGGTTCCTCTAACTATGCATCAAAAATGAGTATCACAGTTTGAAGTGTGTGCATGGTTTTGGAGATACATGTGATAGTTTGTAGATGCTTGGCTAATAGTAATGTGGAGAATGAACAAAGGAACTAGTTTTGTGTGTAAGGGAAGACTTCTGAAAGATTTCATTTTTGTTGTACTAACTCAAACAAATATTTATTAAGCAAATAATGGTTTGGTTGTGCCTTAAGAATTATAGTTAATGTTTGTAAAAAATTGTGTCATTATGGAAGATTTAAGACAACTTGTGAATGACATAATCATTGGTTGATTTTTTAAGGAACCTAGTTGATTGTAATCAGTTATTTTCAATATTTTCAAGGTGTTTTGAAGGTCCTTAAGGAATTGGGAACTCTTAATGCTAATTTGAGTATACGAATCAAATGTTTTGTGAAGGGAAATATAGTTGAATAAGTGTGTCAAGAAAGGTGTTGATTTATTCCTTTGTAATGATTCAGTTTGTCCAGAGGTATTGGAAGGTGTTTGAACCCTTCAGAGGAATGGGAGAGGCTTGGATTTTTCTTAAAGGATGAATTTTGGTGAATGGTTCTGAATTTCTATAATTGGCAAGTGTATATAATTTGGTAATTTAAAATGTGCATTGACAACCTAAGGTTATAATGATAAATAAAAATGAAAGCAAGCCATAATAGAATGAAATAAAATGTGTAAATACTTGACATACCTTAAAAACCAGACTTTCAAATGTAGGAGTTCAACCCAATTATGTAGCCTTAGCTTCTTCTTTCTTCAAACTCCACAACAATTTGACTTGTTCAAAAGCTTGTTCCCTTCCACACTTCAATTGTATATCAATTTTCAATGGAATTCAAAATTCAATTGATATTATATGTCTTTCAATGTGGAAACTTTACTATTTCATGCAAAGGTGATGGAATATGAAAAAGATGCTTGCACACTTCACAACATCATCAAAAAGCTATTTTTTGTCGAAGCACGCATAGAACCAGGGGAATATGTAGACTATGGGCCTTCAAATCATGGGTATATAGAGATTTTTACTGTTTTAGTGGAGTAACAAATGCGCTCACATTATAATGCAGGCGCGTTATGTGAAATTTGGTTTTCTTAGTGTATTTTTGAGAGTATAGGAGTTTCTCAGAGAGTGGGAGGGAGAGAGGGGGAGAGTGGGAGATAGAGAGGGAGGGAGAAGGGGAGAGTGGGAGAAAGAGAGAGTGGGAGGGAGAGAGGTAGAGAGGGAGATAGAGAGGGAGAGAGGGGAGAGAGCTGAGATAAAGAGGAGGAGAGGAGGAGAGAGGGAGAGGAGATAGAGAGGTAGGGAGAGGGAGAGTGGAGAAGAGAGTGGGATATAGAGTGGGAGGGAGAGAGGGGAGAGTGGGAGCTAGAGAGAGAGGGGGATAGGGGGAGAGTGGGAGAAAGAGAGAGGGAGAAAGTGGGAGATAGAGTGGGAGGGAGAGAGGGGAGAGGGAGAGAGGGGGAGAGTGGGAGAAAGAGAGAGGGAGAGAGTGGGAGATAGAGTGGGAGGGAGAGAGGGGAGAGTGGGAGATAGAGAGAGGGAGAGAGGGGAGAGGAGATAGAGTGAGGAGACAGGAGAGGAGAAAGATGAGTGGAGAGAGGGTGAGAGGAGAAAGAGAGAGTGTGAGGGAGAGAGGGGGAGAGTGGGAGAGTGGGAGATAGAGAGGGAGGGAGAGAGGTGGAGAGTGGGAGAAAGAGAGAATGGGAGAAGGGGAGAAGTGGAGAGTGGGAGATCGAGAGAGTGGGAGAGAGTGGGAGATAGAGAGGGAGGGAGACAGGGTGGGAGTGGGAGAAAGATAGAGTGGGAGGGAGAGAGGGGGAAAGTGGGAGATAGAGAGGTAGGAAGAGATGGTGAGAGTAGAAGAAAGATAATCCATCAACCCGCAACCCTCAACCATCAACCCTTAAAATCTAATCCCTCAACCCCTATCATCTCTTAATCCCTCAACCCTCAAACCCTAACCCCTCAACCCTCAACTCTCAAACCCTAATCCCTCCATCCCTATACCCTCTTAATCCTTGAACCCTCAACCCTCAACCCTTAAACGCTAATCCCTCAACCACTATACCCTCTTAATCCCTCAACCCCTAAACCATAATCCCTCAACCCCTATACCCTCTTAATCCCTCAACCCTCAATCCTCAAACATTAAACCCTAATCCTTTAATCCCTACACCCTCTTAATCCCTCAACCCTCAAACCCTAATCCCTCAATCCCTATACCATCTTAATCCTTGATCCCTCAACCCTTAACCCTTTAACCCTAATCCCTAAACACCTATACCCTCTTAATCCCTCAACCCTTAACTCAACCCTTTAACCCTAATCCCTCAACCCTCAAACCCTAATCCGTCAACCCTCAACCCTTAAACCATAATCCCTCAATCCCTATACCCTCTTAATCCTTGATCCCTCAACCCTCAACCCTTAAACCCTAATCCCTAAACAACTATACCCTCTTAATCCCTCAACCCTTAAACCATAATCCCTCAACCCTTAAACCCTAATCACTCAACCCCTATACCCTCTTAATCCCTCAACCCTCAATCCTCAACCCTAAAACCTAATCCTCAACCCCTATACCCTATAATTTGGAACCTCAACCCTTAAATTAATCCTCAACCCTATACCTCTTAACCACAACCTCAACCTCTTAAACCCTAATCCTCAACCCTATAATCTTAACTCTCAATCCCTATAACTCTCTTAATCTTAACCCTCAACCCTTAAACCCTAATCCTTCAACCCCTATACCCTCTTAATCCCTCAACCCTCAACCCTCAACCCTCAACCCTCAACCCTTCAACCCTAATCCCCCAATCCCTATACCCTCTTAATCCCTCAACCCTAAACTCTTAAACCCTAATCCCACAACCCCTATACCCTCATAATCCGTCAACCCTCAACCCTTAAACCCTAATCCCTCAACCCCTAAACCCTAATTCCACAACCCCTATACCCTCTTAATACCTAAACTCTCAACCCTCAACCCTCAACCCCAAATCCCTTAAACCCTAATCCCTCAACCCCTATAACTTCTTAATCCCTCAATGCTCAACCCTCAACCCTCAACCCTCAACCCTCAACCCTCAACCCTTAAACCCTAATCCCTCAACCCCTATATGCTCTTAATCCCTCAACCCTCAACCCTTAACCCTCAACCCTTAAACCCTAATCCCTCAATCACTATACCCTCTTAATCCATCAACCCTCAACCCTTAAATCCTAATAACTCAACCCCTATACCCTCTTAATCTGTCAACCATCAACCCTCAACCCTTAAATCCTAATCCCTTAACCCCTATACCCTCAACCCTCAACTATAAATCCTCAACCCTAAAACCCTAATCCCTCAACCCCTATACCCTCATAATTTATCAACCCTCAACCCTCAACCCTCAAACCCTAATCCCTCAACCCCTAAACCTTAATCCCCTATACCCTATTAATCCTGAAACCCTTAAACCCTAATTCCTCAATCCCTATACCCTCTTAATCCCTCAACCCTCAACCCTTAAACCCTAATCCCTCAACCCCTATACCCTCTTAATCCTTAAACCCTCAACCCTTAAATCCTAATCCCTCAACCCCTATACCCTCTTAATCTGTCAACCCTCAACCCTCAAACCCTAATCCGTCAACCCTCAACCATTAAACCCTAATCCCTCAATCCATGTACCCTTTTAATCTTTGATCCCTCAACCCGCAACCCTTAAACCCTAATCCCTCAACCCCTATACCCTCTTAGTCCCTCAACCCTCAAACCCTAATCCCCCAACCCTCAACACTTAAACCCCAATCCCTCAATACATATACCCTCTTAATCCTTGAACCCTCAACCCTTAAACCCTAATCCCTCAACCACTATACCCTCTTAATCCCTCAACTCTCAACACTCAAACCTCATCCCTCAACCCTTAAACTTTAATCCCTCAACCCCTATACCCTCTGAATCCATCAACCCTTAAACCCTAATACCTCTACCCTATAACCTATTAATCCCTCATCCCTAAACCCTAAACCCTAATCCCCTATACCTTTTTAATCCTTCAACCCTTAAACTCTAATCCCTCAATCCCAATACCCTCTTAATCCCTCAACCCCCAACCCTTCAACCCTAATCCCTCAACCCCTATACCTTCTTAATCCCTCAACCCATAAACCCTAATCCCTCAACCCTTAAACCCTAATTCCTCAACCCTTAAACCCTAATCCCTCAACCCCTATTCCCTCTTAATCCCTCAACCTTCAATCCTCAACCCTTAAACCCTAATCCCTCAACCCCTATTCCCTCTTAATCATTTAACCCTCAACCCTCCTTAATCCTTTAACCCTCAACCTTCAACCCTTAAATCCTAATCCCTCAACCCCTATACCCTCTTAATCCCTCATCCCTCAACCTTCAACCCTCAACCCTTAAACCCTAATCCCTCAATCCATATACCCTCTTAATCCCTTATCCCTCAACCCTTAAGCCCTAATCCCTCAACCCCTATACCCTCTTAATCTATAAAACCTTAACCCTCAATCCTTAAACCCTAATCCCTAAACCCCTATACCCTCTTAATCACTCAACCCTCAACCCTCAACCCTCAACCCTCAACCCTAATCCCTCAACCCCTCAAACCTCATAATCTATCCACCCTCAACCCTCAACCCTCAACCCTCAACCCTCAACCCTCAACCCCTAAACCCTAATCCCCTATACCCTCTTAATACCTCAACCCTCAATCCTCAACCCTTAAACCCTAATTCCTCAATCCCTATACCCTCTTAATCCCTCAACCCTCAACCCTTAAACCCTAATCCCTCAACCCCTATACCATCTTAATCCCTCAACCCTTAAACCCTAATCCCTCAACCCCTATACCATCTTAATCCATCAACCTTCAATCATCAACCCTTAAACACTAATCCCTCAACCCCTATACCCTCTTAATCCTTGAACCCTCGACCCTCAACCCTTAAATCCTAATCCCTCAACCTCTATATTCTCTTAATCTATGAACCCTCAACCCTCAAACCCTAATCCCTCAACACTCAACCCTTAAACCCTAATCTGTCAATCCCTATAGCCTCTTAATCCTTGATCCCTCAACCCTAAACCCTTATACCTTAATCCCTCATCCCCTATACCCTCTTAATCCATCAACCCTCAAACCCTAATCCCTCAACCCTCAACCCTTAAACCCTAATCCCTATAGCCTCTTAATCCTTGAACCCTTAATCCTCAACCCTTAAACCCTAATCCCTCAACCACAATACCCTCTTAATCCCTCAACCCTCAACCCCTAAACCCTAATCCCTCAACCCCTATACCCTCTTAATCCCTCAACTCTCAACCCTCAACCCTCAATCCTCAACCCTTAAACACTAATCCCTCAACCCGTATACCCTCTTAATCCTTGAAACCTCAACCCTCAACCCTTAAATCCTAATCCCTCAATGCCTATACCCTCTTAATCCGTCAACCCTCAACCCTCAAACCTTAATCCCTCAACCCCTATACCCTCTTAATCCCTCAACCCTAAACACTCAACCCTCAACCCTTAAACCCTAATAATTTAACCCATATAACCTCTTAATCCCTCAACCCTCAACCCTCAACCCTTAAACCCTAATCCCTCAATCCCTATAACCTCTTAATCCCACAACCCTCAACCCTTAAACCCTAATCCCTCAACCCCTATACCCTCATAATCTATCAACCATCAACCCTTAAACCTTAATCCCTCAACCACTATACCCTCTTAATCCCTCAACCCTCAACCCCTAAACACTAATCCCACAACCCCTATACCCTCTTAATCCCTCAACCCTCAACCCTCAACCCTCAACCCTTAAAGCCTAATCCCTCAATATGTATACCCTCTTAATCCATCAACCCTCAACCTTTAAACCCTAATCCCACAACCCCTATACCCTCTTAATCCGTCAAACATGAACCCTCAACCCTTCAACCCTAATCCCTCAACCCTTATACCCTCTTAATCCCTCAACCCTCAACAATCAACCCTCAACCCTTAAACCCTAATCCCTCAACCCCTATACCTTAATAATTCGTCAACCCTCAACCCTCAACTCTCAACTCTCAAACCCTAATCGCTCAACCCCTAAACCTTAATCCCCTATACCCTATTAATCTCGAAATCCTTAAATCCTAATCCCTCAATCCCTATACCCTCTTAATCCCTCAACCCTCAACCCTTAAACCCTAATCCCTCAACCCCTATACCCTCTTAATCCCTCAACCCTTAAACCCCAATCCCTCTTAATCCCTCAACCCTCAATCCTCGACCCTTAAACCCTAATCCCTCAACCCCTATACATTTTTAATCCGTACACCAATAACCCTCAACCCTTAAACCCTAATCCATCAACCCCTATAACTTCTTAATCCCTCAATTCTCAATCCCCAACCCTCAACCCTAAACCCTTAAACCCTAATCCCTCAACCCATATACCCTCATAATCTGTCAACCTTCAACCCTCAACCCTCAACCCTTAAACCCTAATCCCTCAACCCCTAAACCCTAATCCCCTATACCCTCTTAATCCCTCAGCCCTCAATCCTCAAACCTCAAACCCTAATCCCTCAATCCCTATACCCTCTTAATCCCTCAACCCTCAACCTTTATACCCTAATCCCTCAACCCCTATACCCTCTTAATCCCCCAACCCTTAAATCCTAGTCCCTGAACCGTTAAACCCTAATCCCTCAACCCTTATACCCTCTTAATCCTGCAACCTTCAATCCTCAACCCTTAAACCCTAATCCCTCAACTCTTATACCCTCTTAATCCTTGAACCCTCAACCCTTAGATCCTAATCCCTCAACTCCTATACCCTCTTATTCCCTCAACCCTCAACCCTCAAACCCTAATCCATCAACCCTCGATCCTTAAACCCTAATCCTTCAACCCCTATAACCTCATAATCCATCAACCCTCAACCCTCAATCCTCAACCCTTAAACGCTAATCCCTCAACCCCTATACCCTCTTAATCCGTCAACCCTCAAACCCTAATCCCTCAACCCCCAACCCTTAAACCCTAATCCCTCAATCCCTATACCCTCTTAATCCTTGAACCCTCATCCCTCAACCCTTAAACTCTAATCCCTCAACCACTATACCCTCTTAATCCCTCAACCCTCAACCCCTAAACCTTAATCCCTCAACCCATATACCCTCTTAATCGCTCAACTCTCAACCCTCAACCCTTAACCCTTAAACCCTAATCTCTCAACCCCTATACCTTCTTAACCCCTCAACCCTCAACCCTCACCCCTTAAACCCTAATCCCTTAACCCCTATACCCTCTTAATCCGTGAACCCTCTACCCTCAGCCATTAAAGCCTAATCCCTCAACCCCTATACCCCCTTAATCCCTCAACCCTCAAACCTCAACCCTTAAAATTTAATACCTCAACCTCTATACCCTCTGAATCCCTCAACCCTCAACCCTTAAACCCTAATCCCTCAACCCCTATACCCTCTTAATCCCTCAACCCTTAAACCCTAATCCCTCAACCCCTATACCCTCTTAATCCCTCAATCCTCAACCCTTAAACCCTAATCCCTCAAACCCTATACCCTCTTAATCCTTCAACCCTCAAATGCTAATCCTCAAACCCTCAACCCTTAAACCATAATCCCTCAATCCCTATACCCTCTTAATCCTTTACCCCTCAACCCTTAAACCTTAATCCCTAAACCCCTATACCCTCTTAATCCCTCAACCCTTAAACCCTAATCCCTCAATCCCTATACCCTCTTAATCCCTCAACCCTCAATCCTCAACCCTTAAACCCTAATCCCTCAACCCCTATACCCTCTTAATTCTTGAACCCTCAACCCTCAACTGTTAAATCATAATCCATCAACACCTATACCCTTTTAATTCGTCAACCCTCAACCTTTAAACCCTAATCGCTCAACCCCTATACCCTCTTAATCCCTCAACCCTCAACCCCTATAACCTCTTAATTTGTCAACCCTCATCCCTTAAACCCTAATCCCTCAACCCATATACCCTCTTAATCCCTCAACCCTCAACCCTCAAACCTTAAACCCTAATCCCTCAATCCCTATAGCCTCTTAATCCCTCAACCCTCAACCCTTAAACCCTAATCCCTCAATCCCTATACCCTCATAATCTGTCAACCCTCAACCCTTAAACCCTAATCCCTCAACCACTATACCCTAATCCCTTAACCCCTATACCATCTTAATCCCTCAACTCTGAACCCTCAACCCTCAACCCTCAACCCCTAATCCCTTAAACCCTAATCCCTCAACCCCTATACCTTCTTAATTCCTCAACCCTCAACCCTCAACCCTCAATAGTTAAACTAGTGAACCCCAATTTGATACCTACATAAAAAAATCAAACAATCATAATATTAGATCATATGCAAGGTAAAATTAGGATTCCCCATGAAATCCATTTGCAAAACTTAAAATAGGAAAATAAACAAAAGATGAACAAAGAAAGCAGTTAAATCCTAATTAAGTATGCAAACTCTTGATCCCACAGGGGAGTTGGTGCCAATGAGAGGTTGCAATTGGCCCTTTCCCAACTCATTTGTAAGCTTTGATGATTTGATGAGTGATTGATCCACTTTGTTGATGAAGAACAAGATGTGTTCTTGAGAAAACCTACAATAACCTATCTAAGATCTTGCTTTGAGGATGAAGTTGAGTAGAGTAAGTTTACTCAAGATGTGGATGTTTGAAAGAGAGGAAGAGTCTCTCATTTATAGATTCCCAAATTGGAAGAAATAGTGGAAATAAGAAATGTGGGACAAAAGATAATCCAATGGCATTGTGCCACTTGTCCACATGTGATTGGATGAGGAATGAGCACACTTTGGCCAATGTGCATGATAAATGCATAAATTTGAATTTGAAATGGTGAGTTGACTTGTTGAAGGGGGAAGAGAAGTGAAGTAAATGTCACTTGGCTCAATGCACAAGGACATGTAAGAGGCATTGAATGCCTTGTTGGAAGGACTAAGTCCACTTGGCTTTTTGAATTCAAATGAAAGAATATTCCTTTTTGATGCTTTGTGGGGGAAAATAGATGAATTAATAAATCAAAGTATTTGATTTATTGTGCAAGTTGCATTCTCTAGAGAATTTTAGTGATAGGGATTAACTTAATCAAATATTTGATTAATTTAATGAGGAATTACGAGATGTGACAATTTAGACTTAAATTTATGAATTGATTTAAATCAAATTGAGAGGAAATGATTAATTAAATAAATGATTTGATTTATTTAACCAAAGAGGAATATGTTAGACTAAATCAAATAAGGTTTTCATTTATTCAATTTAATAAGAGGACTTTAGAGATTTAATTTAAATAAAATGAATTATTTAAATGAACAGAAAAAGATGATTAATTAAATTAAATTGATTAAGTTAATCAACAGGGGAGAAAGACCTAACTAAATAAATAATGATTTATTTGATTAAGGGATGAAAGGTGTTGAATTTAATCAAATATAGATTATTCGATTAAATGACTAGAAAAGGAGATGATTCATGATGAAATGGTGTTAGTAGGATCAGAATCAGGTGCATGTATATTTTACGTTTCTACATTTTTCCCCTCTTTGAAGCAATGTACTTGTTGCATTGGTTCAAAGAATAAACTACTGTGATTGAAAGTTCAAAATTTCTCGATTTTTTCAGATGCCCCACTATTGCCCTAGCGAGAAGAATTATGCTAGTATATTGCCCCCTTGAGAGATCGAGTGAAAATTTTCAATTTTTCGATCGAGATTGCGATAAAATGTGAGAGGAGTGGTTCTATTGATCAGAGGATGAACGATAATTTCTTTAATGTAGACAATTCTAATGATGTGTATACAGTCATCGGCCATTGGTAGCCTCGTGTATATTTTGATACAACACACCGATTTTAGATAGAAATGTTAGTAAAGATAGATGAATAAGAAGAATAAGATGGATGGAAGGAGGATCCACACAGGTTCACATTATTATCGATGATGATGATGTATTGCTTACCACGAGTTGGGATTTTCAAAGGGCCAATTGCTTTATGTTTGATAACACACATAGGTGCAAAGCATCAAGGTATAAAGGACCGAGATGGCATTGTACCTAGTGTGATGGACACTGACTTGACAATTACATAGGAGTGCTCTTGTTCACACTTGACATATGGAAACCTTCCTAGGACAGACCCAACAAAGCAAGTATTCACCAAGTTATTTTACAAGAGTATCCAACAAGCATAGCAGATAAAAAAGATAACGATCATTTCCCCATTCCTTTCTCTCTAAACCTATTTTGTTTAGGCATCATCGAGAGATCCTTGAAATGAGCGCAAAATAAGATAAGTCTTAAAAAGACCAAGATAAAGTAAACAATCAAGCTAATGTTCTTCGTACTGCTAGCCAAGGCTAAACTACTATGGGGTACCTGATGCTTATGTCCATCACAGGAAAGCTTCATCCTAGGACATGTAGTGATCAGGGTTTTGGTGGGACTGATTGGGTGATAAGCTATTGATACTCCGAGTTGACCAACTTGCTTGCTTACTGACTTAGACTTTCAAGACTTTGATGATTAGGCATTCACTTCTGAACCTGCTAAACTGGCTTCTGACTGACTCACCAAAGGGTGAGGGTGATGATTGAATTTATTATGAGTGTTGAAAATCATGGGTGAAAGCGAGATGAAACGGGTGCACCATTTTGGATTTTCAGATATTTTGAGGCTGTTTTTGGTATTTTCACATTTTTCAATGTTTTTGGTATTTTCGAGGTTTAAGATGGAGAGACTAACTTAAAGACTTATCCTAGGGGTCTCATGAGTTGATCCATAGATTAGCCTTGCCTACATTATACACGCAGAGACCACGTAATTCGACTGACAACAAACTTGACTCAATGATAAGATGGACAAACGGATTGCCATTTTATTGCCTAAAGGACTAACTTAAGATGCAGACTAGATGGGAAAACGGATTGCCAATGCGACAGACACCTAAAGGACTAACCCTAACTGTCTCGAGGGATGATCAAAGATCAACCTTGCCTACGTTCAAGCTCAGAGACGACGTAGTTCGGCAATGTGAAAGACTGAATTTTTTGAAGTTTTTTTTTTTTTTTTTAAGACATGTTTTGGATTTTGAATGATTTGGATGTTTTTGGATTTTTGATGGATTTGACAATTTGGATACGATATTTAATGATATCAGTGCTCTATTTTGGGATTTTCTTAAAAACCAAGCTTAATGTTGATCAATCGAATTGATGGATTGATATTTTGACTAAGTGTGTTAAGCCAAACAAAGATGACAATGAACTTGTAAACTCTAGGAAGTTGTGTTATCCTAGAGTAAACTCATAAATAAGAGGGCGGTTTGACAAAGTGTGTTAAGTCAAATGAGGTGATTATGGATTTGATAATTTGACTAAGTGTGTTAAGCCAAACAAGATGATAACGAATTTGTAAAACCAAGGAAGCTGTGTTATCCTAGAGTAAATTCGTGCGCGAGATGATAGTTTGACTAAGTGTATTAATTCAAACAAGGTGATGTTAATTGGATTCGATTGATCAAGATTGATGAAGCTTGATTTGGAACAAAATAGCTTTGATGATTTAATGTGATGCTAACGTGTGCATTAGATGCGACTGATATTGATTGCTTGGCTTGATGTTCAAAGATAAAGCTTGATGAGGAACATCTTCCCATCAAAATATGCCATGGGCTAGTGATTTTGATTCGGATCACAAATGCTTTGACCAATTTGATTTCACGTTTGCTAATGCTCGGATCACCACATAAGTGTGGAGGATATATGTCAAGATTTATTCCTGAAAAAAGATGTAAATATTTGCCCCCAGTGTCTAGCAATGTTTGGAATACGACAGGTAGATGCTTGGATAGGTGTGTGGATGGATGGATATGGTAAGCATGCAAAGGATACAAAGGATTATCCTATGAAAAGATAAAGTGTTCAAAAAGCGGATGCGCCTTTGGATAGTGGTTCAAGGTTCAAATAACATTGGGTAGGATGGGATCAATGAAAATGACCCATGTCAAGATGTTTACCACTAGCAAGTGTAAAGTGTGCACCAAACCTTCATCAAGATCTAGATAAGGTAGATAGATGGAAATGGGTTGGATAAATGGTTCATGGATGAACGGATTTATGTTGGATTTATTATGGATGCAAGAAGATGCTTTCTTCTGAACTAGCGCACGTTGATGCTCGATTCTACACATAACGCATGTTTGCCAGGTTTTCATCATGGTACTTGTCCAAAGTGCCACTGAAATTCTTTTTCGCTAGAGGACAATTTTTTTCTTTACTGTTTTCAATCCTTTTTCTGATTTTTTTGGATTTTTTTGGATTTTTTTGTATTTTTTTGTTGTCACCAAGATGCCTGTTTTCCAAGTTTCCATCAAGGTGATAATTTTTTCAGGACCTTTTTCTAATTTTTTTGTATTTTCTGAGATATTTTAAGCTAATGTTGAATCACCTAGTACTGTTGACATTGATGCTCTTGTCATAACATGCCATCGGTAGCCTGCTTGAAGAAGTTGTTCTGCCAAGACACGTGCACTTGAATGCAGTTTTTGAGATCCCTGATCTACTTTATTGATACCAGAGTTAACTCTGTCTTTGTGCGCACATCGTGATGGAGTGCCTTCTGAATCCTTATGATGAAGGGTCGTTGCCAACACATGGTTAATGAAAGAATTGTATATCATGCATGGAGGCATGGATGGAGTGTGTTTAGAAGATGGATTGGTTGATAGTTTGGAACCTTTGACTCTCCAAACTTGGGCAGATGAGCAATGATGGGTGGATACGGAAGTGTGCATGGAATTGGGACCAACTACTTGATACACTTTGTATGTTGCTTGACAAGCCTATTTTTGCCTTTGTGAACATCTTGGATGGATACTTTTCCCTTTTTTATTTTGCCCCATAGTTTCTTTGAGTGATGGAGTTTGATAGGGATAATATTTATTTGTATTCTTTGGTATCCATATGTATTTGATTTGTCCTTTGTGCTTCGCTAATTTTTCTTTGATGACATTCTTCATGCTTTGATTCAAATATTTCTTTTGACGTTGGTCCCAATTTATGGGTGGGGTGATGGATGGATGAAGATTCATGACGTGGCTGGTTGTAGTATTGGCATTGGTTTCATCATAAGGATTCTTTGTGCTTCCTATGTTGACGCTTGCTCGAGACGAAGTTGCCCCCAGTATGGTGATAGTATTACTGATATGTTTAGATCCCTTGATTGTCGAATAACCAAGGCCTTGATGCTTAGGGTTGCCAACAATCTACATTGGTTCTAGGATACCCTATTCATGTAGAACTAATCCTCTGCCTTGATAATTCATCTATTGAAACATTTTATTTGCAAAAGGATATGTTTTCCCTTGGAAACAAGGTGCTACTCCTTCTCTGCTCCGTGGTGGATCTTCAAAGGTCATAGCTCTTTTATTGATAAGATGATTTTCCCTTACAAAGGTGAGTGATCCAAGTTTATAAGTGATAGGATCTTCCATAAGTGGGATGAATTTCTGATTGATATCTTTGGTTTGATCTTGTGAGATATCAGATTGTAGTGCTTCTTCAAGAAGTGTTGATGCTTGATTCTCCTTGTAAAAGTATTCCTCATGATTCATTCTTGATTTTCTTTCACATGATGTTTCTGATTCACAACTTCTGTAGAAGCCTTCTTCATGACCCATTTCTGATATGTCTCTGCATTTCTCTATAACTTGATCATGTGTACAAATGTTAAGAGTAGGAGACTCTTGTTCATTGGTAATGATTTCAAGAGTATGAGACTCTTGTTTTGAATGAAGATCATCCACGTGTCCATCCAAAGAAATCATCTTATGGGTAGATGGAGGAGTATGTCTTATGTGGATGTGGTCATCTTGTATGGATAGGAGAGTGTCCATTATATTATTGTAGTAGCTTGGGGATGCAAATTCTTGATCTTGAATGATTTTAGAATTGCTTTCGACATGCTTTGGATCAAGTTCTTGACATGGGTCAATTTCAAAGAATGGATTGCTTTCTTGGATATCTTCAGTAGGCATAGGAAGTTTCTTAAATGTTATGAGATCAAAATATGTCCATATGTTTTGGAAAGGATCATTGCTAGACCTTGGTGAAAGATGTTCATCATGCTTTGGAGTGAATTCTTGAGATATGTCTTCTAACTCATTAGGTGATGTAGAGAAATTTACAAAATTATCATTGGTCCAAGGATCTTGATCATCATTTTGAAGGATTGTGGTGGGAATCAGTTGCAAGCTTTGTTGTGGGAGTAAGGTCTACTTTTTGTTTGGCTTGTTGTTGAGCTGATTGTTGATGGATTGCTTGCAATAGTGCCTTGAATTGTGTTTGCTCCTATTGAGCCTGGTATTGGGCTTGAGCTTGAGCCTATGCTTGTTGGGCTACTTGAGCCACTTGCACAACTTGTGCGGCTTGTTAGGCTTGGAGTGCCTTTTGGTGGGCAGTTTTTTGTGCGGCTTGCAACATGATGGAGAATGAATTTTTAATGTTGTGTTTTGGCGGTGGTGGTGGTGGATTGGGAATGGTGTTGGTTTTTGGGGTGAGCGGAATAGTCTCATTGATTGCCAAGGTTTGAGTGGTGAATGGTGTGATTAAGATTCTTGGTCTTTGAGACATTTGAGGAATGGTAGATGTGTTAACCATTGGGGTTGCTTGGATGGTTTCCATTTGTTGTTGCGATATTATTGGCAAAATGAGAGGATTTGGTATGATGTTTTGATTTGGCATGATAGATTGAAATCGAACATGGTTGGGAATCATATTGCCTTGATCTAGGTAACTTTGATTTTGCATGGTGTTACCTTGATTTGAATCAACATATGGATTTGTCAACATATTGCTTGGATTTTGAACAACATTAATGGGATTCGCAAACATGTCTACCCCAAATTTTACCAAGTGTGGATTTGAAATGGTCATGTTTGGTAAAGTTGCACTTGGCATGTATGGATTTGGTGGGATAATGTTGTTTGGAAAACTCATGCATTGAACATTTGGTTGATAGATTTGCAAATTTGGACTTGGATTTAAATCTACCATTGGGAAAGGTGTTCCAAACTTTGGATTGGGAATACTCACATTCATTGTACTTTTTAGGTTTGGAGGAGATAATGATGCCATGTATAAATGTGAGTTTTGATAATCAATTGGCATTGCGAGACTTGGATAGTTTGGTTGACTTGGATTACTCATGATGTATGGATCAAGTTTATTTTCCATGTTCCTCTTGTGTTTTGACCTTGTTGTGAGAGTGAACCTCTAAGGTGTTTAGGACCAATGATGAGCTGGAGGATGAAAGGGGTGAATGATATGGGTGTTTGAACTTCTAGGAACTTTGGATCAATGCTAGACTTTTAGGAATTTATTTGATTTGATTTTGATTGCGGATAGTTTGACTAAATGTGTTAAGTCAAACAAGATGATTATGCACTTGCAAACCCTAGGAAGTTGTGTTATCCTAGAGAAAGCATGTACACAAGATGATAATTTGGCTAGGTGTGTTAAGCCAAACAAGGTGATTTTGATTTTCCAAAAGTCTAGCATAAATGATGTTTCCAAGGTTCCAAAAGTTGCTAGTGAGATGGAAATTTGATTGGTGTTAGATGGATGGGGTGATTGATTTGATCCTAGATGAACCTAAGAGGATCCATTTACAAGACCAAGGTAATGAAGAACATGCTTTTCCCTAAGAGCAGTTCAAACCAAAAGACCAATGTTTGCATTGAAAACTATAAGACTCAAAAAGGACCAAGCACATGTGTGGTGTTCAATTGTCTGCTATCCTGCTTAGATTCGGTTCTTTTTACCACAAACACTTTTCTTGATTATGCTTTTCAAACTAAATGTCCAATACCCTAATTTTCTTTCATCCCACAAAGTGCATTATGTGGAAATCAAGGCAAAGGTTTCCTAGTGTTGACTTTGGGAGAAACAAATGATGATAAAATCCAAGCACTTAGAAACCTCTAAGGATGGAATCCCTAGGGCAAGCAAGAGAACTTGAATTCGTCAAAGGTATTTGCTTCCTTCAAAGGGTTTGAAATTCAAAGGTCTTGTGTGTGCTTGTTTTCAAATGTTTTGAGGACCAAGCAATGTGTTCTTTTCTTTCAAGCGCTTTTACAATCTTAGGATGATGAGGCAATATCTTGTTGGGTTCCCACTTGGATAAATCCAGCTATGCATATCTTGTGTGAATGGCTAAATGCTTGACCACACTGGCTCCCCTCCACGACACTCACTTATTCGGGTCATCCAAGCATTAGTACCCATGAATCTCCCATGGCATACTTTCCATTTCCACAACAAGATCGCATGTATAATGTGGGGCAGCTTCAAAGGACATGACCTTTTGCACCAACAAGATAGACAAGGTTTTGGCCTTTTTCTAAACAAAGGGTTCTAATGCAGGCATTCCGTTCGTGGGGGATTATCCAACATCGGCAAGAGTCCATTGTTGTCCATCTCGTAGAAATAATCCTCATGATTCTTGAACTTTCCTCAAGAACCCACACTTATATACTGGTTGGAAGTCACTTGGCTTTAACGTGTTCCCGGTTGGGTCATTCCCTTGGGTGAGTACTTTTTCCCACAAGGCAGACCCTCTAAGATAGACAATAGCAAACAAACATTATTCGTAGTTCGATCAACCTTTGTTTAAAAACAAAAGGAGAACACTCGCAATAAGTCTATTCACACTCACATGTTTTGTTCATTTTAAGTGCCCAAATTGAAATGTGGAGGCAATATTTTTAACAACCTAATATCACCAAAATGTTTTTGATTCTCAAGATCGCAATGAAGTGCGAGAGAAGTGCGTACACATTTTAAATGATATTAACTTGTGAAAAAGTTTGCAAAACATTGAAAACACTTGTTCATTTTAGCCCTCAAAGCAATGATGAATTCTTTTTAAGCAACAAAATGAAGTCTGAAATTGCCTTGTTCAATTTTTTAATCCTTTAAACAAAATCTAGTGTGTTTGTCTAAAGTTCTCTTTAGCCCCTTGGCAACTTTTGAAAAGAATTTTGACTTGTTTATTTTAGAACCCAAAAGAAGTTTAGTGTCCTAAGAGCATGAAAGTAAACAAATTCCTTAGAAAGGGGTTATAAGTTCTCCCAAAGTGTTTAAAAACACTTGATACAATGATATGATAAATTCATAAAAAAAACTTTTGGCCTTCGTTTTCCTTCCTTCACTTTAGAGCAAAAAAATTCCTTTCTAGGCCAATTTCAACAATTTTTAGGTTTTTCCATTTTTGGTAATTTTGCATCTATGACTTTGAGAGTCCTATTATTTTCCAAAAACTTTGTAAAACTAAAGTAAGATGATTTTCCAACTAACATTTGAAATTGGAAATATGGACTTTGAGTTATTAATAGAAACAACTTTCAAAAAACTAAGAAAAAACTTTAAAATGTCATTTTGAGGGCCAAGATCAAAGTTTGAAGCCCCGAAAATGTGCCAAGATGGCATCCAACCCATCTAGATGGTTGCCAAATCACTTGCCCCCTCCTAAGGAAACTACTTGTAAAATTTCAACCAAAATCCATATCCGAGTCAAAAGTTATGACCACGGGAAGTTCCTGCATCACAAAAAAAAAAAAAAACCAGAAAACTACAAGTGCGGCGCTGTTAGCAAATGCGGTGCAATTTGGAACAGATGTGGTGCTATATAGCGTCACGCGGCTGAATTTGGAACAAATGCGGTGCTATGTAGCACCGCACAGCTGACTGGGTGCGGTGCTCTACAGAAACAGAGACCGCGGGTGCAGTGGAGTTTGGCATGCGGTGGAGTTAGCGGGTGCGGTGTTGTTTAACAAACAGGCGGTGCCATACAACATCGTGTAGTCGACTATATGCAGTGCTCTACAGAAACAGAGACTGCGAGTGCAGTGGAGTTTGGCACACAGTGGAGTTTGGAAGCAGTGGAGTATGGCAAATTTTCAAATTTTAAACTCAAGAAGCAATTGCAGTGTTCTTTGGTGTCGCGGTCTTCAAGGGGTGCAGTGCAATACAGTGCCACATCTGAGTCTGCGGTGCAATACAGGACCGCATGAACTATCTGCGGTGCAGTTTCCTATATATAAGCAAAAAACATGAAAAAAACCGTGAAATTTTGAAGAAAAACATGATAAATCTTGAGATAGCCCTCCTTGTAGCGCTAAAATGTGAACCCCAATTTGATACCTGAATAAACAAAGCAAACAATCACAATATTAGATCATATGCAACGTAAAACAAGGATTCCCCATGCAATCCATTTGCAAAACTTAAAATAGGAAAATGAACAAAAGATGAACAAAGAAAGCAATTAAATCCTAATTAAGTATGCAAACTCTTGATCCCATGGGGGAGTTGATGCCAATGAGATGTTGCAATTGGCCCTTTCCCAACTCATTTGTAAGCTTTGATGATTTGATGAGTGATTGATCCACTTTGTTGATGAAGAACAAGATGTGTTCTTGAGAAAACCTACAATAACCTATCCGAGATCTTGCTTTGAGGATGAAGTTGAGTAGAGTAAGTTTACTCAAGATGTGGATGTTTGAATGAGAGGAAGAGTCTCTCATTTATAGATTCCCAAATTGGAAGAAATAGTGGAAATAAGCAATGTGGGACAAAAGATAATCCAATGGCATTGTGCCACTTGTCCACATGTGATTGGATGAGGAATGAGCACACTTTGGCCAATGTGCATGATAAATGCATAAATTTGAATTTGAAATGGTGAGTTGACTTGTTGAAGGGGGAAGATAAGTGAAGTAAATGTCACTTGGCTCAATGCACAAGGACATGTAAGAGGCATTGAATGCCTTGTTGGAAGGACTAAGTCCACTTGGCTTTTTGAATTCAAATGAAGGAATATTCCTTTTTGATGCTTTGTGGGGGAAATAGATGAATTAATAAATCAAAGTATTTGATTTATTGTGCAAGTTGCATTCTCTAGAGAATTTTAGTGATAGGGATTAACTTAATCAAATATTTGATTAATTTAATGAGGAATTACAAGATGTGACAATTTAGACTTAAATTTATGAATTGATTTAAATCAAATTGAGAGGAAATGATTAATTAAATAAATGATTTGATTTATTTAACCAAAGAGGAATATGTTAGACTAAATCAAATAAGGTTTTAATTTATTCAATTTAATAAGAGGACTTTAGAGATTTAATTTAAATAAAACGAATTATTTAAATGAACAGAAAAAGATGATTAATTAAATTAAATTGATTAATTTAATCAATAGGGGAGAAAGACCTACTTAAATAAATAATGATTTATTTAATTAGGGGATGAAAGGTGTTGAATTTAATCAAATATAGATTATTCGATTAAATGACTAGAAAAGGAGATGATTCAGGATGAAATGGTGTTAGTAGGATCATAATCAAGTGCATGTATATTTTACGCATCTACAAAACCCTAATCCCTCAACCCCTATACTCTCTTAATCCATCAACCCTTTTACCCTCAACCCTCAACCCTTAAACCCTAATCCCTCAATCCCTATACCCTCTTAATCTCTCAACCCTCAACACTTAAACCCTAATCCCTCAACTCCTATAGCCTCTTAATCCATCAACCATCAACCCTCAACCCTTAAACCCTAATCCCTGAACCCCTATACCCTCTTAATCCCTCAACCCTCAACCATCAACCCTCAACACTTAAACCCTAATCCCTCATCCCCTATACCCTCATAATTTTTCAACCCTCAACCCTTAAACCCTAATCCCTCAACCCCTATACCCTCTTAATCCATCAACCATCAACCCTCAACCCTTAAACCCTAATCCCTCAACACCTATACCCTCTTAATCCCTCAACCCTCAACCATCAACCCTCAACACTTAAACCCTAATCCCCCATCCCCTATACCCTCATAATTTGTCAACGCCCAACCCTCAACCCTTAAACCCTAATCCCTCAACCCCTATACCCTCTTAATCCATCAACCATCAACCCTCAACCCTTAAACCCTAATCCCTCAACCTCTATACCCACGTAATCCCTCAACCCTCAACCATCAACCCTCAAAACTTAAACCATAATCCCTCATCACCTATACCCTCATAATTTGTCAACCCTCAACCCTTAAGCCTTAAACCCTAATCCCTCAACCCCTAAACCTTACTCCCATATACCCTCTTAATCCCTCAACCCTTAAACCCTAATCTCTCAATCCCTATACCCTCTTAATCTCTCAATCCATATACCCTCTTAATCCCTAATCCCTCAACCCCTATACCCTCTTAATCCCTCAACCCTTAAACCCTAATCCCTCAACCCATATACCCTCTTGATCCCTCAACCTTCAATCCTCAACCCTTAAACCCTAATCCCTCAAACCCTATACTCTCTTAATCTTTGAACCCTCAACACTCAACCCTTAAACCCTAATCCCTCAATCCCCATACCCTTTTCAATCCTTGATCCCTCAACCCTTAAACTCTAATCCCTCCACCCCTATACCCTCTTAATCCCTCAACCCTCAAACCCTAATCCCTCAACCCTCAACCATTAAACCCCAATCCCTCAATCCCTATACCCTCTTAATCCTTGAACCCTCAACCCTTAAATCCTAATCCCTCAACCCCTATACCCTCTTAATCCCTCAACCCTTAAACCCTAATCCCTCAACCCCTATACCCTCATAATCCTTTAACCCACAACCCTCAACCCCTATACCCTCTTAATTCGTCAACCCTTAACCCTTAAACCCTAATCCCTCAACCCCTATACCCTCTTAATCCCTCAACCATCAACCTTGAACCCTCAACCCTTAAACCCTAATCCTTCAATCCCTATACCCTCTTAATCCCTTAGCCCTCAACCCTTAAACCCTAATCCGTCAACCCCCAGACCCTCTTAATCCATCAACCCTCAACCCTCAACCATTAAACCCTAATCCCTCAACCCCTATACCCTCTTAAACCCTCAACCCTCAACCCTCAAGCCTAAACCCTAAACCCTCAACCCCTCAACCCTCATAATCTGTCAACCCTCAACCCTTAAACCCTAATCCCTCAACCCCTAAACCCTAATTCCCTATACCTTCTTAATCCCTCAACCCTCAATCCTCAACCCTTAAATCCTAATCTCTCAATCCCTATACCCTCTTAATCCCTCAACTCTCAACCCTTACACCCTAATCCCTCAACCCCTATACCCTCTTAATCCCTCAAACCTTAAAACCTAATCGCACAACTCTTAAACCCTAATCCCTCAACCCCTATACCCTCTTAATCCCTCAACCTTCAATCCTCAACCCTTAAACCCTAATCCCTTGACCCCTATACCCTCTTAATCCTTGAACCCTCAACCCTCAACCCTTAAATCCTAACCCCTCAACCCCTATACCCTCTTAATCCATCAACCCTCAACGCTCAAACCCTAATTCTTCAAACCGTATACCCTTAAACCGTAATCCCTCAATCCCTATACCCTCTTAATCCTTGATCCCACAACCCTAAACCCTTAAACCCTTATCACTCAACCCATATACCCTCAACCCTCAAACCCTAATCCCTCAACCCTCAACCCTTAAACCCTAATCCCTAAATCCCTATATTGTCTTAATCCTTGAACCCTCAACCCTCAACCGTTAAACCCTAATCCCTCAACCACTATACCCTCTTAATCCCTCAACCCTCAACCTCTAAACCCTAATCCCTGAACCCCTATACCCTCTTAATCCCTCAACCCTCAACCCTTAAACCCAAATCCCTCAACCCCTATACCCTCTTTATCCTTGAACCATCAACCCTCAGCCATTAAAGCCTAATCCCTCAACTCCTATACCCTCTTAATCTCTCAGCCCTCAAGCCTCAACCCTTAAAATTTAATCCCTCAACCCCTATACCCTCTCAATCCCTCAACCCTCAACCCTTAAACCCTAATCCCTCAACTCCTATAACCTCTACCCTATAACCTATTAATCCCTCATCCCTAAACCCTAAACCCTAAACTCTAATCTCCTATACCCTCTTAATCCCTCAACCCTCAATCCTCAACCCTTAAACCCTAATCCCTGAATCCCTATAGCCTTTTAATCCCTCAACCCTCAACCCTTAAACCCTAATCCCTCAACCCCTATACCCTCTTAATCCCTCAACTCTTAAACCCTAATCCCTCAACCTTCAATCCTCAACTCTCAAACCCTAGTCCCTCAAGCCCTATACCCTCTTAATCCTTGAAACCTCAACCCTCAATCCTTAAATCCTAATCTCTCAACCCCTATACCCTCTTAATCCATCAACCCTCAACCCTTAAACCCTAATCCCTCAACCCCTATACCCTCTGAATCCGTCAACCCTCAACCCTCAACCCTCAACCCTCAACCCTCATCCCTCAAAACCTAATCCCTCAATCCCTATACCCTCTTAATCCCTCAGCCCTCAATCCTTAAACCCTAATCCCTCAACCCCTATACCATTTTAATCCGTCAACCATCAACCATCAACCCTTAATCCCTAATCCCTCAACCCCTATAACCTCTTAATCCCTCAACCCTCAACCCTTAACCCTCAACCCTCAACCCTCAACCCTTAAACATTAACCCATATACCCTCATAATCTGTCAACCCTAAACCCTCAAACCTTATACCCTAATCCCTCAACCCCTAAACCCTAATCCCCTATACCCTCTTAATCCCTCAACCCCTAAACCCTAATCCCTCAACCCTTAAACCCTAATCC
>CM021110.1:343691234-343715430 GCA_007115665.2 Sequoiadendron giganteum
TTCCAAGACCCAAGCAAGGTTTGGGAGCTTTGTGGAAAAAATGAGCCCAGGGAAGCTTAGTGGTGTATTGTGAGCAATGGTGAAGAATTTGAAATTGGTGGAGAGTACTATAAGGAATTAGGGGTTTAGGAGAGATCCCTGAGTAGGGTAGATTGCAATACCCTATGAAGACCAAAAAATAGGTCTTGGGAAGAGCAAGAGTGCTCTTGAGGGATAGGACTCCCCATCAAATTGGTATCAGAGCCAATAAAGGCTTGTGAATTGAAACTAGTGAATGTCAAAGAGAAGTGAATCCATAGGAGAGAATACCATGGTGACCAATGTAGAGCTAGCTAGAGACTTGATAGAGTAGCAAGAGAAGAATGAGCATCTTGAAGAGGTTATGGAAGAGATGAAGAAAAAATTGGAAGAAGTTGTTGAATCGGCAAGCAAGATGAAGGTGCAGTTAGCAGGGGACAGAGACAAGGGTAAATACCAAGTGGAGGAGGACATAGAACTAGAACCTGATCCTCCAATAGCAGAGGAACCCTTCCTCAAAGCATTGAAGGCATTGAGTGGCAAGGTAGTTGAAGGTGTCCTTGTTCTCATTGGAAGAATGAATGCAGAGCTAGTTATGGAATGGATAGAGGGAATGGAGAATCACTCTGAATGTGATGGAGTTACTGAGTCACAAAAGGTGAAGATAGCCAAATCAAGGTTAAGAGGACAAGCATTAACTTGGTGGAAGTTCTTCCAAGAAGAAAGAGAGATGGAAGGCAAGAAACCCATAGGAAGTAGGAAAACTATGGTGGCTAAATTAAAAGAGAACTATCTACTTGAGGACTATGACATCCAATTGCACAAGAAGAGACAAAATCTTAGACAAAGAGACCTAGATGTAGCTACATATACAGAGGAGTTCCAAAAACTAAGCCTTAGATCTAGAGTGAAATAAGTTGAAAGCATCAAGGTTGCTAGGTATCTAAATGGTCTTAGATGGAGCATCCAAGAGGAGTTGAGTCTTTTCACACTTACTACCCTCCATAGCTGCTATCAAATGGCTATTAAGGTGGAAGAGAAACTGAAAAAGAAACAAGATTCCAATACTAGAGGTAAAGGAAGAGGTAGAGACTCTAGAGGTGGACAAAGAGGAGGTTTTGGTGGAAGAAGCCATGAGAATAGAGGGAAAGGTGATTCCAAGGTTAGAGAATAATCCCATGAGTCAAATAGTAGAGGGGATTATAGAGGTAGAGGCACTAATAATGGAGGAAGAGGCAGATCAGGAGGCTTTGGGAGAAGCTCTCATTTTGCTTCCATGAAATGGTACAATTGTGGACAGTTGGGTCATCCAGCTTATAGGTGTCTTGACAAGCCAACATCTTCACAAGGTGAGAGGAAGATCAACTATGTTCAAGAAGAGGACTGATCCCAACATTTAGAGGTGAGTCTAGATTCAGAGAAAGGTGAGAATCTCATGTTAAGAAGAATTTTCAAAGCACCTACCAAGGATGAACACAAATAAAGGAGAGCTCTTTTTAGAGTCAAGTGCAAGATACTAGGAAAGTTTTGCAAGGTCATCATAAATTCAAGGTCTATTGATAATGTCATCTCAAAGGAGGCAGTAAAAAAGTTAAAACTCGTCAAGATACCCCATGTGTGTCCTTACAAGGTTACTTGGTTGATCAAAGGGCAGAATATACTAGTCAATGAACAAGTTTGGGTTGAGTTTGCTATAGGAAAGTATCAAGACAAGATACTATGTGATGTGTTACCAATGGATGCATGCCATTTTCTACTTGGAAGACCATGGCAATATGACAGGGAGGCAGTACACCATGGCAAGGAGAACAAGTACTCATTCAAGAAGGATGGAGTGACTTATAAAATTCAGTCTTTGTTTGAAGAAAACATAGTGGAAAACGCAGAAACCAGTGTCCTTTTGATGAGTGGAAAAGAATTCCTAAAAGACATCAAGGAGGAAGAAGGAGTTGTCTATGCAATCATGTTGAAGCCAAAGGAAGAGGATTTACCTAATCAGCTACCTATGACAGCAAAAGTGAAGTGACTATTGGATCAGTTCAAGGACATCATTTGTGAAGGTACACCAACTACACTACCACCTAAGAGAGCAATCGGTCATCAGATAGACTTTATACCAGGAGCAACACTACCTAACAAGGCTGCATACAAGATGACACTGGAGTAGAATAAAGAGATAGCAAGACAAGTTCAAGAACTTTTCAAGAACTTTTGGATCAAGGGCTGATCAGAAAGAGCATAAGTCCATGTGTTATTCTAGTTGTGTTGGCACCTAAAAAGGGAGATAAGTGGAGAATGTGTACTGATTCTAGGGCAATAAATAGGATAAATATTAGATATAGGTTTCCTATTCCTAGGATAGAAGATTTAATGGAGTGTTTAGGGAGTGCTAAATGCTATTCCAAAATTGATTTGAAAAGTGGCTATTATCAGATTAGAATGAAAGAGGGAGATGAATGAAGTTAGCTTTTAAAACTACAGAGGGGTTATATGAGTGGTTAGTAATGTCATTTGGGCTTACAAATGCACCTAGAACTTTAATGAGGGTGATGAATGAGGTCTTGAAGGACTTTATAGGATTCTTTGTGGTTGTCTACCTAGATGATATCCGCATCTTTAGCAAAACAAAAGAAGAACATATGAAGAACCTAGAACTTGTGTTGAAGAAACTTCAAGAGGAGAAGCTCACCATCAATCTTGAGAAGAGTGAGTTCATGAAGCAAGAGCTAATCTATCTAGGATTTTTAGTATCCCGAGGGAACTTGAAGATGGAAAAAAGCAAGGTTGAAGCCATTCTCAGTTGGCCTACTCCCAAGATAGGGACAAAAGTTAGGAGTTTCCATGGATTGGCACAATTTTATAGGAAGTTTGTGAGAAGGTTTAGTGAAATTTGTACACCGGTTCTTGACACCATCAAAGGAGGACTGAAAACTAAGTTTGTGTGGACTAAATAAGCCAATGAAGGATTTGAAAGGTTCAAGAGGGAGATATCTACCCAACCTATCCTAGTTCTACCAAGCTTTGAAAAACCATTCATAGTAGAATGTGATGCAAGTAACATAGCAGTTGGGGCTATTCTAAGCCAAGAAGGTAGGCTAGTGGCATTCTTTAGTGAAAGGTTGAATGAAGCAAAGTCTAGGTACTCATCCTATGACCTAAAGCTATATGCTTTGGTGCAGGCTCTTAAGAAGTGGAGGCACTATCTATTGCCAAAAGAATTTGTGCTATACACTGATAATCAGGCCTTAAGTTACATCAACACCCAAGAGAAGTTCAGCTTGAGGCATATCAAGTGGATGGAGTTTTTGCAGTCATACACATTTACCATCAAGCATAAGAAGGGGGTTAACAACAAGGTTTATGATGCTCTTAGTAGGAGGTTGCTTACTGTCCAAGAGATACAACTACAAAGCATAGGGGTTGAAGGATTCAAAGATCTATATGAAGGAGATTCTGATTTCTCAGAAATATACAAGGTATGTACTAATTTTGAGAACCATTTTCATAGTGAATATGCTGATTACACCTTGCAAAATGGCTTATTGTTTAGGGGGAAGCAATTGTGTGTTCCTAGAGGTTCTATGAGGGAGAATCTGATCCAAGAAAAGCATAATGGTAGTTTGAGTGGTCACTTTGGTTTGAACAAGACACTAGACTTAGTGGAGAGGTTCTATTGGTGGCCTAAGATGCAAAGAGATGTAAGAAGACATGTTGAACAATGTGGAGTATGTCAAAAGGAAAAGGGAACATCAAGCAATGCATGTCTTTATCAGCCATTACCCATCCCAAGTAGTCCATGGGAATGCATAAGCATGGACTTCATAGTAGGGCTATCTAGGACACCAATTGGTTTGGACAATGTGTTTGTGGTAGTGGACAGATTTAGCAAGATGAGCCATTTTATTCCATGCAAAACAACACATGATGCAAGTCAGATTGCACACCTATTCTTCAAGGAAGTAGTGAGGATACATGGGTTGCCAAGGAGCATAGTTGCAGAAAGAGATGTAAAGTTTATGGGACACTTTTGGAAGACTCTTTGGAAGAGGCTAGGAACCAACTTGTCTCATAGCTCAGAATATCATCCACAAATGGATGGAAAGACAGAGGTGATCAATAGGGTACTTGGGAACTTGTTGAGATTCTTAACTAAGGAGTATGGACAAGGATGGGAGCAAGTGATTCCACAAGCAGAATTTGCTTACAATGATAGCACAAATAGGACTACGGGTAAGAGTCCATTTGAGATAGTCTATGGTTTACATCCAAGGGGTGTCCTTGAGCTTAGAGATCTTAAAGGTTATGAAGGAATTAGTGGTCATGCTGATGATTTCGCTCAGTCAATGAGAGAGGTTCATGAGCAAGTAAGGAAGACATTGATAGAGGCTAATCAAAAGTTCAAGGCAAAAAGAGATGAAGGGAGAAGAGAATTACAATTTGAGATAGGTGATATGGTGATGGTATACTTGAACAAAGCAAGGTTAAAAAAATGCATACCAAGTAAGTTGTAGATGAAGAGGATAGGGCCATGTAAAGTGTTGGTAAGTATGGATCCAATGCTTGCAAGGTGGAGTTACCCAAGGGGATGTCTATTTCTCTTATCTTCAATGTCAAAGACTTAATGAAGTATAAAGGACCAGAAATGGATGAAGAATAGTACAATGCTGAGATAAACCAGGATGTGGAAGCACTCAAGGTACTTGATTAGATTAGACCACAAGTGGACAGGATTTTAGACTCAAGGGTGAAGAAGACTAGGCACAAGACATACAAGGAGCACCTAGTGAAGTGGAAACATCAACCAGAGTCAGAAGCTACTTGGATAGCAGAGAGTGACTTTTAGAAGCATGGAATTAGTGAGGAGCTCTTGACACCACATGTTCCTTAACTTCTTTGTTGCAGGGGGAGAATGGTGCAGGAGCACCTTGAAGGTCTTTTGGAAGATCTTGGCAATTTTGGCTTGTAGGTGGTTCTAGAAAACCACCAAGGTAATAAGGACTAATTGTAAAGTCCCAAATGTGTTTTTGATGTGTATGTTATGTCAAACTTAGGTTGGTTTAGAGCCTAGAGGTTTGGAAAAGTCTGAATGATAAAATTAGGCAAAACTAGACAAGGTTGCCTTAGGAATTTGGCCTAAGAATGCAAAAAAGGCATTAATGATGTTCTAATCCCGACCTAAGGGTCCTAGCACGTGGGAGAAAGGTATATAAGGTCATACAAACCCTAATACTTGGGTTGAAATTTCATTTTCATGAATTGAGACTTGGAGAGCATATTTTGTGATTGGAATTCAACAACTTTTGAGTGCATTTTTGTGTTTGAGCCTTCATCCAATCAAGAATGGATTGAGAGGAATGATATGATGCTTTGAGTATTTATTTTGTGTCATTTAACTACTGTGTGAAGCATTATATTAGCCATTTAATTCAACTGGTTGTCATTTTGCAAGTTTTGGTGTTCTTGGTTACACTGCCGATTAAGGCCAGCTTTTGTAAATAATGATCCCCACTTGAATTCCTGTGGCAAGGCTACCATGGCCACTTGGAATAAAGTAGGGGACTGTTTTTACAGTGTAAATATGGTGTGTGGAGTCTTGGTTTTTAGGGGAAGAGTTGAATTCACCAAACACTAGGCGAGTGCAAGTGCATTCTGGCTAGTGGCTTGGAGAGGACAATAGTAAAGAAAGATGATAAATGTATTGGTTTGTGCCAATAAATAGAATGGGAGTGTGGAAACATGTATTCCAGACATGTGTGTGAAAGGAGGAGAGTTGGGGAGGTCATTGAAGCCCTCAAAGTTGGAAAAAGGAGCCAAAATCCTAGAAACCCTTGATTTTAGGGGGTATGAGGACAGTCATATGTTCGACCATTTGGGAGACCTTACACCTGGTAAATATTGAAGCCTAGGGTACCACTAGAAATAATATCAAAAAATATTTGGGGGTTGTTAAGACCGTTTTTGAGAAAATCCAAGAAAATGGATTCTAGGAGGCCTAAAAGGGGCAAAAAGGCTACAAGGCCTAAAATTGGGTTTTTCTTGAATTCGATGGGTAAATGAAGAAAGAAACCTGAAAGAAGGATCAGAGTGGAGCAATATCACCCTAGGAATAGTTGGAAGAGCTATTCCAAGACCCAAGAAAGGTTTGGGAGCTTTGTGGCAAAATTAAGCCGAGGGAAGCTTAGTGATGAATTAAGAGAAAAGGTGAAGAATTTGAAATTGGTGGAGAGTCTTATGAAGTGAGAGGGGTTTAGGAGAGATCCTTGAGTAGGGTAGAGTGGAATACCCTAGGAAGACCAAATAATAGGTCTTGGGAAGAGCAAGATTGCTCTTGAAGGATAGGACTCCCCATCACACACCAACTACACTACCACGTAAGAGGGCAATTAGTCATCAAATTGACTTTGTACCAGGAGAAAAATTGCCTAACAAGGCTGCATACAAAATGAAACTAGAGTAGAACAAGGAGATAGCAAGGAAAGTTCAAGAACTTTTGGACCAAGGGTTGATCAGGAAAAGCATAAGCCCATGTGTTGTTCCAGTGGTGTTGGCACCTAAGAAGGGAGATAAGTGGAGAATGTGTACTGATTCTAGGGCCATAAATAGGATAACCATTAGATATAGGTTTCCTATTCCTAGGATAGAAGACTTAATGGACTGTTTAGGGGGTGCTAAGTACCACTCCAAGATTGATTTGAAAAGTGGCTACTATCAGATTAGGATGAAAGAGGGAGATGAATGGAAGTCAGCTTTTGAAACCACAAAGGGGTTATATGAGTGGTTAGTAATGCTGCAGATGAAAATGATAGGGCCATGTAAAGTGTTGGCTAAGTATGGATCCAATGCATACAAGGTGGAGTTACCCAAGGAGATGTCCATTTTGCCTATCTTCAATGTAAAGGACTTGGTGAAGTATAAAGGACCATAAATGGATGAGGAACGGTATAGTGCTGAGGTGAGTAAGGATGTGGATGAACTCAAGGTACTTGATCAGATTAAACCACAAGTGGACAAGATTCTAGACTCAAGGGTGAAGAAGAAGACTAGGCACAAGACATACATGGAGCACCTAGTGAAGTGGAGACATCAACTAGAGTCAGAGGCTACTTGGATAGCAGAAAGTGACTTTAAGAAGCATGGAATTAGTGAGGAGCTCTTGACACCACAGGTTCCTTAACTTCTTTGTTGCAGGGGGGAGAATGGTGCAGGAGCACCTTAAGGTCTTTTGGAGAGATCTTTGCAATTTTGGCTTGTAGGTGGTTCTAGCAAACCACCAAGGGAATAAGGACTATGATGTAAAGTCCCAAGAGTGTTTTTGATGAGTGAATTGGAAATAGGTTTGTTAGGGGCTTGCGGTTTGGGTAAGTCTTGGACATTGTGAGCATTTTGAGCAATGTTGCCTTGGCTATTTCTCCTAAAATCTGGAAAATGGCATTAATGATGCTCTAAGCCCAACCCAAGGGTCCTAGCACATGGGAGAAAGGTATATAAGGTCAGAAAAACCCTAATACCTGGGTTGGAGGATTGTTTTCATGAATTGAGACTTGGAGAGTACAGTTTTTTGATTGGAAGAGAGCAAGTTTTCATCGAATTTATGTGTTTGAGCCTTCATCCAGTCAAGAATGGATTGAAAGGACTAATTTGATGCTTTGAGTCTTTTATTTGTGTCACTTACTTACCTTGTGTAGCATTAGATTAGTCATCTAGACTGAGTGGTTATTTTTTTGCAAGTTTTTGGTGTTCTTGGTCTCATTGCCGGTTCAGGCCAGTTTTGTGAATAATGAGTCCCACTTGACTTCCCGTGGCTTTCCTCTCATGGCCACTTGGAATCAAGCTGGGGACTATGTAAATAGTGTACATATAGGTTTTGGGGTCTTTTTTTACAGGGAAGGTGATGAAATCATCAAGCACTAGGCGAGTGCAAGTGCATTCTGGCTAGTAGCTTGGAGAGGACAATAACAAGGAGAGTTGCTAAATGGATTGTTTTGTGCCAATCAAGAGTATGGGAGTGTAGGAACATGTATCTTAGTCATGTGTGTGCTAGGAGGAGAGCTGAGGAGGTCGTTGAAGCCATCAAAGAAGGAAAAAGAGCCAAAAACCCTAGGAACCCTTGAAAATAGGGGGTTTGAGGATAATCATATGTATAGAAACTTGTAGGACCTAAGGCCTGGTAAATATTGGAGCCTTGATGGTCAAAAGAAAGAATCTAAAATTTTTTTTTGGGGTTGTTAAGAGTGTTTGTGAGAAAAGTCAAGAAAACGGGTTCTAGGAGGCCAAATTGGGGTAGAAGGCTACAAGGCCTAAAATTGAGTTTTTTAAGAAAGCGATGGGTAAAAGGTGAAAGAATCCAATAAGATGGATCAGTGAGGAGAAAAATAAAAAAAGGGACAACTAGGATACCCCTCCCTAGCCTTGGAGTGGTTAGGACACTTTGGGTCAGTGTGAAGCCTAAGGAAGCTTAGTGGTGGATTGGGAGTGATGGAGAAGAATTTGAAATTGGTGGAGAGTCTTACGTGGTGAGAGGGGTTTAGGAGTGATCCCTGAGTAGGTTAGAGAGGAATACCCTAGGAAGACTAGATAATAGGTCTTGGGAAGAGCAAGAGTGCTCTTGAGTAATAGAACTCCCCATCACTTTAGCTCATCAATTGATAAGTAGGAGGTATTTTGTACAATGTGTCAAATTGTGATATTGCTATCATGATTCCATTGAGTAGTCATTTGTAGTATTAGATATAGCTCTAGCTTCTACAGTATTGCACATGATTGCAGATAGTTTCAAAGATCTAGATAACATCAATAGTTCACATTACTCAAGAAGGATGAGCATCTTAAAGACATTTGCAGAAATTAGGACAAGTAACCTTCTTGTGGACTTAGGGTTGAAATATTTGATCTACAACATGTTCCACCATTTCTTCAGTAGGATCAAGAACACACATAATGAAGGTGTGTTTGTAGCCATGAAAGATTATGGTTCGAACTATCCAGGAGAGCGATTTTTTATCTCGACCAACCATATCTATACCATGGTTTGTTTGGAAACAAGGATGGGTTCTCTCTTCATCGGCATATACATTATTCCTCAATGTTTTCACACCAATGTTACAAGACTAGGACTTGCCTCAGACTTGACAAACCATTTTTTGACTTGGACTCGGGCTCGGAGCCCAGACTCGACAAATAGAAAAACCTAAGAAATTCAAAGATTTGTAAGGATTTAAAACTTGTTTCATGCACCCTTTAATAAATAAACCTTAAAGACACAATAGCATCATCAAATAGAAATTACTATGATCCCATACACAAACATACATCAATCACATAAGTATAAGCACAAATTTTAGCTGAAGGAAATAACACATTTAGATATATAAATATTGTGATATTGCTATCAGGATTCAATCGTGTAGTTTTACAAGTCAAACTCATTGACCCATGATTCATCAGTGGTGGTTCACAAGAACCCATCTCTCATGATAATGAATGGTTCATAAGGAGGAAGATACATCTTCAAACATTTCTTCTATCACAAATGAGATAAGTGCTTGGTTTCATGAAGTTCATGAGACAACCATTAATGGGGAGTGGATACATGAAGAACTGATGGAGAATGATAATGGCTTCAGACCTGCTATAAAGGATTTTTTTTCTCCGTTTCAATGATGCAAGAGGTTTTTGGTTTCACGACAAAAATGAGCCTACGAAGAGTGCATGTGAAACTCCTTTTGACCTTGAGGGTGTACTTACTCCATCTCAAGAATCATGCATTGAGGATGACAGAGATCAATGCTAGGGCTAACCAATTAATAATTATACACGTGAATAAGTCAAACATGTACATGTCAATAAGGGAACTACAAGTACTCATAAACATGTAAGCCTCAAAAAGTATACACACAAATACATAGTATACACAAATTAAAACAAAGTATATGCACGAATACAAGGTATATGCATGAAAACATGTAAGCCACAAAGTATACACTCGAATGCACGTAAGTCACAAAGTATACATGTAAGTTGTAAAGTATACACTTGAATATACGTAACTCATATCTATTGAACCATCAATTTATAATACAAATATGGACAGGCATCGAAAAAAGATATTTGTATTAACCAAATAGCCATGTAGGCATACATAAATATATGTCGATATAAGTATGAAATATATGTACTAAATAGCCATGTAGGCTTACGAGAATGCCATCTAGGCATACAATGTCAAATATGTCCAATAAAAAATATGTACAAAACTGCCATGCAGGCATACAATAAAGGACTCTGGAATCAAAAGTCATTGCTCTCCATGCCCAGGAAATAAAATCTTTCCCTTTCCTTTTCGTTCGGATGGCGATAGGTCTATCACTCATTTTTCCTGCACTCGTGGAGTGCTCCTACTACTCCTCCTAGGGTTTAGTTCATGGTGAAGTTTTAACTGTTACAATAAGAAGTAAATACATGAATATATAGAAATTACATTATAAAAAATGATATATTTGACAAAATAATCACTTACAGCCATCTCATGATCTCTATCCATGAGGGAAATATCCTCATACCCATGCTCAGGTGTCCTCAAGCCTTGTATAAACCATGCAAATAGACAAAAACTACATGAATCAATAATGGTTTGAATTCTCACTAATTAACATCTATAACAACAAATGTAAATTAACATTTACTAATTTGCTTCATACCTCTTCTATCAGAGCCATCGAGGATTGTATAGCAGATCTCACACCAATATACATTGCCCTCATCACATTCACAGGTGTATCGTCTCACAACAACTGAAAATAAAACAAAAAATTATTCAACGTAATCAACGATGTGCATGTATAAACTACACAAATCTATTAAGTACTTGATTCGTTAGTTAAACTCGTTATTCTATTACTTGCGTGAAGGTTTGAGTAAATCCATCGCCACTAGGAAGTGTTCCATCAAAACCTCCAATATTAGTCTGTTCAACATCCAAAATTGCATATTAAATTACCATTCGTAAAACAATGCCATTAATATGCAATAAACTTATAATTGTTTACTAGTTACATACCCTAGCGATAGGTGTACTGCAAAAATAGGTTGGTGGGGGCGGGGCGGTGTATCTTTTCTTAGCACTGTGACCCTGCAATTTTATTAAAATCATAAAAAAAATTAGTTAATCTTGCATTTCAAAATCAAAATTTAATAATATTTTTTCAATGAACACATGCACTAACTTTTACCTGACTATCAATGCCCTATGCCTCATGCAAAATATCAGCTTCCCTCTCCATCTCCATAGCTGCAGACGGATCCTGCGTACCAGTCTCCTGAGGGTCGGTGGGGTCATGTGAATAAGTAGCCCCACAAGATTGACACACATATGTTCGAAGACCACCACTAGAAGACTCCCTCGGATGGTGCTATAGAATAGGGCTAGTATGATGCATGATGGTATGGGTCAAAGTGTTGATTGCCTGCAATGTCTCTACGTTAGTACTTTCCTTCATGACGGAGGGCATAACAATGTGCTCATGAGGTGGCCTAGTGAGAGTTCGTCTACCTTGTCGGGTAAGATCCGACTATGCACCAGGTCTATCTTGAGCTGACCCCTACCTCTCCCTTGGAAATCCCTCATATCAAAATAATTTGGGATTTTGTCCAATATGAACTCATTGTATAGTTTCATAAGGAAATATTGCGAGACCTCGCAATTGTTGCATGGTGGGTAATCGAAGACCATGTACCACCTATGATAAAACCGCTCCTTCATTTTTTGGTGGTGGCACCAATGGATAGGAAACCTCTTCGCATTGAGGGTAAGATTTTGATTTGTGCATGGGTCGGTGAATAATGAACACAAATCACCTTTTGTTATTAATAAATATTTCACATCCTTGCATTATAGTTTATTTGCATAATACTCCCTAGCAGCCTGCCTCCTATCTTCCCATCCAGTTATTTGTTTGCTAATTGAATCTACAGTTGTTAACATACCTTTCAATGAATTTGCTAGGGTCATTCTTTCTGTGGTTGAACCATTTGGATCACTCAACCTATTGATCAAATCCTTAATTTGTTTTTTGTTGTTCTCAATTTCACTCATTAAATTTTGTTGAGTGCCAAGAGGGGGTTGAGTGATTGGTGGAGGAGGTTGATGTTGTGTTTGATTTTGATCTTGAGGATTTGGTTGGTCCTCCTATTGAGGATTTTGAGGGTTTGCAGGTTGATTTTCATCTCCTAAAAATTCAAACAAATAGATATCAAATTTAACCTAGAACTAACAAATTCAACCTAAAACTAAAAAATTCAAAACAAAAACCATAGAATCCTTACCTCTTACATCTCCTCGTTGTTGTGGTGCCATCATTGTGAAGAAATTCAGATTCTTGGTGAAAAAATTATTCTCCTAGAACGCGAGCGCGATATTTTGGGGTTTTTAGCTGTGGGTGGAGCAAAAAAACCAGTCGAAATGCAAATGAGAGATTTGCATTTGTTTTTTTGCTTTTAATAGAAGATAACGTGAGTGCGTTATAATGTGCTCGCTTTATGGCTTTGTAGTTGTGGCCGAAGGGAACTTGCCTAGGTTTAATGAAAGCCATAACGCGAGCATGTTATAACACGCTTGCGTTATGCTTTTCAACTTTTTTTTTTAGGGTGTCCATGGAATTGCAATCCATTTCCATGTACCCACCCTATTATATTCCAAATCACCCTCTTAATGCTACAAAATTAAACTAAATAACAATAAAACAATATGAAATACAATATACAGAAGTTGTTCTTTGGAAATAGTTCTCAAACTAGTAAGAATTCTTCAAGTTGCTTCCCAACTGCAAGTATAGTCATCTAGCTATCATCCAAGTTCCCAACATCATTAGACACCATTTGGACATGAGATGCCTCATCACCTTTGTAAAGGTATGATATTGAACTTCTAAATTTTGGATCTCCCTTGAACTATTGAACACCAATCCTCACATGCATGTATCATAACCCCAATGAGGTATAGTTTCTCTAATCCACAAGCATCATAGATTATTGAGCATCTATTTATCCTCTACTGCATCCTTCCTTTAATTCAAAGTGTTGGCCTCTTCAAAATAAAATAACTACTTCATCTTGAATGAAGTTATCATCACTATCATCTGGCGGTTCTTCAATAATGGCTGGCATTCTCTTAGTTCTTACAGCAAAACAACAACAAACTTCACTGCAATATAAAACATACACTCTCATAACAACAAGACCTCCCATTAGCTCTGATACCATAGTAGAAAAATATAACAAAAAAAATACAAAGAATGTAACAACAAAAGAATGCACATATCTTTATTCATCAATCACTATTACATATTTATACATACATAAAACCCAAAAATCTTCCTACAAATCACCTAATTCATTTGATAGCAAACTTGATCTAGTGACAACAAATTATGGACTTAACAAAACAAAATGGGTGTGCCTAAACATTATTTGGTGACACCTACACAATATTTGTGTAGTTCTATTATCACTTAAATTCTAACAATCAATAATTGTGTTGGAGTGTTACATTCCAATAGATTCCACTAGTGATTCCCTTATCATCTTCACCTTTCCTTGATCTCTATTTCTCCTTGCCTTAGAAGTATTATGTAGTCCCCCTTTTTTAAATTTGTTTTGCTAGAATCCTAATGAAGGAGTAGCTTTCTTCTTATCATCATATTTTTCTCATAGGGCTTGAGGAACATCTATCATGCCGCTATCATCAAGATATTCTAAAGAATCCTCTATTAAAAAGGAAGAAGCTAAAACTAATCTAGATTCAACAATATCATCTTCTTTATGCCAAATAGATACCTTGAGATGACTAGAAGAGGGGGAAACCTTTTTTGGATAACATTTGTATGCCTACTAAATAATTAATTTACATTAGGTTGGGTAAGGTACCAAAATTAGGAAGACCTAATCCCTGACCAATATGAATATTTTCATGCAAAATGGGTTCAAGTTCTTCAAAATTCTCAAGGACATAAAATTTATTATTAAATTTTCCTCTTGGAAGGTCCTTTTTTAATGGTTCACATTCTTCCCCTTATTTCAATATTTCACAAGAATAAACTCATTTGAGTATAGTTCTTTTTCATGAGTTGGGGCTTTCCCTTTTGTCCTACTTTAACTACATAAATCTTTGGAAAGAACTAAGTGATGCCCCAAAATCCTTCCTTGGATAGTTTCTTTATAAATGCGGGCATAAGCATGACATCTAAGTAAGAGAGCTTCATAATCTATTTGTTGGACCCATCACATGTTTCCCAATCCAATCTCTAATTAATTAAGAAATAGATTATTCAAGTCGATTTTAACACAGATGCACTTATAAGTTGTTACCTTTCTTTCACACATATGATGAGAAGGGGCCAAAGGTTTCCCAATATTAAATACTATAGATTATAGGATATTTGATCTCTATAATTTCATGGGAAGTCAAAAGGAGGCAGATCCAAAATAGAATTTTAGAAGGGAACTTCTCCACTAGATCAAAATTTGCACACTATTGTTTCATAAACAAACATACTTGATCGTGAAAATATGGACCACCCTTAAAAATCATATTATGATCCACCATTCTTGAGAAAACAATTTTTAGTTGTTCATAGCTAGAATAATCTTTATTTCTCCTTTGGGTTGCTAATTCCTTTGATCCTAAGCTTCCAAGAAGGGTAGAGAAACCCTAATACCCATAGATTTACAAATTAAAGCATGATCAAATAAGTATAACACATCATTTGCAATCAAGTTTGAGTTTATTACCAAAATAGGTCAATCCACACTTCTCTCCAAGCACCCATTTGATTTGGGATGATTCGCTAACTTCTAGTCTAATTTGATCTCACTAGTTGTATGCAGCAAAAATTGAATTCCACTATCATGCCTAAAAGAGGAGGGCTCATCAACATGAATGACATTTTTAAAGGACAAAGGAAAAAAACACCTATGCAAGGGAAAAAAAATAGAAAAGAGAAGCAAAAGGGGGAAAACCCACCTCATGTTAGTATATCCACATCCATTACCAACAGGTTGTAGCACTTGCCAATAGTAGGGGCAAAAGCCCATGCCTAAGCACATGTCAATGGCTTCATACAATAACATCAACACAAAACCCCATTATCATTACTCCCACCCCTTAAAGTTATATTTTTTTGACCTATTTATGTTTGAGTTTGACTTGTATTTATATACATTATTTTATACCAACTTTATTTTTGTTTTCATTAATTTTATAAATTATGTTGACTATACATTTTTTATTTAAGATAATTTTTTAAAGTGTTGATTATGTTTTGATTTGATATACATGATAACATTCTTCCTCTTAATATCAGTGTGTCTAACACCTCTTCACATAATAATTATAAAATACTATTTCAAAAATTATTTTAAATTGTTTCAATATCACTTTAATTTCAAATTTGATGATCTATTTTAATAATATTTAAAACAAAATCATTTTGTTTATAAGATGAATACAATCAATATTAAGTAGTTATAAAGACGAGTTCCTTAAACTATCAAATGAATCAATAAATTTGAGTGAAAAACTATAAAATCAAATCTGGATAACATAAAAATTAAAAAATACATCCTGCTTGTCAACCTGAATCTCTTACAAGATTTGACTGAAGCAAGATATCCAAATGAGGTACGAATCTGTTAAAATCATAAAAAGAGTTGCGGACAAAAGTTCCCGCCATTGTACGGATTCAGTTTCCGCCATTGTACGGATTCAGTTTCCTGAATACTTAATTTACGCTATCCTTCCCACTTCAGTTGACACGACAGAAGATCGGTCTGGTTAAGCATTGATATAATTAATTATTGAGTTTGCAAGAGGCACTGTTAGTTTTGATTGTGAGAATTTTTTATCAACATTTCGAATTACATTCTGTTATTCATCATAAAAATAAAAACAGAAATTACTAAAGAACATTATGCATTGTAAAAATTTGATATCATTAATGGTATTTCTGTATTAAATTTATCTTCACTTTCATTTGTCCCCACTGCCCACTTGCTTCCATTATTTTTCATTTTCCCCGGGAGGGAAGACTTGCTATGCCCTGGATTCTCTTATATTACACGAGGATTAACGATAAATTCAATTTTAATTCTCTATGACGGTGGATACTAAATGCTCTGTTAAATGTTCATGAGATTGACGGCTTAGAGCTGTCAAACAGAGGTAAAAGCATCATCTGACGTACAACGCGTAAAGGCCTTGGCCCGCCTCGCACCTTGAGTAAATGAGGTGAATTTATTATGAACTGATGTTTGGTCGGATTGGGAAGTTCTTTCTACTTCGAAATGACCAGACAATGTCCGCTATTAGTTTCCTCGAAGTCGCCGGTGTTCTCCCATGGCCGTCCTCTCTCTAATACGGCACGGGGGATTAATAATAAGCTTAACCTAAATACGTAAGATGAACGCAACGCCAGTGGAATTATTGAACCATTTCAAAGTGACGTTTGTGGAAGAGAATTGGCCAAAGTAGTTCAATACATTGACCAGTGAACTTTTGAAACCGTCAATTTCATTTCCGCCATATATATGCTCTACTCCTCTTACCACCTTCACCCGACGCGCATGTGCTATCTGTCTTCCAGATTTATTTGTTGAAACAGTAAAAACACGTTTCGAGATTTCAGCGGCGAGGGACTTCTGAACCAAGCGCTTTCCTTGCCAGTTTCCTCCGAGCACATCATGGATAAACGAAATTCAGAGGCGTGTTATACTAAAGCCTGCGCTCCAGCTGTGATTTTTAGTCGGACACAAGATTCTCCTTATAATAATGGCGTTTAAGGTAACTTGTTACACTGGCAATTTCGATTTCATTACATTGTTGCAGCGTAAGCCAGTAATTGAGTGCTATGGATTCTGTGAGTGAGAAAGGAAGGAAGGCCTCGAGTGGAAGAGAAGAGAGAAAGGAGTTGAAGTACATAGGGGTGCGTCGTCGGAGTTGGGGGAAATGGGTGTCTGAAATTCGGGAGCCAAAGAAGAAGAGGAGAATATGGCTCGGCTCGTATGACAATCCACACATGGCCGCTCGGGCCTACGACGCGGCTGCTCTCTGTTTGAAGGGCAGCTCCGCTATGCTCAATTTTCCTCACACTGCCCACACTCTACCCCGCCCCTCTTCCTCTAGTTCTCGCGACATCCAGTCCGCTGCTTCTCGGGCTGCGCGCACATTCGACCTGCACGGACCACTTGCATTTTCTCCTCTCCCTTCAGAGGTCCAAGCCCAAGGTTCGCCACCTCCTGAAGAAGAAGTTAACAGACAAGTTTGCTCTGAATTGAGCAATGTAGAGATTAATGGTGAAGCGACAATGCAATCAAGTGAAATGGATCTCTTGGAGGATTTACTGATGCAGTCGCCCAATATGTGGACGAATATGGCAGAGGCACTCCTCCTCACGCCTCCTCGCCCCACCTACGAATTTGAGGATACTGATTTACTGGATCCTGTGTATTCCATTTGGAGTGACTGAGCCGCCTAGTGATTATTGTATCTACTTCAGTTTCAGTTCAGTTCGCTATTAGATTGCCCAGTGATAGAGCGCAGAGCATAATAATCGGCGGTGGCCGATTGCAATCGGTCAAAACATTGTTATGTGAATAGTTTTGTATTGATTGAATGGCGTAGGAAGGAAAGTATATACTATTGTCGAAAATATACACTTAATTCATCTGGATGGTGTGTCTCGATTTTTTATCCTAAAATAAAAGTAAATATGGACAGTTGCAATGATATAAATTTTATTCATCTAAATTTTGCGTTTCTGGATTTTTTTTATCATTAAAGTAGAATAAATATAAGGAGTGTCTTCTATTTTTAATCTTTAATATTAAAGTTGTAGATCATTGTTAACTCTAAAATAGTTGGTAGATTTGATTTTCTATATTGAAGTGGGTAATATTAATTCAAACTTGTAATTGAGATATTAAATTCATAATTTATAATAAAGAAAGGGTATTGGTCAAAATATAAAGTTTTGTTCAAGGGGTTGAGCATAAATGATTAAATCATTGAATTCTTATTGTGGAGATCCAAGTTCAAATCCCAAAGGGACATTTAATATAGAATTCTAAGTTGTGACAGTTGGTCTTTGATAGTTAGCTTCTAGTGTGGAGACAATTCCTAAATAAGTGGATTTCTGAGTTGTGATTATTGGTCTTCCATAGGCGGTTTCTAGTGTGGTTGCTTGAAAGAATCTAGTATTAGTCTCATTGTTGTGCTCACAAGAGCTTGTATTGGTTTCATGTTGATTCTCGTATGAATATAATATTTGTAAATGATTTTCAATATAACAAAAAATATATATAAAGTTTTGATGTTAATAACTATTAAAACAACGAGTCACAAGAAAAAATAAGTATAGTGGTTGTGAGTTAAATATATTGATGGATACATATTAAAATAGTATCTCACCATATTAAAGAAAATATGGTCGGTACATAATACATTAGGCACCATCTTCATAAAGTTGACTTGTGCTAACAATTTTGGAGAATATTATCATTAGATAAAAAAAAATCTCTTGTTAGAACTCATCTCAATTGCCAATGGAAATACAAAAAACCTCATAGATGCTTGTTTATAATATTTTTTTACAATAAATCATACTAATTATTGGCTTTGATAAATTTGTTTATTAATAGTACATTTATAGAAAATATGTGAAATACAACCACACCAAAGGAAGAACGAGATGCAATCACCACAATATTTGAGTGCAAGTATATTGTGAGAAGAAACATGCTTCAAACTCAATTATACAATTTAATAATGTACAAATCAACAACTAAAAATTTGACCAAGGTCTTGGGTATTTAAAACATCAAATTGATGTAGTGAGAATATTGTTGGTAAAGATCTCATTTGCATAACTCTTAATATCTTATTAAATTTTTTGGAGAATTTATAAACTAAGCTCATGTTGCGTGGAAAATATTGATACTAAAATTTAATTGTTTGGAAGGTCTACAATTGTAACATAAATAAATGTGCCATGTTCACAAAAAATGGGATCAATATTTTGTGAAGGGATCCATAAGGAACCGATTATAGTATAAACCTTAACTATTAATTATTGTTCAATGTGATATATTGTATTTTTTTTTTGTAAACTTGATTTCTTGTATGTCAACTCACAAGGCCTTATAGGGTAAGAATTATAGTTTCTCTCTATCAAAATATACTAGGCTAATTAAACCTAGGTGACAAAGTTGTAATGCATAGTTTGATACATTTAACAATTACTAACCTCATTGTCTAGAATTCATCTAGGATGTACAATCACCAAACAAGAAAACAATATATTTTCTCCTTCATAGAAGGTCATTGTTGGTAAATTTCAATCTCTAATCCAATGTTTTAATGTCAAAAATTTGCTATCAAGTAATGATACTAATTGGTGAGACACAAGACTTAGACTACTATAATATGGAAATTTAAAATTTGTATGTAAATATAAAATTATATGTGTAGACATGTAAAAATGGCTTAACACATATCACACATCTTAAAATGCATTTTTCCATTATCGACATTACTTTCATTATTACTATTGCATTTCACTTCATTTAACATCATTAATACCATTTTTAACATCATTTGCATCATTAACCCTATTTTCCTCTATTAATTAAATAATCTCAAATTGTTTAATTAATTCACTATGACATCACCTAATTTAACCTTATTCCTCCTGATTAATTAAATAAATGAAAATTATATAATTATGTCACTAACATACCTTATTCATCTAAATTAATTAAATAGTTATCATTAATTATTTAATTAAACCTACTTTCCCTTCTCCAAATTTGAATAATTAAATCATTATTCAATTTTTTCCAAAATCACTCAACATGATCAATTTGTAGGAGTTTATGGCTGACTCCTCAAACACCCCAAGATCACTTGAAAGATAAAATAACTTCCACAAGAGAGAAATGGTAAAAATATCATGCTATCATTAAGATGCAAGAATACCAAACTAAATATGAACAAGTACATATGAAGCCTTGCTTATATAGGCAAGGTTGAGATGCAGTATGTAATATGACGTTGACATGTGTCATAATATTATTACAGGTGACAACTAACTAACTAGAAAATAATGCTAGATAAGATAAGACTTCTAGAAAAGATAACTCATCCTTTTAGAAGGAATCTTGTATCCTAAGCAAGCATGCTAACCTATCACCTAGTAAATGATACCTAGGAATATAATTAAATGCCTAATTAAACTTATGTAAGTGTAATTAAATAATTAATTACATCAACACACCCCATAAGTGGAACTTAGGAAGGAAATTATTATGCAAATGATGCAAAGATGCAATGATGGGTCTTGATTATGAGACTACGTAAGGTACCCATTTACAAATGCAATGCAAAAAAATATCTCACAAACGAGAAAAAAGGAGAAAACCTAGTGGTCCACAAAATTCCTCCCCAAAATAGAGATGAAATACAATAATGGTATCCATCAAAAATCTAATCAATCTCCATCCACACAAAGGATAAAAAGAGAGACCATTCAACCCCTCGATAATGGGATAACCTGCTACAAGAGAATCACTAGAAGTACACTATGGAGTGACATTGAAATCTTTAATTTAATAAGCAAGGAAAGATACTTCTATTTGCTAGAAACCATATTAGAGTCACTCAAGGACTCAATTCAAAATCATGGTAAGCAACAGTAGACTTGATGTCGAGGAACACTGGAAAACTCACAAACTGACACAACTCTAGAATTTATGTAGCAACAATTGATTGGAAAATGATATGGAAATGAAATGAAGTGTAGAGAAAATGTAAACATAATGCACACAAAAAAGGAAATAGTGCATGCATTGATGAAAGTTCACATCTGCTTCCACGATGAAAAATAACTTTAAAATTATGTAGATGACAAAATTTGAAAAAATGGCTTGCACTACTTTTAAGTGCTTGAAACTATCTTTTCATCGATATATCATTTACCAGAAATAGACAACGTGGCCAGAAGTTATGAATTCTTTCAAAAAAACTGAATTTAGCTTGGAGGAAACGAGTTTTCTAGGAAAAAAAACTTTTCTTCTGATTTTATTTCTAGAAAATCTATTCACAATGAGTAGACAATAATAGAAACCCAAAAATATTTTGATGCGAAGAACAAAACCCAAAAATAGTTTTTTGATCCAGCAAGCAGAAGATGAGAAAATGATTTTTTTTAACCTTCAGCTAGGAGAAAAATGGCGCATGACACTTTTTATACAACAATTTCTCTAGATCTATGTAAGATATGTAAAATATGAAAGATACCTAGTTCAAATTTTGACCCTCGCTACAAAACCCAGAAATCATTTTTCTCAAAAATAAGTGGAAGTTGGATTTTTGAAGCAAAAATGAAAACTACTCCAATAAAAATGGTTGCAAAAACTTTCACACTAAGATTGGTCCTTCAGATCAGGGAAAAATTTTGCAACACCAAAGCTCTAACACTATGTAGGAGTTTATGGTAAAATCCTCAAACACCCTTAGATCACCTATAAGACAAAATAACTTCCACAAGAGAGAAATGGCATAAATATCATGCTATCATTAAAATGCAAAAATTTCAAATTGAATATGGCAAATACATACGAAGCCTTACTTATATAAGAAAGGTTGAGATGTAGTATGTAATATGATGTTGACATGTATCATAATCTTATGACATGTGACAACTAACTAACTAACTAGGAAATAATGCTAGATAAGATAAGACTTCTAGAAAAGACAACTCATCCTTCTAAAAGGAATCTTATATCCTAAGCAAACATGTGAACCTATCACCTAGTAAATGATACCTAGGAATATAATTAAATGCCTAAGTAGATTTATGTAAGTGTAATTAAATAATTAATTACACCAACACAATTTATAAATATGCCTTTATTTATTAAAATCAAATACAACTTGCACGCTCCTCTCAAACATTAATTAATTATTAAATTAATTAATACATCCTCACATATGGGTAAGTGCACCAAGATGGTTCCCAAAAAGGGGACTTAAGTGGACAACTTTTTTATGAAATTAGGAAATACTGACATTGGACGTGAAATTGAGGATACTTAGACTCAAAATTTTGAGATGCAAGAAAAAGAAGGATTCAAGTGCTCCGAGTTTGCTTTCTAAACTACTAATTTATTTTGAAAATTATTGAGATTAAGGGGTTCAAATGAGGGACGTACACAAATTGGTGTTTTTTTTGTCAGAAAAACATAACATAGAAACTCTTGTATGACCCTCGTATGGTGAAATTTTTTTTAGTATTTTTAAAATCGCAATAGTCAAAAGTTAGCAAATAGTATGTAGTTGATGCACGATTTTTCTGATAATTTTTTAAAGAATATTTGATTTTTTACTAATTTGTGAAGTGGACATATCCTGAAAATAGAATTTTGCTCGTGCTACCCCTACAAATTTTGGAAACTAATTGATTTTTTTTTTTTTAATTTTTAAATTTTGTAGAATAGAGTCTAGTTTCTAAAAATGTAATTTATTTGAATAATTGATGAACGGTTAATTTATAACGAAAAAAAATACCAAACACTTCTTTTCGGCAAAAAAAAGACATATAGATAAAATAAATTATGTATGAAAGACTTAACATTTTCAGAAAGTCAAAAAAATTACATTGTTGGATAGCTAAGAGATAACCCAACATTACCCATGTGCTCAATTTTTTTGATATTGAACCACGTGCAATCCTGACGGTGAGCACGAACTTGATTATGAGAAATATGGTGGATTTTTTAAAAACACATCTTTGGTCATTGGGAATGCCCTCCAAGCCTTTGGGTTGGTATTCCAAGGCAAATACCAAGCTTAAAGTTCGGTAATTCCAAAAGCAAGATATATATCTCACTTTTGACATGGTTTTTGCTTTTGCGGGGAACATGTCTACTAGCACATAATGCGAGTGCATTATAACGTGCTTGCGTTATGTGTTACTTTATGTTAAATGCTAATATATTAATGTATGCTGATATATTTTTATGTACATGTATGTATGTATGCTTGTATGGATGTAAGATTATATGTACATATGTATTTTGCTTGTATGTATGCATTTATGTATATCTTTAGACAAAGGGAGAATTTAGAGAGAGTCTAGAGAGATGGAGAGGGGGTCGAAGTGAGATTTTAAGAGAGAGGGAGTGGGAGAGAAGGGGTTGGATTGAGGGGGACTTAGCTAGGTAGGGTGGGAGGGATAGAGGGAGGGAGAGAGAGAGAGAGAGGGGAGTGGGAGAGAGAGAGGGAGAGGGAGAGAGAGACAAAGAGAAAGAGAGGGTTATGTAGGTAGGTTGCGAAAGGGAGAGAATTGAGAGTGTGAGAGGGAGAGACTTGAGAGTGTGAGGGGGGTGAGAGGGAGATAACTTGAGAGATAGGTAGTGAGAGGGAGTGGGGGAGAGAGGGAGTGTGAGTGAGAGACCTAAGAGAGGGAGAGGGTGTGAGAGGGAGTGACCTGATAGAGGTAGAGAAAGAGGGGGGTGGAGTGAGAGGGACTTATCTAGGTAGGGTTGGAGGGATATATAGAGAGAGGGGAGAGAGACAAAGAGAGAGTTACCTAGGTAGGTTTCCAGAGGGAGAGACCTTAGAGAGAGAGGGGGTGGGAGGAAGAGACATGAGAGAGAGGGAGAGAGAGGTAGTGGGAGAGAGTGGGATGGAGTGGGAGGGAAATAAAGAGAGATGGATAGAGGGAGTGAGAGAGGGTGGTAGGGATTGATTGAACGAGAGGTACGCAGAAAGAGGGAGATGGTAGATAGAGACAATTAGAGAGGTGGGAGGGAGGGAAGGAGGGAGAGGTGAGATGTATAGATAGAGAGAAAGTGATAGGGTTGAGGGATTAGGGTGGAGGACCTATAGGGTTGATGGTTTCTAGGGTATTAGGGTTTAAGGTTTGAGGGTTGAGGGAATAGGTTTGATGGTAGAGGGTATTTGGTTGAGGGTATAGGGTAGAAGGTTTAAGGTTTAAGTGTTTAGGGTTGAAGGGTTTGGGGTTAAGGGTTTAGGGTTAAGGGTTTACTTAGTTGAGGGTAGAGGGTTTAGGGTATATGTTTGGAGGTATATGGTTGAAGGATTAGGTTCAGGGTCCAATGTAAGGGGTAG
>CM021110.1:343715530-343743340 GCA_007115665.2 Sequoiadendron giganteum
TTCACCTCATTTACTCAAGGTGCGAGGCGGGCCAAGGCCTTTACGCGTTGTACGTCAGATGATGCTTTTACCTCTGTTTGACAGCTCTAAGCCGTCAATCTCATGAACATTTAACAGAGCATTTAGTATCCACCGTCATAGAGAATTAAAATTGAATTTATCGTTAATCCTCGTGTAATATAAGAGAATCCAGGGCATAGCAAGTCTTCCCTCCCGGGGAAAATGAAAAATAATGGAAGCAAGTGGGCAGTGGGGACAAATGAAAGTGAAGATAAATTTAATACAGAAATACCATTAATGATATCAAATTTTTACAATGCATAATGTTCTTTAGTAATTTCTGTTTTTATTTTTATGATGAATAACAGAATGTAATTCGAAATGTTGATAAAAAATTCTCACAATCAAAACTAACAGTGCCTCTTGCAAACTCAATAATTAATTATATCAATGCTTAACCAGACCGATCTTCTGTCGTGTCAACTGAAGTGGGAAGGATAGCGTAAATTAAGTATTCAGGAAACTGAATCCGTACAATGGCGGAAACTGAATCCGTACAATGGCGGGAACTTTTGTCCGCAACTCTTTTTATGATTTTAACAGATTCGTACCTCATTTGGATATCTTGCTTCAGTCAAATCTTGTAAGAGATTCAGGTTGACAAGCAGGATGTATTTTTTAATTTTTATGTTATCCAGATTTGATTTTATAGTTTTTCACTCAAATTTATTGATTCATTTGATAGTTTAAGGAACTCGTCTTTATAACTACTTAATATTGATTGTATTCATCTTATAAACAAAATGATTTTGTTTTAAATATTATTAAAATAGATCATCAAATTTGAAATTAAAGTGATATTGAAACAATTTAAAATAATTTTTGAAATAGTATTTTATAATTATTATGTGAAGAGGTGTTAGACACACTGATATTAAGAGGAAGAATGTTATCATGTATATCAAATCAAAACATAATCAACACTTTAAAAAATTATCTTAAATAAAAAATGTATAGTCAACATAATTTATAAAATTAATGAAAACAAAAATAAAGTTGGTATAAAATAATGTATATAAATACAAGTCAAACTCAAACATAAATAGGTCAAAAAAATATAACTTTAAGGGGTGGGAGTAATGATAATGGGGTTTTGTGTTGATGTTATTGTATGAAGCCATTGACATGTGCTTAGGCATGGGCTTTTGCCCCTACTATTGGCAAGTGCTACAACCTGTTGGTAATGGATGTGGATATACTAACATGAGGTGGGTTTTCCCCCTTTTGCTTCTCTTTTCTATTTTTTTTCCCTTGCATAGGTGTTTTTTTCCTTTGTCCTTTAAAAATGTCATTCATGTTGATGAGCCCTCCTCTTTTAGGCATGATAGTGGAATTCAATTTTTGCTGCATACAACTAGTGAGATCAAATTAGACTAGAAGTTAGCGAATCATCCCAAATCAAATGGGTGCTTGGAGAGAAGTGTGGATTGACCTATTTTGGTAATAAACTCAAACTTGATTGCAAATGATGTGTTATACTTATTTGATCATGCTTTAATTTGTAAATCTATGGGTATTAGGGTTTCTCTACCCTTCTTGGAAGCTTAGGATCAAAGGAATTAGCAACCCAAAGGAGAAATAAAGATTATTCTAGCTATGAACAACTAAAAATTGTTTTCTCAAGAATGGTGGATCATAATATGATTTTTAAGGGTGGTCCATATTTTCACGATCAAGTATGTTTGTTTATGAAACAATAGTGTGCAAATTTTGATCTAGTGGAGAAGTTCCCTTCTAAAATTCTATTTTGGATCTGCCTCCTTTTGACTTCCCATGAAATTATAGAGATCAAATATCCTATAATCTATAGTATTTAATATTGGGAAACCTTTGGCCCCTTCTCATCATATGTGTGAAAGAAAGGTAACAACTTATAAGTGCATCTGTGTTAAAATCGACTTGAATAATCTATTTCTTAATTAATTAGAGATTGGATTGGGAAACATGTGATGGGTCCAACAAATAGATTATGAAGCTCTCTTACTTAGATGTCATGCTTATGCCCGCATTTATAAAGAAACTATCCAAGGAAGGATTTTGGGGCATCACTTAGTTCTTTCCAAAGATTTATGTAGTTAAAGTAGGACAAAAGGGAAAGCCCCAACTCATGAAAAAGAACTATACTCAAATGAGTTTATTCTTGTGAAATATTGAAATAAGGGGAAGAATGTGAACCATTAAAAAAGGACCTTCCAAGAGGAAAATTTAATAATAAATTTTATGTCCTTGAGAATTTTGAAGAACTTGAACCCATTTTGCATGAAAATATTCATATTGGTCAGGGATTAGGTCTTCCTAATTTTGGTACCTTACCCAACCTAATGTAAATTAATTATTTAGTAGGCATACAAATGTTATCCAAAAAAGGTTTCCCCCTCTTCTAGTCATCTCAAGGTATCTATTTGGCATAAAGAAGATGATATTGTTGAATCTAGATTAGTTTTAGCTTCTTCCTTTTTAATAGAGGATTCTTTAGAATATCTTGATGATAGCGGCATGATAGATGTTCCTCAAGCCCTATGAGAAAAATATGATGATAAGAAGAAAGCTACTCCTTCATTAGGATTCTAGCAAAACAAATTTAAAAAAGGGGGACTACATAATACTTCTAAGGCAAGGAGAAATAGAGATCAAGGAAAGGTGAAGATGATAAGGGAATCACTAGTGGAATCTATTGGAATGTAACACTCCAACACAATTATTGATTGTTAGAATTTAAGTGATAATAGAACTACACAAATATTGTGTAGGTGTCACCAAATAATGTTTAGGCACACCCATTTTGTTTTGTTAAGTCCATAATTTGTTGTCACTAGATCAAGTTTGCTATCAAATGAATTAGGTGATTTGTAGGAAGATTTTTGGGTTTTATGTATGTATAAATATGTAATAGTGATTGATGAATAAAGATATGTGCATTCTTTTGTTGTTACATTCTTTGTATTTTTTTTGTTATATTTTTCTACTATGGTATCAGAGCTAATGGGAGGTCTTGTTGTTATGAGAGTGTATGTTTTATATTGCAGTGAAGTTTGTTGTTGTTTTGCTGTAAGAACTAAGAGAATGCCAGCCATTATTGAAGAACCGCCAGATGATAGTGATGATAACTTCATTCAAGATGAAGTAGTTATTTTATTTTGAAGAGGCCAACACTTTGAATTAAAGGAAGGATGCAGTAGAGGATAAATAGATGCTCAATAATCTATGATGCTTGTGGATTAGAGAAACTATACCTCATTGGGGTTATGATACATGCATGTGAGGATTGGTGTTCAATAGTTCAAGGGAGATCCAAAATTTAGAAGTTCAATATCATACCTTTACAAAGGTGATGAGGCATCTCATGTCCAAATGGTGTCTAATGATGTTGGGAACTTGGATGATAGCTAGATGACTATACTTGCAGTTGGGAAGCAACTTGAAGAATTCTTACTAGTTTGAGAACTATTTCCAAAGAACAACTTCTGTATATTGTATTTCATATTGTTTTATTGTTATTTAGTTTAATTTTGTAGCATTAAGAGGGTGATTTGGAATATAATAGGGTGGGTACATGGAAATGGATTGCAATTCCATGGACACCCTAAAAAAAAAAGTTGAAAAGCATAACGCAAGCGTGTTATAACATGCTCGCGTTATGGCTTTCATTAAACCTAGGCAAGTTCCCTTCGGCCACAACTACAAAGCCATAAAGCGAGCACATTATAACGCACTCACGTTATCTTCTATTAAAAGCAAAAAAACAAATGCAAATCTCTCATTTGCATTTCGACTGGTTTTTTTGCTCCACCCACAGCTAAAAACCCCAAAATATCGCGCTCGCGTTCTAGGAGAATAATTTTTTCACCAAGAATCTGAATTTCTTCACAATGATGGCACCACAACAACGAGGAGATGTAAGAGGTAAGGATTCTATGGTTTTTGTTTTGAATTTTTTAGTTTTAGGTTGAATTTGTTAGTTCTAGGTTAAATTTGATATCTATTTGTTTGAATTTTTAGGAGATGAAAATCAACCTGCAAACCCTCAAAATCCTCAATAGGAGGACCAACCAAATCCTCAAGATCAAAATCAAACACAACATCAACCTCCTCCACCAATCACTCAACCCCCTCTTGGCACTCAACAAAATTTAATGAGTGAAATTGAGAACAACAAAAAACAAATTAAGGATTTGATCAATAGGTTGAGTGATCCAAATGGTTCAACCACAGAAAGAATGACCCTAGCAAATTCATTGAAAGGTATGTTAACAACTGTAGATTCAATTAGCAAACAAATAACTGGATGGGAAGATAGGAGGCAGGCTGCTAGGGAGTATTATGCAAATAAACTATAATGCAAGGATGTGAAATATTTATTAATAACAAAAGGTGATTTGTGTTCATTATTCACCGACCCATGCACAAATCAAAATCTTACCCTCAATGCGAAGAGGTTTCCTATCCATTGGTGCCACCACCAAAAAATGAAGGAGCGGTTTTATCATAGGTGGTACATGGTCTTCGATTACCCACCATGCAACAATTGCGAGGTCTCGCAATATTTCCTTATGAAACTATACAATGAGTTCATATTGGACAAAATCCCAAATTATTTTGATATGAGGGATTTCCAAGGGAGAGGTAGGGGTCAGCTCAAGATAGACCTGGTGCATAGTCGGATCTTACCCGACAAGGTAGACGAACTCTCACTAGGCCACCTCATGAGCACATTGTTATGCCCTCCGTCATGAAGGAAAGTACTAACGTAGAGACATTGCAGGCAATCAACACTTTGACCCATACCATCATGCATCATACTAGCCCTATTCTATAGCACCATCCGAGGGAGTCTTCTAGTGGTGGTCTTCGAACATATGTGTGTCAATCTTGTGGGGCTACTTATTCACATGACCCCACCGACCCTCAGGAGACTGGTACGCAGGATCCGTCTGCAGCTATGGAGATGGAGAGGGAAGCTGATATTTTGCATGAGGCATAGGGCATTGATAGTCAGGTAAAAGTTAGTGCATGTGTTCATTGAAAAAATATTATTAAATTTTGATTTTGAAATGCAAGATTAACTAATTTTTTTTATGATTTTAATAAAATTGCAGGGTCACAGTGCTAAGAAAAGATACACCGCCCCGCCCCCACCAACCTATTTTTGCAGTACACCTATCGCTAGGGTATGTAACTAGTAAACAATTATAAGTTTATTGCATATTAATGGCATTGTTTTACGAATGGTAATTTAATATGCAATTTTGGATGTTGAACAGACTAATATTGGAGGTTTTGATGGAACACTTCCTAGTGGCGATGGATTTACTCAAACCTTCACGCAAGTAATAGAATAACGAGTTTAACTAACGAATCAAGTACTTAATAGATTTGTGTAGTTTATACATGCACATCGTTGATTACGTTGAATAATTTTTTGTTTTATTTTCAGTTGTTGTGAGACGATACACCTGTGAATGTGATGAGGGCAATGTATATTGGTGTGAGATCTGCTATACAATCCTCGATGGCTCTGATAGAAGAGGTATGAAGCAAATTAGTAAATGTTAATTTACATTTGTTGTTATAGATGTTAATTAGTGAGAATTCAAACCATTATTGATTCATGTAGTTTTTGTCTATTTGCATGGTTTATACAAGGCTTGAGGACACCTGAGCATGGGTATGAGGATATTTCCCTCATGGATAGAGATCATGAGATGGCTGTAAGTGATTATTTTGTCAAATATATCATTTTTTATAATGTAATTTCTATATATTCATGTATTTACTTCTTATTGTAACAGTTAAAACTTCACCATGAACTAAACCCTAGGAGGAGTAGTAGGAGCACTCCACGAGTGCAGGAAAAATGAGTGATAGACCTATCGCCATCCGAACGAAAAGGAAAGGGAAAGATTTTATTTCCTGGGCATGGAGAGCAATGACTTTTGATTCCAGAGTCCTTTATTGTATGCCTGCATGGCAGTTTTGTACATATTTTTTATTGGACATATTTGACATTGTATGCCTAGATGGCATTCTCGTAAGCCTACATGGCTATTTAGTACATATATTTCATACTTATATCGACATATATTTATGTATGCCTACATGGCTATTTGGTTAATACAAATATCTTTTTTCGATGCCTGTCCATATTTGTATTATAAATTGATGGTTCAATAGATATGAGTTACGTATATTCAAGTGTATACTTTACAACTTACATGTATACTTTGTGACTTACGTGCATTCGAGTGTATACTTTGTGGCTTACATGTTTTCATGCATATACCTTGTATTCGTGCATATACTTTGTTTTAATTTGTGTATACTATGTATTTGTGTGTATACTTTTTGAGGCTTACATGTTTATGAGTACTTGTAGTTCCCTTATTGACATGTACATGTTTGACTTATTCACGTGTATAATTATTAATTGGTTAGCCCTAGCATTGATCTCTGTCATCCTCAATGCATGATTCTTGAGATGGAGTAAGTACACCCTCAAGGTCAAAAGGAGTTTCACATGCACTCTTCGTAGGCTCATTTTTGTCGTGAAACCAAAAACCTCTTGCATCATTGAAACGGAGAAAAAAAATCCTTTATAGCAGGTCTGAAGCCATTATCATTCTCCATCAGTTCTTCATGTATCCACTCCCCATTAATGGTTGTCTCATGAACTTCATGAAACCAAGCACTTATCTCATTTGTGATAGAAGAAATGTTTGAAGATGTATCTTCCTCCTTATGAACCATTCATTATCATGAGAGATGGGTTCTTGTGAACCACCACTGATGAATCATGGGTCAATGAGTTTGACTTGTAAAACTACACGATTGAATCCTGATAGCAATATCACAATATTTATATATCTAAATGTGTTATTTCCTTCAGCTAAAATTTGTGCTTATACTTATGTGATTGATGTATGTTTGTGTATGGGATCATAGTAATTTCTATTTGATGATGCAATTGTGTCTTTAAGGTTTATTTATTAAAGGGTGCATGAAACAAGTTTTAAATCCTTACAAATCTTTGAATTTCTTAGGTTTTTCTATTTGTCGAGTCTGGGCTCCGAGCCCGAGTCCAAGTCAAAAAATGGTTTGTCAAGTCTGAGGCAAGTCCTAGTCTTGTAACATTGGTGTGAAAACATTGAGGAATAATGTATATGCCGATGAAGAGAGAACCCATCCTTGTTTCCAAACAAACCATGGTATAGATATGGTTGGTCGAGATAAAAAATCGCTCTCCTGGATAGTTCGAACCATAATCTTTCATGGCTACAAACACACCTTCATTATGTGTGTTCTTGATCCTACTGAAGAAATGGTGGAACATGTTGTAGATCAAATATTTCAACCCTAAGTCCACAAGAAGGTTACTTGTCCTAATTTCTGCAAATGTCTTTAAGATGCTCATCCTTCTTGAGTAATGTGAACTATTGATGTTATCTAGATCTTTGAAACTATCTGCAATCATGTGCAATACTGTAGAAGCTAGAGCTATATCTAATACTACAAATGACTACTCAATGGAATCATGATAGCAATATCACAATTTGACACATTGTACAAAATACCTCCTACTTATCAATTGATGAGCTAAAGTGATGGGGAGTTCTATTACTCAAGAGCACTCTTGCTCTTCCCAAGACCTATTATCTAGTCTTCCTAGGGTATTCCTCTCTAACCTACTCAGGGATCACTCCTAAACCCCTCTCACCACGTAAGACTCTCCACCAATTTCAAATTCTTCTCCATCACTCCCAATCCACCACTAAGCTTCCTTAGGCTTCACACTGACCCAAAGTGTCCTAACCACTCCAAGGCTAGGGAGGGGTATCCTAGTTGTCCCTTTTTTTATTTTTCTCCTCACTGATCCATCTTATTGGATTCTTTCACCTTTTACCCATCGCTTTCTTAAAAAACTCAATTTTAGGCCTTGTAGCCTTCTACCCCAATTTGGCCTCCTAGAACCCGTTTTCTTGACTTTTCTCACAAACACTCTTAACAACCCCAAAAAAAAATTTTAGATTCTTTCTTTTGACCATCAAGGCTCCAATATTTACCAGGCCTTAGGTCCTACAAGTTTCTATACATATGATTATCCTCAAACCCCCTATTTTCAAGGGTTCCTAGGGTTTTTGGCTCTTTTTCCTTCTTTGATGGCTTCAACGACCTCCTCAGCTCTCCTCCTAGCACACACATGACTAAGATACATGTTCCTACACTCCCATACTCTTGATTGGCACAAAACAATCCATTTAGCAACTCTCCTTGTTATTGTCCTCTCCAAGCTACTAGCCAGAATGCACTTGCACTCGCCTAGTGCTTGATGATTTCATCACCTTCCCTGTAAAAAAAGACCCCAAAACCTATATGTACACTATTTACATAGTCCCCAGCTTGATTCCAAGTGGCCATGAGAGGAAAGCCACGGGAAGTCAAGTGGGACTCATTATTCACAAAACTGGCCTGAACCGGCAATGAGACCAAGAACACCAAAAACTTGCAAAAAAATAACCACTCAGTCTAGATGACTAATCTAATGCTACACAAGGTAAGTAAGTGACACAAATAAAAGACTCAAAGCATCAAATTAGTCCTTTCAATCCATTCTTGACTGGATGAAGGCTCAAACACATAAATTCGATGAAAACTTGCTCTCTTCCAATCAAAAAACTGTACTCTCCAAGTCTCAATTCATGAAAACAATCCTCCAACCCAGGTATTAGGGTTTTTCTGACCTTATATACCTTTCTCCCATGTGCTAGGACCCTTGGGTTGGGCTTAGAGCATCATTAATGCCATTTTCCAGATTTTAGGAGAAATAGCCAAGGCAACATTGCTCAAAATGCTCACAATGTCCAAGACTTACCCAAACCGCAAGCCCCTAACAAACCTATTTCCAATTCACTCATCAAAAACACTCTTGGGACTTTACATCATAGTCCTTATTCCCTTGGTGGTTTGCTAGAACCACCTACAAGCCAAAATTGCAAAGATCTCTCCAAAAGACCTTAAGGTGCTCCTGCACCATTCTCCCCCCTGCAACAAAGAAGTTAAGGAACCTGTGGTGTCAAGAGCTCCTCACTAATTCCATGCTTCTTAAAGTCACTTTCTGCTATCCAAGTAGCCTCTGACTCTAGTTGATGTCTCCACTTCACTAGGTGCTCCATGTATGTCTTGTGCCTAGTCTTCTTCTTCACCCTTGAGTCTAGAATCTTGTCCACTTGTGGTTTAATCTGATCAAGTACCTTGAGTTCATCCACATCCTTACTCACCTCAGCACTATACCGTTCCTCATCCATTTATGGTCCTTTATACTTCACCAAGTCCTTTACATTGAAGATAGGCAAAATGGACATCTCCTTGGGTAACTCCACCTTGTATGCATTGGATCCATACTTAGCCAACACTTTACATGGCCCTATCATTTTCATCTGCAGCATTACTAACCACTCATATAACCCCTTTGTGGTTTCAAAAGCTGACTTCCATTCATCTCCCTCTTTCATCCTAATCTGATAGTAGCCACTTTTCAAATCAATCTTGGAGTGGTACTTAGCACCCCCTAAACAGTCCATTAAGTCTTCTATCCTAGGAATAGGAAACCTATATCTAATGGTTATCCTATTTATGGCCCTAGAATCAGTACACATTCTCCACTTATCTCCCTTCTTAGGTGCCAACACCACTGGAACAACACATGGGCTTATGCTTTTCCTGATCAACCCTTGGTCCAAAAGTTCTTGAACTTTCCTTGCTATCTCCTTGTTCTACTCTAGTTTCATTTTGTATGCAGCCTTGTTAGGCAATTTTTCTCCTGGTACAAAGTCAATTTGATGACTAATTGCCCTCTTACGTGGTAGTGTAGTTGGTGTGTGATGGGGAGTCCTATCCTTCAAGAGCAATCTTGCTCTTCCCAAGACCTATTATTTGGTCTTCCTAGGGTATTCCACTCTACCCTACTCAAGGATCTCTCCTAAACCCCTCTCACTTCATAAGACTCTCCACCAATTTCAAATTCTTCACCTTTTCTCTTAATTCATCACTAAGCTTCCCTCGGCTTAATTTTGCCACAAAGCTCCCAAACCTTTCTTGGGTCTTGGAATAGCTCTTCCAACTATTCCTAGGGTGATATTGCTCCACTCTGATCCTTCTTTCAGGTTTCTTTCTTCATTTACCCATCGAATTCAAGAAAAACCCAATTTTAGGCCTTGTAGCCTTTTTGCCCCTTTTAGGCCTCCTAGAATCCATTTTCTTGGATTTTCTCAAAAACGGTCTTAACAACCCCCAAATATTTTTTGATATTATTTCTAGTGGTACCCTAGGCTTCAATATTTACCAGGTGTAAGGTCTCCCAAATGGTCGAACATATGACTGTCCTCATACCCCCTAAAATCAAGGGTTTCTAGGATTTTGGCTCCTTTTTCCAACTTTGAGGGCTTCAATGACCTCCCCAACTCTCCTCCTTTCACACACATGTCTGGAATACATGTTTCCACACTCCCATTCTATTTATTGGCACAAACCAATACATTTATCATCTTTCTTTACTATTGTCCTCTCCAAGCCACTAGCCAGAATGCACTTGCACTCGCCTAGTGTTTGGTGAATTCAACTCTTCCCCTAAAAACCAAGACTCCACACACCATATTTACACTGTAAAAACAGTCCCCTACTTTATTCCAAGTGGCCATGGTAGCCTTGCCACAGGAATTCAAGTGGGGATCATTATTTACAAAAGCTGGCCTTAATCGGCAGTGTAACCAAGAACACCAAAACTTGCAAAATGACAACCAGTTGAATTAAATGGCTAATATAATGCTTCACACAGTAGTTAAATGACACAAAATAAATACTCAAAGCATCATATCATTCCTCTCAATCCATTCTTGATTGGATGAAGGCTCAAACACAAAAATGCACTCAAAAGTTGTTGAATTCCAATCACAAAATATGCTCTCCAAGTCTCAATTCATGAAAATGAAATTTCAACCCAAGTATTAGGGTTTGTATGACCTTATATACCTTTCTCCCACGTGCTAGGACCCTTAGGTCGGGATTAGAACATCATTAATGCCTTTTTTGCATTCTTAGGCCAAATTCCTAAGGCAACCTTGTCTAGTTTTGCCTAATTTTATCATTCAGACTTTTCCAAACCTCTAGGCTCTAAACCAACCTAAGTTTGACATAACATACACATCAAAAACACATTTGGGACTTTACAATTAGTCCTTATTACCTTGGTGGTTTTCTAGAACCACCTACAAGCCAAAATTGCCAAGATCTTCCAAAAGACCTTCAAGGTGCTCCTGCACCATTCTCCCCCTGCAACAAAGAAGTTAAGGAACATGTGGTGTCAAGAGCTCCTCACTAATTCCATGCTTCTAAAAGTCACTCTCTGCTATCCAAGTAGCTTCTGACTCTGGTTGATGTTTCCACTTCACTAGGTGCTCCTTGTATGTCTTGTGCCTAGTCTTCTTCACCCTTGAGTCTAAAATCCTGTCCACTTGTGGTATGATCTGATCAGGTACCTTGAGTGCTTCCACATCCTCGTTTATCTCATTATTTTACTATTCTTCATCCATTTCTGGTCCTTTACACTTCATTAAGTCTTTCACATTGAAGATAGGAGAAATAGACATCCCCTTGGGTAAGTCCACCTTGTATGCATTTGACCCATACTTAGCCAACACTTTACATGGCCCTATCCTCTTCATCTGCAGCTTGCTTGGTATGCCTTTCTATAACCTTTCCTTGTTCAAGTATACCATCACCATATCACCTATCTCAAATTGTAATTCTCTTCTCCCTTCATCTCTTTTTTCCTTCAACTTTTGATTAGCCTCTATCAATGTCTTCCTTACCTACTCATGAACCTCTCTCATTGACTAAGAAAAATCATTAACATGACCACTGATTCCTTCATAAACTTTCAGATCTCTAAGCTCGAGTACACCCCTTGGATGTAAACCATAGACTATCTCAAATGGACTCTTACCCGTAGTCCTATTCGTGCTATCATTGTAAGCAAATTCTTCTTGTGGAATCACTTGCTCCCATCCTTATCCATACTCCTTAGTTAAGCATCTCAACAAGTTCCCAAGTACCCTATTGATCACCTCTGTCTGTCCATCCGTTTGTGGATGATATGATGAGCTATGAGACAAATTGGTTCCTAGCCTCTTCCAAAGAGTTTTCCAAAAGTGTCCCATAAACTTTACATCTCTGTCTGCAACTATGCTCTTTGGCAACCCATGTATCCTCACTATCTCCTTGAAGAATAGGTGTGCAATCTGACTTGCATCATGTGTTGTCTTGCATGGAATAAAATGGCTCATCTTGCTAAATCTATCCACTACCACAAACACACTGTCAAAACCAGTTGGTGTCCTAGGTAGTCCTACTATGAAGTCCATGCTTATGCATTCCCATGGTCTACTTGGGATAGGTAATGGTTGATAAAGACCTGAATTGCTTGATGTTCCCTTTTCCTTTTGACATACTCCACATTGTTCAACATACCTCCTTACATCTCTTTGCATCTTAGGCCACCAATAGAACCTCTCCACTAAGTCTAGTGTCTTGTTCAAACCAAAGTGACCACTCAAACTGCCATTATGCTTTTCTTGGATTAGATTCTCCCTCATGGAACCTCTAGGAACACACAATTGCTTTCCCCTAAACAATAAACCATTTTGCAAGATGTAATCAGCATATTCACTGTGAAAATGGTTCTCAAAATCAGTACATACCTTGTATATTTCTGAGAAATCAGAATCTCCTTCATATAGATCTTTAAATCCTTCAACCCTTGTGCTTTGCAACTGTATCTCTTGGATAGTAATCAACCTCCTACTAAGAGCATTAGCAACCTTTTTGTTCACCCCCTTCTTATGCTTGATGGTAAAGGTGTATGACTGCAAAAACTACATCCACTTGATATGCCTCAAACTGAGCTTCTCTTGGGTGTTGATGTAACTTAAGGCCTGATTATCAGTGTATACCACAAATTCTTTTGGCAATAGATAGTTCCTCCACTTCTTAAGAGCTTGCACCAAAGCATACAATTCCAAGTCATAAAAAGAGTACCTAGACTTTGCTTCATTCAACCTTTCACTAAAGAATGCTACTAGCCTACCTTCTTGGCTTAGAATAGCCCCAATTGCTATGTTACTTGCATCACATCCCACTATGAATGGTTTTTCAAACCTTGGTAGAAGTAGGATAGGTTGGGTAGCTATCTCCCTCTTCAACCTTTCAAATCCTTCATTGGCTTCTTTGGTCCACACAAACTCAATTTTCAGTCCTCCTTTGATGGTGTCAAGAACCGGTGCACAAATTTCACTAAACCTTCTCACAAACTTCCTATAGAATTGTGCCAATCCATGGAAACTCCTAACTTCTATGCCTATCTTGGGAGTAGGCCAACTAAGAATGGCTTCAACCTTGCTCTTTTCCATCTTCAAGTTCCCTTGAGATACTACAAATCCTAGATAGATTAGCTCTTGCTTCATGAACTCACTCTTCTCAAGATTGATGGTGAGCTTCTCCTCTTGAAGTTTCCTCAACATAAGTTATAGGTGCTTCATATGTTCTTCTTTTTTTTTGCTAAAGATGAGGATATCATCTAGGTAGACAACCACAAAAACTCCTATAAATTCCTTCAAGACCTCATTCATCACCCTCATAAAAGTGCTAGGTGCATTTGTAAGCCCAAATGGAATCACTAACCATTCATATAACCCTTCTGTGGTTTTGAATGATGACTTCCATTCATCTCCCTCTTTCATCCTAATCTGATAATAGCCACTTTTCAAATCAATTTTAGAGTAGTACTTAGCACCCCCTAAACAGTCCATTAAATCTTCTATCCTAGGAATAGGAAACCTATATCTAATAGTTATCCTATTTATTGCCCTAGAATCAGTACGCATTCTCCACTTATCTCCCTTTTTAGGTGCCAACACAACTGGAACAACACATGGACTTATGCTTTTTCTGATCAGCCCTTGGTCCAAAAGTTCTTGAACTTGCTTTGCTATCTCCTTATTCTGCTCTGGTGTCATCTTGTATGCAGCCTTGTTAGGTAGTGTTGCTCCTAGTATAAAGTCTATTTGATGATTGATTTCTCTCTTAGGTGGTAGTGTAGCTGGTATACCTTCACAAATAATGTCCCTAAACTGATCCAATAATCGCTTCACTTCTGATGTCATAGGTAGCTGATTAGGTGACTCTTCTTCCTTTGGCTTTAACATAATTGCATAGACAACTCCTTCCTCCTCCTTGATGTCTTTTAGGAACTCCTTTCCACTCATCAAAAGGACACTAGTTTTTTCCTTTACCACTGTGTTTTCTTCTAACAAAGACTGAATTTTATAAGTCACTCCATCCTTCTTGAATGAGTACTTATTCTCCTTGCCATGGTGTACTGCCTCCCTGTCATATTGCCATAGTCTACCAAGCAGCAAATCGAATGCATTCATTGGTAACACATCACATAGTATCTTGTCTTGATGCTTTCCTATAGTAAACTCAACCCACACTTGTTCATTGACTAGTATATTATGCCCCTTGTTCAACCAAGTAACCTTGTAAGGGCACACATGGGGTATCTTGATGAGTTTTAGCTTTTGTACTGCCTCCTCTGAGATGACATTATCAGTAGAACTTGAATCAATGATGACCTTGCAAACCTTTCCTAGTATCTTGCACTTGACTCTAAAAAGAGCTCTCCTTTGTTTGTGTTCATCCTTGGTAGGTGCTTTGATCAATATCCTTATTAACATGAGATTCTCACCTTTCTCTGAATCTAGACTCACCTCTGAATGTTTGGAGAAGTCCTCTTCTTTAACATAGTTGATCTTCCTCTCACCTTGTGAAGATGATGGCTTGTCAGGACACCTATAAGCCGGATGACCCAACTGTCCACAATTGTAGCATTTCATGGAAGCAAAATGTGAACTTCTGCCAAAGCCTCCTAATCTGCTTCTTCCTCCATTGTTACTACCTCTACCTCTATAACCCCCTCTACTATTTGACTCATGGGATTGTTCTCCAACCTTGGAATCACCTTGCCCTCTATTCTCATGGCTTCTTCCACCAAAACCTCCTCTTTGTCCACCTCTAGAGTCTCTACCTCTTTCTTTACCTCTAGTATTGGAATCTTGTTTCTTTTTCAGTTTCTCTTCCACCTTAATAGCCATTTGATAGCAGCTATGGAGGGTAGTAAGTGTGAAAAGACTCAACTCCTCTTGTATGCTCCATCTAAGACCATTTAGATATCTAGCAACCTTGATGCTTTCAACTTCTTGCACTCTAGATCTAAGGCTTAGTTTTTGGAACTCCTCTATATATGCAGCTACATCTAGGTCTCTTTATCTGAGATTTTGTCTCTTCTTGTGCAATTGAATGTCATAGTCCTCAGGTAGATAGTTCTCCTTCACTTTAGCCACCATATTTTTCCAACTTCCTATGGGTTTCTTGCCTTCCATCTCTCTTTCTTCTTGTAGAAACTTCCACCAAGTTAATGCTTGTCCTCTTAACCTTGATTTGGCTATCTTCACCTTTTGTGCCTCAGTAACTCCATCACATTCAAAGTGATTCTCCATTCCCTCTATCCATTCCATAACTAACTCTGCATCCATTCTTCCTGTGAACACAGGGACACCTTCAAGTGCCTTGCCACTTAATGCCTTCAATGCTTTGAGGAAGGGTTCCTCTGCTAATGGAGGGTCAGGTTCTGGTTCTATGTCCTCCTCCACTTGGTATTTACCCTTGTCTTTGTCCCTTGCCAATTGTACCTTCATCTTGCTTGTTGATTCAGCAACTTCTTCCAATTTTTGCTTCATCTCTTCCATAGCCTCTTCAAGATGCCTATTCTTCTCTTGCTGCTCTATCAAGTCTCTAGCTAGCTCTGCATTGGTCACCATGGTATTCTCTCCTATAGATTCACTTCTCTCTGGCATTCACTAGTTTCAATTCCCAAGCCTTTATTGGCTCTGATACCAATTTGATGGGGAGTCCTATCCTTCAAGAGCAATCTTGCTCTTCCCAAGACCTATTCTTTGGTCTTCATAGGGTATTCCACTCTACCCTACTCAGGGATCTCTCCTAAACCCCTCTCACTTCATAAGACTCTCCACCAATTTCAAATTCTTCACCTTTTCTCTCAATTCACCACTAAGCTTCCTTGGGCTCAATTTTGCCACAAAGCTCCCAAACCTTTCTTGGGTATTGGAATAGGTCTTCCAACTATTCCTAGGGTGATATTGATCCACTCTTATCCTTCTTGCAGGTTTCTTTCTTCATTTACCCATCGAATTCAAGAAAAACCCAATTTTAGGCCTTGTAGCCTTTTTGCCCCTTTTAGGCCTCCTAGAATCCGTTTTCTTGGCTTTTCTCAAAAATGGTCTTAACAACCCCCAAATATTTTTTGATATTATTTCTAGTGGTACCCTAGGCTTCTATATTTACCAGGTTTAAGGTCTCCCAAATGGCCGAACATATGACTGTCCTCATACCCCCTAAAATTAAGGGTTTCTAGGAGTTTGGCTCCTTTTTCCAACTTTGAGGGTTTCAATGACCTCCCCAACTCTCCTCCTTTCACACACATGTCTGGAATACATTTTTCCACACTCCCATTCTCTTGATTGGCATGAACCAATCCATTTAGCAGCTTTCTTTACTTGCACTCGCCTAGTGTTTGGTGAATTCAACTCTTCCCCTGCAAACCAAGACTCCACACACAATATTTACACTATAAAGACAGTCCCCTACTTGATTCCAAGTGGCCATGGTAGCATTTCCACAAGAATTCAAGTGGGGATCATTATTTACAAAAACTGGCCTTAACCGGCAGTGTAACCAAGAACACCAAAACTTGCAAAATGACAACTAGTTGAATTAAATGGCTAATATAATACTTCACATAGTAATTAAATGACACAAAATAAATACTCAAAGAATCATATCATTCCTCTCAATCCATTCTTGATTGGATGAAGACTCAAACACAAAAATGCACTCAAAAGTTGTTGAATTCCGATCACAAAATATGCTCTCCAAGTCTCAATTCATGAAAATGAACTTTCAACCCAGGTATTAGGGTTTGGATGACCTTATATACCTTTCTCCCATGTGCTAGGACCATTAGGTTGGGATTAGAACATCATTAATGCCTTTTTTGTATTTTTAGGCCAAATTCCTAAGGCAACCTTATCTAGTTTTGCCTAATTTTATCATTCAGACTTTTCCAAACCTCTAGGCTCTAAACCAACCTAAGTTTGACATAACACACACATCAAAAACACATTTTTGACTTTACAATTAGTCCTTATTACCTTGGTGGCTGGCTAGAACCACCTACAAGCCAAAATTGCCAAGATCTTCCAAAAGACCTTCAAGGTGCTCCTGCACTAGTGTGCCTTCACAAATGATATCCTTGAACTAATCCAATAGTTGCTTCACCTCTGCTATCATAGGTAGCTGACTAGGTGACTCCTCCTCCTTTGGCTTCAACATGATTGCATATAAAACTCCTTCTTCCTCCTTCATGTCTCTTAGGAATTCCTTTCCACTCATCAAAAGTATAGTGGATTCTGCTTTTTCCACTGTGCCTTCTTGGGGGAAAAACTTCGTGGTTAAGCACTTGAGCTGGAGTATACTGGAATGGGTGACCTCCCGGGAAGGCCTAGTGCCTCACCTCTGTGAGCATCACTTAGATGCAATGAGTGCTAAGTAGGCCATTCAATATCATTTCAAATTTGTTGCTTTAAGCAACTTATAAATTTGCAACTTAAGACTCCTCCAACCTAAGGGATCGATCCGATGGACCGTAGTTCAGAGTGATTCCACATGTTTCGGTGAAAAAGAGGACCATTCCTAGCATAAACATAACTATTTGGATGTGTTGGAATAGTCCGCTTGGTCACACAATTTTCAAAACGAAAGTTGCACCACTCTACAACTTTGCACTGCTTGCATTTGATGCTTTTTCCATCAAGTGAAAATCTGCCACCACTGGAAAACCACTCTGAGATAGCCAAAACTGAGAGAGGTTTTTGTAGACAGGCTCAACGCAATCCTATAGGATTAGAAGAGAAATTTCTAAGCATCATGGCATCTAAGTAATAGCATATTGAAGTTTGCAGTCATTTTGCACTTTGGACCCTTAAGGGATCGATCCGATGGAACATAGCTCAGAATGATTCCACGTTTTTTGGTGCAAAAGAAGACCATGTCTATCATAAACATACCTATTCAGACATGTTGGAAAAATTTTTTTGGTCACATGATTTGCAAAGCGAAAGTTGTATCAGTTTGCAACTTTGCACAACTTGAATTTGACACGTTTTCCATCAAGTGAAAATCTGCCGCCACGAGAAAACCACTCCAATATAGCCAAAATCAAGAGAATTTTTTCTAGAGGGGTCCAACACCTTTTTGGAGGATTAGACGAGAATTTTCTAAGTGTCACGGTATCCAGGTAATAGCATGTTGAAGTTTGCAACTATTTTGGACTTTGAACCCTTAAGGGATCGATTCGGTGGAACATAGCTCAGAGCGATTCATGTGTTTCGGTGTGAAAGAGGACCATGCCTAGCATAAACATACCTATTCGGATGTGTTGGAATAGTCTGCTTGGTCACATGAGTTGCAAAGTGAAAGTTGCACAACTTTGCAACTTTGCACTTCTTGAATTTGACACTTTTTGCATCAAGTGAAAATCCTCCACCACGAGAAAACCACTCCAAGATAGCCAAAATAAAGAGAGGTTTTTCTAAAGGGGTCCAATGCATTTATGTAGGATCAGATGAGAAGTTTCTAAGTGTCATGGTATCCAAGTAATAGCATGTTGAAGTTTGCAGCCATTTTGCACTTTGGACCCTTAAGGGATCGATCCGATGGAACATAGCTCAGAGCAATTCCACGTGTTTCGGTGTGAAAGAGGACCATGCCTAGTGTAAAAATACCTATTCAGATGTGTTGGAACAGTCTGCTTGGTCACACGAGTTGCAGAGCAAAAGTTGCACCACTTTGCAACTTTGCACTGCTTGAATTTGACACCTTTTCCATCAAGTGAAAATTCGCTTCCATGAGAAAACCACTCCAAGATAGCCAAAACCGAGGGAGGTTTTTCTAGAGGGGCTCAACATCTTTATGTAGGATCATACAAGAAGTTTCTAAGTGTCACGGTATCTGAGTAATAGTATGTTAAAGTTTGCAGCCATTTTGCACTTTGGACCCTTAAGGGATCGATCCGGTGGAAAATAGCTCGGAGTGATTCCACGTGTTTCGGTGCAAAAAAGGACCATTCCTAGCGTAAAAATACCTATTCGGACATGTTGGAATAGTCCACTTGGTCACACGAGTTGCAGAGCAAAAGTTGCACCACTTTACAACTTTACACAACTTGAATTTGACACCTTTTCCATCAAGTGAAAATCTTCCGCCATGTGAAAACCACTCCAAGATAGCCAAAATCGAGAGATTTTTTCTAGAGGGTCCCAACACCTTTTTGTAGAACTAGACAAGAAGTTTCTAAGTGTCACGGTATCCGAGTACTAGCATGCTGAAGTTTGCAGCCATTTTGCACTTTGGACCCTTAAGGGATCGATCCGGTGGAACATAGCTCGAAGTGATTCCACATGTTGTGCGAAAGAGGACCATGCCTAGCATAAAAATTCCTATTCAGAAATATTGGAATAGTCCGCTTTGTCACACAAGTTGCAGAGTGAAAGTTGCACCACTTTGCAACTTTGCACTACTTGAATTTGACACCTTTTCAATCAAGTGAAAATCTGCCACCATGAGAAAACCACTTCAAGATAGTCAATACTGAGAGAGGTTTTTCTAGAGGGGCCTAACATCTTTCTGTAGGATTAGACAAGAAGTTTCGAAGTGTCACGGTATCTGAGTACTAGCATGCAGAAGTTTGCAGCCATTTTAAACTTTGGACCCTTAAGGGATCGATCCGATGGAACATAGCTCAGAGCGATTTCATGTGTTTCGGTGCAAAAGAGGACCATGCCTAGTGTAAAATTACCTATTCGAACATGTTGGAACAGTCCGCTTGGTCACATGAGTTGCAAAGCAAAAGTTGCACCACTTTGCAACTTTACAGAGCTTGAATTTGACACCTTTTCCATCAAGTGAAATTCTGCCGCCATGAGAAAACCACTCCAAGATAGCCAAAATTGAGAGAGGTTTTCCTAGAGGGACCAACACATTTCTGTAGGATTAGATGAGAAGTTTCTAAGTGTCACGGTATCTGAGTACTAGCATCTTGAAGTTTGCAGCCATTTTGCACTTTGGACCCTTAAGGGATCGATTCGATGGAACATAGCCCGGAGCAATTCTACATGTTTCAGTGTGAAAAGAGACCATGCCTAGCGTAAAAATATGTATTCGAATTTGTCGGAACAATCCGCCTTGTCACACGAGTTGGAGAAAAATGTGTACAAATTGTTTACATGACCTTTTTCACATTGTTTACATTTCAAAAATTCAAAGTTTGCAAATTTTCCTACTCAAGGCATTTACAGAACAAGGTGCTACTACACCAAACATGAAATTCAACCTTACAATATTTGAGTATATCTCATTATGTAATTAAATCTTATTACAATGTCTCTAGCATGTCGTTCTCTTAGATCTTTTACAATGTCACTCTTACATTCAAGATTCTCTTTAAATGTTTACATCATAGGTGCTCATCACGAGGTTAACTTCAAATGAGTAACTTGAGATTCCCTCGCTAAGCTTCACATGCTCTCTTACAATGGCTTGAAATCAAAATTGAGGTTTGTCAAAATCATCAAAATAAGTATGTTGTATTATTTTTTTGGCTGAGATTTTCTTTGATGGCTCTTAAATCAACATTTTCTACAACGAAAGATCAATCAATCCTTAGTAGTTTACTTACAAATACGCAAAGTAAAAGAGAAAAATAAAGAGCATCCAAAATGGAAATGAAATAAAAATAGATGGAAGGCACTTACAGATGTTGCATGCAGGCGTCAAAATAAGGATGTTGCATTTCTTTTCTAGTTGACATTCTCTTAGATGGCTCATATATCTGCATTTTTTGCAAGGGGACACCAATCACTGTAAAAAAAGATGATAGCATTGGAATCAAACAAATTAATGTGCATACAAGTATAAATTAATAAGAACCAATGTGCATATACTTACAAATTAATCCGACGAACCATCCGGGCCTGCTCTACTCTTTATTGTGTCAAGTATTGCCTCATGGTTAGACTCATAGACCTTCCATAACATCTTGTTCAAAGGTCTACCCCCATATTTGGTCAAATGAACATTGGATGCCACGACAAGGTTTGAGTAATGAAGAATCTTACAATGCATGTCAAAGTCCTAAAATAGCCAATCTTTAACACTTGAATGTGGGTACCTTCTAAGCCATGTTCCAATAACCACAACTGACCCTATAGGGTATTCAATGTTTTCTCCATCTATAATTGGGGCCTCCAATTTATTTTTTGTCTCAACACAATGACACAAGTAATAGTTTGTTCCCTCTTCATTGTCTTCATCTGCAATAATTGCATAAACATGCCTTGCATTGATATGTGCAAAAAATCTCTTGAAATTTGTCAACATTACGAATACAGTACAAAGTAAGATCTAATGATATGAAATTTCAACAACTAAGAAAGTAGATATATCACCTCGTTGAACTAGATCTGATATGTGGTCAAAGTCGACCGATGATTCTATCTATGTCAATTCCAATGCCGTCGAAGGGCGATACGTGTGAAGTGGTCTAATATAACTTGTGAACCATTTGTCAACCCACTCCCCTGACTCACAATCATTCTAGTCTTGCATTGTACATGAAGAACAAAAGCATGCCATCTTTCGTGTATCTATACTCCATGAACCTGTATTTGAGCTAAGGAAAGAGTGTACCTCACTCGATCCTACTAGTGTACAACAGTCTTCATATGGTGCAATGTTAGTATCATCCATCAAGAAAAAAAATCTACTAACTAAAGATGTACCTTCATTACTAGGACCCATCAAAGCATTACACCACTCGACGATTGATTTTGCATCTGTCAACTTTGCACTGTCTTTAAACTTTAACTCTTCACATGCTAATGCTCTTTTCATGCATGCTCCTGCACCATCATGCTCCCCCTTTCCATGTCTAGCCTCACAAAAGTTCCACATATGTTTGACACCTATAATGACATGCATCTTGCACAACCAGTAGAACATGCACGAATTCTTGAACTGTGTTGCATAGTTATCAGACCATATTATATGTTGATTGTATTATATGCCCCTCTGAGCCAAACCACTATAGAACATCTAGAAGCAACCTTGCACGAACTCTAGAGAATGTGTGCGATCATCACTAATGTAAAAGTGGTACTCCCTCAATACCTTCATTTGCTCATCTGTACTATCAGATGCATGAATGAATTCTATGTGCACAAATATCAAAACATGTGTGGAGTTGTAATACTATGACTGCACCTCATGTTGTGGTTGTAGAGCGTAGTTCTCTACAAATTCAACCATGGATACCATGCTTCCAACTGGAAAGGTGTCCTTGCATAGCTTGAACTGCGTGTCCAACCATCAGGCTCTATGGGTATGCATTGCATACTCAGATAGTATACTGTCACGAAATGTGGTCATAAATTTGTACACTGGAACCTTCTCAATAACCAAATCACACCTTTTTGCTTGAGACCCATATTTTGTAGCATATGCCACTATTTTAAACTCTACTAGTTTTTTTCCCACCTCATTTGTGCTTTCCATATGTTGACATACTGGCATACGCTGGAAGCCACCACAACGCTCGCATGAACCATCCAAACATGTTGTCTTATAGAATATCTGTCCATCCTCTATTTCACATAATTTTTTTGATAAGAACTCTCTTGAAGATTTTGGTGGGGCTTCTATGCCACAATCCTGCAAAACATCGTTAGTATGCAAATCTAAACATCGTAATGGTTAGAAAATTCAATATGTAGTCTACAACAACAAGTAGTGTGTGTGTGATTTATATTGACATAAAAAGGTTTAATCAGTTCAAAAAATCTTTGAGAAATACTAATTTGAGGATAATCATTTTCAAATTTTTGAAAAAATTGGGTTTGAGTCATATCCAAAAAATGCTTTAGATGTGGCTCACGATTTCAACTACCGATTCTCCTTCTTACCACATCCCTTTGATTCGGAGATGGCCTTGTGTTATTCTTCCAATACTCTTCAATAAGTGTTCTCAAGGCTTTGACAACTTCTTTATCTTTTCATGACAGTCTCCCTGAGAATGCCCATAATTCATTTGTATCATTGCCCTCAATTCTTTGTCGCCTTTGAATGGCTCTTGATAAAGTCTTTCTACTAATTCCCATTTTTTCAATAGTCTTTTTAATTAGGTGAGCTCTCTTTGTTTGACAACTTACCAAAGTTGATGTAATGACATGTTGGGTGACATTACTATCCTTTGAGCTTGAGGTCTTACCCACACTCTCATAAGCATCCATTAGATTCTTCACAACAGTGTCTTCACTCGATGCATTCGATGTTCTCAACCCAAGAGTCTTCATGATGTTCCTATACTTTACACCCCGCATCATTTCAACAAATAGTTGACATCTTGCAGTCTCATTTAGCCTTTCAAAGAATCGTTCCCAAATCTTATTAGCATATCTTCTATAAGTGCGTGTTGAAATCTTACCTTCCATGTGCTGCAAAATATCATCATCAATATTAATCAAATACTTTGGATTTCTACGCAAAATTCTTGGTGGTGTTCTCCTAGGTACATACATCTCAACATTAGGAATTTCATCAATATTTAATTGAGGTGGGCTAGATTGCATTCCTTCGATCGATGGTGGAGAAGAAGACATACCTTGAGGTTCACATGGGAATGATGGCATACCTTCTTCGTCAATTTCGAGTGATGATGTACTCTCAACTTGAGATGTGTTGGATGGTGTCCAACAATATTCACTTGTGGTAAATGGTGTCCCTCCATATTCACTTGCAATAGATGGTGTCTATCCATATTCACTTGTGCTAGATGGTGTCCCTCCATATTCGCTTATGCTTAATGGTGTCTCTTCATATTCACTTGTCGTAGAGGGTGTGTCTCCAACTACGGTATCTGAATCTGTCTTATGACGATGCTTTTGCATTCATGCCTTTTGTGCTGCCAATTCCCATTCTCTTTTTGACGGTTGAGGTTCCTCTACAATCGGGTTGTTTTCATCAATCGTTTCCAATTTCTTCTTTTCACGATATGCCGCCACCCAAACTCTCTCCTTTTCTTTCAAGGTTTCATTCTCTTCGTCTGTTAGTTTCCTCTTTGTCTTTTTCTTTGTCATGGTGGATAATTTTATGTACCATGGTAATGAGATGAATATTAGTTCCTAAAAAATGTATCCATTCAAGATAATTGAAAAATATATGTCATTGAAGGCTTCATTTAAATAATACTTACAATCATCGTGTACAAAAGTAGGGTCCTTTATTGTTGAACATGCCTTGGAATGAAACTAATGACAATAGGATATGTGGTTCTTAGCTCAAACAAGCACTTTTCCATGAGAATTTGAGGAACCAAGGAGTGATTTTGAAAAATTGTTGGTGCAGGAGCACCTTAAAGGTCTTTTGGAAGATCTTGGCAATTTTGGCTTGTAGGTGGTTCTAGCCAACCACCAAGGGAATAAGGACTATGATGTAAAGTAACAATAGTGTTTCTGATGTGTGAGTTAAGTAAAACTTAGGGTATTCTAGAGCCTTGAAGTTTGGAGAAGCTTGAATGATGAAACTAGGCAAATTAGTCCATGTAAACTTGGCAATTTGTCCTAAAAGTGGGAAAAGGGAATTAATGATGCTCTAAGCCTAACCCAAGGGTCCTAGCACATGGGATAAATGTATATAAGTTCATAAAAAACCTAATTGAGCATGTGGGAAAGCTATTGTATGATTTGGAGTTTTGGAAGGGGAATTTGTGAGTTGGAAGAGTGCAAATTTCATTGAATTTCTATTTTTGTGCCTTCATTCAGTCAAGAATGGATTGAAAGGAAATGTATAATTCTTTGATTCTTTCAATTGTGTCACTTAATTACTATGTGAAGCATTATATTAGCCATTTAGTTCAATTGCTTTCTGTTTTGCAAGTTTTTAGAGTTTTTGGTCTCATAGTCGATTCAGGCCAATTTTCGAAAATAATGATACCCACTTGAATTCTCATGGCAAGGCTACCATGGCCACTTGGAATCAAGTAGGGTACTATTTTTATAGTGTACATATGGTGTGTGGTGTCTTGGTTTGTAGGGGAGATGGTGAATTCATCAAGAACTAGGCGAGTGCAAGTGCATTCCGGCTAGTGGCTTAGAAAGGACACCAGTAAAGAAAGTTGCTAAATGGACTGTTTTGTGCCAATCAAGAGAAGGAGAGTGTGGGAACATGTATTCCAGACATGTGTGTGCAAGGATGAGAGTTGAGGGGGTCATTGAAGCCCTCAAAGTTGGAAAAAGGAGCCAGAACCCTAGAAACCCTTGAAAATAGGGGGTATGAGGACAATCCTATGTACAGATGCCAAAGGGACTAGAAACATGGTCAATATTGAAGCCTAGGGTACCACTAGAAATAATCTATAAAAATATTTGGGGGTTGTTACGACCGTTTTTGAGAAAAACCAAGAAAACGGGTTCTAGGAGGCTTAATTGGGTAAAAGGCTACAAGGCCTAAAATTGGATTTTTCAAGAAAGTGATGGGTACAAGGTGAAAGAATCCTATGATATGGATCAGTGAGGAGTCAAATAAACAAGGGGATAGTGAGAATTCCCTTTCCTAGCCCCTAGAGTGGTTAGGACACTTTTGGTCAATGTGGAGCCTAGGGAAGCTTAGTGGTGAATTGAGAGCAACGGTGAAGAATTTGAAATTGGTGGAGAGTCTTATGAGGTGAGAGGGGTTTAGGAGTGATCCCTGAGTAGGGTAGAGAGGAATACCCTATGAATACCATAGAATAGGTCTTGGGAAGAGCAAGATTGCTCTTGAAATATAAGACTCCCCATCAATTGTTGAAGGAGTGGTCTATGTAATGAACTTTTGACCTTGTGCAGGGTATTTTGAAGATGTTTGATGCTTTGGAATGGTATGGGAAGGCTCAGGTATAATATTTTCTATAAACCCTCCCTCTTTGCTTTGAAAAATGGGGGTTTTTGTATTGGAAGCCTAGTTAAACGGGTAAGGTCCTAAGACCTAGAAATTATCTTGTTTTGAGACCTAATTAAACAACTTGTGAATGACATAATCATTGGTTGATGTTTTGAGGAACCTAGTTGATTGTAATCAGTTATTTTCAAAATTTTCAAGGTGGTTTTAAGGTCCATAAGGAATTGGGAACTCTTAATGCTAATTTGAGTATACGAATCAAATGTTTTGTGAAGGGAAATATAGTTGAATGAGTGTGTCAAGAAAGGTGTTGATTTCTTCCTTTGTACTACATCAGTTTGTGTAGACGTATTGGAAGGTGTTTGGACCCTTCAGAGGAATGGGAGAGGCTTGGAGTTGTCTTAAAGGATGAATTTTGGTAAATGGTTCTGAATTTCTACAATTGGCAAGTGTAAATAATTGTGTATATAATCTGGTAATTTAAAATGTGCATTGACAACCTAAGGTTATAATGACAAACAAAAATGAAAGCAAGCCATAATAGAATGAAATAAAATTTTTAAAGACTTCACATACCTTAAAAACCACACTTTCAAATGGAGGAGTTTAACCAAATTATGTAGCCTTAGCTTCTTCTTTCTTCAAACTCCACAACAATTTGACTTGTTCAAAAGCTTGTTCCCTTCCACACTTCAATTGTATATCAGTTTTCAATGGAATTCAAACTTCAATTGATATTATATGTCTTTCAACATGGAAACTCAGCTATTTCATGCAAACGTGGTAAAAAGATCATGGAAAGGTGATGGAATGTGAAAAAGATGCTTGCACACTTCACAACATCATCACAAAAATATTTTTTGTCAGAGCACATGTAGAACAAGGGGAATATGTAGATTGTGGGCCTTCAAATCACGAGTATATAGATTTTCTTACCATTTTAGTGGACTACAAAAATGCGCTCGCGTTATAATGCGAGCGCATTATGTGAAATTTAGTTTTCTTAGTGTATTTTTTAGAGTATAGGAGTTTCTGAGAGAGTGGGAGGGAGAGAGGGGGGGAGTGGAAGATAGAGAGGGAGGGAGAAGGAGAGAGTGGGAGAAAGAGAGAGAAAGAGAGAGGGAGAGAGTGGGAGGGAGAGAGGGGAGAGTGGGAGATAGAGAGAGAGGGGGAGAGGGGGAGAGGGGGAGAGTGAGAGAGAGTGGGAGAAGGGGGGAAGTAGGGAGTGGGAGATAGAGACCTAAACCCTCAACCCTTAAACCCTAATCCCTCAACCCCTATACCCTCTTAATCCCTCAACCCTCAAACCCTAATCCCTCAACCCCTACACCCTCTTAATCCCTCAACCCTCAATCCTAAACCCTTAAACCCTAATCCCTCGACCCTTAAACTCTAATCCCTCAACCCCTATACCCTGTTAATCCCTCAACCCTTGAACACTAATCCCTCAACCCCTATACCCTCTTAATCCCTCAACCCTCAATCCTCAACCCTAATCCTTCAATCCTTATACCCTCTTAATCCCTCAGCCCTCAAACCTCAACCCTCAACCCTTAAACCCTAATCCCTCAACCCCTA
>CM021110.1:343744140-344220497 GCA_007115665.2 Sequoiadendron giganteum
CTCCTATAACCTCTACTCTATAACCTATTAATCCCTCATCCCTAAACCCTAAACCCTTAAACCCTAACCCATAAACCCTCTACCCTCTACCGCCAATCCTATACCTTCTACCCTCAAACCTAATCCCCTAACCCTCAAACCCACTTAGTAAACTCTCTACCCTAATCCCTCAACCCTCTTGACCCTTAAACCCTCAACTCTTAAACCCTTAAACACTCAACCTTAAACCCTCGACTCTCAACCCTAACCCCTTAAACCCTAAACTGTTAAACCCTTTACCCTCTACCCTCTAACCTCTACCCTAAACCCTAATCCCTCAACCCTTAATCTCTCAACCCCTATAACCTCTACCCTATATATTGGACCCTCAACCATAATCCCTCGAACCTATACCTTAAACCCTCAATCTTCAACCCTCTACCCTTTACCCTATACATTAAACACTCAATCCTCAATTCTCAACCATCAACCCTGAATCCCTCAGCCCTCAATCCTTAAACCCTAAACCCTCTACCCCTTACATTGGACCTTGAACCTAATCCTTCAACCATATACCCTCAAAACTATACCCTAAACATTCTACCCTCAACCAAGTAAACCCTTAACCCTAAACCCTTAACCCCAAGCCCTTCAACCCTAATTGCTTAAACCTTAAACCTTCTACCCTATACCCTCAACCAAATACCCTCCACCATCAAACCTATTCCATCTACCCTCAAACCTTAAACCCTAATACCCTAGAAACCATCAACCCTATAAGTCCTCCATCATAATCCCTCAACCCCTATCACTTTCTCTCTATCTATACATCTCAACTCTCCCTCCTTCCCACTCTCCCACCCTCTCTAATTGTCTCTATGTACCATCTCCCTCTTCTTGTGTACCTCTCATTTAATCAATCCCTACCACCCTCTCTCACTGACTCTCTCTCACACCCCCTCTCACTATCCATCTCTCAAGTCTCTCCTTCTCACACTCTCAAGTCTCTCCCTACCTACATAACCTTCTCTTTCTCTTTGTCTCTCTCTCTCTCTCTCTCTCTCCCTCTCCCTCAATTCTCTCTCTCCCACCCCCCTCTCTCTCTCTCTCCCTCTCCATCAATTCTCTCTCTCCAACCCCCCCTCTCTCTCTCTCTCCCTCCCTCTATCCCTCCCACCCTACCTAGCTAACTGCCCCTCAATCCAACCCCTTCTCTCCCACTCCCTCTCTCTTAAACTCCCACTTCGACCCCCTCTCCATCTCTCTAGACTCTCTCTAAATTCTCCCTTCATCTAAAGACATACATAAATGCATGCATACAAGCATAATACATTTGCACATATAGTCTTACATCCATACAAGCATACATACATACATGTACATACAAATATATCAGCATACATTAATATATTAGCATTTAACATAAAGTAAGACATAATGCAAGCGTGTTATAACGCACTCACGTTATGTGCTAGTAGACATGTTCCCCATAGAAGCATAAACCATGTCAAAAGTGAGATATAACGCGCTCTCGTTATAGCACGCTCGTGTTATATCTTGCTTTGAGAATTACCAAACTTTAAGCTTGGTATTGCCTTGGAATTCCAACCCAAAGGCTTGAAGGGAATTCCTAATGACTAGAGATATATTTTTAAAAAATCCACCATATTTCTCATAATCGAGTTCATGTTCACCGTCAAGATTGCAAGTGGTTCAATATCAAAAAAATCAAAAACATGGGTAATGTTGGGTTATCTCTTAGCTATCCAACAATGTAATTTTTTTCACTTTCTAAAAATGTTAAGTCTTTCATCCATAATTTATTTTATCTGTATGTCTTTTTTTGCCAAAAAGCAGCATTTGGTATTTTTTTCATTATAAATTAACCTTTCATCAATTTTTCAAATAAATTACATTTTTAGAAACTAGACTCCATTCTACAAAGTTAAAAAATAAAATAAAAAAATCAATTAGTTTCCAAAATTTGTAAGGATAGCACGACCAAAATTCTATTTTCAGGATATGTCCACTTCGCAAATTAGTAAAAAATCAAATATTCATTAAAAAAATATCGAAAAAATCATGCATCAACTACATATTGTTAGCTAACTTTTGACTATTGCGATTTTAAAAATACTATAAAAAAATTCATCGTACAAGGGTCATACAAGAGTTGCTACGCTATGTTTTTCTAAAAAAAACAACACCAATTTGTGTACGTCCCTCGTTTGAACCCCTTAATCTCAATAATTTTCAAAATAAATTAGTAGTTTACAAAGTAGACTCAGAGCACTTGAATCCTTCTTTTTGTTCCATCTCAAAATTTTGAGTCTAAGTATCCTCAATTTCACATCCAAGGTCAGTATTTCCTAATTTCAAAAAAAAGTTGTCCACTTAAGTCCCCTTTTTGGGAACCATCTTGGTGCACTTACCCAACACTCCAAAATAATTATTAATTGTTAGAATAAGGAAAATATAACTACACATATGTTGTGTAGGTGCTATCAAATATTTTTTACGTGTCCATTATGTTTAGTTAAGTCTAATTTTTTGTCACTAGATACAAGTTTCTATCATAGTTTGTTGTCAAATGAATTAGTTGTTTTATATAGGAACATTGATGGCTTTTCTATATGTATAAATATGTAACATCGATTGATGAATAAAGAGGTGTGAATTATTTTATTGTTACATTCTCTATATTTCCGTTGTTGTTATATTTTAATATTTGAATCTAGTGTCATCCAAACATTAGATACCCACTTCTATACTCTCCCAAAATGAGTGTGATTTATTGGAATTTTAGAGGTTTAGAAATACCTCAAGTGCCAAAAATTTATTCAAGATCTTATAAAGGATCACAAGCTAGATATCATATTTCTTTGAGAAACTAAACTTTTTGTTGATAAAATGGTTACCCTTTATTCTAAGATGTGGAGAGCAGATACTGCTAGTGCATGGGGGTTGAAGGTTTTGGTTTAGGGTTGGCTTTCTTATAGGACCCTCATAGGCTCATTATTTATTATTGGATAGCCTTTGATTAAATGGTAGTTTTATTTTCTTCACTAATGTCTCTTCTCCTTATGATATCCAAGTTATTGTCTTGCTTTGATTCCATATTAGATTTTTTCTATGGCCTATTTTTTCCTTGCATCTTAGTAGGTGATTTTAATGTCATTCTTAGTCTTGATGAAGACTTGGTGCTTCTATCCAACTTAACCCATCTTCTAATTTGTTGAGATATTATCTCTTTTCTTAATCTATTTGTTTTTAGTCAAGAAATAGTGTCTTTACTCAAAATAATAGAAGATGTGGGTCTACTTTCATTTCTAAAAGACTTGATAGGTTTTTAGTCTTTTAACTATTGGATTGGTGATAGTTGGCCATATTCTTCTCATATTTTTGGGTGGAAAGGATGAAATCATTGGTCTATCAAATTTTCTTCATCATTAATTTCTTTTGCTAAAAGTCCTCCCTCTAAGTTTCAACTTATGTGGCATGGGAATCTCTATATTCATGAGTACATGATTACATGGTGGTTGGAGGGAAATCCTTCATTTGGCACTGTTATGTATTCTTTCTTCAAGAAACTTCAAATTGTTATGTTAAAACTTAATCAATGGAATAAAGGAACTTCTTTTATAAATATTTTTAAAAATATTTGTTGTTAAATAATTGCATTAAGAAATTCTTTTAGAATATCTAGACACAAAACTAAATATGAATTGATAGCTAGAATGTTAATTTGATAATCAATAAAATGACTGATTAAATAAATTTTAATACTCCAATAGTTTGAAACCTAAATTTGATGATCAACTCTACTTATTACACATTTTCTTACACTTATCTATCTCAAACAATATTTTAAATATTAATACAAGTTTTACATTAAAGAAAAGTATATAAATTAAATATGCAAAATGATAATTTTATAAAAAAATAAATCTAAATCTCTCCTTCTAGGGCAGAGGGGCTAGTAGTTGTTCAGGGTCTAATTGTTGTTATAACATGTGTGCTTATTATACTTAGTCTTACCACATATTTATAATATATGTTGTAAATAAATAGTCCACATGTAAATAGAAAAATAACCAAATGGTGGTCAAAATGGACCCATACTTGAACACATGAGAACCTATGAATGTTATATACAAAAAAACATAAATACATTCATGAAGAAGTGAAATAAATATTTTTTGTCTAAAATAAAATATCATAACTATCCACTATAAGTGTGTCATTTATAAAATAAAATGCTCATTCAATAAAATAAGACACTCATTTAAACAAGTATTGTTATCAAGTGAGAAGATATTGTTCTTATTTGTACAACTATTGGGGTACAAGTATTGGAATATTTCATATTAATAGTTTGTCTTATCACAAATATAAAATGTGAGCACTATAATTACCATGTATTTTAACATTAAATGTGAACGATTTTCAAAAAGTTTTAGTGTTCAACTATTGGTCCATTTTTGTTTCATATAAGTTATATTTTAAATAATGATGTGTTGTTTTTATAACAAGAAATAGTTTTTTTTGTGTTCAACTATTGGTCCATTTTTGTTTCATATAATCTATATTTTAAATAATGATGTGTTATTTTTATAACAAGAAATAGTTTTTTTGTGTTCAACTATTGGTCCATTTTTGTTGAATATACAAGCTAGAGACAAAAAGATTTTATGGTTACCAATAGGTGTTTGGTCCATTTAGGTTGCATATAAGTTTTTTTTAAATAGAAATGTGGCATTCTACAAGTAACAAATGATATATTTTTGTTCAAATAGTAGGGGAGAAGATCTGAACATGTTTCAATAGTTGTTCTAACATTTGTTGATTTAATGCTCAATATTTTTAACAATATTAGATGATGACTACTAGTTGTGACTTTAAAGTTGTTAGTGTTGATGATGACTACCCATAATTGAATGAAGTGTATTCCTTAGATCCAAAAATCAACAAATCATGTAATGCCACATTCACGCACTAATAAAACATGATTTAGTGCACAAGTATCGGTCTCACCTTTTTTTTGTCCTTTTTGGACACTTCGGCAAAAAACATGCTGACGTTTGCATCATATTTGATGATGTGGACTTGAAACCTTAGTTATAAGAAGGGGACTTGCCAAGTAAGCTGATGTAAAAAATTGGCAATGGTCTGAAATTTCCATGTAGGATTTTGAGAAATGCGAAGTTAGGGTGCTCAACTACTAGATCTTCTCCCTTAGGGGTACCATGATTAAGTTTCAGTCGAATATTTTAAAAGTCAAATTTTGGACAGTTCTTTGTAGATGTGCTGATTTGACAAGTTGTATGATGAGTCACACCTCCAAACCTTAAGAATGGATAGATAATAGACTAATTCACATTTAAAAAAACCGTAGATCTTACGATATTCTAGACAATCGCTACATGCTCACAAAATTAACCTGCGCAGCTAATGACCCCTCTCCCTTATGCGATAGACTCTTCCTTATCCTATTCCCCATTAACAAACAATTCGAATGATGGTGGGTCATGCTATGTTGACCCATTTTATTGTTTTCAGCAATCCTTTACAGTGTCGCCTGGTACTCTGTACTTGTTTTCAGGTTTGATCCAATAAAGAATCATAAATTGCGTTTAATGATAAAAAAAAAACGTGGAGCCATGTGAGTGAACATCATCTATCCCGTACAGTCTCTTGACCAAAGACGGTGGAGCATTTCTCACCAAATATAACTTCATATCGTCCAATTCCAGCCAGGCGAGACATATACGCGTTGTACGGTAGACGAAGCCCACGCCGGTGCCACTGTTACTACTTTGAACTTTGAACTTTATCAACTTTATGACCGTCACTGTGTAAAAACGAACATTCCGTAGAGACTAATCATTCAAATTGTTGCCTACAGCCCGAAAATTACCCATCACACATTGCTGAAAACCGGGCCAGTTGGAGATTATTATTAAAAAAATCGCTTTCTATCGCGTTTTTGATGGAGGATATACGGAGCGCGTACTGATAACAATCTGCATTCCAGCTGTGATCGTTCCTCGGCCACAAGATCTAAGCTATACTACTGGCCTTTCGCGAATCTGAAGTGGTCTGGCTTTTACAAGACATTATTGAAGCGTAGCTCAATAATTGATTTGTATGAGTCCAAGGAGTTCAGATCAAGTGGTTGAAGATGGAGTTCAAGTTCAAATCTCCAGTGACAGATAAGGTGGACATTTTAATGGTGATTTTGGGTCATTTATTATTTAGTTTGTAGTAAGTCTTAAAAAGCGAAGTGCTGTATCGAGCTCGTGGTTCAGTAAGTTTGAGCTATACTTGTAGGCTATTAGAAATATATAGAGAAAAAACTGATTAGCATGAATTCGGAGAGGGAGAAACAAAGTGAGGCCTTGAATGAAGTAGAAGAGACGAAGGAGTTGAAGTACAGAGGGGTGCGTCGTCGTAGTTGGGGGAAGTGGGTGTCTGAAATTCGGGAGCCAAAGAAGAAGAGCAGAATATGGCTTGGGTCGTATGATAATCCACACATGGCGGCTCGGGCGTACGACGCAGCTGCCCTCTGTTTGAAGGGCCATTCTGCCATTCTCAATTTCCCTCACGCTGTACATACGCTGCCTCGCCCCCTTTCCTCTCATCCTCAAGACATCCAGTCAGCTGCTTCGCAGGCTGCTCAGTCATTCGAAGAGCACAGAATACTTTTATTTTCTCCTCATTCTTTGCACTCCCAAGCCCAATCTTCCGCGCTCCCTGAAGAAGGTATTGAGAGACAAGTTTCCTCTGAATCGAGCAATGGTGAAGCTCTAGTGGCTGAGACAATGCAATCAACTGGCGAAGTGGGTCCCGTTACAGATCTGCTCGTGGAGTCGCCCAACATGTTGATGAATATGGCAGAAGCTCTTCTACTCTCGCCCCCTCGAATACATGAATACGACGATGAGAGTGAATCAGTGGAGATTCTTTACTCGCTCTGGAATGATTGAGTGAAACTGAGTTTATAGTGCCTATTTAATTAAAATTTCTGCAAATTTAGGCTGACAGCGCGCTGGAAGATATTCCTTCAAACAGACTTAGCAGTAAAGTATGCATTGGAAGATGTTATGGAATCGGTCGATCCATTCACAGCTGCCCTTCAAATTCTGGATAATTTCTCCATTTAATTGTATCTGACAAAAAAATTGTATAAATACAGTTTATACTGCCATCAAATGTACTCCCATTGCCATGCTGTAAAGCCCTTTACTGAGTTTTATTAATATAAAAAAGTTCTATTTTGTTTCTTGTGATCTTTAATTGTGTTAAATTAAATAATTAGAAAATCGATAATATACACATATATATATATAAAATTGAATATTAATAATATAATTTTTTTTCTTACATATATACAATTTAGATAATTGAATTGATATTTTAAATATAATTTCACGACCACAAATAAATATGATATAATAGTTTTTAAGATTTGAAATTTTAATTATAAATAACAAACTAAATTCATGTAACTATTACTTAATCTCAAATTTACTTTCAAATTCTATTTATTTATATTTATTTATCTTTATGTAATTCTTTCCGATTTTTATTTTCAAATCTTAATAATCAAACTTTACACATTCTATAAATTATTCAAAATTAATTGGCAACCACCGACTTCATTTTTTTTTAAAGATAAATAACACCCACATAAAAAAATGTTTTAAGCATTTGCATCAAACCCTATTTGAATAAACTTCCAAGACCCTAGAGTAAATGGTTGGACTTGATGTCCTTTCCCCAACATTTTTATGATTTTTATAGTTATTCATTACATTATCGCCAAAATCTATTGTGCTATGAAAAGTCTACTTACTTTTCAACCCATAGTTCTGGACTTTGTCAAAATTTCTAATGTTTGGTGATATACAATGATGTCATATCATGTTTTCAATTCAACAAACAAAGGGAGGTCAATATTTCAAATATTTGAAATTTATATAACATTAATTTAAAAAAAATTGAAATAGTTTTATATTCAAATTTAATTTTTTTAACAATTTAAATGAAAATTTTATAATTTCAAAAGATAAATATAATTTACTTCACAATGAGTAAGGTCTTAAATATTTATAAATTTAACAAATAGTAAAAAAAAATGTAATTTAGCTAAAACTCAAATAATATTCTTAATATTTATTGGTTCGTTAGATTTATATGTGTGTGAATAAATGAATGAATGATAAGTATTATAATATTATTAAAAGGAAGGTCAAAACAAGTTTTTTTTTTTTTTAATAAATCTTTTTGACTTTTTAAATTAACTAAAAAGATAATAGTATACTATTCACAAAGGAAGAGTGGATGGTAAAAAGACACACTCTCAAAGCCTATTTATTAATGAGGATGTTACACATGAAACAACATGCAAATAGATGTTATTATACAAATAAAAAAACCTATATATCTTGAAAGATCATTGAATTCAATTGAGTATTAGCTATCCCAATGCTTGAGAATGTTAGGTCTTGACTTACTAGGCTCACTTAGGGTTAATTTTTTAGTTGTTTCCACCTAGGAGCTTATTAATTCTAAGGTATATGTGCTTACTCTTAACAATTTATTTTATTGATCTTAGAAAATTATAAATCTAACAATTTCCACATTTCTTGAAACTAACTTTACTTAAAAGAAATTGTAAAAGATTAAGGGAAGGAAAAGAAAGTCTAAGAAAACTAAAATTGTTTTAGATATTACCCATGTGTATATATTAAAAGATAAGTAAACTATTGAATACACTATTTGTATTTCACTAGAATACTTCACAACTACATACAAAATAGTGCAAGAGTTTAGAGAATTGAATCATTCACCAATAAGATAGTTTCAAAATGCACCCAAGGATGGCACAACAATTGATTCTTTCACTAGAAATAAACAACTTACAGTCATACAAAATTTATGATCAAGAATGATCTTGATTTCTATAGTGTTAAAAACCTCTACAATATGTACAAGTCCTTACTGAAATGAAAAAAAAAAAATGAAATAGAAAATTAAATTGGTGGTATTCTAGTTTAAGCTCTATCATCTCAACAATTTATGATCCTTAAAAATAGATAACATGTTGCCTTTTATAAAATTTAAGATAGAGGTTGATTACAAAATTTATGCATGGAAAGAAAGAAAAAAGTGAATCATCGGATGCCATGTGACATGAAAATATATTATGAAAATGGGGTTTTAGTGGTTGGTTTAGAAAAATTGGTCAAATTTACTTCTTTGTTGATAATTTGACCAACTCTGCAAAATTCCAAATAGTAGTCATACATCTTCATGGTTGGCAAAGTTTTAGTGGAAAGATCTCACTTTAGGCTTCTCCATCTAGATTTCACTAACTCTATTCTTTTTTATTTTTATCATTTATTTCTCTTGCTTTCTAAACTCTAAAATTGGTCTAGTTCAAACATGCTTTAGAATCCCCACAACTTAATGTATGAGTTCCTGCATCAGGAAAAATACTTGCAACTGGATCTATAATTGGAAAATTTTCTTTCATGTTCTTTCTACATTATCCCTCAAAAATTCCATAAAACTTGAGACATTGATTACTCATTAGGTTTAAATCTTATGACAAAAAAAAAACTAGCCATTTTCTTTCAGATGCTTCTTCAATAAGCATTTATTCTCTTTTTTTGAATCTTTTTTCGTTGAAGGATAGCAAAACCTTATGCATATCTTCTTGAGGAATCTTTTATAATATATTTCATTTGAAATTATCTCAAGCATATACTCTGGACACATCCTTGACCTCATCATTTCTTTCTCTCATATCTCTCTCATATCTTACAATCACATTTCAGGCTTTGATTACATCTTCCATTGATTATTTATTTAACCATGAAACACGATCACTAGATATTTTCTCAAGTATGAACTTAGATTCCTTCACTTATGCATCTCCTTGCCCTAGTTTATCCTGATCACTTATTTTTTGAGAAGGGAATCAATGAGATCAAATCTTTTTCCAACATCTTCTTAATCTTTTCGATGATTTTTTCCATTTCCCTTTTACACTACTATAGAGAATATCTCTTCCAATTCACTTGTAATCCCCAAGTCATTATCCTTGGGATATCTCCCTCTGTAGTGTACTAACCCTTCTATGAAGTAAAAATTTCTAATTTTACACCAAACGAATAAACAAATAAGTAACAAACCATTGCAATCAAAAAATCTCTTTTTTTTATTGATAATTTCCAATTAAGATGCATAACATATTACAACATGAATCCCTTTCATTTCATAAATAAATCAATGTAAGAAAGCATACAATTACATACATAGCTCAAAGAGATTTAGAACAAATAGTTGTAAGATGGTCCAGGATCCTTCCTTTCAAATCTTGGTTTTTCTATTGCCTACTGTGGCAGAGAAGCATCACTCAAGAAATTTTTCGCCAACCACATAGTCTACAAAATTCCAGATAGTAGTCATACATATTCATGGTTGAAAAAGTTTCAGTGGCAAGACCTCACTTTAGGCTTCTCCATCTAGATTTCACTAACTCTTTCTTTTGTATTTTTATCCTTTATCTCTCTTGCTGTCTAAACTCAAAAATTGATCTAGTTCCAACATGCTTTAGAATCCCCACAACTTAATGTATGAATTCTTGCATCAGGAAAAATAATCGCAACTGGATCTATATCTGGATATTTGTCTGTCATGATCTTTCCACATTATCCCTAAGAAATTCCATAAAAATTGAGACATTAATTATTCATTAGGTTTAAAACTTATGAAAAAAAACTATTAATTTTATTTTAGATGCTTCTTTGATAAGCATGTCTTCTCCTTTTATGGATCATTTTTCATTGAAGGCTAGCAAAACCTTATGCATATCTTCTCGAGGAATTTTCTATAATATATTTAATTTGAAATTATCTCAAGCATGTACTTTGGATACATCCTTGACCTCATCATTTATTTCTCTCATATCTATCTCATATCATATAATCACATTTCGGGCTTTGATTACATCTTCCATTGATTATTTATTTAACCATGAAACATGATCACTAGATATTTTCTCAAGTATGACCTTAAAGTCCTTTAATTTTGCATCTCCTTGTCCTAGTTTATCCCGATCACTTAATTTTTGAGAAGGGAATCAATAAGATCCAAATATTTTTCCAACATCTTCTCAATCTTTTTGATGATATTTTTCTATTTCCCCTTTACACTACTTTAGAAAATCTATCTTCCAATTCACTTGTAATCTCCCAGTCCTTATCCTTGGGATACCTGGACCTAGATATCACCAATTTTTCTTGTAGCAATTGTTGGTTCTCCATCTTTTGAATGATCACCATCGTTCTCCATTCTATATTATTTTGATTCAAGTGATCATTGTAGTTTTTCATTAGTTCTCTTACCTTCTTAAACTAATAATCTACTTTCTTATATTTCTTGATGGCTTCTTTTTTTGCTTCTTTTCCTTGCTTCATCACATCTTCCATCCATTCATCAAGAACATTTTTTTTGTTTTCATATTTTCAATTGCATCCACATGTTCCTTGGACATTAGTACTAGAGTTGGATGTAGTTCTATTAGGGATCGACCTGGTTGAGCCACTGCTTTGAGAAATTTATGAATTTGAGCCATGTGCTCTTTCAAATCTTACCTTTTTTTCTTATCCTTACTCATATGGGTAACAGTTGTTTCTAAATTTATCTCATTTTTTCAATGTCTTGCTCCAAGGAAGCATGGCCCAAGTTGATGGTTGATACTTGGTAATCTTGGGCAATGAATTTGTGCTTATTATTTTCTCCTATAGACATAGGAACATGTATAAGCTTTCCTCCATCTACATTTATTCTTATTGCATGCCTAACCTTGGCCTTAGGCTTTTGTGTTTCTACCTCTTGAATTATGCTCTTGAAGTAAATGCACTAATTGTACCTAAATTGGTGGTTGTAGTTGAATCAACCAATCAAGTATATCCTAACTTAGCCCTTCTTCCACTACTTCATCTTCTCTCACCTCTGAATATTCCCCTTTTGGTGTATTGTCCCTATCTTTGTTCTTTTCACTTTTTGGGACTTCTTTTGTGTCAACTTACTATTGAGTTGATCTTTCACTAGTCTCTTTTGTTCTACATCTTTTTTCTCTTCTAATCCACCCTCACTTGTTTTCCCCAGTTCATCCTCATGTAATGCTTGTTCATGAAATCATAGGGCATCAACATTTTTTATATCCCGATGTCCTTCATTTGTCGCTTTGATGGGTAAAGAAAATTTACCTTTAGTTGAGTCTTCATCTTGCTAAGACTCTACACAATTCTCTTGTGTAATATCAACATCATTGTTTAGGTGTTGAGATTGGTATTCAACTATCTCAACAAACCCTATTTCTTCATGTTACAACTCTTATCCTCTTATTTTAGGAAGAATAGGATCATGTGACTCACTCACTTCTTGTTTATGTTGACCCATGTATATTGATTTTATTGGTTGTTCCATCACCATTTATTTAATCTATGGATCATTTTCTCCCTTTCTAATAGGTGATGATGTTATTACCTTCGAGTCTTCAAAAAAAGTACTGGGAACATCTTCTTCTCTTTGTTCTTATGCAAAGATGATAATGTAAGTAAATGTATTGTTTCATGTTGATACTTTTCTTGAAGCTTCTCTATAAATCTATATAACCTCCCCTTCTCTTTCAAAATATTATCTATTATCATTTCTCCTTCTTTAGTAGGTGAGTATACTTCTCCCATAATTTCTTTCATTATATAAGTCCTACTAAAGGAGGAGAGGTGAACATAACTATGAGTAACTAAGAAATTGAACCTCTCATTCTAGCATATCTCTTTTGCCTACTAATTGTCTCCTCTAGATATATGAGTTCTAATTGTGGTAATATTGATGGTGATAATACTTTGACAGATTTAATTCTAGTTCCTCCAATCATATTAGTTATAATTTCTCTTATCTCCCGATTGGGATCCTTTGGCTAAGTTTCTATTCAAACCCCATGAATTTTTGTTTCAATGGTCCTTTCTTTGTCGGTCTCAATAGCCTTAGCTTTCATAATTCCTCTTTTCTTATCCATATAATCATCATAAGGTCTCTTTCCTCTATAACCTTTTGCTTTCTTTTTCTATATTTTGGGCAAGTAATTGCCACTCCCCTTGATCTTAGCCTTTGAATATATCTATTAATTCATATTTGACTATATTCTATAATATGATTTGTTATAACATACAATGATGTGATTTCAGGCTCTTTCTAGTTAGGGCATTGGCTAATAAAAAATTCTTCGATGAAGTATAGAGTGGGAGGTGAATTGAAATACATGCCTCTTGGAAGTGGAATATTATCATTTAGGCTTAGATTGTAAGAAATTTATACCATTGGAAAGTGAAGGTGGGAAGTGGATTATCCTCTCCTCATTACTATTTGACATATTTCCCTTTCATCTACAAATTTGGCCTCATGTACATACCCTTTTGGTATATTGGGGATGCACCTAGCAACCATTGTACAACCCTAGTCTAAGACAAATTAGTCATGTTATTTTGTAGTGCACAAATATTTATTAAGTGATCCTAATCCCCTATGCACAAACATAGTTATGCATTCTCATCATATCTCTAATCTAAAGTCTCTCATTGTCCTCCAATACCTTAAATCTACCATATTCCTCAAATACATAAAATTCTCCATTCATAAGTATTATAAATCTTCCTCCATCCATGTTCATTACTTGAAGATTCTCCATACACATCTTGATAACAACACCCAAACCTTCATCCTCCCTCATCTCCCCCAAACTAATCCAACTAAGGAAATCCCTTGTTCTAAAGCATGTCCAAATAAATACTCATCTACATAAAGATCAAAACAAACCTTTCATTCTCTCTTTTGATCCCCTTCAAGATCAAGATCAAAACATCCCTTCTAATCCATCTCAAGATCTCATATGTGTGAGAAGTTATATACATCTCAATTCCTCATATTGATGTTATCTCCCACAAATGTGAGAGGAGTCACATCTCTTCATCCACTCTTTCCCATGTTTCCTTTAGGGGACACTTGTCACATTTTCTCTTGCCAAGACATCTTCAAATATTTGTCATAGGACACTAGTATTTGATCCTTCTTCCCCATGCATATTCTCACACATGTGTAAGATGCCTCATTCTTCACCACTAGACTTGGTCAAACAAATTATACCCCATGATCATTCTTTAATCCCTTCCTCTCCTAAATATATCAATTTAGTGATGTCACTTGACATGCTTAGATTAAATTTAGCCTCTTATGAATCATCTACCATTGATCTAAAAATCAAATCACAATCATTCATCCTCCATCCAAAAAGATCTATATAAGAGTGGCTTGCCCCTCTCATTTGATCATTTCTTCATATTATATATGTGTGTTGTCCTTTTAGCCATCACCTTCTATCCTAAAGTCATGCTTCCATTTTTACAAGCAACCTACATTCGATCGCCCATCAACTTCATCCAAGGAGAAAATCAAGAGGGTTGAGAGTTTCGTTTCTCAACATAGGGTGCACTCCTCTTTAACTAAATCCAAGAACTATTGAAAGACAAGGTAAAGTATTATTTCTTTTATTTTAATCTTTGAATTTATTTCTTTGTTTTTTTCGTTATTTTCAATAATCATAAGGAAAAAAGTTTACATGTCTTACAAGAGTGTATCTAAGCCTCACATAACTAGAAAACATATAAAACAACAAATATGTAGTTTTTTTGTGAACTGTCCCCAAAGAGAGGCATACCTTGACATAAAACATGTCAATAGATAAAAATCAAAACTAGAAATAGATAAGGTGCAAATAGGGCACTGATGAATTACATATTTTAAACAACCAAACATAAACCAAAAAAGAAATAGAACAATCATAAGGAAATATGAATAGCATGTCTTAGAAGAGTGTAGAAGCCTTGCAACAAAATAATAATAAAATAAAACAAAAAATCCATGCATCTTTTGTGATTTAATCTTTGTAGATAAAAATCAAAATACCCTAGATAGATAATACACAAGAAAATGGGTTGATCCATTGAATCACATCATTTATACAATCACCGGGTGAAGCCACAATAGTGGTTTACAATTCAAATGAGGAAGGAAAAATCACAAAAAATGACCCCAAGGCAAAAAAAAAATGATTTTAGGGGTTCGTACGAACCTTCTTGTTCGATCGAACCAAAAAGGGGTTCGTTCGAACCAGGGTTCGAGCAAACCCCTTTGAATTTTGGTGACCAAAAAAAATATTACAATGCATGGGAAATGGGTTCGAGCGAACCCCTAGAGGTTCGCTCGAATCCCTATGGGTTCGAACGAACCCCCTTATCCCTAATCCCCCATCTAAGACACAAAAAAACTTTAAATTTTGGCACTTTAGAGCTCGGGTTGAGGATGGAAATGGAGGATTCTTCACAAACCCAACTAGAATCAGGTAGTCCTCAGAACGAGCTATACAATGAATATAATTTTAATATTTTTTGGTTTTATTATGTATGTGTTTTTTTAGTTTTATTAAACATAGGTTTTTCACTGAAAATCAAGCTCTTTGTTTTGCACATGTGGAAAAATAGCAGATTATCAAAATAAATTTTTAAAAAATACGTTGAGGCTGGGTATTGATGTCCTTGATCCATTAAAATAAAAAAATGAATTTCGATCCATACAAAAAAAGTTATGTTGTATACAGTCTGCCTATGTCTGAATTGCAATTGGTTTGACTTTGATATTTGATTAAGGAAAAAATATTCAATAAAAAACTATGAGACCAAATGAAAGTGCTAGATATCATAGTTACAAATCTAAATTCAAAAAAATTAGAATTTTATCCTTCATACGAAAAAAGTTATGTTGTATACGGTGAGCGTCACTTTTTAAAAATGTTGTTTTATGAAAAAACTAGTTTTCATGGGAGATGGAAAAAAAAGTGCAATCTGATTCCAAAACTTTTGAAAAAAATATTTTTAGAATCTACAGACAAAATGTGATGAGACTCTTGTTTGCATCATCTTCAAATTCCTCACGGTTTAGTTGCTATAGGTGCCCGAATATGAAGATTTAGTTAAAAATAATAATTACAGTGTCCAGTTTGACCAAACATTGTAAACCACTATTGTGGGATCACCCCACCACTATTTTTTGAGTCAAGAAATACCAACACATATCTTTTAACAAACCTTATATTTACCTTGCAAACAATGTAAGTTTTTTTATTTTTTAATATTTAAATCTTTTATTAATAATTACCTCACTGAATTTTCAATATTAGAAAACAATTTAAAGTGGAGTTTTAATTCTAATTTTAAAAATATAAATTTATAAATTTAACTAAATAAATTAAAACAAACCAATAAAAATATTAAGAATAGTGATTTCTCTTGAAAAAAATTAGAACAATATATCACCATTAAAGAAAAGAATTCATTGGACACGAATTTCAAGGAAAAGAAAGGATTCGTGGACACAAATTTTACTAGGCATCCCCTACATGTCGGCACAAAAAGCCTTGTAATTATAAATATAATATATGGCAACCATAAACTACAAAAGGCTCTTAAAAAAGGGTCTAGATCATTATATAAAATACATTTAAAAGGGTCCACTCATTGAATCAAGCATCAAATCAAAGGTCGAGGTTTATTTTGCGACTAAACGTCCTACTATATATAATTCATTATCTATTGAGCTTGGAAAGGGCAATCAACGGTTTTTCGCATAACTGAAATCGTCAGGTCACAGAAGATTTGTGAGGTCGAAGAATCATCCTCCAATCCCATCAATGGCGGCTTCTGGTAATTCAAAGGAAGCTTCTAAGAAGACAATGTCTTCACAGTCGTATAAACGGTTGTCTCCTATATCTGAGTTTGAACAGATTACTAGAGGAGCGGATTTGGAAAGCATTCGTGATGGTGGTAACATTGTTGAGCCCAGTTGCAATGGCATAGAAACTACCAGTTCTAGTATCAAAGCAAAGCGAAAGCCTAACCAAGCAAGCTCTGCAAAATGGGAAGCCATAAGGGGAATAATAAAAAAGGATGAAGTCGCCTGTTTCAAGCATTTTGAGATTATAAAGCAAGTAGGAGAGGGCAGTGTAGGGCATATATTCCTGTGTCGCCTTTCGAATACCCCCCATTACTTTGTATTGAAGACCATGAACAGAGTAATTCTTGAAAAGATCAACAAGTTGAAAAGTATTCAGAATGAAATCGAGATACTTGAGATGTTGGACCATCCGTTTCTTCCCACTTTGTATCATTCATTCCAAATAGGCGCCTCTACAGTTGCTATCATGGACTATTGCCCAGGAGGTGACTTGTATGGCCTACAGCGGAAGCAGCCAACAAATTGCTTTTCTGAAGGAGATGCACGGTATGTATACATATCTTTTTTTAAAGATTTTATATCATTCAAAGGTTTATTTTGTTATTTGATATGGTAGTGCAAGTCTATGTTGATATCTGTTTTATTGAGAATTAAGGATTGTGGAGTATTCATTCCACCAAAATTCTACAGGACACGATCCCTTCCTCATTCCTTATTTCATACTTCCAGGGATTTGAACCTTAATCGACAGTGTACTGATAATGCTCAACCAATCTAGTGACAACCCTTTGGTAGATTGTGGATTATTTATCTTCCATCTTTTAAAGTTTATGGTAGTGAAGATCAGATTTACCAACCAACATTGCTTTCTTTTTTTTTTTTTAAGACTGCAGGAATCCGGTAGCCCCCTATAAACTGCAGCGCGTCTGGTAAACATTTTTCACATGACTAGTGATGTTGGCGTGACACATCATCCGGTACCACAAGGATGGGGGAGATTAGACCTCATGACTTCTTTCCTGCAACAGGATGCTTTAGCCAATCGAACTACACCCCATCCCAACATTGCTGTCTTCTTAAGTAATAACTATTTTACATATTCAAAAATAGGAATCTTACACTTTATTGATGTACCTTAAGATCATCACATTTTAGGCGAGATATACACCTAATTATCTTTTAGCATGCATAGTCAATTTCAAGGCCTCTAAACTGTTCAACAAAGCCTGACTATGTGAATTGTTCAGATCAGGTCAACCATGTTAAATTCTTCAAGCTCTAAGTTGCAAAATAACATCAAACCTATTCCACGCCTATAACTATTCTATATTAAACATTTTCTATACATGCAGCTTTTTGCTTAATGGTCAGGCTCAACAGGCTATGTAGCCTGATAAAATCAGCTTAGCTTTTATTCGCTTAAATCTTATTTAAAAATTGTCTGATATATCTATCTGTGTCTTTAACAAGTTTCTTGATATATAGAGATATCTACTTAATTTAATGAGTCCCTGACATGTTTGTTTAATTTGTTAGTCTCTTTGATGTTCTTGATCTTTGCTTAAAGAGAATCAGTCAGTGCAGCATCACTCATAAAATCCCCATCTTCCTCTGGCTTGATTAACAGGTGTCCCCTAGTTTATGTTTTCCATGACCTTGTTCTTAAAAATATAAAATGACAAGGGTATGTCTCTTCTTATACATAGAGATACTTGTTTGAAAGAATTTGCTCTGTATAAATGATCACTTCTGAATTTCTAATGAATATCCATAACAGTTTCTGTTCTTTCTTTATTTTCTATGGAAAATTTGAAGTTCTCAAGTTAATCAAATCTCCTTTTCTAAGTAAGATCTGGGCATATTTTCTCAATACCTGCTATTTTTCTCATAGTACCTTGTGTTAAATGCAATTGCTTGCTTAGTATGATAGTGTTTTCGTATCAGCCTGCCTCATTGTAACTACATATGTTCAACAATTGATTTCAATATGGCGCCTCTCCAAATTATATACTTCAGGTAATTTGTTACATGTGGGATTTATTTCAATGGCTTCAATTTGTGGGTTTTCTTTTTGACATCATAATGTTTTGGATTAATGTTCAGATTAAGAGTTTTACTAATTTATGTTGTCATCACAAAGAAAACTGTTCAAGGGTTTCTAAGTTTTGATAAATGGTTATGCTTTGCATGATACAATCTAGGCTGTTAACTATATCCAAGGCTTAAGTCAATGGTGTACCGCTATGTGTTTTGTTCTTATGCATCACAGGGTTGAAATATAGACTGTACATGAGATGTTCTGGGGTTTGTTTAATGAGGTTAACTATTGCGTTATTAAAACCTTTAGGGTTTCCAAGATGTCATGTTACACAGTATATAATCCAAGTCATTTAGTTTATTAAGTCTATGGCGTGTCCTTGTAGAGAAGAGTTTAAGGTTGATGTTTTCCAAGCTTTCTAAGCTGATAATTATTTCTGTTTCATACGACAGGTTTTATGCTTCAGAGATTCTTATAGCATTAGAATACCTCCACATGCTGGGAATTGTGTACAGAGATCTGAAACCTGAAAACATTTTGATAAAAGAAGATGGGCACATCATTTTAACTGATTTTGATCTAGCCAAGAGGGGCTCATTCAAGCCCACTGTGACCAAATTTCCTCAACCTCTGAGACACTTTTTCGGCAGGCGAGAAAATGAAGACAATATTGAGTGCTCCAAAGAATTTGTTGGATGTTTTTCCTTTGCAGGACTGTTAAAGGGGTTCATAAAACTGAACAAGGTCAATCCCCCAGGCCTTCCAAGCAGTGAAATGTATTCAAGGCCAATTATAAGTGCAATTGCCTCTTTGCCTGAGATGCAGACAGAACCCAAAAGTGTCCGTGCAATGTCAGTGGTGGGTACATATGAATATTTGGCACCAGAGGTTGCAGAGGGCAAACGCCATGGAAGTGCTGTGGACTGGTGGGCTCTTGGAGTCTTGATGTATGAGCTTCTCTATGGAAAAACACCATTTTTGGGTGAGGATGACAAGGATACATCTATGAATATAAGGGAGAAGCCTCCTCCTTTCCCCGAAATTCCCAAGGTGAGTGATGCTGCAAAGGACTTGATCAGCAAGTTATTGACTAAAGAGCCTTCCAAACGCTTGGGATTTGAGCGAGGAGCTTCTGAAATTAAGGAGCACCACTTCTTCGATGGTGTAAACTGGACACTGATCCTTAAGGGCCAACCTCCCATGATTCCTGGGCCATATTATGGTCAGCACGATGATGAACAAGATGATTACTATGGGTTCGACTGAGGGATTGTTTACTTGGGATTTAATGTGGGTTTTTGTGATTTCCATGAACAGCTTTAATGTGTCTAGAAAAATCTGATTACTTTTAAGAAAATTTCAGTATTTTACATGCCAAAAATGAGATGTTTTTATTTCCATGATTATAAAGCTTCAGGATATTGATTCCACGACGTTAATGTTTTTCCTAAGGGTTTGCATATATAATCTAAATTGGCCTGTCCGCCTACATATAGCCATTTACTTGTATTCCATTCCCAAGTGGAAGTAATTATTTATAAGCCCGGTAGTAGTTCTTATTACTAGCACTGCATTTTGAGGAGGTTCAAGGATTAATATGTTAAGAGAGTATTTGTTTGTGTATGGGTGCAAATGGATGTCATATAAATTCTAGTTGTATGTGATTGGATTAAACAATTAATAATAAGCATTAAATAATGGAATGAAATAAATTTAGACAAATCTAGATTTTTTTCATTTTGAAATATTTGCTTATAGATTAAAACATAAAGCAATGCAAATGAAAAAAAAGTTGTCATCAAATTGACAAAACACATTGCAAATGGAAATAGAATGTTCCCATCTGGTTGGAAAATCACTATTTATTTGGCTTTTATGTGATAAGTGAGATTTTGGAGGCTTTCAAACGATAGCTAAAACTTGTTTTCCAACTACTTATGAGACTTGTTTTAGAGTCAAATCTCACACTATATGTAGCTTATTGACTAATAAACTATTTAGTTGTATTCCATTTTGGAATGGATATTTTTTATATGTTGTTTATGTACATTTATCTATGGTATTATATTATGATAGATTTATTAAATCAATTATTTAAGTTTTTAATTTTTAGTATGTCAAGAAGTATAATAATAAGGAATGTAGTGTGATGGTATGAATGTGTTCATTTTAAAATACAACAAATAAAAAATTAATTAAATATAAACAGAGTGAAATAAAATTACTTTTAAATAAATAAAATAAAATATTGTTTAAATAATTTTGAAATAAAATAAGATAGATGTATTTAAGATATCTATGTAGTAACAGAAAAAGTATCCCTTTTCCTTACTTAATTTGGGCATAAGTGATATTGAGTTAACCTAATCGTGCCTTGGTTTAGTGCTATAATATGTTGTACACATTCCCATTAATCTAGGGCCCCCTTTTTGATAAAATGTACTTAAGTTGTACCTTATTTATGGTGTTGTAAATTGTTTTATTACACTTTCACACTTATCTAGGGTTTCATTAATTAATTGTGGTTAATTGAGTTTAATTATCACCTTAAATTCAAATTTAAATCTTCTTAATGACACCTTCCAAAGGATATATCTCGACATTCAATAATCAAATTGCATAACATTTAATTTGGAAGAATCAAGGTCTTAGAAAATGGTGCTAGGACCCATTCGTCTTTAGTGGCGAATGAGTCCTCTCCACATAGGACCCCCCCTTTCTATGCATTTTTGAGGTGGGTTTTTGATGTTCTTTCCACCCCCTAAAGCAAGGTCCTAGAAACTTGTGCTGGGAAACATTCACCTTTAGTGGCGAATGGGTCCTCCTCACATAAGACACCCCTTTTTGAATTTAATTTTGGTGGGATTCTATTGATTTTTCATTCTAGATTTGGTGTTGGCTTGAGTTATTTGAATTTCAAGGTTAATCTCTAGATTTAGTATAAATATAGGGTTAATTCACATAGTTTCATTGAAGATCAAGTGGAGAATAAGTTGGAAGTGAAATTGTCAAAGTTGTCATTCATAGTGAAAGAACACAAAAAGAATGCCACATAATTTGTTATAGGTTTTCGAGAGCTAACAATCGAGGATCTAAGTGTGCAAGAATCAAGGAACAAAACTTAGATCTCATTTTAAGAAACCCTAATAGGGACCCATTCACCACTAAAGGCGAATGGGTCATTTGTGCCCTAAAATTAAGCTTCTTGTAGCAAGGTACACATCATTTTGAGCTCTCAAAACTCCCTTCATAGTTGCTATAATAGTTAGGGCTAGTTTCTAATTGTTATTTGCAACATATCACACACAAAATCACATGATTTAAGGTGGGAATTAGTGATCATTTTGATTTTGGTAAAACCTATTTTCAACATAATAAATCTATATTAATTATTTTATTTTATTTTATTTTATTTTTTTTTGTCAAGGATATATTATATATCTATCGCCATTTCCTAATTATTAGTTCAAGATTAATTTTTTTTTTTTTGGTAGTGCTATACTAGGTGCTGAAATATTTGTATAGATAATATTTATATATATATTTTTTAATTATTATAATATTTTGTTAAATTTTAATGTAAAATTAATTATAAGTTTTTAATTAGAATTAACATTTTAATTAATTGTAAAAATCATTTACTTTTAACCTAGTTCAAAATTAATTGTTGGATTTTCTTAGAAGTAAGCATAAAGGATACAAGTACATATCCCTCTTTAATTCTTTTTTTACATGTAATTTTGGAATTGTAAGAATCCAAAATGCATGGGTCAATATACATGTTGGATAATGATTTGGTAGTCCAATTAAACACCCATGTGGCAAGCTCTTTTCTCTCAACAAGGTTTTCTACATTAAAAGAACTCTTAGTACATATCATTCTTATTTCACTATCATTCCCCCTTTTTTTGTATCCTTCTAACCTATTGATATTTTTCACCATCTATGTAATGCCTCGCCAAAATATATTTTTATTTTTTATTTTTATTTTATAATAAAACCCTATGGATTTTTGGAAATCCGCACCCTCACACAGGGCATTTTATTAAAAAAAGATTTAAACAACATCCATAAGACCAAATTATATATAAATATTAGTATATATACACTATATATATGAATAAATTTAATTATCTCCTCTTCAAATTTGCAAATCAAATTGAGAAAATAATTTTCAAAACAATAATTTGCAGCGAAGAACACAAGTTTTCTTGAAGAAATTTATTTCCAAAAAGAGGGTTAAAATTTGAAACAAAATTTAACATGAAGTTTCCATTATAGATCAGATCTTGAGTTTTCTAGATATGATATTCAACAACAAAACAAATATAAATATATTTCCAAAACAACTAAATTTAAAAGCATGAACTTGGTTTTCTCAAGAGTTTGTGAGGAGATCCAGATGGTGCTCAACTTCCAACTTCAGCTCCACAAATTTTCACAACTTCAATCCAAAACCCACAAAAATGCAAAAAATTCCTCCTCTCCTCTATTTTCACTTTCTCAAACTTGTTGAAAAAACTCATTCAAAATAACCAGATAATAATGAAAATTTTCCAAAATATCCATGCAACAACCATAATCAATTTTCCAAAACAAAAAAAAAAATCTCAAAATATCTCAAAATATCTCTATGTTCAATTTTTGAATTCAAACTTTTCTAAAAATGAAATTTAAATCCTTTTCTTTAATTTTAAATTTCATCTTTTCAATTTTCCATTTTCACACAAAATATCCATAAATTCAAAATGCATAACTTAATTTAATTTAACACCATTAATTTAATTAATCAATAAAATAATTCTAATCCAATATTAAATTATTTTATCAATCAAATTAAACTAACTAATAAATCAAACAACATTTCTAACATCATTACCAAATTAATTTAATCAACCACATAAATATATAAGCCATTTATTTGCATTTTTTTCTAACTTGAAATTTAAATAAAATCAAGGCAAGATGATCAACATAAAAGCAACTTAACCTGACGACACACTATGACTAGGGTGATGAATTGGCACGAAAAACCTAGCTACTATCTCCCAATCGAATGTCGTTGGCAATGGACACACTCAAACCTGTGAAAGCAGGTGGAGTCGATGTCATATACTTGTCAACCTACAAACAAAGAGTATATCCACATGCATATATATGTCATAATTAAAACACACCGTGAAGAAGAAATCACATAATCGTAGGGCGCTTGCAACGAGTGATGCGATACCATCCTTTTCACCAATACAATATTACTAACTGACGTATCTAACATCTTACTTTAATCAAGAGTGTAAAAAATCATTAATTCAATTATCCACTAAGCTAATCCAAAACATGCCATAAAGATAACATATGATTAAAATACTAGCACATCAAAATATAACATTCACGTCGCTTATAGATAGCGATCAAATAGAAGCCGAGTACCAAAGTCAAAGTACAAACATAACACACACATAATAAGGTATTTGAATATCCAGAAACACATCAAAACAACATCACAACACAAGGACACACTGTCCAACCAGAAGGCAAAATAGAGGGGTATTACAATATCAAAATCTTAACACCTACTTGAAGCTATAGGGACAATTATGACTACTTAGGTGACCCATATTAAGGTGTGTAACATTTTTTTTTTATAAGGGTGTGAAAGGGGTTCACCAAAATGAAATGATGAGCTAGGACACCCTTATTTTTCCTAGTTTCATTGGAAACAAGAGATCTCACAAGGATATAATCGACTTTCAACCTTGAGGTGATTCAACTCTATGAGGATGGGGATCTATATTGTTTCCTTATGACAAATAATGATAAAAATGACCGAAATGCACTTTTGGGAGATAAAAATAAAACATCTAATGAAATCAATTATGTGATGTAAAACTTGAAATGTATAAAGAAATTAAGGATAGCACAAACAAAAATAGTAAATTTCAGGTAGATCTAAGAAGGTCAGAATGACATGTATCGGGCTCCAAAAGTGGGTGTTGGGTGTCTTGTAAGGACAAATTTTCCCTAGGGAAAATGGGTCTATGTACAGGGGTCGAAAATCTAATTTCACAGTCCTTTGATCCTAGATCTTAGCCCCCAATTTATCTAGATTCTACTATCGAAATGTCGAGAATAAATTATGTAGATGAGTTTTTGTGGGTTGAAAACTTTGATGAAAACTTTGACAACTTTGCAAAAATGCTCTTTTGATCCAATTTTAGTCTTTCTTCACCTTTAAGTTTGCATACACAAAGAGAGGGACAAATTTTTGTTTTTGGGTGAATAGGGGTTTTCCTTGGTCAAACCCTAGTCTGGTAATTAAACCTTGATAATGAAATAATGACAAATGAAGAAATTTGATGAACGAACAATGCTAATGAATGAACAATGCTATCTCACAACTCACCAAACCCTTAATGGTTTCCCTTATAGGATTGAAGTCTAACACATCTCTCTAAGGAGCTTGATCTTGCTTGAGTTGGCTTGAGTTATTGCTTGATTTGATGTTTGAATGCTTGAAACCTACATCACAATGTTAAATCTAAAACATAATATGAAAACATATGAATCTTGACATGATAATATGATCTTGAATGTTGTTGTAGATGACTAATAAATCTTTTTTCAATGCTCTTGACAATAATAATTACTCATATGATCTATTGATTATGCATGTTCTATTTGAATTGATAAAATAATTATGTATTTATGGGTGTTTATCTAATTTCCTGAAAATTAAATTTCATAAGCTAACATTTGAAACTTGAATTTGAATCACTAAAATGCTACCCAAAACATATAAAAATTTGGGTTTTGGCACTTAAGGACAACCCTTTCGCCCTTAGGTGAATGGGTCCTAGGACCTAAATCAAAGACACATAATTTCCAAGGTGTTTAAATTAATGTTAAAATTTGTCCAATTTGAATTTCCCTTTCGGAAAATGAGAATAATAAGGATTAGGAATACATAATTTAGGAAATTAGAATCTTAATTAAGCTCAATTAATTAATGGGATGCAAACATAGTACGAAAATGTAAAGGAGTACATTTTTCTACACTACAATGTGCAAGGCCACTTAGAAAATTAATATTGGTAAGAGGGGTGATCCATACCCTAACATTGACAAAATTGTCAAATTTTGGCATGGTTATAATTTTTTCAAATTCTCTTTCTTTTTCTCCTTTTCTAAGTTCTCAAAATCAACTTTGTCAATAAGAGATAGTATGTTTTCTTCTACTTTATAGCTAGTATTTCATTCCATTCACAACTTACTTTTGTTTCTATATAAACCCCATCTCTTATTCATAAGGGATGGAGTTTTTTGCATACATAAGCATTGAACCATTTCAAATAATATTTTATCTCCATGATAGGATGAAAATATGATTAGATTTTATTTGCATCTATTTTCCAAAACCTATATATTCCTACTATTAAAATTGGATAACCTTAAGAAGATTCAAAACCTCTCTACAAATAACAATCCTAAAATCCTCATAACTAGGCTCTCCCATCACCCATATAACCCAAGAAGCTAATGCAATATTCCTCACAAATCCCAACTCTCCATCACCCATATAACCCAAGAAGCTAATGCAATCTTCCTCACAAATCCCAATTCTCCCTTTCTATTAAGAAAAGTACCCCAAGGATAGAAGAATAAGATACTATGGGTAAAATCTACACCCTTTGAGGATACACTCATGATGGTTATATAAGAAGCTTCAAAACTTCTTATTTAAGTGAATTCATTTTGAAAATTTGTATTTTTTAGTAATTAGATCACATACTCTTTCCAAAGAACTATAATACTATATTATATTATTTAAATTAATTTATTTACTTTCCTTGCAAATAGATTGAGTTCATTTTAAAATATTTATTGAAAAAATAACAAGAATTGTATCTTAGATTGTGTTTAAGAATAAATATGGGATTTTTATTTGTATTTAGTTAATTAATTCATATTTTAAATTTAGAAAACATAAAAATGAAAGTAGATAAAATATCTCTTGTATGTATTAACAATAGCACATTTAATTGGGATCATTCAAAACATTTAGAAAATAAAAATAAAAATAGAAATTCCCTTGATACCATCACAAAGCATCAAATAAGTATTCAAAAAAAAAATCCAACAAAGAAAAAAACTCTCCAAACATCACCTTTGATTAACATTCCTATCAGTCACTTAATTTTCATGCCAAATATGTCTAGGGATTAAGGAAAATTAAATTGAGTTGGTTTTGGATGAAATATAGGAAAACATAATTTTTTTTAAGGGCACTTGAGAAGAGTATGAGAAATGATAGATAAGGGAAGAGTCTTTCATAAGAGAGGACACCTTTTGGATAGAGTTCATTTCATTAATTATATACTTGGAACAAGAATATTATAATGAGTTAATATTAATGCACTATCACTCGCCTAACTCCCCAAGTTCAAAAAGATGGTAAACAATTCATATTTTCGTTACTTGATTTAATTTTTCAACAATAAAAAGAGCAATTAGATTCTGGATATTAAGAAAAAAGTGTAATATAATGTGTCATTATGAGTCTATATCAACACTTTTATGGTTAGGTAGATTAGAATATAGCATATTTTGTGAACCTAATTTAAAGAAAATTCCTTTGGGAAAATTTTCAATCCTATATTTCTTTCATCCAACTTTTTAATATTACCCCTCTTTGCATCTATTTATTTTGTGGTACTTATGATTCTCTTGATTTTTTTCACATTGACAACACAACATGGACATGGTATCATTTTTAAAACTATTCCTCCATCATTTGGCCAATACATCCATGATTATCCTTTGGCACCTATTTCAAATAGGTGTGATTATGAAGACATTGAATTAGATGAAGGAAAATAGATATTACACAACTATACCACTTCGATCTACCTAGTTGAGAGAACATATATTGTGCTTCAACCAAAAATAAATAAAAGTAGAATTTGAGGATCCTTGTTCAATAAAAAATTCATGAACAAGGTCATCCCATGAAAAACTATAGATATGTGTCCACCTAAATCAAGCAAGTGCACACTCAAATTGTGAGATTGAGAAAAAAAGAATGTAATGAAAATTGATTGATTAGAAGTGTATGAAGTCCTCAATGAGGAAGATGTACACATAGTATAATGAATTTGAGTCACTATCAGAGTGCTCAACTCAAGGTGGAAAGGATTCCCCACTAAGTGAAAAATGAGAAGCGACACACATCCTTGAAGAGTTCAACTAGCTATTCAAATGATGCATCAACACATAAAGTGGCCTAACAAATAAAGTATAAATAAAACAATAAACAATAATTATTCTACTCTAATAATTGGGAATATGGAAGAAAACTAAAGGGGGGCCCAACTACTTCCCTATGTCAACTTCTGTACTTGCAACATAAGTAATGAGGCCTTCATGCCTCCCTAGTTGTCATTATGCAACATGAAAATATTTAATCAACCAAGTGGGAAACCTTTCATGAAAAATCTATTATTCCCCTAATATTTGAACCAAACAAAAAGAGGTTGTCCCACCTTTTGGGAGATGGAACCTAGAAATAAGGACCTATTTCAATCTTGGTTCATTCAAGGAAACCCTAGAGATCCCTCAATCAAGAGACTCAATTGAGGGATGCTCTACAAGGTAGGTTTCCTTGGGTGTGATTAAAGAAAAAATGGGGTTCACCACCAAACAAAGGACTGGAAAGAAGGAAATTTAAATGATATGCAAATCTAGCTATGTAACTTGGAATGCGAAGCTAAAAATCATAATAATGAACTAAGAATGAACAGAGGGGAACTTCAAAAATTTAAGATGGTTGCAGCAAGGTATGCAATCTTGAAATTATGAATTTTTATGCACACTAGGACTCATATGCTAGTTGGGGCAATTTAGTCCTAGTACAGGGTTTCATGCTAAATCTGAAATCTGCAACTAGTAAACTAAGATCTATAGAAAAAGTATGAAAACTAGTATAGTAGGAATCATACATCCTAGGTGGTGATTTAGCCCCATTATTAGGGTTTGTTCAAAAATCTAATATCCTCTAGTGATATTTATTATCTTTTATCCTCTTTAATCTCTAGATATGAAACTCTGAATTATGGCCTGTGGGTGACTTTCCGTGAAGATGAAAAATTTGTGACAACTTATTCAATATTTCAAATTAGTCTTCAAAGGATCTTCTTGAGTAAAAAAACCCTAGATCTGCAATAAAACATGTAGAGAAGAGAAAAATGTTGTTTTGTTAGTGGGTAGAGGCTTTCCTTGTTCAAACCTTGTTTTGTTAATCAAACCTTGAAATAAAATAAAATAGAATGAGGGAATGATGAATGAAAAATATGCAATGTTGCAACTCACCAAACCCTTGGAACAAAGGCTAGAATATATATATTTTTAATATGGCTAGCATGAATGTAGATCTTGAATTGAATGCTTGCTCGAATCATAAGAACCTACATCACAAATGTTAGCTAAAAAAAAACATGTTGCATGATGACTTTGACATGATGCTTGAATCTTGAATGTAGCTCCAAAATACTTTATAATTAGCTCTTAAATTCTCTTGAAGGCTCTTGCAAACTCTCTTGATCATAAATTCACTATAATGCTTGAATACTTGAATTGCTAGGAAAAAATATGTGAAATAAACTTGTATTTATACTTGTTTATGCCAAATTTCTTGAAATTACAACACTACAAGCCGACATCAAATACAGGTTAGTAAAATACCACCAGTAATTGAATTTAAAATAGGTTCGAGCTAAAGTGGTACTCATTTTCCGTTTGGGGTGTATGAGTCTCAATAGGCTAAGATCAGGACAAAAATTTCAAGGAAAGTTAAGTTTAATGCCAAATTCAAGATCAGGCCCTGAAACCTAGGTGAGTTCCATACACCCAAGGTGGTGTATGAGTCCCAAATCACTAAATCTGAGAACATAATCCAAGAACATTAAATTATGATTGGACACTTGATATGTGTCAGGATTATCCTCAGAAAAATGCATTTAATAATGCTCGTGGATGCAAATAGGACCAAATAAGGTATAAAGAAGCCTAATTTTAGTTACAGGGAGGGCCCAAACAAGTGTGAAAATGTAAAGGGATAAATTTTTCTATTCTACAATCTTATAGGTGTATAGGGTTAATATTAGTTGGCTTGAGGATACATTAACTCTTAATTGAGTGATATGATCATTAGTATAATCATATGTACATATATGGTTATACAATCTTATGTATTTGAAGAATCGTAAATTATCACCCCTGAAAATTTCACACTATGTTTTTCTCCCCCTAAATTATTAAGCCTAATTGATCCCCAAATTTCCTAAATTATGTATTATAAGGCCTAATTTTTTGCTAGGACTAGAATTCCATCGGGCGTCTAAGTCCCCCTATATTGCTAAGATCCAAATTTGAATATGTTAGTGTTATTATTTTAACAATTAAAATTCAAATTGCAAATATTGGCTACCAAGATCTAATTTATGAGAAATTGAATAAATGCCTATGAATACATAATTATTGCATCATTTGAAATCTATCTATAATTAACAAACAAAAGGTGAATATCAAGAGCAACATTTTAGTGATTCACTGCAAAAATTCAAGATCCAAACATCATGTAAAATCCTATGTGATTTTATGCATGTTTATGTTATCATTGTTTGTGAAGGCTAACCTTTTTTGTAGGTCTCGAAGAAATTCAAACATTCAAGCAAGAAATATCCAAGACCTTGAAGTGATGTGCATGACATCAGTCCTTCAAGAAAGCCATTGAAGCATGGTGATTTGCAAAACTTTGTTGATTCATCATTCCTTCCTATAATTTATCCTTTATATCATTGACATTGTGATTGTGGAAGTGGAAACACTAACATGGGGTTTGACTAAGGAAAGCCCCTAAATGGCACACCATTTCTTCTCTCCTTGAGTGTGTAGAGTTCAGGGTTCGAGAGGATTGAAGGAAGCATGAAGATAATTTATTCATTGTTGCATTCATAGCCCTACACCTTTTCAACTAATGAAAACTCACCTACAAAATAATTTGACAACAATATGATAGGTTTGTAAGAGGAAACAAGGATATCATATTTGACATCAGAGGACTGCAATTTTATTTTCAAGAAATGCATACAAGGAGCCAAATGCCCTTGGTTGACTTTATCCTCATATTCAGACCAACAACAAACTTTCAGCGTAGGTACACAACACTCTGTCCTTCCTAGATTTGACTATAAATCTTTGTCACAATCTATCATTATCAGAAGCTTGTATTTTTCATATTAGGGAACATAGTCTAAATAGGTTAATCAAAGAAAATTAATTCCAATCCATTCCAAGAGTCAAAAAGTTACAAATCCAAGTTTGATTATCTCACTTACATGGTTGAAAGTCAATATAAACACCTTATTGATCTCCATCTTAATGAAACACTAGAAAAATACACCTCATCCCCACAAATTTGAATCCTAAGTTTTAGACATTAAAGCTAGGGTTCTATTTTTCTTTAGTTGATTTTGGTGAACTTGACCTATTAACATTATATACCTTTTGATTTACCCTAAATCTAAGTTTTTCATTAATTTTTTTTGCATTTCTCATTTATGGTTTCATTTTTGCATCATAAAAGACATAAAAATTTGAAAAAATTACATATCATATTACATCATACTTTGCATTAAGGTTTATTTCAGCCATTTAGGTCATATCTACATTCAAAATTGCATTCAAAATCAACATTTTTTCTTCAAACACTGTTACACATTTGCATTTGAATCACATTGTATTCTTTTTTTAAAATAAAGATGGAAAAGCCACAAAATATTATTATTGAATAATAAGAGTATTACATTCAAAGAGAAGTTGAGGAATGAGACCCTTACGAATCGAAACCAAAATTGATTCAGAGATAGCCTTCATATACAACTATAATCAACTTGGTTAAGAAGGAACAAAATTATCCCTAGGGAACCATGTACAAAGAGTTCAAAAAATTCAAAGTAGAAGAAAGAGCTAGACCCTGGGAGACATGGAGAGGCCGAAGCACAAAAACCTTAAAGCGCTGATGAACTTTACAAGCTAGGAGAGGATGTCGGATCTAGAAGATAAAAAAACCTTAGCAACTAAAGGATGAGAACCCACACTAACCTCCAAGGAAGAGAAAGAACCAAGGAGGAGCTTTTGGCCACAAGATTAAGAAAAATATCAACCACAACATTAGCATAAACCCATCAAAGAAAGAAGAAACCCAAAGATAACCATGAGAGATCATATTGCCAGAGAAACCAAAAAATAATTAAAGGAGTGAAGTGGCATTCTCAAGTGGAGCTTTCTTTAGATGATGCAATATCCGTGGGAGGCGAAAAGTGAGGTTCCTCATGCTGCTCTATAAGAGCATGTCTAATGAGGAGATTCACTACATTATATAGTTCTTGAATGGGGTTGCATATAGAATTACCATAGCATAACCTAAGGCTCATAAGTATTGCATTAAATTTATGAGGTAAAACCATCAATAACACCATGTGCCATAGCACAAATAATCATGGAAAGGCATCTATCCATTAAGACATGTTGTTTGCAAATGATTCCTCCAACCAAATTAGAAACTTACAATATACCATAGCCTTCTAAAGATGATTGAAGAGAGGAAATAGGACATACATGTGGGAGTAAATAAGAGCTTGCAATAAACTTTACCATTTCAATGGACCACAACACATCCATGAGGTTAGAAATAAACTATGATGTCATCTCCTATGGAAGTTTCATGGTGTGTAGGTCCATCCAATCAAAGCCTAAAACCACTTGTATTGCATCCTTCACCTACTTGCATTCGAATGAGAATTGCCTTCTCAATTTTTCCTCTGTGATTGGAGAATTATCATGGATTTCATGATATCTAGGCAGAACAAACACTCTGAATAGCCTATCCAAATCCATCATAGAAACTAGAAGAAGCGAAAATCACGAAAAGAGGAGCCAATTACCAGAAAAGCAATATGAGTTCCAAATAACCAGAAGGCCATTTAAAGAAAATTTGAATAGTCTAATATTGAGAAAATTATGGAGAAATATTGAATTTCAGAACTATTTGCGCATAGAAATAGAAACTTTGAATAGTCTAATTGAACCAACAAATTTATGTTTTGGGTAAAGGTAAAGGAATGGGGGTCTCTTCCACTTTCAGGGTTTTTCACCTAGAAGGAAAGAGAAGGGTAAGTGCACCAAGATGGTTCCCAAAAAGGGGACTTAAGTGGACAGCTTTTTCCTAAAATCCAGAAATACTGACCTTGGATGTGAAATTGAGGATACTTAGACTCAAATTTTTTGAGATGGAGCAAAAAGAAGGATTCAAGTGCTCCAAGTCTACTTTCTAAACTACTAATTTATTTTGAAAATGATTGAGATTAAGAGGTTCAAACAAGGGATGTACACAAATTGGTGTTGTTTTTGTTAGAAAAACATAACATAGCAACTCTTGTACGACCCTCATACAGTGAATTTTTTTTTAGTATTTTTAAAATCGCAACGGTCAGAAGTTAGCTAATAGTAAGTAGTTGATGCATGATTTTTCTGATAATTTTTTAATGAATATTTGATTTTTTACTAATTTGTGAAGTGGACATATCCTGGAAATAGAATTTTGGCCGTGCTACCCCTACAAATTTTGGAAACTAATTGATTTGTTTTTTTTTTAATTTTTTAATTTTGTAGAATGGAGTCTAGTTTCTGAAAATGTAATTTATTTGAAAAATTGATGAACGGTTAATTTATAACGAAAAAAATACCAAACACTGTTTTTTGGAAAAAAAAAGACATACAGATAAAATAAATTATGGATGAAAGACTTAACATTTTCAGAAAGTGAAAAAAATTACATCGTTGGATAGCTAAGAGATAACCCAACATTACCCATGTGCTCGATTTTTTCGATATTGAATTACGTGCAATCCTGATGGCAAGCACGAACTCGATTATGAGAAATATGGTGGATTTTTTAAAAACACGTCTCTGGTCGTTGGGAATGCCCTCCAAACCTTTGGGTTGGAATTCCAAGGCAATACCAAGCTTAAATTTCAGTAATTCTCAAAGCAAGATATAACGTGCTCACGTTATATCTCACTTTGACATGGATTTTGCTTCTACGGGGAACATGTCTACTAGCCCATAACGCGAGTGCGTTATAACGTGCTCGCGTTATGTCTTACTTTATCCTAAATGCTAATATATTAATGTATGATGATATATTTTTATGTACATGTATGTATGTATGCTTGTATGGATGTAAGATTATATGTACAAATGTATTATGCTTGTATGTATGCCTTTAGACGAAGGGAGAATTTAGAGAGAGTCTAGAGAGATGGAGAGGGGGTCGAAGTGAGAGTTTAAGAGAGAGGGAGTGGGAGAGAAGGGGTTGGATTGAGGGGGACTTAGCTAGGTAGGGTGGGAGGGATAGAGGGAGGGAGAGAGAGGGGGCGGGTGGGAGCAATAGAGGGAGGGAGAGAGAGAGAGGGGGGTCGGAGAGAGAGAATTGAGGGAGAGGGAGAGGGAGAGAGAGAGAGAGAGAGAGAGAGAAAGAGAAAGAGAGGGTTATGTAGGTAGGTTGCGAAAGGGAGAGACTTGAGAGTGTGAGAGGGAGAGACTTGAGAGGTAGGTAGTGAGAGGGAGTGTGAGAGAGAGGGAGTGAGAGAGGGTGGTATGGATTGATTGAACGAGAGGTACGCAGAAAGAGGGAGATGGTAGATAGAGACAATTAGAGAGGGTGGGAGGGAGGGAAGGAGGGAGAGGTGAGATGTATATATAGAGAGAAAGTGATAGGGGTTGAGGGTATAGGGTTGAGGGATTAGGATTTCTAGGTATTAGGGTTTAAGGTTTGAGGGTTGATGGAATAGGTTTGATGGTAGAGGGTATTTGGTTGAGGGTATAGAGAAGGTTTAAGGTTTAAGCGTTTAGGGTTGAAGGGTTTGGGGTTAAGGGTTTAGGTTAAGGGTTTACTTGGTTGAGGGTAGAGGGTTTAGGGTATAGTTTTGAGGGTATATGGTTGAAGGATTAGGTTCAGGGTCCAATGTAAGGGGTAGAGGGTTTAGGGTTTAAGGATTGAGGGTTGAGGGTTGAGAATTGAGGGATGAGTGTTTAATGTATAGGGTAAAGGGTAGAGGGTTTAAGGGTTGAGGGTTGAAGATTGAGGGTTTAAGGTATAAGGTCGGGGGATTAGGGTTGAGGGTCCAATATATAGGGTAGAGATTATAGGGGTTGAGAGATTAAGGGTTGAGGGAATAGGGTTTAGGGTAGAGAGTATTGGGTTGATGGTAGAGGTTAGAGGGTAGAGGGTAAAGGGTTTAACAGATTAGGGTTTAAGAGGTTAGGGTTGAGGGTCAAGGGTTTAGGGTTGAGTGTTTAAGGGTTTAAAAGTTGAGGGTTTAAGGGTTAAGAGGGTTGAGGGATTAGGGTTGAGAGTCTACTAAGTGGGTTTGAGGGTTGGGGGATTAGGGTTGAGGGTAGAGGGTATATAATTGGCAGTAGAGGGTAGAGGGTTTATGGGTTAGGGTTTAAGGGTTTATGGTTTAGGGATGAGGGATTAATAAGTTATAGAGTAGAGGCTATAAGAGTTGAGGGATTAGGGTTTAAGGGTTGAGGGTTGAGGGATTCAGAGGGTATAGGGGTTGAGGGATTAAGGTTAAGGGTTGAGGGATTATGGTTTAAGGGTTGAGGGATTAAGAGGGTATAGAGTTGAGGATTAGGGTTTAGGGTTGAAATTGAGGGTTGAGGGATTAAAAGGTATAGGGTTGAGAGTGGGGTTTAAGGGTTAAGGGATTAAGAGGGTATAGGGGTTGAGGGATTAGGGTTTAAGGGTTGAGGGTTGAGGGTTGAGGGATTAAGAAGGTATAGGGGTTGAGGGATTAGGGTTTAAGGGTTGAGGGTTGAGTGATTAAGAGGGTTGAGGGATTAAGAGGGTTTAGCAATTGAGGGATTAGGGTTTAAGGGTTGAGAATTGAGGGTTGGGGGATATAGAGGGTATAGGGGTTGAGGGATTAGGGTTTAAGGGTTGAGGGTTGAGGGATTAGGGTTTAGGGGTTGAGGGTTGAGGGATTAAGAGGGTATAGTGGTTGAGGGAATAGGTTTTAAGGGTTGAGGGTTGAGGGTTGAGGGATTAAGAGGGTATAGGGATTGAGGGATTAGGGTTTAAGGGTTGAGGATTGAGGGTTGAGGGATTATGAGGGTATAGGGGTTTAGGGATTAGGGTTCAAGGGTTGAGGGATTAGGGTTTAAGGGTTGAGTGATTAAGAGGGTATAGGGGTTGAGGGATTAGGGTTTAAGGGTTGAGGGTTGAGGGATTAAGAGGGTATAACGATTAAGGGATTAGGGTTTAAGGGTTGAGAATTGAGGGTTGGGGGATATAGAAGGTATAGGGGTTGAGGGATTAGGGTTTAAGGGTTTGAGGTTTTAGGGTTTAGGGTTTAGGGTTTAGGGTTTAGGGTCTCCCCTTCTCCTACTCTCTCCCACTCTCCCACTCTCCCCCTCTCTTCCTCCCACTCTCTCAGAAACTCCTATACTATCAAAAATACATTAAGAAAACCTAATTTCACATAACATGCTCGCATTATAATGCGAGCGCGTTTTGTAGTCCACTAAAACGGGAAAAAAAACAATATACCCATGATTTGAAGGCCCACAGTTTGCATATTCCCCTAGGTCTACGTGTGCTTCGACAAAAAATATATTTTTGATGATGTTGTGAAGTGTGCAAGCATATTTTTCACTTTCCATCACCTTTTCCATGATCTTTTTACCACCTTTGCATGAAATAGCAGAGTTTCAACGTTGAAAGACATATAATATCAATTGAAGTTTGAATTCCATTGAAAAATGATATAGAATTGAAGTGTGGAAGGGAACAAGCTTTTGAATAAGTCAAATTGTTGTGGAGTTTTAAGAAAGAAGAATCTAAGGCTACATAATTGGGTTGAACTCCTCCATTTGAATGTCTGGTTTTTAAGGTATGTGAAGTCTTTACAAATTTTCTTTCATTCTATTATGGCTTGCTTTCATTTTGGTTTGATATTATAACCTAAGGTTGTTAATGCACATTTTAAATTATCAAATTATATACACAATTATTTACACTTTCCAATTACCATTTTACACTTGCCAATTATAGAAATTCAGAACCATTCACCAAAATTCATCCTTTAAGACAACTCCAAGCCTCTCCCATTCCTCTAAAGGGTCCAAACACCTTCCAATACCTCTGCACAAACTGATGCAGTATAAAGGAAGAAATCAACACCTTTCTTGACACACTTATTCAACTATATTTCCCTTCACAAAACATTTGATTCGTGAAAAGACAATTAGGTCTCAAAACAAGATAATTTCTAGGACTTAGGACCTTACCCGCTCAACTAGGCTTCCAATACAAAAACCCCCATTTTTCAATGCAAAGAGGGAGGTTTTATAGAAACTCCTATACCCGGGCCTTCCATGACTATTCCAAAGCATCAAACATCTTCAAAATACCCTGCACAAGGTCAAAAGTTCATTACATAGACCAGTCCTTCAACAATTGATGGGGAGTATTATCTTGCAAGAGAAATCTTGCTCTTCCCAAGACCTATTCTTTGGTATTCCTCTCTACCCTACTCAGGGATCCCTCCTAAACCCCTCTCACCTCATAAGACTCTCCACCAATTTCAAATTCTTCACCATTGCTCTCAATTCACCACTAAGTTTCCCTGGGCTCCACACTGACCCAAAGTGTCCTAACCACTCGAGGGGCTATGAAAGGGTATTCTCACTATCCCCTTGCTGATTTTTGTCCTCAATGATCCATCTCATAGTATTCTTTCACCTTGTACCCATCGCTTTCTTGAAAAACCCAATTTTAGGCCTTGTAGCCTTTTGCCCAATTAAGCCTCCTAGAACCCGTGATCTTGGATTTTTTCAAAAATGGTCTTAACAACCCCCAAATATTTTTATAGATTATTTCTATTGGTACCCTAGGCTTCAAGATTTACTAGTTTTTTAGTCCCTTTGGCATTCGTACATAGGACTGTCCTCATACCCCCTATTTTCAAGGGTTTCAAGGTTCTGGCTCCTTTTTCTAGCTTTGAGGGCTTCAATGACCTCCTCAACTCTCCTCCTTGCACAAAAATTTCTGGAATACATGTGGCCACACTCTCTTTCTCTTTATTGGCACAAACCGGTCCATTTAGCAACTTTCTTTACTGCTGTCCTCTCCAAGCCACTAGCCAAAATGCACTTGCAGTCGCCTAGTTCTTGATGAATTCACCATCTCCCCTGCAAACCAAGACACCACACACCATATGTACACTTTAAAATCAGTCCCCTACTTGATTCCAAGTGGCCATGGTAGCCTTGCCATGGAAATTCAAGTGGGGATCATTATTTTCCAAAAACTGGCCTAAACCGGCTATGAGACCAAAAACTCTAAAAACTTGCAAAACATAAAGAAATTGAGATAAATGGATAATATAATGCTTCAAACAGTAATTAAGTGACACAATTGAAAGACTCGAAGCATTAGACAGGTCCTTTCAATCCATTCTTGATTGGATGAAGGCACAAAAATAGAATTTCAATGAAATTTGCACTCTTCCAACTCACAAATTCCCCTTCCAAAATTCAAAATCGTACAATAGCTTTCCCACATGCTCAATTAGGGTTTTTATGATCTTATATACCTCTCTCCCATGTGCTAGGACCCTTGGGTTGGGCTTAGAGAATCAATAATGCTCTTTTCCCACTTTTAGGACAAATTGCCAAGTCTACATGGACTAATTTGCCCAATTTCATCATTCAGGATTCTCCAAACTTCAAGGCTCTAGACTACCCTAAGTTTGAATTAACTCACACATCAAAAACACTATTGGGACTTTACATCATAGTCCTTATTCCCTTGGTGGTTGGCTAGAACCATCAACAATAAAAGACTACTTTTGTACAAGATGATTGTAAGTATTATTTAAATGAAGCCTTCAATGACATATATTTTTCAATTATCTTGAATGGATACATTTTTTAGGAACTAATATTCATCTCATTACCATGGTATAGATAAAATTATCCGCCATGCCAAAGAAAAAGACAAAGAGGAAAATAACAGACGAAGAGAATGAAACCTTGAAAGAAAAGGAGAGAGTTCGGGTGGCAGCATATCGTGAAAAGAAGAAATTGGAAATGATTGATGAAAACAAACCGATTGTAGAGAAGCCTCAACCATCAAAAAGAGAATGGGAATCGGCAGCACAAAAGGCATGAATGCGAAAGCATTGTCGTAAGACAGATTCAGATACCGTAGTTGGAGACACACCCTCTACAACAAGTGAATATGAAGGGACACCATTAAGCACAAGAAAATATGGAGGGACACCATCTAGCACAAGTGAATATGGAAGGAAACCATCTACTACAAGTGAATATGGAGGGACACCATTTACCGCAAGTGAATATTGTTGGACACCATCCAACACATCTCAAGTTGAGAGTACATCATCACTCCAAATTGATGAAGAAGGTATGCCATCATTCCCATGTGAACCTCAAGGTATGTCTTCTTCTCCACCCTCGATCAAAGGTATGCAATCTAGCCCACCTCAATTAAATATTGATGAAATTCCTAATGTTGAGATGTATGTACCTAAGAGATTACCACCAAGAATTTTGCATAGAAAACCAAAGTATTTGATTAATATTGATGATGAGATTTTGCAGCACATGGAAGGTAAGATTTCAACACGCACTTGTAGAAGATATGTTGATAAGATTTGGGAATGATTCTTTGAAAGGCTAAATGAGACTGCAAGATGTCAACTATTTGTTGAAATGATGCGGGGTGTAAAGTATAGGAACACCATGAAGACTCTTGGGTTGAGAACATCGAATGCATCGAGTGAAGACACTATTGTGAAGAATCTAATAGATGCTTATGAGAGTGTGGGTAAGACCTCACACTCAAAGGATAGTAATATCACCCGACATGTCATTACATTGACTTTGGTAAGTTTTCAAACAAAGAGAGCTTGCCTAATTAGAAAGACTAGTGAAAAAATGGGAATCAATAGAAAAACTTTATCAAGAGCCATTCAAAGGCGGCAAAGAATTGAGGGAAATGATACAAATGAATTATGGGAATTCTTGGGGAGACTGTCATGAAAAGATAAAGAAGTTGTCGAAAAGAATTGAAGAGTATTGGAAGAATAACACAAGGCCATCTCCAAATCAAAGGGATGTGGTAATAAGGAGAATCGGTAGTCGGAATCATGAGCCACATCCAAAATATTTTTTGGATATGACTCAAACCCAATTTTTTCGAAAATTTGAAAATGATTATCCTCAAATTAGTATTTCTCAAAGATTTTTTGATCTGCTTAAACCTTTTTATGTCAAGATAAATCACACACACACTACTTGTTGTTGTAGACTACATATTGAATTTTCTAACCATTACGATGTTTATCGATCTATATGTTTAGATTTGCATACTAACGATGTTTTGCAGGATTGTGGTATAGAAGCCCCACCAAAATTTTCAAGAGAGTTCTTATCAAAAAATATATGTCAAATAGAGGATGGCCAGATATTCTATAGGACAACATGCTTGGATGGTTCATGCGAGCGTTGTGATGGCTTCCAGTGTATGCTAGTATGTCAACATTTGGAAAGCATAGATGAGGTGGGATAAAAACTAGTAGAGTTTAAGAAGTATAAAATAGTGGCATATGCTACAAAAGATGGGTCTCAAGCAAAAAGGTGTGATTTGGTTATTGAGAAGATTCTAGTGTACAGATTTATGACCACATATCGTGACAGTATACTATCTCAGTATGCAATGCATACCCATAGAGCCCGATGGTTGGACACGCAGTTCAAGCTATGCAAGGAAACCTTTCCAGTTGGAAGCATAGTATCAGTGGTTGACTTTGGAGAGAAATACACTCTACAACCACAACATGAGGTGCAGTCACAATATTACAACTCTACACAAGTTTCGATATTTGTGCACATAACATTCATTCATGCATCTGATAGTACAGATGAGCAAAGGAAGGTATTGAGGGAGTACCACTTTTACATTAGTGATGATCGCACACATTCTCCAGAGTTCGTGCAAGGTTGATTCCAGATGTTCTACAGTGGTTTGGCTCAGAGGGGCATAGAATACGATCAACATATAATATGGTCTGATAACTATGCAACACAGTTCAAGAACTCACACATGTTCTACTGGTTGTGCAGGATGCATGTCATTACAGGTGTTCAACATATGTGGAACTTTTGTGAGGCTGGACATGGAAAGGGGGAGCATGATGGTGTAGGAGTATGCATGAAAAGAGCATTAGCACGAGAAGAGTTAAAGTATAAAGACAGTGCAAAGTTGACAGATGAAAAATCAATCGTCGAGTGGTGTAATGCTTTGATGGGTCCAGGTAATGAAGGTACGTCTTCAGTTCATAGATTTTTTTGGTTGATGGATGATACTAACATTGCACCATATGAAGACTGTTGTACACTAATAGGATCGAGTGAGGTACACTCTTTCCTTAGCTCAAATACAGGTTCATGGAGTATCGATACATGAAAGATGGCATGCTTTTGTTCTTCATGTACAATGCGAGACTGAAATGATTGTGAGTCAGGGGAGTGGGTTGACAAATGGTTCACAAGTTATCTTATCCCACTTCACACATATCACCCTCCGATGACATTGGAACTAACACAAATAGAATCATTGGTCGACTTTGACCACATATCAGATCTAGTTCAATGAGGTGATATATCTACTTTCTTAGTTTTTGAAATTCCATATCGTTAGTTCTTACTTTGTACTATATTCATAATATTGAAAAATTTCAAGAGATTTTTTGCACATATCAATGCAGGGCATGTTTATGCAGTTATTGCAGATGAAGACAATGAAGAGGGAACAAACTATTACTTGTGTCATTGTGTTGAGACCAAAAATAAATTGGAGGCCCCGGTTATAGATGGAGAAAACATTGAATACCCTACAGGCTCAGTTGTGGTCATTGGAACATGGCTTAGAGGGTATCCACATTCAACTGTTAAACATTGGCTATTTCAGGACTTTGACATGCATCGTAAGATTCTTCATTACTCAAACCTTTTCGTGGCATCCAATGTTCATTTGACCAAATATGGGGGTAGACCTTTGAACAAGACATTATGGAAGGTCCGTGAGTCTGACCATGAGGCAATACTTGACACAATAAAGAGTAGAGCAGACCCGAATGGTTCATTGGATTAATTTGTAAGTATATGCACATTGGTTCTTATTAATTTATACTTCTATGCACATTAATTTGTTTGATGCCAATGCTATCATCTTGTTTTACAGTGATTGGTGTCCCCTTGTAAAAAATGCAGATGTATGAGCCATTGAAGAGAATTTCAACGAGAAAAGCAATGCAACATCCTTATTTTGATGCCTGCATGCAACATTTGTAAGTGCCTTCCATCTATTTTTATTTCATTTCCATTTTGGATGCTCTTTAATTTTCTATTTTACTTTGCGTATTTGTAAGTAAACTACTAAGGGTTGATTGATATTTTGTTGCAGAAAATGCTGATTTAAGAGCCATCAAAGAGAATGTCAACCAGAAAAGCAATGCAACATTTGTAAGTGCCTTCCATCTATTTTTATTTCATTTCCATTTTGGATGCTCTTTCTTTTTCTCTTTTACTTTGTGTATTTATAAGTAAACTACTAAGGGTTGATTGATCTTTCGTTGCAGAAAATGCTGATTTAAGAGCCATTGAAGAGAATGTCAACCGGAAAAGCAATGCAACATTCTTATTTTGATGCCTACATGCAACATCTATAAGTGCCTTCCATCTATTTTTATTTCATTTCCATTTTAGATGCTCTTTCTTTTTTTCTTTTACTTTGCGTATTTGTAAGTAAACTACTAAGGGTTGATAGATCTTTCGTTGCATAAAATGCTAATTTAAGAGCCATTATCAAAAATTTTAGCCAAAAAAGCAATGCAATATACTTATTTTGATGATTTTGACAAATCTCAATTTTGATTTCAATCCATTATAAGAGATCATGTGAAGCTTAGTGAGGGAATCTCAAGTTACTCATTTGAAGTTAACCTCAAGATGAGCACCTATGATGTAGACATTTAAAGAGAATCTTGAATGTATGAGTGACATTGTAAAAGATCTGAGAGAACGAAGTGCCAGAGGAATTGTAACAAGATTTAATTACATAATGAGATATACTCAAATATTTTAAGGTTGAAGTTCATGTTTGGTGTAGTAGCACCTTGTTCTGTAAATGCCTTGAGTAGCAAAATATGCAAACTTTGAATTTTGAAATGTAAACAATGTGAAAAAGGTCATATAAAGCTCATGTAAACAATTTGTACACATTTTTTTGCAACTCGTGTGACCAAGCGGACTATTCCAACATGTCTGAATAGGTATGTTTATGGTAGGCATGGTCCTCTTTCACACCGAAACATGTGGAATCGCTCCGAGCTATGTTCCACCAGATCGATCCCTTACGGGTCCAAAGTGCAAAATATCTGCAAACTTCAACATGCTATTACTTGGATATCGTGACATTTAAAAAATTATCATTTGGTCCTACAAAAAGGCATTGGACCCCTCTAGAAAAACCTCTCTCGATTTTGGCTATCTTGGAGTGGTTTTCTCGTGGCGGCGGATTTTCACTTGATGGAAAACGTGTCAAATTCAAGTTGTGCAAAGTTACAAAGTAGTGCAACTTTCGCTCTGCAACTTGTGTGGCCAAGCGGATTGTTCCAACATGTCCAAATATGTATGTTTATGGTAGGCATGGTTCTCTTTCACACTGAAACACGTGGAATCTCTCCGAGCTATGTTCCACTGGATCGATCCCTTAAGGGTCCAAAGTGCAAAATAGCTGCAAACTTCAACATGCTATTACTTGGATACCGTGACACTTAGAAACTTCTCATCTAATCCTATAGGATTGTGTTGAGCTTTTCTAAAAAAAACTCTCTCAGTTTTGGCTATCTTGGAGTGGTTTTCTCGTGGCAGCAGATTTTCACTTAATTGAAAACGTGTCAAATTCAAGCTGTGCAAAGTTGCAAAGTGGTGCAACTTTCGCTCTGCAACTCGTGTGACCAAGCGGATTTTTCCAACACATCTGAATAGGTATGTTTATGGTAGGCATGGTCCTCTTTTGCACTGAAACACGTGGATTCGCTCTGAGGTATGTTCCACCGGATCGATCCCTCAAGGGTCCAAAGTGCAAAATAGCTGCAAACTTCAACACGCTATTACTTGGATATCGTGACACTTAGAAACTTCTCGTCTGATCCTTCAGAAAAAAGTTGGACCCCTCTAGAAAAACCTCTCTCGATTTTGGATATATTGGAGTGGTTTTCTTGTGGCAGTGGATTTTCACTTGATGGAAAACGTGTCAAATTCAAACTGTGCAAAGTTGCACAGTGGTGCAACTTTTGCTCTGCAACTCGTGTGACCAAGTGGACTATTCCAGCACATCCAAATAGGTATTTTTACAGTAGGCATGGTCCTCTTTCACACCGAAACACATGGAATCGCTCTGAGCTATGTTCCACCAGATCGATCCCTTAGGGGTCCAAAGTGTAAAATAGCTGCAAACTTTAGCATGCTATTACTTGGATACCGTGACACTTAGAAACTTCTCATCTAATCCTACAAAAAAGTGTTGGACCCCTCTAGAAAAACCTCTCTCTATTTTTTCTATCTTGGAGTGGGTTTCTTGTGGTGGCGGATTTTCACTTGATGGAAAACGTGTCAAATTCAAGTTGTGCAAAGTTGCAAAGTGGTGCAAATTTTGCTCTGCAACTCATGTGACCAAGTGAACTATTCCAACACATTCGAATAGGTATGTTTATGGTAGGCATGGTCCTCTTTCACACTGAAACACGTGGAATCGCTCCGAGCTATGTTCCACCGGATCGATCCCTTAAGGGTCCAAAGTGCAAAATAGCTGCAAACTTCAACATGTTATTACTTGGATACCATGACACTTAGAAACTTCTCGTCTAATCCTATAAGATTGCGTTGAGGCTTTCTACAAAAACCTATCTCGGTTTGGCTATGTTGAAGTGGTTTTCTAGTGGTGGCGGATTTTCACTTGATGGAAAAAGCTTCAAATGCAAGCAGTGCAACTTTCGTTTTGCAACTTGTGCGATCAAGCTGACTATTCCAACACATCCAAATAGGTATGTTTACACTAGAAATGGTCCTCTTTTGCACCAAAACATGTGGAATCACTCCGAGCTATGTTCCACCGGATCGATCCCTTAGGTTGGAGGAGTCTTAAGTTGCAAATTTGTAAGTTGTTTAAAGCAAAAATTTTGAAATGATATTGAACAACCCACTTAGCACTCATTCCATCTAAGTGATGCTCACAAAGATGAGGCACTAGGCCTTCCCGGGAGGTCACCCATTCCAGTATACTCTAGCTCAAGCGCTTAACCACAAAGGTTTTTCCCCAAGAAGGCATAGTGGAAAAGGCAGAATCTAGTGTACTTTTGATGAGTGGAAAGGAATTCCTAAGAGACATGAAGGAGGAAGAAGGAGTTTTCTATGCAATCATGTTGAAGCCAAAGGAGGAGGAGTCACCTATCCGGCTACCTATGATAGCAGAGGTGAAGCAACTATTGGATTAGTTCAAGGATATCATTTGTGAAGGCACACCAGCTACACTACCACCTAAGAGGGAAATCAGTCATCAAATTGACTTTGTACCGGAAGCAACATTGCCTAACAAGGCTACATAGAAAATGACACTGGAGCTAAACAAAGAGATAACAAGGCAAGTTCAAGAACTTTTGGACCAAGGGTTGATCCGAAAAAGTATAAGCCCATGTGTTGTTCCAGTGGTGTTGGCACCTAAGAAGGGAGATAAGTGGAGAATGTGTAGTGATTCTAGGGCCATAAATAGGATAACCATTAGATATAGGTTTCCTATTCCTAGGATAGAAGACTTAATGGAATGTTTAGGGGGGTGCTAAGAACTACTCTAAGATTGATTTGAAAAGTGGCTACTATCAGATTAGGATGAAAGAGGGAGATGAATGGAAGTCAACTTTTAAAACCACAAAGGGGTTATTTGAGTGGTTAGTAATGCCATTCGGGCTTACAAATGCACCTAGCACTATTATGAGGGTGATGAATGAGGTCTTGAAGGAATTTATAGGAGTCTTTGTGGTAGTCTACTTAGATGATATCCTCATCTTTATCAAAACAAAAGAAGAACATATGAAGCACCTAGAACTTGTGTTCAAGAAACTTCAAGAGGAGAAGCTCACCATAAATCTTGATAAACAGGGTACTTAGTAACTTGTTGAGGTGTCTAACTAAGGAGTATGGACAAGGATGGGAAAAAGTCATTTCACAGGAAGAATTTTCCTACAATGATAGCACAAATAGGTCTACTAGTAAGAGCCCATTTGAAATTGTATATGTGTTACATCCAGGGGGTTTACTTGAGCTAAGAGACCTAAAAGGTTATGAAGGAATCAGTGGACATGCTGATGGTTTTGCTCAGTCAATGAGAGAGGTTCATGAGCAGGTAAAGAAGACATTAATGGAGGCTAAAAAAAAGTTGAAGGCTAAAAGAGATGAAGGGAAGAGAGATCTACAATTTGAAATAGGTGATTTGGTGATGGTATACTTGAACAGGGCATGACTATAGAAAGGCATACCAAGTAAGTCGCAAATGGCATTAATGATGCTATAAGCCCTACCCAAGGGTCCTAGAACATGGGAGAAAGGTATATAAGGTTAGAAAAACCCTAATACCTAGGTTGGAGGATTATTTTCATGAATTGAGAGTTGGAGAGTACATTTTTGTGATTGGAAGAGAGCAAGTTTTCATTGAATTTCTATGTTTGAGCCTTCATCCAGTCAAGAATGGATTGAAAGGACTTATCTAATGCTTTGAGTCTTCCATTTGTGTCACTTAATTACCTTGTGTAGCATTAGATTAGTCATCTAGATTGACTAGTTATCTTTTTGCAAGTTTTTGGTGTTCTTGGTCTCATTGCTGGTTCAGGCCAGTTTTGTGAATAATGAGTCCCACTTGACTTCCCTTGGCTTTCCTGTCATGGAAACTTGGAATCAAGTTGGGGACTATGTAAATAGTGTACATATAGGTTTTGGGGTCTTGTTTTGTAGGGAAGGTGATGAAATCATCAAGCACTAGGAGAGTGCAAGTGCATTCTGGCTAGTAGCTTGGAGAGGACAGCAGCAAGGAGAGTTTCTAAATGGATTGGTTTGTGCCAATAAAGAGTATGGGAGTGTAGGAACATGTATCTCAGTCATGTGTGTGCCAAGAGGAGAGCTGAGGAGGTCATTGAAGCCCTCAAAGAAGGAAAAAGAGCCAAAAACCATAGGAACCCTTGAAAATAGGGGGTTTGAGGACAATCATATGTACGGAAACTTGTAGGACCTAAGGCCTTGTAAATATTTGAGCCTTGATGGTCAAAAGAAATAATTTACAAAGAAATTTGGGGGTTGTTAAGACTGATTGTGAGAAAAGTCAAGAAAACGGGTTCTAGGAGGCCAAATTGGGGCAGAAGGCTACAAGGCCTAAAATTGAGTTTTTCAAGAAAGCGATGGGTAAAAGGTGAAAGAATCCAATAAGATGGATCAATGAGGAGATAAATCAACAAAGGGACAACTAGGATAGTGGTGCGGGGACACCTCGACTCTTGAAATTTATGACAAGCTTCATAATTTTGTAATGTTTTAGTCATTTAGAATTTCGTGGGACCATGTTAAGAAATGGTTAAGTGTTTAAAATTGCAATGATATATTCATCAAAAGGATTAAATGACAGTTGTAACTGAATGTGAATATCAGGTAGATGAACATTTTGTCTAACTACCCTAGAATCTCTATAAAGAGACAGCATGTAACTGAATACAGGGAGATAGAGGAAATAGAGAGTGCAACTACGGGAAAACAAAAAGGAGAGTAAACAAGAAGGAGAAGAAATCGAGCTCTCTAGCCTTTGGCCAGAGAGCCATTTAAAGCATGTATGTTTTTGAAGTGTTAATATCTGTAATTTGTTAAAGAGGAGTTTCCATTTCCCATCGTGTCATTCTCTCTATCTTTCCTAGTTTATTGTTTTGCAAATTGTGAATGTAGATTATATTTGAAGGATTCGCTATTGTTTTCAATGTCATGGATGTCTTGTTTTCGGGTTTCTTTATGACAATCCCGAATGGAATGGGAGAAATGGTTTCAATTGACAGGGAATATACGTAATATAACCGAGTGTGAAATTCTTGTATGGTTTCAAATGTATAACGGTTTTCAAAGAAACCATTACATCGCTCGACCATTGTGTTTGACAAATCTGTGACTCGGGCTTTGAACAATGGAAAGGTGGCAGATAGAGTTAGAGGCTTAAAAACATGTCTTGATTAGTAGTGATCAGTAGTGATCAGTACTGATTAGTAGGTTGAGGATTGAGAAGGGTGGATGAGCCACTGTCTTATGTTCCTTCCTCCGCATCAAAATGGTATCAAAGCCAGAAGGTTCTGAGCATGTAGAAGGCAATCTACACCAGGCACTAGAATGGGTTCTTGGTTGCAAGTTGATCCATCCAAGCTACAGGAAGGACACAATTGTTCTTGCGTGTCTGAAGATCTCAAGCCAGGGTCTTCGTATTGTCTACACCAAGATGAAGCTGGGTAGAAGGTGCAATGAGAGCAACCACTAAGAGAAGGGTGGGAAGCATCTTCCAGAATCTTGTGTGGGTAAGATGGAAGTATTTAGATATATAAATATTGTGATATTGCTATCAAGATTCAATCATGTAGGTTTACAAGTCAAACTCATTGATCCATGATTCATCAGTAGTGGTTCACAAGAACCCATCTCTCATGATAATGAATGGTTCATAAGGAGGAAGACAAATCTTCATACATTTCTTCTATCGCAAATGAGATGAGTACTTGGTTTCATGAAGGTCATGAGACAACCATTAATGGGGAGTGGATACATGAAGGACTAATGGAGAATGATAATGGCTTCAGACCTGCTATAAAAGAGGTTTTTTTTCGTTTCAATGATGCAAGAGGTTTTTGGTAGTGAAACCAAATTTACCTTGGATTATTAGAGGTTGTAGACTAGTAGTAGGTTGAATTACAACTCTAGGTGTATATGGGTTATTGTTAGCATTTTGATCTAGCAATGTGTGGTAGTTATTTTGTGGAAATTAATGCATGTGAAACTCCTTTTGACCTTGAGGGTGTACTTACTCCATCTCAAGGATCATGCATTGAGGATGACATAGATAAATGCTATGGCTAACCAATTAATAATTATACACGTGAATATGTCAAACATGTACATGTCAATAAGGGAACTACAAGTACTGATAAACATGTCAGCCTCAAAAAGTATACACACAAATACATAGTATACACAAATTAGAACAAAGTATATGCACAAATACAAGGTATATGCATGAAAACATGTAAGCCACAAAGTATACACTCAAATGCACATAAGTCACAAAGTATACACGTAAGTTGTAAAGTATACACTTGAATATACGTAACTCATATCTATTGAACCATCAATTTAGAATGCAAATATGGACAGGCATCGAAAAAAGATATTTGTATTAACCAAATAGCCATGCAGGCATACATAAATATATGTTGATATAAGTATGAAATATATGTACAAAATAGCCATATAGGCTTACGAGAATGCCATCTAGGCATACAATGTCAAATATGTCCAATAAACAATATGTACAAAACTGCCATGCAGGCATACAATAAAGGACTCTGGAATCAAAAATCATTGCTCTCCATGCCCAGGAAATAAAATATTTCCCTTTCCTTTTCGCTCGGATGGCGATAGGTCTATCACTCATTTTTGTTGTGCTCGTGGAGTGCTCTTGCTACTCCTCCCAGGGTTTAGTTCATGGTGAAGTTTTAACTATTATAATAAGAAGTAAAGACATGAATATATAGAAATTACATTATAAAAAATGATATATTTGAAAAAATAATCACTTACATCCATCTTACAATCTCTCTCCACGAGGGAAATATCCTCATGCCCATGCTCAGGTTTGCTCAAGCCCCCCTGTATAAACCATAAAAATAGACAAAAACTACGTGAATCAATAATGGTTTGATTTCTGACTAACTAACATCTATAAAAACAAATGTAAATTAAAATTTACTAATTTGCTTCATATCTCTTTTGTTAGAGCCATCGAGGATTGTATAGCAGATGTCACACCAATATCCATTGCCCTTGTCACATTCAGAGGTGTATCATCTCGCAACAAGTGAAAATAAAAGAACAAATTATTCAACGTAATCAACGATGTGCATGTATAAACTACACAAATCTATTAAGTACTTGATTCATTAGTTAAACTCTTTATTCTATTACCTGTGTGAAGGTTTGAGTAAATCCACCACCACTGGGAAGTGTTCCATCAAAATCTCCAATATTAGTTTGTTCAACATCCAAAATTGTATATTAAATTACCATTCGTAAAACAATTCCATTAATATGGAATAAAATTATAATTGTTTACTATTTACATACCCTAGCGATAGGTGTATTACAAAAATAGGTTGGTGGGGGGCCGATGTATCTAGTCTCAACACTATGATCCTGCAATTTTATTAAAATCATAAAACATTTTTAGTTAATCTTGCATTTCAAAATCAAAATTTAATAAATTAAATTCAATGAACACATGCAATAAATTTTACCTGACTATCAATGCCATATGCCTCATGCAAAATGTCAGCTACCCTCTCCATCTCCATAGCTACAGATGGATCCTGCATACCAGTCTCCTGAGGGTCGGTGGGGTCATGTGAACAAGTAGCCCTGCAAGATTGACACACATGTGTTCGAAGACCACCACTAGAAGACTCCCTTGGATGGTGCTGTAGAATAGGGCTAGTATGATGGATGAAACTCTGGGTCAAAGTGTTGATTGCTTGCAATGTATCTATGTCAACACTTTCCTTCACGATGGAAGGCATAACAATGTGCTCATGAGGTGGCCTAGCGAGAGCTCGTCTACCTTGCCGTGTAGGATCTGGCTGTGCACGAGGTCTATCCTGAGCTGACCCCCCACCTCTCACCTAGAAATCCCTCATATCAAAATAATTTGGAATTTTGTTCAATATGAACTCAGTGTATAGTTTCCTAAGGAAATATTGCGGGACCTCGCAATTGTTGCATGGTGGGTAATTGAAGACCATGTACCGCCTATCATAAAACCGCTCCTTCATTTGTTGGTGGTGGCACCAATGGATAGGAAACCTCTTCGCATTGAGGGTAAGATTTTGATTTGTGTGTGGGTTGGTGAATAATGAGCACAAATCACTTTTTGTTATTTTTAAATCTTTCACATCCTTGTATAATAGTTTATTTCTATAATACTCCCTAGCCGCCTACCTCCTATCTTCCCATCTAGTTATTTGTTTGCTAATTGAATCTACATTCGTTAACATATCTTTCAAGGAATTTGCTAGGGTCATTCTTTTTGTGGTTGAACCATTTGGATCACTCAACCTATTGATCAAATCCTCAATTTGTTTTTTGTTGTTCTCAATTTCACTCATTAAATTTTGTTGAGTGCCAGGAGGGGGTCGAGTGATTGGTGGAGGAGGTTGATGTTGTGGTTGATTTTGATCTTGAGGATTTGGTTGGTCCTCCTGTTGAGAATTTTGAGGGTTTGCAGGTTGATTTGCATCTCCTAAAATTTCAAACAAATAGATATCAAATTTAACCTAAAACTAACAAATTCAAAATAAAAAGCATAGAATCCTTACCTCTTATAGCTCCTCATCGTCGTGGCGCCATCGTTGCAAAGAAATTCGGATTCTTGGTGAAGAAATTCTTCTCCTCGAATGCGAGCATGCTATTTTGGTGTTTTTGGCCGCAGGTGCACAAAAAAACTAGTCGAAATGCAAATGAGAGATTTGCATTTGTTTTTTTGCTTGTAATAGTCAATAATGCGAGTGCGTTATAACGCGCTCATGTTATGGCTTTGCAGTTGTAGCCGCCGAGACCTTGCCTAGGTTTAACCGAAGGCATAACGCGAGCACGTTATAACGCGCTCGCGTTATGGTTTACAAATTTTATTTTTTTAGGGTGTCCACGGGATGGCTACCCATTTCCATGCACTCTCCCAAAAGTTTTCCTTTACTCTCTGGGGAACATAATTTTTTGGATTCATTCAATGTTAGGAATTGAAATGTGGTTAAAATTTATAATATGAAATGTTCTAAATGTTTTGATCTGAAACTAACTATTGTATGCAGAGTAATGGAATCTATATTGTTTGAAAACACATGATGTAATGCAACAAGGATAAAGTATTAACTATACAAAGAAAGATAACCTAATAAATTAGAAAAGTGCACCTAGAAATTACTAAAGACCAAAGTAGAGATTGCAGAAACCTCTGGAAATCTGAAAATATGAGTTTTATGCCCATTGAGACACTTATGCCAAGTTGGGGCGACCTTGTCCCTTTTATGGTAAACTGCCTCGGGCTCCATTCTAGCCAACTAGGTGCTCAAATCTACATAAATATTTGAAAAACACCTCCAATGGGACTAGGTCACCACTATTATTGACCTAGTCCCTTTCAAATTTTCAGTAAAACTAAAAGTGGAGTCGAGGGTCTATAGTCTACACTTTGCTTCTTCATCGAAATCCAGGCTCAGATCCACAAAATCACCTGTAAAATAGAGTATATTTAGTTTATAATGTGGGTTTTGCCTCAATAAAACCCCTATTCTATATTTAAACTTGGAAATAGATAATAAATCTGCATAAACCCTAGCCCTAAGTGTGTCTAGAACTAGGAAAATCTGAAGTAAAGAAAAACCCTATTCTATTGTGCTAGAATAAGATGTGTGAGTGAGATTTGAATGATGCAAGACTTATAAATAAGAAACCCTACAACATTAAAAGTGCACGCAAATGAAATATAAATGGAATGCAAACCTTAAATCTGAAGAGAGAGAGAAAATAGAAGATGGAATCACTTTGAAAATAGTCTTTAGGTGTGATTTGGTGGCTAGTTGCACCTCCTCAACCTATATTTCTCCATGATTCTCCATAGGAATCAATGATCAACCCTTTGCAATGTGAGATATTGAATGATAAGTGAGCTTGAAGACCTATAAAATCCCTAGTTTGTTGTCATAAGCTTCAACTTTGCTGTAGAAAGAGAGATGAATCTTCTTGAGGAAGATGTTCAATGCTTGTAAAAAATGACTAAGGAGAGAGTAAAAAATTACCTAAAAGAAAGTATTTATAAGAAAAAATACCTAATTGTCGGTTATTTTGAGCTAAGAGGCCGACACCCATTGAGAATTTTTAGCAAGATGGATATTTTCTCGCTTAAAAATACAAAAATCCCTAAAAAGGACTAGTTCACCAACTTGGGCGACCTAGTCCCACCAGGGGATTTTGAAGTGGGATTAGTGATATTTGAATTATTTTTATGTTGTTTGTCAGGGCTTGTATGATTCCTTAGGTAAAATAGGCCTCAAAGTAAAAAATAATGAGCCTTAGGGGCCTATAAATGTTATTCTAGGAGGTGATTGATGAAAGGGGACCTAAAGTAGGACCAAATTAGGCACAAAATTGTCCTTTTCTTTAAAGATATACAATTTTTGGTGACATACTAATAAACATTCAATTTTTCAATTTTTAGAAGCCCTATCAAGGACATAGACACCCTTGGGAACCTTTGTCCTACTAGACACTTGGATCAAAAAACTTCACACAATTCTCTATTTTTGTGTCTTCAATAAGTGTCTTCTTCTAGATCTCTAATTTGGATTTCATAATTCCATTGATTCAGGCATATTTCATATAGTCCAAAAAAGTAAGAAAATGCATTGGTTTATTTCAAAATTGCATTAAAACCATCATTTTTCAGATTTAGGCATCTTAGAATCAGTCAATTTTTGGATTTTAGATCAAAAAATTATATTCAAAATTGTCATTTATTGTTCACATATTATTACACACTTGCATTGGCATAAATTGAACAAATTCTAGAAAAATATTCACTATTAGACATGTTTGCAACCAGATCCAAAAACCTTGAACAATATTGAATACACAATCAAACTTTGAAATTACTAACACCTAATCTAGGACATAGGCACCCTTGGGGGGCTCTGTTATGCTACTATTGGCTAAAACAAACTTTTCTCATGTTTTTGTTTCTATCTTCTCTACATGCTTTTGTTGTTTGAATTTTTGTTTCTAAATTTTGTTTCTCTTGTAGCTGCCTATTTTTATATCTTGATCCATAGGACATAACATCATGTTTTCATTGCAAAAATCTTGTTTTATTATAATTTATGTTCTATTGTCAGATCTTGTTATGCATTTCAAGGAATTTTTGTTACAATCATGTCACAATGATTTTATTTCCCCTCTTTTGTTGTTTTTCATTGATCCCTCTCCTACTATCTCTCCCATGTGAGAGGTTAGCATGGTGAAGGAGAATAAAACCATTGAAAATCATGAGAAGGATGCTTGTTCTTCTCTTGATATCTCTCATAGTTGTTAAGGTATCTTTGTGTTATAAGATCCAATTATTGAGTTTCATAAGAATTTTGTTTGTTATCTCCCCCTACCTCTCCTACTTGGGAAGATATTGTTGGACAAGAGGATGAAATTATTGATATGTTTAAGGATTAGATAGATGAATATGCTAAGGTGACATTAGATTCCCCCTCAATACAATATCATCAAAAATTAGTTAACTTCATTGAGGTTATGAATGCAAAATTGGCTATTAGATCTCCTTTGATTATTGGACTCCATTTCTCCTTCTTATAATTGTGCATTATCTTTTGGGTTGATAGTTTTTGTAGGATTTGTGACAACAATCACCCAATTTTTTTGGGTTTTGAGTATTCATCTCCTCTTCAAAATGCACATTCACTTCTTTAGTGGGGTTTCGAGGCTTCTCCTTCTAAACATATTTGAAGGTTAATAAGAATCTCTTACATTGTTTGGTGTTGTGGTTTCTTCTTCTATACTTCAAACAAAATAATTTAAGTGTTTCAATTTCTAATGATCACTTCCATTCCCTTGTATCCATCATTAGTCAAATATTTTTTGGAATGTATTTTATAAAGATAATTAAAATTGTGGTATAGATTAATGAATCACTATTTCTAAGATCAACTTCCAGTGTATGGCCTAATGAGTCTCTAATTTTAATCAAATAATATCCCAACCAATATTCATATTGTAGGTTGTAGATCCTTATCCATATTGAGCCATCCATGGGGTCATAGTTTGATGGATTAAAATTCTCTGAATGTGTTTTCTAGATTAGATTGTGTTTTCAATTTTCATCATCGACATTTCAAATCACACTATGTGATCCATCATCAGGATGAAAGAGAGCTGAATGAAAAGAATGAATTGTTGTAGGCCAAGCTTGGTAAAGTAAGGTCTACAACTTTATTTGAGAGTTTAATCCTTAGAAACTCAAGCTTATTTTATTTGAAACATAGTTCCCTCCCATGAAGGGTATCGATTAAAGATATCAAGTTTCCACAATCCATCAATTATGTGAATGTGTTTTCTGGATTAGATTGTGTTGTCAATTTTATCATCAAAGTTTTGAATCACACTATGTGATCCATCATCAGGATGAATGAGAGCTAAAGGAAAAGAATGAATTGTTGCAGACCAAGCTTCGTAAAGCAAGGTCTGCAACTTTTTTTGAGAGTTTGATCCTTAGCAACTCAAGATTCTTTCCTTTGAAACATAGTTCCCTCCCATGAAGGGTATCGATTAAAGATATCAAGTTTAAACAATCCATCAATCATCTGAATGTGTTTTCTGGATTAAAATTCACTTCCCATTTTTGCAAGAACAAATTTGAGCCACCACTCTTCAATCCATAAACTTTCAAAATTTTATCCCTATCACTCTCATTTTCTAGTACTACAACAAAGAATCCTCTTGGCATAAAGTTCATGATAAAAAAAAATTCCAACTCCTTACCATCCAACCTCCAATTTCTTTTCCTGTAAATCTCTTTCCTAAAACCATCTAACAATTGTTGTTCTCTTGAATTGCATTATGTCATTTTCTACAATTTCTAAAAAAATGTTCTCCACTTCCATAGTATCCTTCAATTCTTTCCTATTTTTCTCATCTTACTTTGGTTTTTTGGCATTAAATCATCTTTCTTACACACTATTTGCAACATCCCCCATCTCATATCAGTATTTAGTAGTTTAGTTAGCTTCCTTTTTTAGTAAAAGGATTCCCTATGCAAAAATAGTCAACTAATAAAATTCTAGAAAAGGGTTAAGATCAATTTTTAATATTTTTTTTTATCATTTTAAGTATTCAAATTATAATCTTAATTTATCTGAAAAATATGTTACTCTTGAGTATGCAATTGAGTTATAATTTTTATAATAAATTTTTATTTTTTCCTATGTGAAAAAAATCACCTATAGAAATACCAAAATTGAATCGGGTTAAAGTTTTGAGAACTTATTTTAAAAATTGAACCATTCAAACTATAATTCTAATAGTTAGAATAATGACAATATTGAATAGACTATCATTAAAAATTGGAAACTATTGACAAATAGTGGGATATTCCACCATGAAGTTACTTTCCCTTTCATGATAGAAATTTACATTTTATAAAAAAGTGTATTTTAATTCTAGTGCATCTTTTTAAGGTACATTAATGTTAATATCAACTACTATACCATATTTAAAATATTAGATAGGATAGATTTCAGTTATAAAAGATTATTAAGGATTTTGTTTTAATAATTTAGTTGTAATAAATTTCATATTAAATAGAAATTTATTAAAGATTCATATATTTAATTCTAATTATGTTTCTAAGGCTTTAAGCTAAAATTTATTATACTAATTATTATCTTGTAAATAATCCATTTAATAAACTAGGTATGTGCAGGATCATCATGGAAAAAACAAGCCCTTAAGTGGTAAAATTTTTAGAAAAATCAGAGTTAGGAAATTTGACATAAAAAGTGGAATAAGTTATCTATATTATTTCAAAAATATGTAAGAATATAATTTGTAGAAAATTAAATTTATTTTCTAAACTAATAGGTTTATTTACAAAAAAATAAAATTTATTTGGTGAAAATTTGAAATTTCAATATAGTAGTACTTAAATTTCAGGGAAAAAAGAAGAAGTAGGTGTTTGTTTGACCACCCTAACCACATTAAAATGATAATGTTTTTTATAGGATTTTAGATATAAGTAGAGAAATCATGTCCCGATGTGATGCATATTTTTTTGTAATTTTTTTCCAAGTAAATATTTAATTATAAAAAATGATGACAACTTTTAAGAAATATAAAGAATCGTATGTCTGACCACCTTAACTTGGTCAAAACTTCATGAAATTCAAATTTTTCTTTTTTAATATTATAGTATGTGAAACATAGAATGTAATGCATGTTTTGGATTCAAAAAATATGATACCATTTGAAAGCTATAGATGTTTTTCAATCAACCTAAAAATTAGGACTTTAGTCGTAATTCAATAGAAAATGAATAATAATTATTTATTAAATTCAAAGTAAAGCATAATTTATATTGGTGGAAATATGAGAATCTCCTTTAAAAACCCTTATCGTTTCATCAATTTTGGGTAAAAAAAAAGTCGTCAGCCACATACCCATCATATTGCCACTTTTTGGCCCATCACGATCCTGCACATAACCAACTATATGAATTTAATATAGAAAAATTATCTAACTCTAACAAAAAAAAATTATTCCACATTGAAAACTCAACATACCTGAATTAAACCTATGGATTGAATTATTAATTATTATTTCTAACTTATTATACTATTCTAAAAATTTGTATTACTTCATTCAAATACGTTTTACATTTATATTCTATATAATTAGGTTGAAGGACATCTTTAGGTGAAAAAGAGAGGTATTATTATAGTACCAAATCAATGGTTGAAAAGTTACGAGAGGTGTAAGAAACTTTGCAATTTTTTGACTGTATTGACTGTTAACTAAATTCTAATAAGACCTTGACATATTGTCACCATTACAATAGGAGTTGTTTCTTTGTCTTCTTGGTGAAATTAGGCAAGAGTGCCTACTCAAGGTGGATTTAAATTATCATTAAAACCTCTTATGTTTTTGCAAAGGTGAGGAGAGCATATCAAACAACATAGAATTTTATCATGATAGAAAATAATAAAGATTTCTATGTAGTAAAAATGCATAGTTTTAAGCTACATTGACATATAGTTCAAAACAAAGACATATAAATCTTAACATAATTTACCAACTCTTATACAAAGACATACTACTTCTTCTTTAATTCTAAGATACAAATTAGTTTTCCATATTAGTTATATAGTTACTTATTAATTGTTATCTATACTCTCATAATTACCCAGTTAGAATTTAAACACCAAAATTTATAAATCATTTGATAGTGCACTATAACCGATTATTATTAGAAAATTTGAATGAATTGAAAGACTCACAATAGCTCTTACAAAAGGAAAATTTTTAGTTATCTATACTTTCACAATTGTTGGAATGATGGATGCACAGGTGTCCTTGATGAAGCCGTAGTCTTCAATGGAGGACCTTTGCTAGGAAGAAATATTCAACCACACAAAATGTATGATAATGGCATTCAAAATAGAGATTATGTTATAATGATCTAGATAGATTACAAAGAGTACATATGCCTGATTATATAGGCAAGTGCTAAACCTAGAATGCAAAGGATGTCGCTAGGTGTTCAAATCACACTTCATGTGACAACAAGAAACCCTAACCAACTACCTAGGGAATGATAACAAGATGGAGATAAGTTCGAGAAAAGACAACTCATCTTCTAGAAGGGAATCTTATCTCAACAACATTATTAAATGATTAAATTCAACCTAGGACTAATATGATCAATTAAGACCTAAGTTAACTTATGCTAGTGTAATAAATAATTAATTACACTAGCAACAATTACCCAACTAGAATTTAAACACCAAAATTTATAAATAATCTTATAGTGCGCTATAACTGATTATTATTAGACAATTTTAACAAATTGAAAGACTTACAATAGCTCTCACAAAAGACAAAGTTTTAGTTATCTATACTTTCACAATTACCCAAGTAGAATTTAAACACCAAAATTTATAAATAATCTTATAATGCACTATAACTAATTATTATTAGACAATTATAAAAAATTGAAAGACTTACAATAGTTCTCACAAAAAGACAAAGTTTTAGTTATCTATCTTTTCACAATAACCCAGCTAGAATTTAAACACCAAAATTTATAAATAATCTTATAGTGCACTATAACTGATTATTATTAGACAATTTTAACAAATTGAAAGACTTACAATAGCTCTCAACAAAAGACAAAGTTTTAGTTATCTATACTTTCACAATTACCCAAGTAGAATTTAGACACCAAAATTCATAAATAATCTTATAGTGCACTATAACTGATTATTGTTAGACAATTTTAACGAATTGAAAGACTTAGAATAGGTCTCACAAAAGGACAAAGTTTTAGTTATCTATACTTTCACAATTACCCAACTAGAATTTAAACACCAAAATGTATAAATCATCTAATAGTGCATTATAACCGATTATTATTAGACAATTTGAACAGATTGAAGACTCACAATAGCTCTTACAAAAGGACAAAATTTTCGTTATCTATACTTTCACAATTACCCAACTAGAAATTAAACACAAAAATTTATAAATAATCTTATAGTGCACTATAACTGATTATTATTAGACAATTTTAACAAATTGAAAGACTTACAATAACTCTCACAAAAGACAAAGTTTTAGTTATCTATACTTTCAAAATTACTCAACTAAAATTTAAACACCAAAATTTATAAATCATTTGATAGTGCACTATAATTCATTATTATTACACAATTTTAACGAATTGATAGCTTTTACAAAAGGACAAAGTTTTCTTTTGACGACTAGAAAACTAGGGTTTATTTTGAAACTAGCATCACTAAAACGCAGCTTTGCGGATAAGCCATGTAGTTTGAAAAGATTTAGTAATCGCTATTGCTATTGTTCTAAGTTTCATTCAGGCCCCTTTGATGACAATCCAAAAGTTGAAGCGGCAAGCCTGATATACCTCTTGAATCTTCATTCAACCCTTTCAAAAGATAGAAAAAAGAAGGTCGAGAACTCCAGAGAATTCTCATCTTTATAGAATTAGTGTCATCACTGTACAAGTATTAAGGCAAACCCAAAACATGGGTGATGAGCAGACGTTATATGAAATGGAGCAGAGGCAAAAGAAACAGGATATCCTCGTAGAATCACTTCACCAGCATTTGGATGATCTTAGCGACCGTGTGCTTGCTTTAAAAGAAGAGTCAATCAAATTAGAAACTGAATATCACAGTTTACGTAATCATATACTTGAGAATATCTCCATATCTCCAAGTAAAAAGCGTAGATTTCATTAGCCATTAGATAAGATTTGCGACAACCTGGATGATTTACGAGCGCTATTGAGGGCAAGGAGATGGTTAGAACCTGCGCGTATATTTCGAAAGTCGCCGATTTCAGTTGTTTATGTTAAGAAGGAAGAGTTCGAGTTGGCAGTAGGTGGTTGTAATGAATGTGAAGATCCAAACAATCGATATGTTGAGCAGCATATTAATGGGAGTTTTCTTAATGTAAAAACTAGAACATCATGTGTACCACCTGCATCTGGTAGGCGTAGAAGAGGTGGACCAAGGCTTACACCGAACAAGAGGATCTCCTCTCAACGTAACTACAGACAGGAGACAATTCCATGGCCGTGATTTGACACTTAATGTGATTATTGCATTACATATTTAAAAGAAAAACTATGGATTTGCAAAGTTATGACATTGTAATGATTTGTTCCTATATATTTGAAGTATTATTTTGGAAAATTGTTAAAATGATTTGCATGTATATATATATATATATATCATTGTTTTGAATATGTTATGAGCTTTCTTTTATACACATTCATATTTGTCTTGTGTTGTTTTAAATAGGTATAAAGATACATATTTTAATTAAGGGAATGAATAAAAGAACCTCACTTGTGATTAAATTTAATAGAAACAACTATATTTTATAGTTTATAATCAATTATCACTTTTCATGATAAAAATGTGTACACATATTAATAATAATGAGTCTTGAGAGGATTGTGAACACTTTTTATATTAATGTTCAATTGAAATGAAAGAATATAGTCCTCTTTGATATATATATGATGATACAAATCTTATTTACCAAAAACTAGCTATACGGAAAAATGTTCAATTGATAATTTCATAATAGCTCAACTTCCAAGAGTATAATTATAAAGTAATAAATTTAATACTTGAAATGGACTGTTTGTCCTTATTAATCTTAGAGAGAGATTATATAAAGTATTTTACAAGAATGATAGGAAGAAGTGTAGCCATTTTCCATAAGAATAACACGTCTTTAATTTTCTGTTTACTTATTTAAAGATAAATAATTAATCAAAGTAGACTATTTCAAAGAAAAAATATCACACTTTATTTAACATCACTTCAAATACTTAACTATTTATAATGATATTTTCTTTGTGATATTCTTGTTCTCTTAAAAATAATTAAAAATAAATGATTGATTGATTATGAGTTGAGGTATAAGAATTAATATGAATATGTCTATGAAACGATTCACAACAAGAACACTACAATAAAGAAATATTTGCATACTTTACAGGCATAGTAAGGCTTGATTTTTTCAAGATATAGATTATGTAATTTAATGATTAAATTAATTATTATTTATTATTTTAAAAAAAAGCAATATAAAATGCAATGTAATTGAAATTGGGAAGGATGTAAGGGATTAGAATGTATTATTAAACTACATTGATAAATTTATGCATTTTCAATTAATACATATTTTTTATAAGATTCAACTTAAAGGAATGAATATGGATTCTTTATTTGATATTTATATGTTGATAATAATATCATTTACCAAAATATAGTTAGAGAGCATGGATTGAAGATGAAGAGCCTGTTAGAGTGATTAATTTATCTATTCACTATACTTAAGTGTACTCGGGTTTATGAGGTTAGACACCATCTTGTCTAACTGAATGTGCAACCTTTAAGCCTCTAGGGGTTACCATGTTATTTGGTAAACCTCATGTGCTACCTTTTTTAGGTTGGAAGACTTTCTATCTCACCTCAAAGGTCACTCAACACTTGGCATCAAGGTTGATTACTTGATCAAATAGGTCATTGGTTTGCACATTCCTAGTGATCCTAAGGTTGACACCTATAGGAAAATTATCTAATCATTTGTGCCACATCAAGGGGAACTTGTCAATCCAAATGATAGGTGAATTATGTCTTCCTTACCTATATATGCAAGGCTTCCTCATTTGTACATTTGGGGTCAACTAAATACAATATTTGATATTATTCACTTGTGCTTGTTTTTTATCTCCATGATCTCCTAGTCAAGACCCATTTCTATCTATTTTCACTTTTTTGATCTCCCCAAGTATCACTTAAGGGGGGGTGTTAGAGTGAATAATTTATCTATTCACTATACTTAAGTGTACTTAGGTTGATGAGGTTAGAAAGCATCTTGTCTAACTGAATGTGCAGCCGTTAAGCCTCTAGAGGTTACCAATTTTTTTAGTATACCTCATGTGCTACCTTTTTAAGGTTGGAATAATTTCCATCCCACCTCAAAGTTCACTCAAGACTTGGCATCAAGGTTGATGAATTGGTCAAATAGGTTGTAGGTTTTCACATTCCTAGTGATCCTAAGGTTGAAACCTATAGGACACTTGTCTACTCATTTGTGTCACTTCCTGGGTCACTTGTGAAGCCACATAATAGGTGGATTACCTATTCCTTACCTATATATTCCAAGAAGATCCTTCATTGATAACTAGACTCTAGATCAATTTTACTCAAAATTTAATCAAAATTCATGATATATATTATTTATAGAAACCATTGTCTAATAGAGAGGTACATGCTAGATAAAGTGTAAAAATAGTTTAAATTATGCCAAGGGATCCCCACAAAGGGAGAGATATAATGACTACATATTATAGGGCTTAGTGAAGATTGGTGAGATTGATGATTTTGTGCCAAGTAGACCTATGCAAGATTATACTAGAAAAAATTTGGTAGAGGTAAAAAGTAAAGGAGGTGGGGTGGAATGCTTAGATAATAGGCATATAAACAACTAGATTTGAGAAAAATCTTCCCAAGAATTTTCAAAACTAGCTTTCAACATCAAACCAAGGTCAATCTCATAATAAAAATACCCATAATTTTAACACCAAGAAATCATCCACCTCTTATGAATCCATTATGACTCATATAATATAATATTCTTCATGTGTTTCTACTATTGAAATCCAATTATTTAATTATGATATCACCACCAAGTGTGATAGGGTTACTATTAAAGGGGCCTCCACAACCTCCATGCAAGCCACCCAATATAACAAGTACTACATTGTCTTGGGAAAATTAAAGTATAAATATATATCCTAGAGTTGCTTAAAACATCCAAAATTCATAGGAGGATATAAGAATGCACCTTATAAGAGTCACTAGACTCTAATTAAATTAACCTTGACCAATTCCAAGCCCTTGTGGGCTAACTACCAAATTCATATTAAATCACATTTAGCCAAAATGATATGGCTTCCATTGACCCCTCTTAGAATAAATGCATCCATATAAAAATCATCATCGATAAATGCAATGGAAAAAGAGGCCCAATAGATAGTGGATCCAAATTAAATCTATGTACCTTGAAGTTGGTTAAAAAAAATTAATAGTCTAAGAATACCTTGGAATTGGAAAAGATCACCATTAAGGAATACAAAAATAAAGAACGAGAGTTAGAAGGAATATTATGGCTCCTCATTTACGTTATTCCTATACTATAGTAAATATTTTTTCATGTTATTGATCTTGACTATCATTATAACATTTCCCATAGTCACCTATGAATCCACATCATGTAGGCCATTTCATCCATCATCAATATCTCAAGTTCCCCTATGAAGGTGCATAAATCACTTATTCCCATTGATCCTCATCCATTCCAATCCTATATTTTTTTGGAAGGTTCATTTAAAAAATCCTATCATTTTCCTAGAACTAATATTCCACTCCTTCCATATTCCTACCATTTTCCTTATATGTTGATTCCACAAATCTAGTATCTTCATCCATAAACCCCCCTTCTACTTGGTCTAAGTCAAGATCATCAACACTAGATTTGGTAAATATAAGATGCATAAAACCTTTCATGTTTATAATATCTCTCCCTCCCCATGCTCTCATTGGTGACCATATTATTGTACCAAGAAAACATGTAATATTATGCAATATTTCTTAACTATATTTATACAACACATATTCCTATAAAGTTAAAACATTAAAGACAACATTAGTTCATGGCTATAGAGATGAAGAGTATGCACCATATTTTCTTAAGGAGACATATCTTACAACACTTTGCATCTTTAAGATGATAAACATCAAAAGAAAATTTTTGGAACTAAATGAGTAAGGTATCCTCAATTGTATTATCATTTGAATTAATCACAACACTCACTTATTATGATACATGTAAAATTTAGTGAGGAATCCTCTTAAACCACTAAAAATTTTGTGATTGAAAAAGAACCTTGTCTTGACATTGAATGTATCAAGGTAATACCATCAACAAATCCTTTGATTACCTCATTGAAACCTTCCATAAAATTTCTATTTGCACCATTAACCTATAAGGAAGCTAAGGTAGTGAAACAAATTCCTACACTAATCTTGAGAGGAGGATAATGCAAAACTTTACAGATCTTTTCAATAGTTACATAAACATTAAAAAATTCAACATAAATATCATCCATAGCACAACATAGTGATTTACAAGGTAAATCCCTTTTGGGAGAAAAACCCCACACTCTAAAATCTGCCCAATATATTATTCAAAAATCATGAAGATTACAATATACTTACAAAGCAATCTTCTCATAGGAGTATCACCAAACATAGATCCAAAGGCAACATGACCACTATCAGACACTCAAAATACATCACAATGCATAGTCATAATACAAAACCCTAATAAAATAGGGTTTCCTTCTAGGGAAAGTCAATCCAACAAAATATTGACTATCAAATCTGAGACCTAATGATGAATGGTCTAGATTTACAGTAATACAATATACATGAAATTTATCAATCAAAAGTGTTATTCTATCAATAGTAAACCTTATGTAATTGCATGGTTGAGAAAAAAAAATCTCAACATGACCTACTGTTGAAATAATGGATGTTGAATCATCCAATGAAGTTGCACACACTTCAAAGGATCTTTTCCAAGAATAAATTCACCCACACAAAAAGTGTTGCATCTTGATCATGCAAATGGAGATTAATATTAATCTAGAATATGAATACAAATGTACATATGCCTTGAATATATAAGCATGAGTGATATACAAGGTGTAATATGAGGTTGCCATGTGTCTTGATCTAACAACATGTGACAACATGTAAACCCTAGCTACCTACCTAGGGAATGATAAACTGATTGATATAAGTTCTAGAAAAGACAACTCATCTTCTAGAAGGAATCTTATCTCCTAAAAACATGGAAAGGGTAATTACCCCATTTCTTATGATTTATCTAATGATCCAACCTAGGAAATAATTAAATAAATAATAGACCTAAGTTAACTTATGCTAGTGTAATAAATAATTAATTACACTAACACCATCCCATAAGTGCAAATTAGGGAGGAAGTTATTATACAATGATTATACAATGAATGATGGATCTTAGCTACATGATGGCCATATTAGGTACCTGTTTAGAAATGATATAAAAATGCAACTAATCTCCCACAAATGGGGAAATGGGGAAAACCTAGTGGGATGAAAACCCCTCTCCAAAAAGGAGATGAAATGCAAATAAGTGAGGAAGGAAAGGATGGAGGACTCCCAAATACTCCCCAAGTACACCATCCATCACATGGATACAATAAAATCAATAGGCCCTCCATAGGGAGGAAATAGAGACTATATAGCCCCTCTAGAACATGAGATCGCCTACAAAAACGGTAAGTGTTTGAAGGAAAAACATGATCCAATGTCGACAAACAACTTGTATACCTTTCAAAAGAAATAAAAACAATTGCAAATGTAGAGATGCTTCCCATTCCAGATAGGAATTGAAGGAAGGAAGAATGAATGTGAATGATGATATCTCTAAAAAACTGGTCATGTATCTCCTTTGTCACTAAAGATGAAGATGCCACAATCAAATCAGGTACATGCCCAAACAATGAAGAAGGTGACAAACCAGGACTATGCAGAAATGGATTTTGAACAAGATCCAAAGATAGTAATACAATGATCCTTCAATTGAAGGAATAGATGGAGACTAGATTGCCCCCTCGAATGAAGTATCCTCAAAAGCACTAAAAGAAGTCTGAAGCAACAAAGGTGTCCAAACAACATGTCTCCTACTAGGAAGAAGAAAATCCAATGGCAGATGCTAAAGAAAATCCAAATCCATAATGAAATGGGAGGGAAGAAGTCTGATATATGAAATATCTGAAGAGAAACCAAGTGCCTCCAAGTTAGTCTTTGGATCCTCAATCAAGGTCGAGACAAAGGAATATGGAGACCCTAGAGAACTATCCAAAGTAGGATCTGAATAGAGGAGATATATCCCCTCGAGAATGTCTTCCAAACCTATAGAAGTAGCCAAGTTAGAAATCCCTGAAACGAAGCCATCTTGTGATGCCAATCCTGGAAAACTAAATATGTCTTGATCAATAGAAATTATGGAAGCCTCAATCAATGACTCTAGACAACGAATCATGAAATGTGAATGTATACCAACTGTCTTTAAGGAAAAAGAAGCATCTGTAGAACCTCTGACATCCTCATACGAAGAATCAAGGCATTCCAAATTTGAGGGCTCTTGAAGAGAAATGTCATCATGGGGTACTTGATCTGAGGAATGAAATTCTGAATTATGATCATCGGCGAATGGTAAAGTATCTGAATATCCATATAGCTCCCAAATCTTAGTCCAAAGGATATGAGGACAATCACAATGATCAATAGAACTCAAAACATCACAATCAATTTGCATTTCAATGATCTCTAAGGCAGTGTATCTGCTACAATGGCAAGAAAATTCATGAATACCTTGACTTGGATGGGAAAACATACCATATAGATGTAGTAATAATTCAAGTGATGAGAGATGGTGGTGTTAGTTCTAAAAAATTTTGGTTGAAAACCACAAGAGGTTGCCAAGCTCTTGGTACGTTTTAGGCTAACGAACAAGGCCAAATGATGTATTTGAACCTTCTCTTCAGGCTCTCCAAACCTAGGTGGTATAGCTATATGAATGAGGCAGACTTAAGCTATGGGTTTCCTACTTGAACAATCTATCCGCAATGGAAATTGGGAGTGGAGAGATGCAAACCTAATTTGGTATAAATTGTATAATAAACATCAAGGTAGAATATGTTCAATTAACAGATGTAAGGTTTTGAAAATAAACTTGATAAAAATAAATGATGAAATGGATAAGACTAGTGCTGGTAAAACAGAGCTGAAAGTGAGGATCTAGAACGAATGGTTGATATTGGCAATGATTCAAAAAAATTGGCACACTTTTGTTGGTTTATAACTTGTATAAACGTGGAGGAAAGTAATTGAAAAACTCTATGGGAGACAAAATGTCAATCCTAATTATATGATTCTTCTTACTGATCTAAATAGCACTTCCAGACTACTGTGATTGATCAAAAGGAATTTAATTCTTCTTTAAAGAAACCAAATAATCACATCACACAAATATAACAAATGTGCATTGATAAATTGAGTATATACTTGATATATCAACTTACATAACCAGGAAATATTAAGTTGGAGACAATCAGATAATTGAATAATTTCAACAAACAATTGATACCAATATGGAGCCACCGAATCAGAGATCTTTCATTAAATTCTTCAAAATTATACTTGCAACATAGTTTGTCTGAATGTGAACATTATGATCTATTAATTTTCCTACTTTACTATTGTCTTCTCCTCTATCTAATCTCTTCAATATACCACTCTATCGTGTATCATATTTTGACTTGTCATGGTATCACGGTATGTCTTCAGCATCCCTTCTTAATGTACCGCTCCACCGCGTACCGCTCTACCGTAGACTGAGTCTTTACCCTCTGAGGTATAACAGTAAATTATGGATACTAATGGCTCTTCTTACCACCCTACCGTGAGCTACTTGATGATGGACCACAGGACTGCGATAAGGCATGAGTGTTGTAAGGGTTGGTAAATATGGTAGCGGTAATTTGGTAAAGGGTGAAAATAGTTCAATGAATGGTGGTAGTGAGGTTTATTATGAAAATGAGAGCGGGAATTTTAGATTTTAGATGCTAAGACACTTAAAATTTTTTATGAAAATTTTGGTTCCAACAATAGCTCTAGTTGGGGATGAGTGATTTTCCAAACACTGCAAGAGTCCATAATATCTTTGGGCATAGACGAAGTCTCCCCTATATACAGCTTCTAGAGGATATGAAAATGGAATTACGGTGGGGATGGAATGAAAATGGATATGGAGGTGAAAAATGATGAAAGGGAAATGACCCTACACTACTATACATGGAAATAAATTTTGATTTCAATGAGGGAATTCTAGGATTGTCCATGTACTAGAAAGTCCTAATCCCTTTTTTATTTTCTAAACTACTGTGCATGGAAAGAGATTATGTTAAGAGGTTTGTCAAGAATTGTCCATGCACTCGCAATCCTTAATCCTCCGGTATCCCTCAAGAAAAAAAATTCTTTAAAAATTGGCCATGTATTGGAAATTCCTGCTCTTCTTCAGACATGTTCTATAAATAATAAGATTCCTCCCCTCCTTTTCCAATGATCACAAAGGGACCTAATCATAAGGCTTCAAAATTTTCATGCTTTCCCTTCTCTTGATATCTAGCATTCCACATTAATACTAAATCATTTTCCTCAAATTTTCTATCTTTGGCTTTCCTATCAAAAAGATATTTCATTTGTGATTGCAACTTCACATTATAATTTTGGCCATTCTCCTTATTTCATCAAGTTTTACAAGCTGCTCCATCCTTTCCTCCATTGGTTCTGGAATATATAAATCTTCTTGAAGGATGAAATTATAAACTGGTAAAAGTTTTTGTAATGGCATCTTGGCTTATGTTCCATATACCAGTTCAAATGGGGACTTTCCAATCACCCTCTTTATAGTAATAATGTATTCCCACACAACCATTCCTAACTTTGAGTCCCATGCCTTCTTGTTTGTATTTAACATCCTTCTTATTATTTTCAAAAGTTTTTTATTACTAGATTTTTCCTGACCATTTGCTTGTAGGTGGTAAGGGGTAGCATAACAAATAGTAATGCCATATGAGTTGCAAATTTTTTTGAATTCATTAGAACTAAAACACATCACATTGCTCATGATCAATCTTATTTGTGTACCAAATCTGGTTATGATATTCTCCATCAGGAAATTTATTACCACCTGCTTGTTGCTTGTTTAGTTGGGATTTCCTCTACCCATTTAGTGAAATAATCAGTAGCCACTAATATCCATTTATGTCTGCCACTTGAAATTTCCTGTATTTCCCCAATAAATTCAATTCCCCATTGGTGGAAAGGGGCTTCTACTTGTAAATGTCTAAGTGGTAGGGCTCCTTGATACTTCAATTTTCCTGAGAACTTCTGACAAGCTTCACACCTCCTTACATGTGCAAAAGAATCATTAAAAACCTTAGGCCAATAATAGCCATCCCTGAGAATCTTATGTTCAGCGGTTTTGGCAGAATAATGACCTCCAGACAATCCTTCATGCATCTCCCTCAAGACATTTTATGCTTGTGATTCATCTAGACACAATAATAAAATTCCATCCCTATTTTTCCAAAAGAGATTCCCTTCTATGAATACATACTTGGATGCCTACTACTTTAGAGTCCTCTTATGATTATCATTCAACCCTTCAGAGCACTTCATGTGTCTAAGATAATACACAATGTTTGCGTACCAAGAAGTGTGTTTAATGCTTACAACTGCACTTTCTTGATTTTCTACATTACAAATTTGGTTAGCTTCAATATTTTCTTTTGCCATTAGTTTGGCTAGGCGATGTCCCCTTACTAACTTGGCAATATGAATTTCCATATCAAATTCTTGAAATTTATTAATCCATATACATCTCTTCCCTATCACCTCTATCTATACCAAAATATCTTTCATAGCTACATGTGGTACATATGCAACTACTTTGGCTCCAACTAGATACAGTCTGAAAGATTTTGTTGCTTTGACTAGTGCAAAATCTTGTTTCTCCATAATATCATATTTCAACTCTAACCCCTGCAATGATTTGCTAAAGAAGGACACATGCTGCTCATACCCTTCACCATTATTTTGTAACATGGCAACTTCTATGGTATGAAATGAGGCAAATGAGAATATTCGGAAAGGTTTGGTAAAATCAGGTGATTTTAGAATAGGGGCTTCTTTGATGGCTTTTTTGATGGATATAAAAGCTTTCAGGGCTTCCTCAATCCAATCTATCTTTCCTTATTTCTTTGTCATTTTGGGTATAGGTTTAATGATCTCAACAAAATTTGACACAAATCTCCTAACAAAGTTAATTTGTCCAAAAAAAGATTGAATGGCTTTGACAGTCTTGGGAATGGGGAGTTTTTCTATGGATTCTACTCTTTCAGGATCTATTCTAACTCCTCTTGATACAATATGCTCCAAAATCTTACCCTCTATGACAAAAAAATGATATTTTTTGGGGTTGAGACTGATACCATATTCCAGAGCCTTGATAAATATTTTCTCTAGGTCTTCTACATGGTCTTCCACCCATTTGAAATATGTAGTGAGGTTGTCCTAGTACACTTCCATTATAGCATTGATCAAATTTGTAAATGCCACATCCATGGCCCTTTGGAAAGTTGCCCCTACATTTGTGAGATCGAATGGCATTCTCACATGGACATATGTCCCCCATGGCATAGTCAAAGTTGTCTTATATTTCTCAGACTCTTTAACTTTGATCTGATTATACCCAAAAAAATCTATCCATCATTGACAACAACTCACATCTTGTTACTTTGTGCAATATGGCTTCCATATTCAGGAGAGGGTAATTATCTTTAAGGGAAGCAACATTTTAATTTATGAAGTCTACACACAGCCTAATATCCCCATTTTTCTTTCTTATTAGGACCAAGTTTGAGACCCATGTTGAATGTCTAATGGGCTTGATAATACCTCCATCCCTGAGTTTTGCCAGTTCCTCTTGCATTTTTGGCTCTAAAGTGGGGTTTATGGGTCTATATTTTTTTATGAATGGTTTTGCACTTGGCTTTAAGGGAATCTCATGTTGGAAAATATCTTCTCTATATTCTTTGAAATCATCATAAGACCAAGCAAAGACATGCTTTTATTTTCTCAACAATGTGATCAATATTTTCCTGATTGTTGGACTTATTTTCTTTCCAATGTAAACTCTTTTTGGTGCTAGCACACTCCCTAGATTGATTTACTCAACATCTTCTTTCTTTACTGGTGTCTACTTCATGAGAGAATTATCATTTCCATCAAATACCCTTTCTAGTGACACAAGTCCTTTAGGGAGTTTATTTGTTTTGAGTTGCATAAATTATTTTCCGAACATAGTTTGTTTGCCATCTACCTCCTCGACAAATGCATTAAAGTTGATTTCCTGGGCTTCATACTAGTCTATGCATTGGAGAAAATTTATGAGATCAATGCCATCATTAAAGACTTGCCAGCTATAAATATTATCAAGGATAGAAGGCCTTGTTTTAAATTCAACTTGAGATACCCCAGCCAAGGTGATATCATCTCTTTTTAGGGCTACATTAGCTAGAAAATCTGCCATCAAATTTTTGGACCTATCTATCCATTCAATAGATAGGCATCAAATATTATATTATATCCCACACAAAATTTCTATATTGTTTTAACCTTTTATTTTTTACATCATATTTTGATCTAACCCGTGAAACGAACAGCTCAAAGTCTCCAAGAATAGTTAGCAGTTTGATCTTGTGCTTGACATCCATATTCAAACCAATTAGCAGGGCTTCATACTCTGCTATATTGTTTGTACACTCAAAATTCAGTAGGAATGAATATTTGAATGTGATACCTTCAAGTGAAATAAAAAATACCCCAACTCCATTGCCTTCTTGGCTACATGCTCCACCAAAATGCATTTTCCACACATCGTGCTCATTCTTGGAAACATGTTTATTAATTGGGTCAGTATTTGCTAATTCAAGCTGAGAAGGATCTACTCTGAAGCTCCCTAAATCTACATGACAAAATAAATTTAGTTGTTCTTGAGGAACATAATCCACAATCTAATTCATCCTTGGTTCTCTATATAACTTAACTTCTTCACCATTGACTGGTATTATGGCATATGATAAGTCAAACTGCTACAGTCCATTATTTTGACAAAATATTTTTAAAGTGAGGAGGTGTATCAATCATAGTTATTTCTATACTATAAGTTTCTTGTGGATAAGCAATCAGCTTCACCTCTACATATTTTATAATTTCTACCACTGGAACAGGTCTGCTATCCATAGCATAACATTTTCCACCATTAGTGTCCACCCACATGCCAATTTGTTTCATAACCACAACTGGAATGATGTTGATTGCAGCACTAGAGTCTATCATACAATTTCTTACCAACTTATTATTTATGAGTAATGTAGTAAAGAATGTTTCAACTTGTGGAGGATTTATCAATGCATCACTTAGACAAACCTCAAGAACTTTCACCTTTTCCTGATTATCAATGATCTTGGTGGTTTCTTTGCTCTCATAATTTATGCTTTTATCATTTCCATAGATATCAATTGAATATCACTATCCCTATATTCTTTTATTTTCATTATTTCAAGTAATGGAACTGACATCTTTACCCAGGATAAAGCTTGTGTGAAATCAAAAGAGGCACTTTCTATTTTGGTCACCTTCCTTTTCTCTAGTGAATCTCCTTTGTTCTCCTCTTTTTATTTTTTGTTTGTTTGATCAAGCTTTTGGTTTTCTTTATGCAATTCTTTGTTTTCTTCCTTATGAACATGCTTTTGTTCATTCTTATCGTGCTACTTATTTTATGTCTTTTTTGAAGCTCCCTATGTTTCCCCTTTATCTTTCATAAATATTCCTCCTGAAATGCCCCCATCTTCATTTACTGTTCTATTTCTCAACCAATATTTTCTTCTCACTTGTTCTATTGCAGCAATGGTTAAATTTTTAATATCTTCCTTAGTTAGTCTTCTTATATTGCATTTACTTGAATGAGGTGGTGCACTAAGAGAACATTGCTCATCATTGTTTTATTCATGATCAGAAAAGACTTGTTGCTCAGCCATATGGACATTGTACCTCTGGTTATCAACATCGTACTCATAGCCCTCTTCTTTAGAAGATGAATATTCCTTCTCAATTGGATGGAGGGTGTGAGGTTAAATATATTGTATTGAACCTCTTCTTCATTGTCCATTGGTATTTCTTCACTCTGTATTGACTAGGCTACAACACAATGGTAAGGGGAATGTGGAAAATTGCAAAATTAACACCAAGGATTATTGTTTACCATATCTTCTCCTCTCTTCTTTACAGGATCAAGAGTCTCCTTACTTTTAGGTCTATCCATCACAAGCTTTCCATCCTTCCAGTTTGTATTATAAGGCATATCATGCAACCTCAACCTTTCATTTATGTATGTATTTTCTTGCATATTCAAAGGGTTATTAATATTTTGGGGAACCCTAGGATTATCCCTCTTAGCAATCATCCTTGTAGCTTTTCTATTATTTTCAATAGTCAGTGCTATCTTTTGAGCTTCAGCTAAATTCCTAGGGCACCTATTTCAAAGCTCATATCATGTCTTTGGATCAAAAGATTTTAGATAAATACTTAATGTTGCAGGGTTAGCCAATTTGGATCCAGGAGGTATCTTATTATGCAATTTAGAGAGCCTCTGGTTGAATTCATAAACTGACTCATTCAGATACTTCTGGTTGCTTACCAATTTATGCAAGAAAAATTATGGTGCACATTGATTACCTTATTGTTCAAGGAACTAATCATGAAAATCTTGGATAGAAACAATAGAAGCTATCGGTAAACTATTAAAGCGATCTCTAGCTTCTTTAGTTAGTGACATCATAAATAGCCTCATCTATAGATCTTAATACTACATATCCAGATCTTGAATAAAAGCATTAAAACTCCTTAAGTGTTCTTCAGCTATGACTACACTACTTCTTATGAATTTTGGGATAAGGACTCTCCAACTGTTGTCCATGGGGTAAGGATATATTTGGAATCCTGCTAAGTCAAATTGTCTGATCATATTTGTGCAGTGTTGTGGAGGTGGGTTTTGAGGATGTTGATATTGGTATAATGGATTATTTTATTGTATGTGGGGTGGTGGGACATATTGTTAGCCATTAGGTGAATGCGAATTTGGGTGTTGTGATGGATTTTTAGGTGGGGAATTTGATGGTTTATATTGATTCCCAAATTTCTTTGGAGGTGCCTTTGGTGGATTGGAAGGCCCTGCATTATTATTCCCTTGCTTATGATGTGGTATATATTTAGGGAGGTTAGATATTTGAACATCAAATTGGGCCTTTTGTAGTTTTAGATCCTAGAGTTCTTTTATTGCTTGGAGCCTCTGTTCATATTTTGCTTTCTTTCTTCCTATTTCTTGTCTTTCATACTCCAACTATGCATTTAATTCTTCTTGAGTCAAAAATTCATAATATCCTTCAAGGCCTACATTATCGATACGCTCATTTTGATTCCCTTCCACTCCATGATAATGTTCATGTTTTCTCCTGATTATTTCAGCCTCAAGTCCAACCATGAATTCCTCTTGTTTCTTAGGATCTAGCTGATAGAAAGGATTCCTCTTTTCTTCAGGAGTGTGAGGCTCTCTAGATGATTTTTTTTTCATTTGTCAATGTATCATAGCGGTTATATGTCTTAAGGTGTGGTTTTGATACATTTTGTCCTTATTTGTTAAGCACATTTCTTCAAACACCTTCTTACACTTATCATTCTTATGTGTCCATTTACTTTTGTCATTAGGACCTTCTTTATACAGAGACCTTCTGCCATTCATGTTGTGAACTATTGTGATGGTCTAAACTTTAAGGTGGGTTCTTCCTGATATATACTTTATTTTATCAATCTCAATGCACTTATTATTTTAGAGTCGCCACTCACTTTCAAAGAAGTGAGAAAATTTTATAATTGCTTGTTCCTAGCGGAGTCTTAGGTAAGGTATTTGAATCTATGATGAAGGCCTAGCTTTAGACTTGACTCCCCAATAGATTCACCAATTTGTTAGTTCTCAAAAACATTGGTTGAAAACCATAAGAGGTTGCCAAGCTCTTGGTACATTTGAGGCTAACGAACAAGGCCAAATGATGTATTTGAACCTTCTTCTCTTCAGGCTCTGCCAAACCTAGGTGGGTATACCTATGTGAATGAGGTAGACTTAACCTGTGTTTTTCCTACTTGAAAAATCTCTCCACAATGGAAATTGGGAGTGGAGAGATGCAAACCTAATTTGGTATAAATTGTATAAGCAATATCAAGGTAGAATATGTTCAGTTAACAAATGTAATTTTTTGAAAATAAATTTGATAAAACTAAATGATGAAATGGATAAGACCAGTGACTTATTGGGTAAAACAAAGTCAAGTGGGGATCTAGAATGAATGGTTGATATTAGCAATGATCCAAATTGTTTGGCACAATTCTTTTGGTTTATAACTTGTATAAACATGCAGTAAAGTAATTGACAAACTCTACGAGAGACAAAATGTCAATACTAATCATATGATTCTTCTTACTGATCCAAATAACACTTCCAGGCTACTTTGATTGACCAAAACTAATTTAATTCTTCTTTAAAGAAACCAAATAATCACATCACATGAATACAACAAATGTGCATTCATAAATTGAGTATATACTTGATATATCAACTTAAATAACCAAGAAATATTAAGTTCGAGACAATCAGATAATTGAATAACTTCAACAAACAATTGATACCAATATGGAGCCACCAAATTAGAGATCTTTCATTAAATTCTTCAAAATTATACTTGCAACATAGTCTATCTGAATTTGAACATTATGATCTATTAATTTTCCTACTCTACTATTATCTTCTCCTCTATCTTGTAACACCCCGTCGTGGAACCCAGGAAACGTTACATTAGTAACACAAAACCATCCGAATAATTTTCTTTTAAAACATTTAATAACAACATGTGATAACAACCTAGCATAACGCTCAAGGGTTCCACAACAATGCTACATAAGTATAACAATAAATGTGCAACACATATAGAACTATATATAAATCAAGCCAAGAGAATAGTCATATACAGATTTATTACATCAATAGTTATATTACAACTTCATTTACAGTTAACGAGATTCTGACAAATCTCGATACATCATAATTAACAATATAAATAAACCTCATGTAACATCATGAGAACATTCAAAATAGAATAAGATCAAGAGTAGTTGTCGAACAAGTCCTCGAGCTTATCCAATGAACCAAATGCTTTGAATGATGTTCAATCAAGATCTTGCTAAAATGAGCATGGCTCAAACCAAAACACCTACAGGGGACCCAATGGAAGTAGTGACACGTTACTCCCAACTGTGTGGAACTCAAAAGCCCACCCCCTGTGCTAGGAGATAAAACAAGTCCTCAAGCCAAAACAGACAACAAGAAGAAACACCTCACATAACATGGTCAACGCACATAACATTGCAATGAAATACCTATAGATATACTCACAATACAATAGTTAAATTTCACACTTAAATACGAACTTTTGATAGGTTACCCACGCAACCAGTTCCGGGTCCAACCCCTAACATAAGCCACTCCTCCTAAGTACAACTCACTGACTGACAATGACCACTCAGTCAACAAGCATGTAAGTGATATCTCACAAGGCCCGAAATATACATGACATCCCCATAAACATCAATTATATAAATAATGACATGCACGACAATCCAATGTCGAGTAGTGAAACCAACAATACACAAACATCCAAGCTTTTCATTGAAAAGACATAAATAATCCTCTCGGAAACTTCTAAATAATGCATAACAACAAAGATACTCTAATAAAACAATACGAACCCAAAAAAAATGAATTCACATTACACTTACTGAATAATCCAAATTAATCCATGGACAAATCATAACCATATTACATTCGTGACATGCATATATATATCTAAAATATTTGCATACCTCCTGGATATCAAGTAAAGTACAAGAAATAACCATTACAAATTCTAAGAAAGAGTTTTGATATTCATATTAAAGCAAACATTCTTTCAGACTATGCAAATCTCATAAAATATCAACCCCTCAATACAAATATTCTAACATGCGAAAACTAATCACACTATTTTCCATAATTAAATATACAAGATATTTAAGTAATATTTACACACTAGAATTTTCATAACAAAAGGTAGTCTTTATCCCTTTTATACATTAATAACCCAAAACCATTCTCTAAAAGGGAAAATTCTAATTCCAAATAAATTTTGTTGTTTAAAAGAATACCTAACAATAAAATAAGAATATGCTGTCATTTCAACAACAGACAATGAAGAATTCAAAATACAAAAATAATTAAGTATACAATATGAAAAATAAACATAACAATAGAAACTATAAAATGGAATGCTAAGTTCGTAATATTGAGGCTATTGATTAACAATTAAGAAGCAAACAATAATATTTCACACCGCCCTTAACACAAAGTAGTAGTCGATACCTCAACTTAAATAGTGAATACCATAAACTATCAGACCAATCAACACATGAGAAACTGAAGTCAACACTAGCACAAACACCTATCCTTTAAAGATGACGATGCAACTGACAGAAAATAACACTTAAGAAATACCTATACCATGCAAACTGAATGAAGACAGGTGCCCACACAAGACTAACAGATCTGACAAAGTCTAAAGTTAAGAAGCAGTCGTGGCATTTCCTTAATGATTCATCGGTGATGTAAAGGAGTGCAAGTAATTTTCGTTCCATTAATCCAAGCAGAACAAAACACAATCTACATATAGTCTGCTAACAGAAATACATGAGTACAAAAGATATAAGGGAATGATTACCAAGTCCTAATCAATCAATAGACACTGCTAACATATTCCTAATCGCATGCAATACGAAGGTTCACACATTACACTAAATGGTTGTATTGTTTATACAGATTTGCACATGACTCCATAAGAATGAATGCATTTAGATGCATAACCAAAAAATCAAAACAAAAATAAAACATAAGAACAAGGAATGAAGACCACTGACCAGGGAGTGAGAGAAATATCTCATGCAAGGAGATACGATGTACAAAATAGATCAAAAGAAAAGAATACCACAATGAAATGATAAGGGTAAGCATGCATAGTGAGACAAAGTATTGAACTCAGAGTGTCCTTCATACTAGCTTCTCCAATGCCTACGTTCAAGGTTGTAATGGATTCCTTGCGCCTTTTTATGCGACCGACACCCATAGTATGAAGGGGATGAGCATAGGGATGTTCCCAATCTTCTTACACAGCTGAATTGTACTCCTGTGGCAGGATTTTGACAAAGAATAAAAAACAACCATTTCATGCATGTGTAGAAGTGAATAGGATAAATAAATACAAAATGGTGAAATGAAAAATAACACAGTGACTAAAGAACATTCCATACCACCATTCCTCATAAGATTCCAAGAAAGAGAAAATAGAAAATACCATATAGAGGAAAAATGACCTAATTAAGGTTGTACACGGCCTGAAGGAAGATAACTAGGCAGTGGAAAGCCAAGATAAGAATTACTACATGCGTCTAGTTGAAGTGCATATATAAAAAAAAGGCCATCACACATGCATTTGGAAAGTGATGAAAGTTATCATGCCATGGATTGAAAGATACGAAGAGAGGAAGGAATGAGAATGTAGAGGTATAAAAATGACTTTTGTTGTGCTAGTTTAAATAAGGACAGATCTGAATATGTATGCAGGATGGATATATGTGCAAGTCATGATACCAAACCCGTGGAAGAGGTAGCAGTATTAATTTGATTATAACATGAATAGAACAAAGGAAGATTGATATAGATACTTGATGATAGTCAAACTTGTTTTCAACCACTTTACTCGAAGAATTCGATGGCAGATAACAATTCTAGACCAAGAATCCAATTAATACCAAAAAGATACAATGCTGGCCAACCAAAGGTAAATTACCTGATAGGGTAGATAGATGAAGTCCATAAACCATATAAGAAGACATGTGATAGGCATCTCATATGCCTGTGAGGAGATAACATAGATTGAATGAAAACACCGATGCAAACATATAGAAGCCAGGTAGAAGGAGTGAATATAGGTCAAAGGATTCAGAGTAAACAATTTCAAAAGCATGTAAACAAGGATATCAACGTGCACAAATCCATGTTTGTGCATAAAGAAATTTATAATTTTAAATCTGGATTCTATGAAGAGCATCCTTCGCATGACTTTCATGGCGTAGATGTTTCTCCAAAGGAAATAAATTTGAACATAATAATATTCAGAAATTTCATTCGAGAACATGCAAAACCAAAAGAGGAAAACATGGTTAATAACCCCGAATCCAACGAAGATAGAAGTTGAAAATAGTAAACCTGCAATCCTTTATTTTTTAAAAGCACCTACTCCTTTGAAAACCACTGCCTACAAAATCTTTATCCAGAAATACAGAGAAGAGGATTTTTCCAAAAATTGTCATGCAAAAAGAATCCCCCACAAATATCATGCATTTCCTATTAAATGCAATTTTCCCAAACTCAACTTCTGATTGCATGTGAATAATCAACCAGTTCTATTTTTCCAACATCTTGTTCAAAATAGGATATTTTAGCATATTTCATTCACAACTAATTGTTATGCTTTACTAGTTTTTGAAAACACCAAAATTGCACAAACAATTCAATTAAAAAAAAATAACTTTTCATAAACAATATATTTCAATATTTCACTTTAATTCCTCTTCAATCTAAAAATAAATTTTTAAATTTAAACATTTCAATTAATCAATAGTAGATATTTCCATTATCTTAAGTCATTAAATGATCTAAATCAATCATTATCAAAAGATGAATACATAAAGGATAAAACATGACATGAAAACCATGAAAGTACGACAAATGAACGACAACATAGCATAAAGGTGACAAACTAATACTTGTTCTTTCTAGAATGATGGTTCACAATAGAGGACAAGTCTATCTCCCTTCAATGATTCCATTGGGCCATGGCACACTTAGACCTAACAAAGCAGGTGTAGTCAATGCCTGTACCTGAGAGCTACATCACACTACATGGTTAACTGAAACAACATTTATAATAGGAAATGCACCATGAAGAAGAATCACAGCGTAGCAGGGCACTCATAGATGAGTACTACTAAACCATCTCCTTCACTGAACTGACGTAAGAAATAGCATCTAAAATCATTCATATCATAGTACCACCATAAACATTACATAACCTCATAATTCATCATAGTTATGTCACATTAAAAAAGTAAATAGAGCATCATATCATAAAATATATCATCAATTTATCATGTAATCCAAGACATAATACATCAAAGTAACATAGTCTCAAAACTATCTAACGACTATCAACAAATCATAATGACTGGAATAGAAATTTTATCATGAGGGCCACTACATCCTCCCCCCCTAGGGTAAGGCTTACTCCTGAAAGCCTACAAATAACCCTAGTGCAAACTCCATACCATCACACATAATCAATGGTTCCAAAACTGAACCACTCCATACACTAACATAAAAACAACACCAACCAAATTCATAGTGCTCTAGGCCAAATAAACTATCAATCCAAACAATCACATTTCCTAGGATAACAAGAATCAAAGCAGAGGAAAAAACACTGAAGGCACTTCCTGGGCCTCTTGTATCGCATGATATTCATGAGCTCTAGAATCAGCTGCCTGTCCACTTCTAGCAATTTCCACATTTGTAACTTGATGCTTCGTTTGATGATGATCAATCGCTACACTCATTCCATGAGTCCTCTCTACATCATTACTTGTTGGCTCTGTAACTGTCGATCTTTGACTAGTTCTAGGTATGTTCCTCTGAAAAAACTATCTAGCCAAGTGGCCTTGCTGGCCGTAATTGTAACATCTTGTACTTTGACCTGTTGCAATCTGTGTACTGAATTGACTAGCTGGGACGATGGAGTTGTGCTCATATCCAACTATGAATCCTCCTATGCGCAATACGATCACCCCAGAAACTGAAGACTACTAGGTATACACTATAAAAATGAACACCACTTATCCAATTCTCAAACCCCAAACCTCGATAAGAACGATAAGTGTCTGAAGAACGTGCTATCAAAATATCCAACATAAGTCCTGCTAAAGCAAAAATATTTCTCCTAGGGATCCTTTCCCTAAATACCTGACATCCACCATCTTGTCTAGAGCCAAGTTGGGTAAGAATCTCCCCAAGCATATAACGTAACAGTGGACCTAGGTGATCCTCATGATCATTCTCATGGGGACTCAGAACAATAGGGTTCTGACGATCGATGCCATGACTAAATCTTCTAGGCATCCTATACACACCATCCAAGAAAGGAGTCATAACCAAAAGGTGATATTAACTTTACAAGAACTCAGTAATAAAACACCATACCCATGATTAATCATGCATGATACATATACACTCCAATAAAAACATCGGAAATCACAACATAAGGGCACACAAGGGTCCATCTGGACATCGGGAAGTAGCATAACAATCCATGATAGAAGAATCCATGAACCAAGAACAAATAACCATCTCAAACAAATCAACATCAAATCAATGGCTTGATGGTGTTAGGTCATACATAAAGTGAGACCATCCAAACAAGACCACAATGACTTGTCTCTTGTTGTATAAGGTGATTAGCCTCCAAGAGATAGTCATCACACATAGGTGAGTAGTGGGTTCTAGTTGCATAACAACCTCACATACCCCCATCCTCAATGCTTTATGTGTCTACTTCCTCATACATACTCATCAATTCTGCCTCATAGATCCTTGGTGAGGAGTCACAATACAACACATAGCCAACATTGAAAACAACAAAGATAACAAGCTTAGCAACCAAGTTCATAAAGAAGAGAAAATTAAAGTTCTATCTCAACAATAAGACAATAAATGCACATAATTTCAACACTAATCCAAATGTATAACCACTAGGGTTATAAGTAAATAAGATCACAAGTCATGGTTAAACCTTCACAATCTAATATAAACAAAATGTCAGCCTTCACAGTCAGCTGAGAAATCATCAATAACTAAAAGAAAGTTTACAATATTTAAAATTGCACTATACAACAATATGTGACTAAATACTAGCCACCAAATGAGGAAAGAGGAAACAACGTCTAGCTAGAATAATAATAGCCCTCGTGTGGTGCAGATTGAGCACTCCATCCACATGACCTTGAGTGTATCCATGAATTATCAAAACATCATCACTCTACCTGGTCATACGCCAGTCGAAGAATTCATGTACTGGTTGCATGTCACGTGGCAGTGTGTCTGTGGGTCCGCAAGAATAGGCACCCGCATAACACACTCCACATCATGATACCCCATGGAGAATACAGACGTAGGAACTCTCTGTAGCCAAAGGTATACATGGATAGGATCTACTCATATGCCACTCGATCAACATGATCAAGGCAACCATGAAGATCCCTCTACAAGTGTTCGAGGCCCCATAACGCTCATCGCACAAGTAGGCTAACCAAGACAAACTCATAATGCGCCTTCACGTGTCTAGGCATGTGGCATCGTGTAACATGAAATCATCACCATCACTATGTCAAAACATGAGTGAGGTGTGGTATCGTGTTGCATCATATCAGAATATGTGCAAATATAGTATATCAAAGCATCATCACCAACACTGTGTTAGAACATCAGTGTGGTATGGAATCGTATCTATCACATCATGTCAGAGCATGTGCAGATACACTAAATATATAAAGCAATACGATAATATCACTATGGGGCTACTGAGCTTCACCTCTCATATAGACGAGGTTTACTCGCTATCCCAAATCAACGCCTCTAAGGACGGTCAAGCATATACTAACAAATCTATGTTACTATGCTCAAATATTTGGGGATTAGGTTAACACTTATGGATCAAGTATCTTGATCCATCATAAGGGAAAGTAGTCAGTACATTTCCTTGGGATTGGTTGAGCTAGGACATTCTGCACCGCAATATGTGTACGCTACACACTGCACCCAAGGAACTTGTCGCTGCTACTATCCCTTCATAGATTGAGGGTCTAGAGAACCAATAAGAAAAAGAACTAGTTTTGGTTACTCATATATAAGTTTCAACCACACATGGGTTTCCCCTCAATCAGGTAACAAACATGCAAACACACACAATGGTATGGTAGATCCCACACCAAAGTGTAACTTTTCCCCATGGATGGGTACCAAGTATCACCATCACATGGATACACAAAGGAAGTATGGGTTTTTGCAACACTCAAAAAAGATATAGTTACTGTTTTATTTTATTTACAGGGGGTAATACTACATACATAATCCCATAAGATCATCAAACTCCAACACTTATGGAAAATGTATCATTACTTTCTATCCGTAAACTTATATCAGGTTCCATCATGCTACTCTTTTCCAAAGAGTACATCATGCTAAGATAAAAGCCATGAACACATGATCAATTAACAATTCCACTAAAAAATTCAAAAGGATAACATAGTGAGCTAAAATATACCCAAAGTACCCAGTGTATGAACCTGGGGCTCTGATACCAAGTTGTAACGCCCCGCCGTGGACCCCAGGAAATGTTACGTTAGTAACACAAAACCATCTGAATAATTTTTTTTTAAACATTAATAACATGTGATAACAACCTATCATAGCGCTCAAGGGTTCCACAACAATGCTAGATAAGTAAAACAATAAACACAACACATCTAGAACTATATATAAATCAAGCAAAGAGAATAGTCATATGCAAATTTATTACATTAATAATTATATTACAAGTTTGTTTACAATAAACGAGATTGTGAAAAATATTGATACATCGTAATTAACAATATAAAGAAACCTCATGTAACATCATGAGAATGTTCAAAATAGAATAAGATCAAGAGTAGTTGTTGACCAAGTCTGTGAGCTTATCCAATGAACCAAATTCCGTGAACGATGTTCAATTAGGATCTTGCTAAAATGAGCATGGCTCAAACCAAAACACCTGTAGCGGACCCAATGGAAGTAGTGACACATTCCTCCCAACCGTGTGGAATTCGAAAGCCCACCCCCTGTGCTAGGAGATAGAACAAGTCCTCAAGCCAAAATAGACAACAACAAGAAACACCTCACATAACATGGTTGACACACAAAACATTGCAATGGCAACACTACTGATATATTCCCAGTACAATAGTTAAATTTCACCCTTAAATACCAACTTTCGATAGGTTACCCACGCAACCACTTTTGGGTTTGGCCCCTAACAGAAGCCACTCCTCCTAAGTACATGAAATCCCCATAAACATCAATTATATAAAGAATGACATGCATGACAATCCAATGTCGAGTAGTGAAACCAACAATACAAAAACATCCAAGATTTTGTAAAGTCCCCAATTTTGCGAGCATCGGAGTTCGGTGGATTTAGCCTATTCCTGGCCCTCGTAGGCTAATATATATGGTTAGAGGGTCCCTTTTGTTAGTGAATGGTGGTTTCTCTCCTTCAGAGTGCAATGTTGGGTCAAGCTCAACTTCCGTTTGACTCAGTTTCACATACTTACTATTTATAGTAAATCACTGTTCAAGGTTTCTATTTTTAGACGGGCATCCGATCACATGGAGAACAGGGAGAGTCGACTTCTAGCTCAAACGACATAGCAATCAGACAAGTATTTCAAGAGATATTAAAGTTTAAGTGACTTAAGTGATTTATTTAAATATTCTAATGTTATTATAAAGTTATAAAGTAACTTTATAATAATAAAGTCACTTTAATATTATAAAGTGCAAAAAGTGAATAATTTTAAGTGGGAATATATCTTTGATCCCACATTGGCCAGGAAAGTGTTGGAGCTCTCACAAGAAAGAATAAAAAGGGACTTAAAAGCTCATTCTCAATCATCCAAGATATGATATTTGTCTTATGATTTCTCTTTGGCATTTGGGAAAGGGAGCCCTAGGGTTTCTGCCAGCGTATCAGCATTGGAGAGCATAGCTGCTTCATTGTAACAACATTATGAGGTTTTGAAACTATCAGCTGAAGGTGCTTAACTGTTGGCTTCATCCAGAGGTCAAGTTTGTGCTTCATTAGATGTATAGGAGAATTTCAATATAAGGGTTTCATCAGCTTTCAATATCAGAAGATTGTATTACAGGTGTGCTCTATTGTAAAAGATTTCAAAGTGAATCAATAAAATTATCTCTTTGCTATTGTAGGGTTTATATTTACATTTTCCAACATTTTATTTCATGTCTGGCATCTTATTTGAGAAAATACAAAAAGGGAAAAATATAGCATAACACAAAAATTCATAAACCCTCATCATTCAGCATTAGAATAAGAGTTTAGAGATAGGTAGGTCTCTTACAGTGGTATCAGAGCCTGATTTCCTGTCATCCTGTGCTGGATAAATATTCATTAGCAAAAAGGAAAATTTTCAGATACTTTAAGTTTGAAGAATTTATTGTTTCTGGAGTACCGGACGTCTTGATTAGGGTTTTAGAATACTGGTTTTTAGAGTGTAAACATTTAAAAATTATTTGTTATTTGAAAAGTTGGCATTAAAAACCTAGTTAAGAATTTAATATTATAGAGATGCATACGGTTTAGAGGTTGCAATGATGTAAAGATAAATGAAAATATAATAATCACAACCTTTTTAAAAATTGCATGCTGGGAGTTGGTCTGACCTAGGATTTAAAGCCACGTGAGCATCTAAAGTGAGACAAAATTGAGGAAGACGAACTCAACATTTGAAGAAGGTCATCATTTTTGATGATTATCGGGAGCTGCTCAAAAAGAAACAAAAAATTGTCAGCTTTAGATAAGACAAATTCCTTAAGGCAAAGCGTCAGGGATAAATTCATCGCTGGACTTAAGTTTGTGTAAAGAAGAAAAAATAATAATTATATCGGGAGCTGCTTCTTCCCTCATGATCTAATGTAGCTAAAAGTGAAAGACAATATTGGCGAATTGCTTTGGAGACGTTGGATGTTTTCATCTATATTTTGTTTTTATCTATTAAAAATTCGCACTTCACAGCTGAAATTTTGTGGCATATCAATTCCACTTGGAGAGTGGAAGTCAACATTCAAAAAAGATGAAAAAATTTCAAAGGGAGATTCATGTCAGCAGAGAGAAAAAAATCCTCTAGGAGAAATTTATAATCGGACCTTTGTGCTTGATCCAAGAAGAATCATCGGGTCCTGCTTTGGAGGTCATTGTAGTCAAGAGACAAATTTGAATAAGATGAACTTCTGAATACTTTCAGGCTAAGTCAGCATATCCTCTCTAATAGGATTCACAAGTTATTGAGTTTGCAAGAATATGTTTCTTTTTGATGCCGCCATATCCCAGATAAAGACAATACATATACCAATAAGAAAATAATTCAAAGAAGACAATTCTCCACAAAAGACAAAGTGAAGGCCAATGCAACAATCGTATTTTCAAAAGGAGCAATCATGGAAAGGTCCTCAGCGTAGCATGAGTAGAGTGATATTATTGTGGAAGTCAATTAAAATACAAATTTGTGAAAGGAAGTGACGCCTAGCTGCTAGGAGTGGAATCGCTGCCATCAGGGATTAAGGAGGTTTTAAAGTTTAATTTCTAGATTTATATTATAAAGGATATGCGATTGAATTGGTGGGCTCCTTATGTTGACTCAATAGACACACGTTTGGAGTTCAGCATATCCATTCAGGGAAGTAGTTCAAGAAAAATTCACATGCTAATGCCGCTGTCAGGATCATTGTAAGTTCAAATTTGATATATATCAATATATATCTCTGCTGTATAGGAAAGATTGGTATTGGAGAATAATTGTCAATTCACATCTTACATATCTCTGTAAACTGCTTTATTACTATTAAATCACCTCTGAAAGCATATTCCTGAAATAGCATGTGTTGGAAGAGTCAATAGATGGATGTATGGTTATGATTTTGTAATCTGAATTGACATTCCTGGGAAGAGCAATTAGTTGTTTACCTCTATAAGCAGTTTCTCATTGAAATTCACGCCTTAAGGAGACTGAAGGACTTGCATTGCATCCTATTGGCATGTTTAGACATTAAGTTTGTTAGTTGATGGTCTCAAACTACACTTGCAAGTATTCAAAACATATTTGGTATCAATCAAAGAAAGAAAATACAAACTAAAGCACAAAACCAGTAAATATAAAGGTTTCAGGCAAGTGTTTGACGGAATGTCCAAGGCAACAAACTGAAAAATAAATTCAGAATTATGGCTTCTCAATTTGTTGATGAGGTAATGGTTGCTTATGAGGAGTATAGAGCATTCCTAGATAAGATCAAAGAGTGTTTATATTTCGAGCAATATGTGGAGCATCATATGGATTATAAAAAACAAAGAAGTAAATCAAAGAAATGTGAACAATTAAGTGTTGAGAGCACCTTAAATAATATTCAGCGAAAACCTATGCCTTCACAACAAAGATTAGCTCGTAGCTTGGAACAGTCTAAAGATTCCATTTCAAGACGAAGCTCATCATAGAACAAAAAGAAGAAATTGTGTTTCTATTGCAAAGGGCCTTATGATGAAAACCATGATTGCCTCTTGAGACCTAAGGGCAAGGCGTATAGAATAATGTGGGCACTCTATGAGGATTCAGAATCTAAAACTTCCCACCAACAAAGAAATTGTGAAGAGTCTGAGTCAAAACATGAGGGCTCTATAGGTGAAGTATCCAGAAGTCTCTATGATGAGTTTGGTTTAAAATGTGATAAGTTAGCAGATCATGATCTTGAACCTATAGATGGACATGGGGTAGACAATAGTATGGTGGAGCCACAAAATGATATTCACAACATTCCAGAAGTGGTGATTAGCATTGCTAACAATTCATATTTTCATGACAACAATGATAAAACTTTGCAACATGAGACAACAGTGATTGCACATGTGCAAAATGATTGTATTGAGTTGTCACAAGAAGGTACTCAAGATTTGGGTACTAACGGTGCATTATTTGATGTGGATTCATGTCAGGGTGAGTTTGATTTTCTAGATCAGACCTTAGAAAATGAATTTGAAGATTCATGCGTTGGCATGGAGTCCCAAGATCGTGAGTTGGATGGTGATGCAGTTAAATTAGAAGTGGAAGTGTGTGAAGATACAATCATATCAGTAGCTTCTACCTTATCAGTTGAGCCATCCTTTGAGGTACATAAAAGAAGTACCTTAGTTGCTAATGTGTTCACTGATAATAGCACACATGATGTTGTTGATTATGAGATGAGCGATGAGGATTCAACCTCTTACTTTAGTATGGATTTGGATGGAAATGCTGAGTCACAGGGGTATCATCATCTGGCGAGAGATTTGAAGGTTAGTGATGATACAATTGTTATAGCTTTGGAGCATTTTGATGTTGCTCGACAAATGTTGGCAACCTATGGTTGGAGTACTCCAATGTCAGATGAGTACGGTGTTAGTAGTCTTTCCCTTGCAGAGTTCCATACACTACGAGAAGCTATTGGATTAATGAAACATAATTATTTGCAGTTACTTGCTGATAGGGACTATCTTCTCGAGTGGGATTGTATTTTCTATGATGCCCTAAAGGGGAAAGAGGAGGAGGTTGATGAGCTCGCTCATGAGCTTGAGGTGACTATGGACTCATTGCAAAGCGCCCAGTTGGCCTTTCAGGAGTCACAATCACAGTTGGAGGAGTTTACCATGGAGTTGAGTTTGGCATAGTCTCCACCAGCTATAGTTACAACACAATTTCCTACAGTGGCAGATGGTCATGATTTGACATCCATGGGTTGTAGTGAGGATGTGGTAACATCCATTCTGGACACAAGGGCAGTTGACTCAGTTGAGCCGAGTACTTTGATCGAGAGCAACAAAGAACCATATGTTACATCAGGTTCTCCTGTGGTCAGTACTATGATAGATGATGCAGGTTCGATAGCTAATAGCTCTTGTGTGGCTGTGGTGGATTCTCCAGAGAGTTGTGTGTTAGTGCATGACACGACTCCATCTTCACAAGGGACTCATAGAGGATCATCTAGTTGGGAGTATGGCTCTCATGTTGATTTGTTTCCCTCTCATGGAAGCAAATTTTCTACTTCATCCCATGTAGCTGATTTTGGACGCCAGCTTGTTGTGTCTCAGAGTTGGAGTGATTAGTTGCAGGTTGCAGAGGTTAAGGTTGATTCAACCTTATATCATTTTTATTGTGGGAGTTTGAAGCTATCTCCTGATTCCATTATTGCTAGTTATGAGCCATTGACTGAGGTGGGAGTGTTTTATTGCAACTACATAGTGAGGAGTGCTCGTCACTTCTCTTTTGATCCCCATGTGGAGGACTTGACGATGCATCGATGTGGATTGGCACTGGGGTTATACCATCTATTGTGGGATGGGGGTTTTCCATCTTCAGAAGATGGCATTAGCCGCTACAAGTACCCGACTCAGTTGTTGGTGGGTGATTACTTGCAGGGAAATCAGTTAGTTATCCATCATGCAGTTATGTATCCGATGGGGTTGCTACTTCAATGTCACAAGGATTTCATACGGATACATGGATACAAAGTGACTATGGTGTCGGTGGACATGATGGTTTGGTTAGCTATCACATCCCTAGGAGTTTCAGAGGGACTACAAATAGATATTGTGTTGCGGATGCTTCTAGATATTTTTGTCTCTTCATGACAGATGGATGTGAGTATAGGTTGTACTAGGATATAGGTGGTGACAAGTTTGGAATTGAGTATTGGATGGGTCCCATTGGGTTACTCCACCACTTTTAGCATGGTGAAGTAGGAGGCAGTAGAGTGCAACGAAAGCCTGAGGAAGGCAGACATGACAAACCTTCATTCTAGGTTTGGGATCCAGGGATGGCTTGCGTAGTTGTGATTTTTTTGATGCTACAAGAGATAGTTGGAGATGAATGGGACACTTCAAAGTTCTTCTTTTGGGCCTTCCAAAGAGTTGGGTTACATTGCAGTAGAGATTGCTTGGGGACAAGCAATTTAAGGGAGGGCGGACTGTAATGTCCTTAATTTCGTGAGCATCAAAGTTCAGTGGATTTAGCCTATTCTTGGCCCTTGTAGGCTAATATATATGGTTAGAGGGTCCCTTTTTTCAGTGAATGGTGGTTTCTCTCCTTTAGAGTGCAATGTTGGGTCAAGCTCAACTTCCGTTTGACTCAGTTTCACATACTTACTATTTATAGTAAGTCACTGTTCAAGGTTTCTATTTTTAGATGGGCATCTGATCACATGGAGAATAGGGAGAGTTGACTTCTGGCTCAGACGACATAGCAATCAGACAAGTATTTCAAGAGATATTACAGTTTAAGTGACTTAAGTGATTTATTTAAATATTTTAATGTTATTATAAAGTTATAAAGTAACTTTATAATAATAAATTCACTTTAATATTATAAAGTGCAAAAAGTGAATAATTTTAAGTGGGAATATATCTTTTATCCCACATTGGCCAGGAAAGTGTTGGAGCTCTCACAAGAAAGAATAAAAAGGGACTTAAGAGCTCATTCTCAATCATCCAAGTTATGATATTTTTCTTATGATTTCTCTTTGGTGTTTGGGAAAGGGAGCCCTAGGGTTTTTGCCAGCGTATCAGCATTGGAGAGCATAACTACTTCATTACAACAACATTCTAAGGTTGTGAAACTATCAATTGAAGGTGAATAACTGTTGGCTTCATCCAGAGGTCAAGTTTGTGCTTCATCAGATTTACAGGAGAATTTCAACATAAGGGTTTCATCAACTTTCAATATTAGAAGATTTTATTACAGGTGTGCTCTATTGTAAAAGCTTTCAAAGTGAATCAATAAAATTATCTCTTTGCTGCTGTAGGGTTTATATTTACATTTTCCAACATTTTATTTCATGTCTGGCATCTTATTTGAGAAAATACAAAACACAAAAATTCATAAACCCTCATCATTCAGCATTAGAATCAGAGTTTAGAGACAGGTAGGTCTCTTACAAATTTTCATTGAAAAGACATAAAAAATCCTCTCAGAGACTTCCAAATAATGCATAACACCAAAGATACTTTTATAAAACAATACGAACCCAACAAAAATGAATTTACATTACACTTACTGAATAATCAAAATTACTCCATGGACAACTCATAACCATATTACATTCTTGACATGCATATATATATCTAAAATATTTGCGTACCTCTTGGATATATCAAGTAAAGTACAATACATAACCATTACAAATTCTAAGAAAGAGTTTCAATATTCATATTAAAGCAAAAGTTCTTTAAGACTACGCAAATCTCATAAAATATCAACCCCTCAATACAAATTTTCTAACATGCGAAAACTAATCACACTATTTTCAATAATTAAATTTATAAGATATTTAAGTAATATTTACACACTAGAATTTTCATAAGAAAAGGTAGTCTTTATCCCTTTTATACATTAATAACCCAAAACCATTCTCTAAAAGGGAAACTTCTAATTCCAAATTAATTATGTTGTTTAAAAGAATACCTAACAATAAAATAAGAATATGTTGTCATTTCGACAACAAACAGTGAAGAATTCGGAATACAAAAAGAACTAAGTATAAATTATGAAAAATAAGCATAACAATAGAAACTATAAAAGGGAATGCTAAGTTCGCAATAATGAGGTTATTGATTAAAAATTAAGAAGTAGACAATAATATTTCACACCGCCCTTAACACAAATTAATAGTCGATACCTCCACTTAAATAGTGAATACCATAAACTGTTAGACCAATAAACACGTGAGAAAATGAAGTTGGCACTAGCAAAAACACCAATCCTTTAAAGCCGACGGTGCAACCGACAAAACCTAACACCTAAGAAATACCTATACCATGCCAACTGAATAGAGACAGGTGCCCACACTAAACTGACAGATCTGACAAAGTCTAAAGTTAAGAAGCAGTCGCACTATTTCCCTCATGATTCATCGGTGATGTAAAGGAGTGTAAGTAATTTTCATGCCATTAATCCAAACATAACAAAACATAATCTACATATAGTATGCCAACGAAACTACATGAGTACAAAAGATAGAAGGGAACGATTACCAAGTCCTAATCAATCAACAGACACTACTAAGATATTCTTAATCCCATGCAATACAAAGTTTCACACACTACACTATATGGTTGTATTTTTTATATAGATGCGTGCATGACTCCATAAGAATGAATGTGTTCAGATGCATAACCAAAAACTAAAAACAAAAATAAAACATAAGAACAAGGAATGAAGACCACCGGCCAGGGAGTGAGAGAATATCTCATACAAGGAGATACGATGTACAAAACAGATCAAAAGAAAAGAATACCATAGCGAAATGATAAGGGTAAGAATGCATAGCGAGACAGAGTATTGAACTCAGAGTGTCCTTCATAATAGCTTCTCCAATGCCTACGTTGAAGGTTGCAATGGATTCCTTGTGCCTTTTTATGTGGTCGACACCCATAGTATGAAGGGGATGAACACAGAGGTGTTCCCAATCTTCTTACACAGTTGACTTGTACTCCCGTGGCATGATTTTGACAAAGAATAAACAACAACCATCTCATGCATGCGTATAAGGGAATAGGATAAAGAAATACAAAATGGCGAAATGACAAACAACACAGTGACTAAAGAACATTCCATACCACCATTCGTCATAAGATTCCAAGAAAGAGAAAATATAAAATACCATACAAGGGGAAAATGACCTGATTAAGGTTGTACGCGGCCTGAAGGAAGATAAGTAGGTGCTGGAAACCCAAGATAAGCATTAGTGCATGCATCTGGTTAAAGTGCAAATATAAAAATTGGCCATCACACATGCATTTGGAAAGTGATGAAAGTTATTGTGCCATGCATTGAAAGATACCAAGAGAGGAAGGAACGAGAATGTAGAGGTATAAAAATCAATTTCTTTGTGCTAGTTCAAATAGGGACATATCTAAATATGTATGCAAGATGGATATATGCATAGGTCATGATACCAAACCCGTGCCAGTGGTAGCAATATTACTTCGTTTATAACATGAATAGAACAAAGGAGGATCAATACAGATACTCGATAATAGTCAAACTTGTTTACAACCACTTTACTCAAATAATTTGATAGTAGATAACAATTCTAGACCAGGAATCCAATTAAAACCAAAAAGATGCGATGCTAGCCAAGCAAAGGTAAATCACCCGATAGGGTAGACAGATGAAGTCCAGAAACATATAAGAAGACATGCAACAAGCATCCCGTATGCATGTGAGGAGATAACACAGATTCAACGAAAAAACCAATACAAACATACAAAAGCCAGACAAAAGGAGTGAATATAGGTCAGAGGATTCAGAGTAAACAATTTCAAAAACATGTAAATAAGGATATCAACGTGCACAGATCCATGTTTGTGCATAAAGAAATTTATAATTTTAAATCTAGATTCTATCAAGAGCATCCTTCACATGACTTTCATGGCATAGATGTTTCTCCAAAGAAAACAAATTTCAACATAATAATATTGAGAAATTTCATTCGAGAACATGCAAAACCAAAAGAAGAAAAATTGGTTAATAACCCTGACTCCAACGAAGATAGAAGTTGGAACCAGTAAACCTGCAATCCTTTATTTTCCAAAAGCACTGATTCCTTCGAAAACTACTACCTACAAAATATTTATCCAGAAATACAGAGAAGAGGCTTTTCCAAAAACTGTCATGCGAAAAGAATCCCCCACAAATTTTCATCCACTTCCTATAAATTTAATTTTACGAAACTCAACTTCTGATTGCATGTGAATAATCAACCAGTTTTATTTTTCCAACATCTTGTTCAAAACATGTTATTTTACTAGATTTCATTCACAACTAATTGTTATGCTTTACTAGTTTTTGAAAACACCAAAATTGCACAAAAAATTCAATTACAAAAAATAAATAAATTCGCATACAATATATTTCAATATTTCACTTTTATTTCCTCTTTAATATAAAAATAATTTTTTTAATTTAAATATTTTAATTAATCAATAATTAATATTACCATTATCATAAGTGATTAAATGATCTAAATCAATCATTATCGAAACATGACAACATAATGGATAAAAAATGACACAACAAACATGAAAGTACAACAAACAAACGACAACATAGCATAAGGGTGACAAACTGATACTCATTCTTTCCAGAACGATGGTTCATAACAGAGGGAAAGTCTATCTCCCTTCAACAATTCCATTGGGCCATGGCACGCTCAAACTTGATGAAGCAGGTGGAGTTGATGCCTGTACCTGAGAGCTACATCACACTGCACGATTAACTGAAACAACATATATAATAGGAAATGCACCGTGAAGAAGAATCACAGTGTAGCAAGGCACTCACAAATGAGTACTGCTAAACCATATCCTTCATCGAACTGACGTAAGAAATAGTATCTAAAATTATTCACATCATAGTACCACCATAAAAATTATAGAACCTCATAAGTCATCATAATTATCTCATCTTACAAAAGTAAACAGAGCATCATATCATAAAATATATCATCAATTGATCATGTAATCCAAGACATAATACATCAAAGTAACATAGTCTCAAAACCATCTAACGACTATGAACAACTCATAACAATTGGAATAGAAATTTCATCAGGAGGGCCACTACATATCTAATCTCTTCAATATACCTCTCTACCGCATATCATATTCTATCTCACCACAGTATCGCGGTATGTTTTCAACATCCCTTCTTAATGTACCACTCTACCACGGGCTGAGTCTTGACCCTCCGAGTTATAGTGGTAAAGTATTGATACTGATGTCTCTTCTTATTGCCCTACTACAAGCTACTTGGTGACGGACCACAAGATTGCGATAAGGCATGAGTGTTGTAAGGGTTGGTCAATATGGTAGCAGTAACATGGTAAAGGGTGAAAATAGTTCAATGAATGGTAGCAGTGAGGTTTATTATGAAAATGAGAGCATGAATTTTAGATTTTAGATGCTAAGACACCTAGAATTTTTTATGAAAATTCTGGTTCCAATAGGTGGATGATCACATCTCGCCATTGTTTTTAGTTTCCCTTTTGTAACATAGTCAAAGACGGATCATATGCAAACCCCGTTATGTACAATCAAATTTCTCAAAGAAATACAAAGACAATGACCTTCAACAACAAATAGAAACTTCCAAATAATGATATGCAACTGAAGAGATGCCATCCAATTCAAAAATCCTTTTTCCAATCTTCAGGATATCCAAGTAGTTGAAAAATTGTACCAAATTGAAAAAACCATTGCAAGAGTACCTAGAGCTGAAACTAATTAAAAGGAAAGGATTAATGAAAAAAGCTCTTAATTACCTTCCTGATGCCGTTGGAATCACCGAAATTTGAGAAACGATTGAGAAGATATGAGCCTTTAAGTCCAGATTAGGGTTTTGACTTCAGTTGACTATAGATTTTTTTGGTAGAAAAATAATTCAAAACAGGGTGCACCACTAGAAAGTTCTCTGAATTCTCTTTCCGTCAACATCTCATCGTGGAACAAAAATATGGAGATTTGAAAAGAATTTCCCTATGAGGGCTTGCTGGCTAATTAGGTGCAAAAAAGGAGCGCTAGGGGCAAACAAAAATAGCCCCCTTCGACTAAAAGCGGATCGCTGATATGAACAATCGGTCAGTTGGAAAAATATGGTCGACCAAAAACAAGGTATTTACAACCTTTTGTTACATATAAAAATTTTATTAAAAAATGTAACAAACCATCAATGAAGGCTTATACCCTGATTGGACAAGATAGTTGACACACCTTCTGCAGATAGTACCGTGGTCTGTGATGTTGACAAAATGGATCTTCAATGGTCGGGCTGAGTAAAGAGAAGTTGACAGAACCCCAAATCCAGTCAGTGAAAAGATAGTACTCGCCTGCAAAAAACATTAAATGCGGCCGATGGGGATTTTTTTGTGTCTACGGACTTTTGATTGATGCTTACAAAATGATATTTTTAGATTTTTAATATTACAAAAATTGCAATTAAAAAACCTTTAAATTATAATATATGTCAATTGTAGGAATATAATGCTGACAAAGATTAAGCCCTCATAGAAAATTAAAATGAAAAACCTATACTATGTCAATGGAAAAATATGTTGATGGATTAAAACGACTCGATATTTAAATGTAGGTCGCTCAAAAATATTTTTTCTGCAAACTATAGAGAAATCCCAAATATATATTTGTTTTGCCAAAGGATAGAAATATGAGGTAGATTTTTCGAAATGAAGAAATGCCAGTGACTAAAAGGAAATTTCCACAAAGACAACTGACAAGGAGGATTTTTTACTGCAAATTTGTACAAATTGTATCAGTTGATTTTGCAAACCCTAAAATACTTCTGATGGCTCCTGGGTTGATATATCCGATTTCGATGAATGAATAGGCGATCCAAGTTTTTTGAGGTCTTTTGAAGACAATGGTGAGCTCAGATCTAACTCAATTTTCTCCATAAATCAGCTTGGTCTCTGGGTGGAGTCAAGTAGCCTGGAATGTAAACCTTCAAACTTGCAAAATCTCACTAGCCCAACTTTCTTGATCCTGGGATGAACTCTCAATGGAATGGCTCTGATATCATGTTGAAAAAATGGATTTTGAATCATCTAATGAAGCTACACACACTTCAAAGGATCTGTGCAGAGAATAAATTCAACCACATAGAAAGTGCTACAACTTGAGCATGAAAATGGAGATTGCTATTGATCTAGAATATGAATACAAATGTACATATTCCTTGAATATATAGGCATGAGTGATATACAAGATGCAATATGATGTTGCCATGTGTCTTGATCTAACAACATGTGACAAAATGTAAACCCTAACTACTTACCTAGGAAATGATAATCTGATTGAGATAATTTCTAGAAAAGAAAACTCATCTTCTACAAGGAATCTTATCTCCTAAAAACATGGAAAGGGTAATTACCCCATTTTTTATGATTTATCTAATGATGCAACCTAGGACATAATGAAACAAATAAAAGACCCAAGTTAACTTATGCTAGTGTAATAAATAAATAATTACACTAACACCTACCACTTGTCCATCCTAAACTAATCACCTAGGACCAACAAGACACATTCCAAAATTACAAATCCATTACTAAATTTATGGGGCTTTGTGACCATATACAAGTTAATTACCATATGAAAGGATTTGATATTTAACTTTATGCAACAACATAATTTGGGGAATAGGTTAAGTTCCTTTCTCGTAAAACAAAGATGTCAAAGTCCCCATATTGAAGACCTTTTTTTAGTGGTATTGAACATAAAAAGAGAAAAAAATGATGCATGTCTACTGATAAAAAACTCACTAAGCCATCAAAATATGAGTAACGTTTCCTTCCCTTATTATATTTATAATGTAAAGATAAATCATCAATCTTGACTTTGAGGATACATAACAAGTAAATTTGGGTACAAATTTTGATCTAAATATCACATATATTACAACAATCTTGGCACCCATTTAATAGGAAGCCATATCACATTCCCCAAAGTAAATATAGGCATTATTTTCTCACTCATGTAGGAATGCCAAGTCTAGGCACCTCCATTATTTTCCACCATATTGTGGTACATCCTAATACAAAACCAGTAAAATAGAAATTCTACAAAATGCATTTTCAAATCACCCTATTAATCAAAGATGAATTATATAAACTATTGGAGGTTAGCTTCATATGTCCTATTGACTATCTTGAATGGATCTCCAACATAGTCCTTATGAGTAATAAATTCAAAGGGGTTCAAATTTTCATAGATTTCAAAGACCTCAAGAAAGCATGACATAAATAAGTCTTCCCCCTCCCCAATATTGAAATCCTTATCAACCTTATAGTAGACATCAAAAAATGAATAATGCATTTCTTATAAATCACCAACATCTCTCGTCATTATTTCTCATCCATCCATCCATTAATATTAATTAAAAATAATTATTATTTAATTAAGTAAACACCATATTCATTAATTTTTCCATCATCAACATTAACTGAATATTTTTTAATTATTTAACTAATTTATCATTTTCTTCCAACCACTTTAATTAAATATTTCTTCAATTCTCCTTATCCACACAAATTAGATATTTTTAATTATTTATTTAAAATTTTCTTCTACTCGCTTTAATTAAATTATTTTTAACTATTTATTTAATTCATGCATTTTCTCATCCACCATAGTTAATTAATTTTTATTATTTAATTTGCTAATATTTCCTCTAAAATTAAGAAAATTTATTTAATTTATTTAATTTTCCATGTCTATCTTTCTTTCTTCTAAAATTAAATAAAATCATTTATTTATTTATTTCCTAATTATATCTTCACCTTATGCACATGAATTAAATAAATAATTTTATTCAATTTTATTAATATTATTTTATCTCCTAATTTAGTGAATTGATTGGAAAAGAAGCATCGGTTCACTCTCGCTCACTCTCACTTCATTCATCCATGCAACCAATTAACTCATCATCCTAGCCTCTCATATTGACACATGTCACTTGAACATTCATCATGATCTCTCAATCAAACTCATCCATCGATCTTTCAAATCATCCTACACCATTGATAAAGTATTAGGTAAAAGCTATAAAATATCCATCATTTATCCATTCAATCCATCCATAATTTATCTAATAATATGTGTTATCTTCACACCATTTTTCTTTATGAATCAAGGTTATGTTGAGGAAAGAGTAATCCACATATCAGCTAATTTTCAACAATCAATTGCAATGGAGTAAGGTATAAGAATATTTGTGGAGGTAATTTTAGTTCAATTTAATTTACTTTATTTTAAATTGCACATGCTCTCATTGATGTAGTTATTTGATGATTGATTTGGGTTTTATTGCAATTCTCATTTTCAATTTTGATATTTTGATAGGCTCACATTTTGGCATGCTTGATGGGACCCACGTCCCTGAAATTTAACATTTCCATTGTTTTTTTTGTGATTTTTAATATAGGTATGGATCAACACCTTTTACACAGGCTGGCACTTGTGATTTACAAAGTGGCTCTTTTGATTTGTAGATTGACACATTTAGTACAAGATTTGACACTTTCATATATTGTTTGGTGTTTCTCACAAGTGTATTGATGCTTCTAATTAGGAATTCAATACATTTGAGACATAGAGAGACAAATTTTATTATGTTTGCAGGATTCTAATAGTATTCAAATTTTAGTGATTTTTTTTCTTTTTGATCACTGATAATTTGTTGTTTTCAACTAACCCTACTTGATTTTTTTGAGACTGATCATTTTCAAAGGTTTCAATTTACATTTTCTATTGGAAAACTTTGTGATTGTAGGTGAAAAATATAAAAAAGGAATTTTGAAATCATAACGATGCATTTGATATATAGAGTTGCACATCTGATTGGCAAAATGTCACTTCTAAAGAATATAGTGACACATATAAAAGGTACTTCAACACTTTTGATGGGTATATCTATGCATTTGATAGTTAATTAATGCATTTGGTATTTAATTTTGTTCTTTTGATTCTATCAATTGGATTTTATTTTCACCTAACGTTTACATAATTTTGGGAACTAATCATGTGGTGAAGATTAAAAATCATTGGGAGAACTAATTAAATCCAAGGCTACTAATATAATTTGGTGTAGGGAAAATTGATTTTTTTTAATTACTCACCATGTACCTTCTTGAGTAAGGTGGAAATATTTTTTGCTGAACTTGTCAAAACCTCCAAGGTAAGGAAAAAGGTGAGCCCTTGTACCACTAGACTCCTAGCCATCGAATCTTGAGAAGAGAGACAATACTTGTAGTAATATCAAGGTATTTTATAATTTTAGTGTAGAAAAATGTATCCCTTTACATTTTCACACTTGTTTGGGCCTTCCCTACTAAAACTAGGCTTCTTTATGCCTTATTTTGTCTTGTTTTGCATCCACAAGCCTTATTTAATGAATCTTTCCAAGGATAATCTTGACACTTATCAATTAACCAATCAAAATTTAATGATTTTGGATTGTATGACCCAGATTTAGTGATCTGGGACTCATACGCCACCTTGGGCATATGGGTCCCACCTAGGTTTTAGGGCCTAAACCTGAATTTGGCATAAAACTTAACATTTTGTGAAATTTGTGTCCCAAGCTTAGCCTACTAGGAATCATATGCCCCAATTGTAATATGAGTCCCACTTAGCTTGGACCTAATTTTGAATTAAATTCTTGGTCGGATTTTATTCTCCTAGATCTGATGTTGACTTGTAGTGTTGTAGTTTCAAGAAATTTGGCATAAACAAGTATAAATACAAGGTTATTTCACATATTTTCTCCTAGAAAGTTATCAAGTGATCTAAGCATTCTTATGAAGCATTCCTAAGGTAAATTTATGATCACAAGATCATTCAAGATTTTACAAGAGCATTAAAGATCACTCAAGAGTTGATTATCAAGAACTTTGGAGCTACATTCAAGATTCAGGCATCATGTCAAAGTCATCATGCATCATGTTTTTTTTGAGCTAACATTTGTGATGTAGGTTCTTATGATTCAAGCAAGCATTCAAGTTAAGATCCATAACACACAATTAAGATTCAATATCTACATTCATGCTAGTCATTGCATACAATATTGTAGCCTTTATTTCAAGGGTTTGGTGAGTTGCACCATTACATATTTGTTCATTCATCATTCCTTCATTCTATTTTATTTCATTTCAAGGTTTGATTACCAAAATGGGGTTTGACCAAGGAAAACCCCCATCCATCAACAAAACAAAAAAATTCCCCTCTTTTATGTGTGATTGTAGATCTAGGTGATTTAGGTTGTCATCTACATTGCAAGATCACAAAAAATCATCTATATAGAAGGGTTTAGAGTTTCAAATTCAGAGATTTGACAAGAGAGAAGCTATAGGAAAACACTATAGGATATTAAAGTTTTGGATCAACCCTGATACTCAAACTAAATCACCACTTGTGGCGTATGAGTCAGAGTATACTAGAATTCAAGCATTTTCTGTAGATCTTGGTTTAGTAGTTCCAGATTTTGAATTCAACTGGAAACCCTAAACTGGGACTAAATCATCCCTACTAGCATATGAGTCCCAATATGCTTCAAAAGCCATAATTTTAGGAGTGAAAACCTTGTTCTAAGCATCTTCATTTTTTCAGGTGCCTCTCTATCCTTTCTCAATTCACTATTCTAGTTTTGAGTTTCATATTCTAGGTTGCATAACATTTTTATCTTCTTCTTTCCAAGCCTTTTCTTGGCGGTGAATCCCCTTTATTCTTTAATCACACCTTAGGAGACCTTATGGTAGATCTCTTTATCCTAGTCCAATCAATAGGTCAAGATATCTAGGGTTTCCTTGAATGAGATAAATTGAAATAGGCCCTTATCCCTTGTGTTTCATCTCACCTAAGAGGTGGAACCCCTATTTCTTAGGTTTCAATAATATGGGCCTACACTAGTGTGATACTCCTTTGTATTTGAATAATTAGGGTTTTTAACATGCTTGGAATGTATTCTTATGAAGACCAGTAAAAACTATTAAACCTTGTTACCTTGGAATCATCAACCATCATTTTTATTATTTTTATCTCTTGCCAATTTAAATAATCTATCCAAAAAACTTACAAAAACAACATTTGTTGAATAAAGTCACGCTTTTGAATCTAAAGCTACACATTTGAGTTATCCTTAGCACTTTTAATTTTTTTATTTTTCTTGTGCATCTCCAAGGAATAATTACACTTTTGATTCATACTGTTGTGCATCTGATTCATAAAATTGCACTTTTGATCCATGTTTTTACACTTCTAATACACATATTTATGCATTTGACTAGCATTATTGCACATTTGAGTTATTCTTTAGTACATTTGATAATCCTTTGACACTTATGATTCACATAATTGTGCACTTAACTTGTACATTGGTGCTTTTGATTTGATTCTTGAGCATGCCTGATTTGATAACCTGTGTAATTTTTTGACAAAGATACATGTTTGAGGCTCTATTTTTTACTTTTTAGAAATATTGGTGTACTTTTGAGACATTTTCTACACATTTGAGAAATACAATAATACTTTTGATATGTTCCTAAATTTCCAAGATACTCCAAAAGTTTAATTTTAGGACCTTTGACCAAAAAAACCTAAGACATAAGAACTATATCACATCTTAGTTGAATTAATCATCATTATCCACTAGAAAAATCTAAATCCATTATTCATCCCATATTATCCTTTTTGGATTTTAGAGTTACTATCCTAGACTTGGATAAACAAATCAATTTCATCATAATCAATCATCCAAACAAATATATGATAACCAAAACAGTCATAATCTAGTCTAGTAGATATTCCATCATTTATCACTGGCTTAGCTCTTTACTTAAGAGTTTCTTATTTTAAGTAGATAATCAAGATTTAGCCCCAATAATTTATGGAAAAAATTATTTAGTATCCTTGACTACTATGAGTTGCTAAAATCCACTCTTATCCTTTTTCTTGGACTCCCCAATCTAGCTCAAGTAAACAATCATCCAACTATTATAATTTATAACCACAAGAAGATCTAGATTAACTTCAACCTATTAATTTTTTATTCTACATCATCTCTTTATCAATAAAAAAACCAAAAAAAATCATACAAAATCATCCCATCCTTTGTCTAAATCTAAAATAATATCTTTATAAAATTCCATACGAAGTAATACATCCATATCAAATCATCAAATTTTCACCTTAAATCACTATCTTATAAGGTCTTCATGTTGAAAGTATGTTGTTGGTGTTGTCATTGATGTCAACAATTGGTCATTGATGTCAACCTCCAATATGGTTAAAAAGGTCATTGTTGTGTTGTCATTGATGTCAACAGCAAGTGTGTTGCACTATGTTATCTTTAGTGTTGAGAAAATATTGTATATGTGGAGATTTTTTGTATTGTAGATGTTACATTCATGATGAGGAAGTTTTGTATTGTTGTGTTGGTGTTGGCGATGCAACTAGTTCACTTTTTTTCCAAGTGCTTTTGAGAAAATTTGAATAAAAGAGTGTGTAGTGTGATAGAGGTGTGTTATGTGTTGTTCTCTGCATTTCTTCATGGTTGAAGATATGCTTGTGTGGATTGGAAATGATGATCAAAGGTGTTCATAGGTGTTATATATAGAGTTTCAGGTTCTAAATCATTATGTCATGGAAGTTGTGTTTTAGAGTTTGTTTGTCTATGTAGAAGGTTGTCTAGGAGAAATGAGATTGCTCCACATTTCTCTGCAGCGAGGTTTCTTGTCTTGAGGATTTGGGAACATGATTATATTGTTTGTAAATTCATTCCATTTAGGTTTTAGGTTTTAGGTTTTGAGTTGTTTTGCAAGGTTGGTTAGTAAGTTGTATGTCTATTCCAGTGTGTTTGGTTGCATAAAATGAAAGTAATCTTCTATTTAGGTGGTTGCGACAGAGTTGCAGAATATTCTGACAATGTTGGAATATTTTGGGGTGTTGTGTGGATGTTGTGGAGTGTTTCTATGTAGTCTGCATGAGCTAGAAGAGTGTGTATGTGATTTCTTGTAGTGTTAGTTTAGGTTTGGCCGGCCTAGCATGTTAGCACTATTTATAGAGGTACCTCATGATTGTGAATGTGTTGAGTGGAATGGTGATTTATATTTGGGTCATAGTTAGCCCTTGGCATGGTCTACCTTTAATTCTTTCCATCATGAAAGTTTTTGGTGTCAAACTATCTTGGTGATTCATGTTTGAGGTGCATACGTTTCATTAAGGCCGACTAATTTTTCATGTCCATAAAATTGTAAAGCATTAGAAATAAGATAAACAAAATACATATTACAAAAAATTAAGTATGTAATATTATTATAATTATAATTATCAAAGATAATATTATAATTGTAAATATTAATATAATATTATAATTACCAAAATATAAATACTAAATATTATAATCATTATAATATATTAATGTGAAGTACATAATATATGAATATAAAATATTGTAACATATTGAAATAAAATAATAATATATTGGCAATTTATTTTTATTTGTTTTTTCAGTAAACGACCATGGCCTTATTATATTATTAATATGAAAATAGCAGATATTACAAAAAGTCATAATTATAGTACTAACAACATCATTTTAAAATTTGTGCTATCAAAGCATTGCCCATGTAAGTTTTGAGCACATGGCACCACAAAATTCTAATCAAACCTCTTATCAAACCACCTTGTACTAATCCTATTACAATTTGCAATTTAGTTTTTTGAACGATTCACCTTACTGATCTTGTGTGAAGGCGACCTGAATATTCGATGTTGTCTTCAAATTATTCTCAATGGTTTTGTGCAAAACCAAATACTCTTTGCAACATAGGATCCATTTCCAATTTTAATATTATTTTATGGAATAATTCCCTTGTGGCTTTCATTTATACCATTGAAAAGTAATGCATCATCTCCTTCCAATAACTTGGGTGTCAACCGGAACACCCCTAATTATTTTGGAGGTTGTTGTTTTCATTTGCAAGTTTCCATTAACAACTTTTATGAATGCCCTTTTTGCTTCATCCTCATCTTCTAGAAAATATGTTATCTCCCACCTCATGCTATAATATCTTAGATAGAATGGTAGCTACTCCATCTCTTCACATGTTACCTCTTTAAATTTCACTACTATCCACTTGTGATCAAGAAAACCAGTCACAATGGGAATTTCCAAATCCTTTAGCCAGTCACTATGCAATATTTTTACCACAACAGAATGAAGTTGCATCCAAAATATCAACATTTATGAACTCATCGTTGGTAATGAATCCAATGTCAAACACATCATATTGGTGAACTTCTGCACTAGTCTTGTTTGAGTCAGCTACAAAAATACTTGTTGACATGTGTTCCCCAAAAGAAACTAGACAATATTTTGTACGAGGTTTCAATTCATTCATCAATGTAATTCGAGATAGAAAGTTGTTAAAACTCCACCAATAGCTCTAATATATTTGATTGGTCGACTCCAACCTCATCAATATTGAGCCTTTATGAATCCTAATCCTTCAATTTTAGGAACCTTTTCTACACCATAGGTGACTGCCTTCTCCCCACTTAGTTATATAATCCCACTCAGTTTGATTTGTGAGTAAAACTCTCATAATGGCCTTCCCCAAAGCCAAACATATTCAGAAAACCCTAAAAAATGTTGATACCTCTTACACTAGTACTTAGCTAAAAGTACTCAACTTATTTTTAACGTTAACATAAAGGATGAAGCAACACTGAGTTTGAAGAATGACCATAGTCCCCTGAATGCCATCAAAGTAAAACCAATCCAGGTATGCTTTCAAGTAGGGAAATAGATATGCAAGAGGCACCACATTATTCTGAGCCTGCAAAAAACCTCTACATTGGGCAATAAATGGAAAAAGAAAAGAGTTGTTGTATGATTCCGTTGGCATAAATCTCTCCTTCAATAGATATAGAATCACTCTGCCCTATTACACGCAACACAGGGTCTTGAAACCATATGAAAAGACCAACAATGTGGTAGTTATAGTCATTATTACCATATACCTTTGGAAAATGACACCAAGCATACTGTAGTGTCTGGCTCCATATGCTTGGCCATATACAGTGCGCACTACACTTTGCATACCCAATTGTATAGTTCAAACCATCAAACTATCAAAACATAAAATTTAATCTAATACCTAAATGAAAAAGCTTAAAACTAATGCCTTCTTCATTTCTTCAACTATTTCAAGTAGGAGAGTTTTACTGAAAGGTTCTACATCCTCATAAATAGCATATAGTCTTTTCTTTCTCCATCAACACACCACATATATCCTATAATGAGAAGCCCTATTTCATGGAGACCTACCTACTTCCTTGCTAAAGATTATTTACATTTGGGCCTTCACACTACATGACTCACAACCCATTATAGCCATTATTTTTCTTTCACTAGCAACATCAACTCTGTTGTCAAAATTCATCCAACTACATAAGACTTATGTCTTGATATTCTACATTCAACACTCTATCATACATAGTGATTTCCAAAAGAAACCCTTGAGATTATCTATACACTTTGTATAATGGTTCTTCCATGAATGCAAACCAAAACATAGCCATCATTATTGTTCCCAATATTACAATGACCCAATAAAAATATTTGTGAAGATAAAACTCACTACATTGTCACACAATAAACCTGCACATGCTCCTCTTTATGTCTTCATTTTTATGTAAAGTTTATGTTTTCAAGCCTACATGTCCTGATATGCTACATTCAACTCTATCATACATAGTGATTTCCAAAATAAACCCTTGAGTTTCACTATGTACACTTTGTACAATGGATATTCCATGAATGCAAACCAAAAGATAGCCATCATGTTTTTTCCCAATAGTACAATGAACCAATAAACATATTTGTCAAGATAAAACTCACTACATTGTCACACAATAAACCTGCACATGCTCCACTTTATTTCTTCATGCTTATGTAAATTTTATGTTTTCAATCTTGCATGTCCTGATATGCTACATTTAACACTCTATCATACAAAGTGATTTCCAAAATAAACCCTTGAGATTCTCTATACACTTTGTACAGTGGATCTTCCATGAATTCAAACCAAAACATAGCTATTATTGTTGTACCCAATAGTGCAATGAACCAATAAAATCTATGGATATTTATGTCTTCATGCTTATGTAAAGCTTCCATTTACAAACCTGCACCACATTGTGAGAAGGATATTGAACATTGAATTTCCAAGATCCTCTTTATGTCTTCATGCTTATGTAATTTTTTTATTTGAAAGCCTGCATGTCCTGATATGCTACATTCAACACTCTATCATACTCAGTGATTTCCAAAAGAAACCCTTGATATTCTCTATACACTTCGTACAGTGGATCTGAACCACCTTGTGAGAAGGAGGTTGAACACTGAATTGCCAAGCATATTGTATACCCATGATAAAGATAGTGAGAAATGGGAACATTCCTTCATGGACATGCTTACTCAAAATGCCAAAATAGAAGAAATAAAATGACACCCTGATTGAAGACTTTATAAAGGTGCCACATTTGAACTAGATTAATAATAATCACCATTGTAGTGGAAATAAATAGGATCCCTGAAAGAAAAATACAACATTAGCATGAAAATACAGACGTAGCCACATTTAATTTAGCTATGCAGTTTTCCTTTCTTTATTGATTAACCCTACATTTCTTGAGGAATATTATCATTTCATGCCCCATACTCAACTTCAAGCTGCTCTTGACCACATTTAATATTAGCTAACAGATCTGCTAATTGATTTTCTTCTCTATAGACATGATTTAAATGGAAGGCTTCAAATGAAACTGGTAGGCTCCAGAATTTCTCCATAACATATTTGATTTTCTAACTACAAGTCTAGTTTTCTCTACAAGTATTGACTATAAGCAAAGAATGTCCCTCAAATTGTAGCTTTTTAATACTTAGATGGACTACCATTTTCAACCCAAACAACAATGCATGAACATTTGCTTGGTTGTTAGTACCAAAAGGAAACCAAATTGATTTTTCACAAATGAGGTATCCATTGTGATCTCTTAGCACAACACCTGTGCCTAAGATACCAAAATTTACTTTGGATGATCCATCAAAATTTAGTTTAATTAATCCCATAAGTGGAGGAATCCAAGCCACTGTCTTTCATCTTTATATTACTGACCACATGCTAATTCCCCTTGAAAGGGATTACTAGTTTAGGCCACAACTTGAGTTGCTTTGCATCCTAGTTTGTAAATATAGAACCTACATGCTTTGATTTAGAAACATAAGAATTTGTGACTTTAGAAATTGACATCTCCAAAGACAAGAGTACATGATCAATAGAAGAAGATACCTTCCTAAACATTCTTTTATTCCTTTCCCACCAAATACACTAAAGCACTATAGAAGGAATTATTTTCCAAATACTAGAAAATAGAGATGATTTGTGAAGAACTGGCCAACTTGTGATCATTTCCCATAAGGTTTTTGGGAATAGAGTGAACCAATCTAGCTTGGATTTGACAAAATCCCAACATTTGTATGCAAAAGGACAATGCAAAAATAGATGATCTATCCCTTCTTGGCATAAATCACATAGGACACAATTAAAAGGTTGAGCTTCTATGCCCAATTTGACCAACCTATCACTAGTCAACACCTTGTGCTTTAAGGCTAGCCATGCAAAACACCTAAATTTTTGTAAGACCATAGGATTCCAAAAAAATGGCAATGCTCTATGAGAGGGACCTTGCACTTGAGAGCTTATTATTGCTTTATATCCTAGTTTGACTGAATATTGACCTATTTTTGAGGGTGCCCAAATGATCTTGTCTACAAATTGCTTGAAAAAAGCATTTCTATTCATGGGTATATACTATGTAACTCTTGTTGAAGATCATGAGAAAGAGTGGGAGAATCTAATCATTTCCGAGTTAATTGACCTGTGTGAGCATCAATTTTATGAAAAAAATCCTTGACTTTGACCCCCAAACTATGAACTAGAATGTCTTGGGCTACTTGAAAAACTTGCAACGATAGCAAAGAAGGATGGCCATTCTAGGAGTCTTGCCAAAAATTTACACTATCACCATTATGTATCTCCCAAGTCAAATATAGAAAAATTAACCTCCTGCAACTTATTAAAAATTTCCACATTACTGAGCTTGAGGAAGGATTTGAAATGGTGAGTATGTGATATGAAGAGTCACAATCTAGGAATTTTTCTTGCATGAATTTACACCATTTAGCTTTAGAGTTGGTGTACATATGCCAAAAAAGATTTTATCCTAGGGACACATTTCTTGTTGATAAATTGTGAACCCCTGCACCACCTTTTAATTTGTCCAAACAAATATTTTTCAAAGATACAAGTGGGATTTTACTTTTACCATCCATGTTTCCCTTCCATAAGAAAGACCTTATCATTTTTTAATTTTAGTAATAAATACTCTAGGAGCCTTCAACAAAGTCATGTAATAATTAAGTATAGCAGAGAGGACAACTTTAATCATAAGAATTTTGCCTGAAAAGGAAAGCCAACTACCTTTCCAGCTCGAAATATTGGATTGAATGCTTTGAATGACCTTATCCCACTATGAAATTCTATTTTCCTATGTAAATAATGGAATACCACAATACTTACAAGGAAGATCTACAATTTGAAAGGCCAAGACTTGCACAATATTCTCTTTCAAAATTGGCCCAGTATTAAGAATGTAAATCTTGGATTTTGCTACATTAATTTTTTGGTTAGAAGCTAACATGTTTTTATCCAAGATAACTCTAATCTGTTTAGCTTCAACCATTGTAGCTAACCCAAATAATATGGTATCATCCACAAATAAAGAATGGGTATTTTTTATTTTCGTACGACGTATTTTCACACCCTTCCAGGACCCCTCCATTTGAGCCTTAGAAACTGACCTACTCAAAGCCTCCACCAAGATGATGAAAAGGAAAGGAGACAGAGGGTCTCCTTGCCTAAATCCCTAAGATGAATTGAAAAATCAACTGGTGAACCATTAACAAGAACTGAGAATTTTTCCCTTGACACACAAGAATATATCCATTTGCACCACTTTGGATGAAAACCAAATTTTTTTAAAATTTTCATAAGAAAATCCCAATCTACTCTATCATATGACTTCATCATATCAAGCTTAATGATTAAGGTAGGAAGAGAGTGTGAAGAAATTGAATGAAGAACCTCATGAGCTACTAAGGCACCTACAACAGTTTCCATTCCCGAAACAAAACCTCCTGTTCTTCTGAGATAATTTGACGAATAATATATTGCAAACGCAAATAAATTGATTTTGTGAATATTTTGTAAACAATATTACAAAGAGAGATTGGTCTGAAATCAGCAAAGGAGGCCAAGGAATTAAATTTTGGGATGAAGGAAATATGTGTCACATTGAATTGTTTCAACATTGTACCTGAACTACGAGATTCTTCCAATTCTTTTAACAAGTCAAAACATATAAAATTCCAACACTTCTGAAAGAAAACTGCTGTAAATCCATCCAGACCCGGAGCTTTATCTGGTGGCATTGGAAAGACAATTATTTTTAATTCCTCTAAAGTAAAAGGTTTTAAATGATGTAAATTATCATCCTTAGAAATTAAACAAGGTATAGCCTCTAACATCTCTTCCTAGACATTCAATGTTTGTTTGATTGTAACAAATGGGACTGACAACAAGTTTGAAAATAACTTAATACCCTCATTTTGAATATCTGCTTCTTTTTTCAAATGCACATTGGAATCAATATCAAGAATAGAAAAATTGCACTCTTTGCTTTCTATATTTGTGTAGAGCTATGAAAAAACTTTGTGTTTTTATCACCCTCTCTTAATGAGAGCTCGCAAGATTTTAGTCTCTAGTAAATCTCCTCTCTAGAAAACAATTCTTCCCATTCTTCTTGCAAAATCTTTTTCTGCTCATAAGAATGAGGATCCAACCCATTTTCTATGATATGTGTGTTAATATCAGAAAGTTTTTTAAACACTTCTTCCTTTTGGCGAAACACATTTTTAAAAACAATAGTATTCAAAAGCTTTATTTTGGCCTTAACAAATTTCAATTTCAGTGAGAATCTAAACATAAAGGTGCCTTGGACCCTAGGAGCTTGCACCCACCATTCATGCAGAAAATTCAAAAAATACAGATGATGAAACCACATCATTTCTAATTTAAAAGAAGTTTTACAACTCGAGGTTTTCTTATTACCTTGGATGGACAAGATTATGGGGAAGTGATCGGACCCAACCCAAGGTAGAATTTGTGACTGCAAATCATTTTTTTCTGTAACCCAATGTGTAGAGGCCAAGAACCTGTCCAATCGCACTACAATTAGGAGAAAATCCTAACGCTTGTTTGTCCAAGTAAAGAAACCTTTATCAGGAAGGATGTACAAAAGATAATTGTTTTGAATGAAAGACTTGAAGTCCTCCATAGTTATAGGAGGAGGAATGATGCCACCCTTCTTCTCACTTGGAGATAAAACTGCATTGAAGTCCCCTACAAGTACCACCTTAAGGGAATCTCTTTTTCCAGAAATCCTTCTACCTCATCCCACAACCGTTTCTTGCCCACTATATAATTAGGCACATAGATGTCTACTAAACAAAAGGATAATTCAAAATGAGACACCTTCAATAATTTCCAATGGTGATTGTTAGAAAACACTTGATTAGTAACCATTTTTGGGTTCCACAGAGTGAGTAAACCACCTGATTCACCTTGTGCAACTAATTGACAAGATTTCCATTTAGACCATTTTGAAATGACAGTATCAAACACTTCTTGAGACAACTTAGTTTCTTGCAGCAAGATAATATCAGCCCCACAAGCATCAATTTGATTGTTAATTCATGATCTTTTGTTAGGAGCATTAATGCCCCTGATGTTCCAAGAAACTATCTTCATTTTGATTTTGGAGAGCAACATGCTCTCCTTAATATTTTCTTGATGTTTCCATCCAAAGTTGACTACTTCCTAGTAGCTATATCTTCTTGAATCTTAACTGAATGAGGTTTCCTACCTCATTTTCCAAGATATTTTTGTGGAATTGATGAGGGAGTTTGAGAGACAGATAAAAATGATGAGAAATCAAAATCCTCAACACCCACATTATTTTTGTGATCTTTAGTGACCATATGAGAAGAGTTGGTACAAGGAGTACCTACTTGACTAGATAGACCCTGTATATCCTGAGGACAAGAAAACACACACTGTTTGGGATGTTCCTAAAAAAATGGCCGACCAGAAACATTTGAATACACAGACTCTTTAGAAAGATCCTCTTTCTCTACTTTTTCTATAATTTCATCAATGATTGATGAACTAACCATAGTTGTAATATGGTCAAATAACCTTCTAGATCTCCATCTGTGAGCAAGGATTGAATATCAAAGAAATCTAGAGACTCCCTAGATTTACTTTCCATAGTACTAGGAGAAGGTAGATAACCTACTTTACTATCATTATGAGAATAATTGTGCAAGTTGGAATCAAAAGTACCCCAGATCAAGGTAGCCAAAATTGATTTCACTTGGTGTTTGGACACTGCTAAGCTTGGTGCATAAGAATGCAAACAAGAACTATTTTCCATAAAAGCAACATGATATCATAGAGAAAAGATCAAATTTCTAGAGGAAACAAAATGAGGTGACTTGTGCACTCCACAAAAAATCGTAGCGTAAATGTCAAAATGTTGAAAACCTTCAAAGTCTTTGATCTTTTTGCATTTGCCTACCAACAAAGGATTTTTAGGATTAAGCACATAACTAAATGACTGGATGCTGAAGGAACCTAGATTTTATAGATTAGTTGAATCATTGAACAATGGTTTGTCCAAAATATTAGCATGTGATAATGAAAAAGTTCTATTTAAATGCTTGGAGAAAGATCCATTTTCCCAAATAGAGGGAACCCCAAGATTTTGACGAATAACAATTTCTTTCCCTTTATTCTATCGAACTGAATATTGAAGCTCATTGATTTTTTCTTGCATAAACTCAGGTGTAGCCCAATTGTGAACCTATGATCTACAACTACTAGTTTGGTTCCCAAAGACATGACAAGAATGACAAACATTATTAGGATACTTAATAAATAAATCTTGAACCCACACAACCACTTTTGATTTGATTTTAACAAATTTAGGGATAGGCTTATCCACATTCAAAAGAACGCACAACCTAATTGGAAGATGGGGGTTACTAAAGAAATAATGATCATGATTTAATAAAATGCCAAACTGGTTTGCTAAAAGCTCAACAATACCTAACTCCATGTATTCCAAAGGAAAGGAATGCATTTGAATCTAGAAAGGTATAAAATAGGTTTGGGATGTGATAGGATTGAAATTTGAGCACCAAGACTGCATGAATAGACCAAAACCATTAAAAATCCATGATTTGAATTTGTAGATCTCATCTTTTGCTTCCTTTGAAGAAAATAAAACCATGAAAAATCCCTTTCCCTGGTCAACATAGAAAACTTGATTTGTCCCATCCCAGTTTTGATAGATCCAAGATTTTAAATCTTAAATGGGAGGAGAGAAATTCTAGAACTTATAGATAAGCATAGTATTTTGCAGATCTTGCGTTTGCGAGATTAAAAGATCCTCTAGAAGGGTTATTCCATAATAAATCTTGGTAGAATGTTGAGCACCCCGATTATAAAAAAGGTGAATGATTAGGGATAACTGGTCAAACTACGCCTATGGATTTGGAGGAACAATTAAGAGGCCCTTGCTTATGAGAACCCAAACCCTTGCCTAATGGAAGGTTGTTTGGGAATGTAGCCAGAATTTTTTTCCCACAATCACCCTTCAAACGTCATTGATTGTGTAAGTGATGCTGATAAACTATTTCATCAAGGGCAATATTATTTGGGAAAGACTTTGTGAGAGCAATATTGTTTGGAAAAGTCACTAGGTCATCATCCTCGTCCAACCCACATATGTCTAACTTAGGTTGAGGTGGCTTATTGATATGCCTTTTATAAAAAGACATAACCAGAGAATGAAGTCCTCGTATAGCTTCATCAACATGTCCATTCCAACATGGATACCCAGCATTCCATTGTGGATTTCCACTGTTAACAAGATTCTGATCTTGATAAGACCGAAACCCTTCAGACCTCCATGTATCTGCACCAATTGGAAGATGACAATTTTGAACAAAATGAAATCTACCTTTCCCATGTAAACCTGAACCATTGTCAGGGTGACCATGAGCTACAAGCCATCGTAGATCTCCATTCTAGCATGGATGTGCACCATGGTTAGGCCTACGACCTCGATCTGAGTAACTCCCTCCAAAAATTATTTGAAAAGTTACTGTTTCCCCACACTAGTGTACTTTACAGAGCTCCTTCCATTATAATACTTGGTAATTTATTGTTATTATACTTTAATGATTAAAATATGAAATATTGAAATAAAAATAAATAAACATCAAAAATATAAAATAATAGATATTATTTTGGTGATTACTATAATAATAAACAACTAATAAATGAATCTAATAAATATAAACTAATAGATAAATCATTTTACTAAAATGCGTAAGCACCAATTCCTAAAGAAGCCCTTAAAACATAGCAAACAGGTTAAAGAAGCAACGATTATAATTTTAGTCATGAATTGGTTTTAGCATGGGAAGTGATTAATTAATAGGGGAAGAAATTAAAGTCTAAAAGAAGCAATCATTTTATAAAGGTGGCAGAAATTATAATTGAGATTGTGGATTAATTAATATGGGAATAATAAGGGCAGTTGTGCATTAATTAATAAATAAATAATAATCAATATATGAACAGTCATGAGTCTTTCCAAGAACAAAAAATCATGAAAGGGTGTGTCTATTGTAAATAAAGGAATATGACTCTCCCCAGCATGGAATATATAAAAGGGGAAATAGATGAGTGGGGAGAGGCAAGAAAGGAAGGAATGAATATGATTTGAAAAACAGAATAAGAACAAAGAAATAAGGATCAACAATTATAAGAGGATATATACATACATATATATATGTATGTATATATATAATATATATCTATACACATATATATTCATGCAAAGGGAAAGATTTAGGCCAATCTCAAAAGGGGACATTACAAGTGGTATTAGACCATGTTCCTGCCAACCTATGTTAATGTATCTCCATGTGTGTGTGCCTTTCATGTGTATAATTTGTGACCTACATGTATTTATGCAACACTGGGTATACCTTGCATATACTTTGTGACTTCAAGTGTATATTGTGTGCTCATATGTATACCATAGGAAAGGATAGAACCCATGGTGTAGTGTGCAATGAACCGATATTCTTTCTATCTGGGATGAATTATGGACATGTGTGTGCTAGCCATTGTGTATAACTAGTCACTATGTATTTGTGATGTGTGGTGGAGCTCATCATTGTGTTTATAATTACTTTATTCTTAAAAACTATGAAAATGTCAAAAAAATTGTTTGTCAAGTTGCTTAGGTTGGTTGGTTGTTTGCTTAAGCTACTTGGTTTTGTGTTTGAGCTGATTAGTTGTGTACTTGATCTGGTTGCCTACTTTCTTGAGTTGGATACTTTCTCGAGCTGATTGCTTGTGTTCTTTAGCTACTTGGCTACATGCTTGAGCTACTTGCCTACTTGCTTGAGTTGGTTTCTTGCATGCTTGAGCTACTTGCCTACTTTCTTGAGCTGGTTGCTTGCGTGCTTGAGCTACTTGCTTGTCTACTAGAGCTACTTTCCTGTGTGCTTGATCTGGTTGCTTGCTTGCTTGAGCTACTTATTTTCCCGCTTGACCTAGTTATCTATGTTCTTAAGCTGGTTGCCTGCTTGCTTGAGCTACTCGTTTGCCTAGTTGAGCTACTTTACTACTTGGTTGAGTTACTTGGTTGTCGACTTTAATTTTTTATTCAAGTGGTTTTAAGTTATATTGATTCACCAAATCTAAACTCATGGGTTTTGAGAGTAAGGAAAAATAGTAGAACTTAAGAATATTAGTCAATATATTGTCCTCATAACCAGAATATCCATCACTTGGGTTAGAACTTCCAACTCCTATCAAATCTAATATCATCACCACAAGGAGAAACATCTTAAAATTACACATCTTAGATTAGTGGGGTGGACTGTCATGTGCCCAAAATTGTAAAACATAGAAAAAAAGATAAACAAAATACATATTACAAAATATTAACAATGTAATATTATTATAATTATAATTATCAAAGATAATATTATAATTATAAATATTAATATAATATTATAATTACCAAAATATAAATACTAAATATTATAATCATTATAATATATTAATGTGAAGTACATAATATATCAATATAAAAGATTGTAACACATTGAAATAAAATAATAATATATTGACAATTTATTGTTATTATACTTTAATGATTAAAATATGAAATATTAAAATACAAAAAAATAAACATAAAAAATATTAAACAATAGATATTATTTTGGTGATTACTATAATAATAAACAACTAATAAATATAAAATAATAAATAAATCAGTTTACCTAAACACCTAAGCACCAATTCCTAAAGCATCCCTTAAAACACATCGAACAGGTTAAAGAAACAACAATTATAATTTTATTCATGAATCGGTTTCAACATGGGCAGTGATTAAGTAATAGGGGAAGCAATTAAAGTTTAAAATCAATGATCATTTTATAAAGGTGGTAGAAATTATAATTGAGGTTGTGGATTGATTAATAAGGAAATAATAAGGGCAATTGTGCATTAATTAAGAAAGAAATAATAATTAATATATGAACATACATGAGTCTTTCCAAGAATAAACAATTATGAAAGGGTGTGTCTATTGTAAATCAAGGAATGTGACTTTCCCCACCATGGAAAATATAAAAGGGGAAATAGATGAGTGGGGAGAGGCAAGCAAGGAAGGAATGAATATGATTTGAAAAGAAGATTAAGAATAAGAATTAAGGATCGACAACTATAAGAGGATATATATGTGTGTGTGTGTGTGTGTGTGTGTGTGTGTGTGTGTGTGTGTGTGTATAATATATATCTATACACTTATATTCATGCAAAGGGAAAGATTTAGGCCAGTCTCAAAAGGGGACATTACATAATTGAGATTTTTTAGGTCGTAGATGGTATAAATACAAGGTGAATTGTTGGAGATGTGTGTAGATTAGTGTGGAAAGTATGAGATGTGAATGTGATCAAGTGTGATGATCTGAGTGAGAGATTTAATTCATATGACTCTGGATGCAATGAGAAGAAGGTGTCTATATTTTCAATGTTGTTGAAGTTGCAGATGGCATAAAGTTGCAATGGTAGATTTTCTTATTGCTCTAAGATATTGAATCTCTCTATAATATTTTATTCGATTCATCTTTCTTCTTGGCAATGAGCCATTGGACAATAAGCCTTTCCTCTTTTTTTGGGTAGTGAGCCTAATTTTATTCAGTGTTGTTCTTCATATATATGTAAGTTAATCCTTACAATGTTTTTTCCCTTCTTGGGTTTTCCACATAAATCTGGTGTTCTTATGTGTTTGGATGTGTTTGCATTATTGTTTCATATGTTTACATTCTGCCAATTCATGATAAGGGTTTGAAAGAATGAGGGATTGAATGTTTTTGTAATGATAGAAAAGATTCCCCCTCTTCCTTGCTTAATCTTGGAATAATTAATGATAAATTGGACTTGATATCACCTTGATCTAGTGTTGTGATGTGTTTTACACATCCACATTAGGTTTAGGGCCATTCTAAGTTGAATAAATCAAACTCTACCCTAACTTAGTGTTGTAAAGTGTATTTATTTACACCCTCAGATTGGATTTTGAGCCCTCTTGCATATATGACCTTGATAGGCCCCTATGACCCTATATTGTTTATCCCAAGGCATATTTTAATCAAAAACCTGACAAGATCAACATATAAACTTAATTTACACACTCCTCGACACTTTAGCAATCAAAATAGGCCCCGTGGGACCCATTCACCACTTTGGGTGAATGAGTCCCATCCAAGTGGGACCCATTCACCCAACTTGGCGAATGAGTCCCATTTGGCCTATTTTCAAGGTTTTAAGAGGGAAAGTTGGGGTTTAAGTTCAAATTTTATGAATTTTGGCATGTGGAATCCAATTAACACGATATTAGATGGATTGCCTATATAAATGAGGTCTTAAATCATTATTTCATTAATCATTCATGAGATCAATTCAAGCACTCAAGAGTTGAGAGTTTCAAGACTTTACAAGATCATCTAGAGAGCATCTAACATAATTTCTTAGGCATTCAAGGGAAGAACTCCTCATCAATTTTTGCAGAAATTCAAGATCTATCATCATGTCAAGGATTCAAGAATCAAGGATGTTATTAAGCTAGTGTTGTGATGTAGCAGCAATCCAAGATCAAGCATTATTCTACACCTATTGTCAAGATCAAGATCTACATCCTTCATGGAAATTTCATGTTGAGTTATAGATTTACAAGACATCATTTACAAGGCATCATTCAGGTTATCATTGTTCATGTTGCATGTCCTTGTTTCATCATTTGGTTTAATTACCTAAACAAGGTTTGACCAAGGCAAACCCATATTCCCTAACAATCAAGACTTTTTCCCTCTCCCTTTTGTGATTGTAGATCTACATGCTTTGAAGACTTGAAGCTCATTGAATATTAGGTTAGAAGCTTGGAGAAATTTTTTGGAGTTGTCTCCCCATTTGCAAGGTTGTAATCTTCACCAAAAAGTCACCTATGACCCCAAAATCTGGGTTTCAGATCTAGAAACAAAGTGGAACAGAAAGAGAAAACATTAAAGACTAGATTCAGATTATAAATCTCTAGAAAACCCTAATTGGACTAATTCACCACTTCTGGCGAATGAGTCCTAGTTTAGGTCAATTTTGAGATTATTGTAGTTTTGGATACCCTTTTTTGAGAAACCTATTCCTGTATAGAAACCCAGATTTGGGACTGATTCACCCAGATTGGTGAATGAGTCCCACTCAACATTAAAGACAAGATTTTTGTCATTTCAGAGCTCCATGTAATCATTTACATAAATCCAAGTGCATACATTCCATTTTGTATCTTTCTGATCTGTTTCATTTGCATTTCTAGGCCATTTAGTGAAGCTTTACATCATATTAGGGTTTTTCATTTCATCTTACATTTATACTTTCCATTGCACTTGTCTTTCCAAGTTCTTACTTGGTGGTGAACCCCTTATTAACTTACAATCAGCCCCTAGGACAGCCCTATTGCAAGATCTCTTCCTCCTTTGCATTGAGATATCTAGGGTTACCCTTGAATGAAATTGGAAAGGTAGGTGTGCTCTATGTCATAAAACCATATGCTAGCACTGAACCACTTTTTCTAAATTTGAATTTTAGTGTACAATTGATTCATCCCCCTCTCAATTTTCTTGTGCATCTAAAAATTGGTATAAGATATGTAGTTCCTTGGAGAAATCTTAATTGCTTGAGGTAGATCTGTATGACACAAAAGAAGGGTATCAAAGCTCCTATGTTTGATGGAACAAATTATTCTTATTGGAAAGCTAGGATGGAGTCCTTTCTAGTCTCTCTTGGGTTTGGGGTCTAGTATTTAGTTGAAAGAGGATATAATATGCCTACCAATGGTTTGGAAAGTGATGATGAGGCCAAGGAATATGAGATTAATGGAAAAAAAATGAATGTTATATTGAGTGGAATTTTTGATTCAAAACTTGGAAAGGTGATAAGTATAAAAACTACAAAAGAGATCTAGACAAAGTTGGAGAGAATTTATGAAGGAGATGATAAAGTCAAGCAAGAAAATATGCAAAACTATAAAGCCAAATTTGAAACCCTAAGGATGTCAGAAGATGAAGATATTACTACCTACATCCTCAAAGTGGATGAATTTGTCAATGTCATCAATGGTCTTGGTGGTAAGTTGTAAGAAATTGAAGATGTGGAAAAGATATTAAGAACTCTTCCTAAAGATTATAGTTATGAAGTTTTTTTTTTTAAGGAAGCTCAAAATTGGGATAATTACTCTAGAGATCAGATCTGCGGTGCTTTAATTTCTTATGAACTAAGAGAGTTTAGTCAAGATTCTACAAAAAATAAACTGCTTTTAAAGTCTATAAGGAATAGAAGGTTGATGATTTATATTCGGATGATCATGATGAGGTTGAAGAAAATTTTGTATGGTGATTGAAAAAGGGCATTTTCAAATACATAGGTAAGTACCCTTTAAGTGTTTCAATTGTGGAAAGATAGGTCATTATGCTTCAAAATTTCTAATCACAGTTTCAAATGACAAACCTAAAGATCATAAAGGAATTTTTTTCAAGAAGAGTTATTATGTTGAAAGAGACAATGGTGTATTTTATGATGAGGAATCAAACTATCCTAATGATGACAGTGATGAATGATTTTTCATGTCTCTAAATTTTGAAACTAAATCTACTAATTTTGAAAGATGTGTGAAGGAAAGTGCTTTGGTAATGGCTCACAACATTGAAATAACTATGGTGACTACTTTTAATGCAAGAGAAGATAGGAATTATGGGATAATTGATAGTGGATGCTCAAATCATATGACAGGTGATAAGAGTAGTTTTTTAAACTTCAAAATTATGATGGTGGTCTTCTTAAGTTTGGTGATGATACATCTGCTAAGATCTATGGAAAAGGTTCAATTATTTTTTATGGAAAGAATAAAATAGATGATGTTCTTTATGTCAAGGTTCTTTGACATAATCCTCTTAGTGTAGGATAGATATGTAGTAGAGGATACAATCTTGTGTTTCCAGATGATGGTTGTGAAATCAGAAAAGGAAGATCTAGAACTTTGGTTGTTGCGGGTACAAAGAGAGAAGGTAATGTTTATTAGCTTAAAGGTAGTGGTGATAAATGCTTTATGTCTCAAATTAATGAAATTTGGCTATGGAATAGAAGAATGGGTCACGTCAATTTTAATAGTCTAGAAAATATCAGTTCTATTAATATTGTGAGAGATTTGCCAAAGATTACAAAGCATATCAATGCAATGTGCAAGGAATCTCAGTTTGGAAAGTATACAAAGAAGAAGTTCAAGAGTAAGGAATATTCTACCATAGGTCCTTTGGAGTTGGTGCATATAGACCTATGTTGACCTACTAGAATAAGAAGCTCTCAATGTGACAAGTATTTTATGTTATTGATTGATGATTATTCTAGAATGACCTGGGTGACATTTCTTAAAGAAAAATCAGAAGCTCTAGATAAGTTAAAAATAGTTAAGTCTATGGTTGAGAATGAAATGGATGTGAAATTTAAGTGTTTAAGGTCTTATAGAGGTAGTGAATTCACCTCCAATGAGTTTAATAGTTTTTGTGAAGATCATGGAATAAAGAGGCATTTGTCAACCCCTAGAAATCCTTAGTATAATGGAGTTGTGGAGAGGAAGAATAGAATAGTTCAAGAAGTAGCAAGGGCTATGATGAAGGAAGAAAATCTATCAAATTTCTATCAGAGAGAATAAATTCATACTGCAACGTATATACTCAACAGAGGTCAAGCAAGAGTAAACACTTCAAAGACTCCCTATGAGTTATGGTATGGAGAAGCTCCTACTGTGAAATACTTTAGAGTCTTTGGCAGTAAATTCTATATCAAAAGAGATGAAGAAAACTTAGGAAATTTTGATGCAAATTTGATGAAGGAATCTTCTTTGGATACTCTATAAGAAGAAAAGTGTATCTTAAATTATGAAGAAATGTGAAGAAAAACATTGAATGCCACTCTATCACACTAAAATCTCTTTTATTCATTTTTTTCTCAAAAGTACAAGCTAGAAACCAAGTGAACCAAATTCATCAACAATATTACTAACATCTTTGAAACACATCTATAGCATCTACAACATGCAAAAAATTTTAACTACAAAAAAATCCCCAAACACAAGTCAATCCATCAACCTCTGCAACTTTACTAAAGTAGGACATTAATAACAACACTAGCATGTGTTGACATCAATACCAACTATTCCAATATTCTCTTTATATAGGGGGTTGACATCAATGATAACACTCAATCAAATAAAAAACAACTCAAGCTTGCAACATCTCCAAACTTCCAACATAATAATTGTCCTCGTCAAGGGCGGGCCATACAATTTGGTGCAAATCGGTATGTGGTTGTGTAGGTGGGTAAAGTACTAGTTTTTTTGTCATATTTCCATTGAAAAGAATCATATTATTAGATCTATAACTGATGAATGTATCTACAATAGCTAACCAAGGCCTCCCTAGGATTAAAGGGTATCTTGAAAGGTTTGCTTTAGTTTGTAAGAATATTAAATTTATAGGGTGTTCCCATTATTCCAATGTAATAACAAAGTCTTCTATAATACCCTTTGGTTTTTCTATTGACCCATATATTAATTGTAGAATAATAGGTCTAGGTTAGAGCTCTATTAACTGAATTTGTTTCATTGTTTCCTTTGTCATAACATTTATGGATTCTCCTAGGTCAATTAAGGTGTTCTTGATGAGATTTTAATTGATTTGAACATCTACTCTAGGGCCCCCAAGGTTTGAATATTTAAGAACAAATATATTTCCTAGCATGATTTCAACAATATGCTTTAAAAAATGCACAGTCTGGGGGTCCTTTTGTTTCCTTCCTGGCTTCTTAAGGAATAAATCTCTCACAATTTTTGTGTATAATGGTACTTCATTAATTTCTTGAATAAAGGGTATTTTTATGTAAACATTTCTGAGTTGGCCTAGCAGGTTAGATTTAGTTTTAGATTGATTCATTTTATAGTTAGTATTTTAGGGAATAATGGTTCTAGACTTATGATATTTGGGTGATCCTGACTTTGTTTAGGTTCCCTTGGTTGTTTTTCAATGATTTCTATTGGGGGATCCTCATCAATAAGCTATGTGATGTGAGGAGATGAAGGCCCAACTAACATTTTCCCTTAATGGATATGGACATCACTTGCCTCAACCCTATAGGTTCGGTATTGGACAATGAAATTAGTATAATCCTGCTAAAAAGGATTTTTGTTAGGGTTAGGTGCAAGTTGGACTAGTTGTGGCATAGAATATTCTCCCCACTAAGGGTTTTAGGACCTAGGGCAACAATTTTTTTATGCTCCACATTCAAGGACAAAACCCTAGAGATCTCAACCTCAAGTAGGCAAAGGAGAAAGATATATTTCAATAGGGTTGTCCTCAGGTCTGATTATGAATTAATGAGGGGTTCACCACCAAGCTAGGGCTTGGAAAAATGTATGAAATCCAAGATCTAATGACAAATCCTAGTGTTGCATGAAACTTGAATAAATAAACTATAAATGAAAATAATTCAGAACAACAAACTAGAAAAGTACATAGAAGTACATGGAAACCTAAGATGATTGGATGAGGCTTTGAAATACTACAAAATATAACTTTAATGCTAAATGGGACTCATATGCCAAGCTAGGCGAATCAATCCTAGATCCTGGTTTTTGGTTTGAAACAGGTTTCTAGAAAAAGGGTATCTAAATTTGTTAAAATCTTAAAAAATGACCTAAACTGGGACTCATTCGCCAAGACTGTAGAATGAGTCAAGTTAGGGTTTTCTAGAACATTAAGGTCTGAATTTGGTCTTCAATTTTTTCTCTTTCTATTTCACTTTGTTTCTAGATTTGAAACTATAGATTTCAGACCTGTAGGTGACTTTTTGTGAAGATGAAAACCTTGTGATGGCTTGACAACTTCTCTCAACCTTGCAACCTAATCTTCAAAGGATCTTCAAGTCTTCAAAGTACCTAGATCTGCAATCACACAGAGAGAGAGAGAGAGAGAGAGAGAGAGAGAGAGTTGATTGTTAGGGAATAGGGGTTTTCCTTGGTCAAACCCCTTGTAGGTAATCAAACCGAATGATGAGATAATGAAATGAAGGCATGAAACATGAAACAAAGGACATGAATCATGGAAAATGATACCTTGAATGATGCCTTGTGAATAATGTCTTATAAATTTACAACTCAACATGAAATGGCCATGAAGGATGTATATCTTGATCTTGATAGTAGATGTAGAAAAATTATTGATCTTGAATCTTCAATGCTACATCACAACACTAGATCAATGACATGCTTGATAGCCCTTGACATGATGATAGATCCTGAATTGTTGTAACTATTGATGAATAATTATGCCCTTGAATACCTTAGAAAGGATCTTGAATGCTCTTTAGATGATCTTGTGAAGTCTTGGAATGCCTAAATCTTGAGTGCTTAATTAAATAATGATTTGAGACCCCATTTATATAGGCAATCCATCTGATATCTCATTAATTAGATCCCATAGGTCGACATTCATAAAATTTTAACTTAAAACCAAAATTTTCTTTCTCAAAACTCAAAAAGGAGCCAAATGGGACTCACTTGCCACCTATGGCATATGGGTCCCACTTTGTATGACTCATATGCCCAAGGTGGCATATGGGTCCCACAGGGCCTTTTTGGAGAGAGAAAGTATTGGGATGATTGGAAATTAAGTTTATATGAGGTCTATATTGGGATTTTGATTAAAATATGCCTTGGAATGCACAATATAGGGTCTTAGGGGCCTATTAATGATGATATTAAGGTCATAAATGTAGGAGGGTCCAAAATTCAATGTGAAAGTGTAAATAAATACATTTTGCAACATTAAATTAAGGAGAAATCAAGTCAATTTAGCTTATAAGGGTCCAAAATCCCGTGTGAATGTTTATAACACATTACAACAGTAGATTAGGTTCACTTAGTTCACAAGCCTCCAAAATTTAATGTGAAGGTGTAAATAAATACACTTTACAACACTAAATTAAGGAACATATAGGTTTATTTAGCTTAAAGGGGGCCTAAGACCTAATGTGAGTGAGTAAAACACATTACAACACTAGATCAAGGTGACATTAAGTCTAATTTATCAATAATTATTCCAAATAAAGTGTGAAAATGTCCACGATGATATTTTTTGACATTACATTTAGCCCCCACTTTAGTGAGAGGATGAACTTGCTTCAAAATCACGCTAAAGTAGACATTAAAGAGGGGTCCAAGTGTACCAATGCAGATGAAAAAGGATGAAACATATCAAAGGAGGTGGTCAAGCCCCCAAAATATGAGATCCTTCATCAAACCAACATGAGCACAAAAGGACACGCACAAGGTGTATGATTTGTAGTAAAACAAGATACACAAACATACAATGCCAAAGACATAAAGAAGAAAGAAAAGAATAAGATTGGTGGATCTAGCTTCGACAAAAATGCGCTCACTCTGGGGCCATGGAAATTAAAGTCATTCATAGGGTGAGTATCCACAATACGCTCACTTTGGGGCTGCAGAACTTCAGGTCATTTGTGGAGTGAGTATCCAAAAGGGTGAGACACATAACCAGTATGTTCCCACATATGTGAGTGGCTAAGGGAAGTCATGCCTTTGTTCGGATCCCATACAACCAGACCAAAGTTATACCTCCTGAAAACTTTGATAAGGCTTCAGACAATAATGATTTTCGAGCTTCATGAGACAAGTAAAAATTCATATGCTTGGAGCTCATGAACAAATAATGAACTTTGAGCTTCACGAGGAAAGAAAAACTTTGTATTCTTGGAACTCATGAGCAAACAAGATGGATCCACAAGCAAGAAAAGTGTGTTATGCAAGGTGGCCATATAACCGATGTTGTAAATGTAAAATAGTGTAAGGAATGTTCAAAGGGATTTTTCTTAGTTTGTGCAAGGTCTCTTCTTAGGGAACATCGTGTCTAATTTCTCCAAGAGAGGACAAGTCAAAGAAATATCACACTCTCAGAGGAAATCAAACACAATGACACCACCAAGAAGAGGATGTATCACAAGAAGATAGAAAATAACACATTGAAACTTGAGTGTCAATTTATGCCCCCACTTTAAAGAGGTTGCTAACACCATTATTGTGAGAAATTTCTTTAAAGAAGAAGAAGACATGGGAGCTTATTCGGAAAGCCCTATACGAAGTCATATATTTTTGAATCAAACTGCATCATGCCTAAGTATGTCAGATGTGAGTAAACTTAAGGCGTGAAATCCACATCCCAGGATTGCTCTTATATAAACATGAAAGTTGACCAACTAGCCAAAAGAGACAAAAACATGTGGCATACGAGGACAAGGATACCCAACCCCTTGCCCCCACTTAGTGCAGGACAAGGATGAGCCGAAATGACTAATGAGAGATAATACTAGAGTGAGAATTAGTATCAATTAGCAGAATTAGGTGCCCCAACATGAGGAAGAGAACCACACTCTTTACGATGTTGAATTTTATCACTTAAAGCCTTACATCCATTAGTAGAATGACCATGAACTCTATGATATGCACAAAATAAATTCTTGTAGTAAAATTTATTTTGTGTTCTTGGAGGGAGAGATGTAAAATGATCTTGGAGGAGTCTCGACAAGATACTATCTTGATCAATAGTCTAGAATATATTCCTTTATTTTGTGACAAAGATATATCTTGCTTAGTACAAGATGTCATACTTACACAGGACTCTTTACATTGCGATATTTTGTTTTCTTCTTTAAAGGAAGACGTAAAATCTAATGAATTTGAATTGTAAGTGTTTTTCAAGATGACATTGACATTAAGTGAGGATTTCGTTGTTTCTTTCAAAGTATAACAATCAAGACCACTAGTGTCTATCAATTCAAGATGCACTACTATTAAAGTTGTCTTGGAAGAATATTTTGTCATAGTGTTGATATTGAGTTATGGTTTGTTTGTTTCTTTTGAGGGACAATAACCAAGACCACTAGTCTTTTATTGTGTGTGAGGCTCTATAGGAACACATATACCTTTTTTCTCTAGCACCACATAATTTTTCACTATATCCATGTTATTTCATAAGCTTATAACCTCTTCCATAATTTTTTTTCATTTCTTTTAGATTCGGTGGTTGTTGATAATTAGCTTCATGAAAGTTGTATAATTTTCTTCTTTGTCTAAAATAGTTGAGGTGGATGCTTTGAAAGGGTCTTCCAAATTTTGTGTTGACATTACTGCTTTTTTCCTTTCCATTTTTAGATTCTTTGTTTATGATCTTGTATTCTCCCATGAATATTGATTCAAAATCCAAGGAACCCCAATGATCTTCTAATAGCTTCGTGACTTATTCAATGTGTTTTTCTTTGTCTTTTTGTTGCACGGGTTCTACTTGTGTAGTTGGTGTTAATTTTTTCAAAGGATTCTCCATGTTTTTCTCAATGTTCGAACACCTATTTGGTTCAAGATCAGCTTTGAGTGCGTACACTTTTTTGCTGTAAATGCACTTCATTTTATGATGAAGAGTAGAAGGCACCACATTCATTGCATGAATCCATGATTTCCCTAAAATAATATTATATGAAAGATCATTAGGCATAACATGGATCGGTGTTTCTAATGTGGCCTTTCTAGTTGTAATAGGCAAAGTGATCACACCAAGTGGTTGTTTTCCTACATTTTCAAATCCCTTGATAGATAAAGATTTAGGTTAAATTTCTGATTTATTCACACCAAGCCTATCCAAAAGGGTCACACTACACACATCAATAGTTGAGCCATTGTCAAAAAGGGTTCACTTTATCCTTGTTCTTTTATATTGAGCTATTATTATGAAAGCTTCATTTTGTTTTTGCACTTCCAAAGGATAGAGCTCACTTTGGTGGAAAACAATGTCAACATTTATTCCTTTAATTAAGGTTGTTAGATTTATTTTGGTTGCACATTAGAAGGGATAGGAACCTATTTCAAGGCACATTGGATCATGTTATGGTAATGAGGGGAGGCCTGGATAAGGTCCCATAATGAATTTTAGTGCGATTATTCTTTAGTTGTTCAACAAGATCATACTCCTTTCCACTTTGTGGAGGAAAATGAGGGGGACTAGGAAAGATAGGGTTAGGAAATGGGAGGGATGTTGAAGTTGTTTTTCTTGGCTATGGATTGTATCTAGTGTTATATGTATGAGAAATGGTGTTCATCTTAGGTGGGTAGAGGATACGTTTTTGTTTTTTTGAGTTTGAGTTTTGTGTGAAGATGCATAAAGAATTAGGGGATTCTTAGGATGTCCCATAGGGTATGTAGGCGGTCCATTAATCAAGGGGGATCTAATGGAAACTTGTGAATTCATAACCATAGCGGTTTTGGTTTGATGTATTTCTAATAAAGGGAAATCTATAATCACCTTTTTACCATCATCTAAGGGAGCTGAAATGTTGTCATTTTATTTTGCCATGATATCTTCCCTATTAGGAGAGTTTTTAGGAGAACTAAAAACCAAATTTTCTTGAAATTCAAGGATTGGTTCTTCCGAAATGACTTCATCACAAGTAGGGGAATGATCAATGGTTGGATTTTATTTCTTTTCAATGATGGTATTTTCTTGTTCAATAATGCTTTCCCTAGGGGAAGAGAGACACATAAGATTCTCATGACTCTCATTGGTTGTAATGTATTCCTCACAACTAGGAGAAGAAAAATCTTGATTTTCAAGATTGTCCATGATTTCATTCCTTTGTCCCATAATGTCTTCCAAAGTGGGAGAAGGATCATAAAGAGGGTTGTTATAAACCTTAAAGATTTGATCATTTAGCACTAGCATATCCTCATCATCTACAATCTCATCCTTGTTGATGGGTGTTTTTGCACACTTTCTCAACACAGGTAATGCATAGGTGCATCACCTCTCTTGAAAGGAAATATCCAACAAGTTGCTGAAAATAACCACAAGGTCTCTTGAGTGTCAGGTCATGACTTGCATAGGATACCTCAGTTGATGTTTGTTATGATATTGCTGATAATCACAGGGTAGAATTATGTGAGTTAAGCTGGAAAGGGAATCTGATCTACAAATGGAGTTTCTGATGTGGGGAAGTTACCGTTCATTTGCTGCAAGTTCAAACAACAATTTAAAACTCCATTTTGAGTTGAGATTTTGCTTTACAATGTGCAAGGAACCTTAGCATAGGTCACTTCTAAAAAAAAAGGGAAAAATGGGCAAGGAAGAGAAAGGGTTCCTAGACTTGCAACTACCAATGAATAGTGATCATGGAGGTCTCTACTATGGACAACTTCCTTAGAACAAAATTCCACTTAACCAAAAATCTCACAGTCTCATGAAATATGTGTTATCTTCTAAGGATTGCAGAAATTTTACCATTCATTCACCATACATATGAATGAAAAAAAGTAAAGATTTAAAGCAGCTTCAAATGAAGGTCCAAACTAACTTTACACAGCCATCTACCAGTAGCAAACAACCAAAAGTATGGACAAGGAGGACATCTACACAGCAGAAACCTTCATAACCAGGAAACAACATCACTAAATTTACCAAAGCTAACTGAAAGGAAACTATAAAAACAAAAAAGAATCAACTAAATCATCCAACTATGAGAGAAGAATCATGAAACATGAGAAGAAATCCAGAAATGCACTAAAATCAATGTATTTCTATTACAATTTCTGTAGCATGCCTTTATAACAACTCAAATCTCCTTGAAAATGAGAGGAAACCCCCTATTTATAGTGTCCAAAAGGTAAAACATGTGGCCAAGATTGATTTACATTTGTGTGGCCATAATTCACTATAAACTAGGGTTCTACCTACCCCCAATATATTAGATTTTAAAAATACATTTTGTCCATATCCCTGTTTTGTCTTCTAGTGGCAGCACTATAGCATTTTCGTCCTTTTGCTGATCACTCTTTGCTGCAACTATTTTGTTAGAAATTCTTCATCAATAACAGGGTTGCCCTCCTGCTTCTTTGAAGCTGCATACTCCATGAATTTCAAGATCACCGACCGGAACTTGTCGACCTTGATGATGTCAAACTTCAACACTGGGTAGCTCCACTCTTTGGAATTGTTAAAAAGCTTTTCCCAATTCTCCTCATACTTGGAAACGTAGTCTTTGAATAGATCAGATTGGGAGAAATATCAGGCAACAAAGCTTATAAAATCTTTAGTAATCTTGGCTAACATCCTATCTTCCATCCTCTTTCGGAAGTGAGGTTTTATAATTTATGGAATTACCTTGATAGCAGGCACTTCATACCCCATCATTAGCTTCAGGTATCGGAAGTAATCCTCTCTGGCTTTCTTGGCCCACTCAACATCCAAATTTAGTCACTCAAGTACCTGTTCTAGCCTTTCCTTTTGGTGATCGAAGTCTCATTTCCACACATCCATCAACCAATGGTCATCATCTTTAAAGGAAAATTCCTTTTCCCAAATTTTACTTGGAAGCTTAAGGATAGCCTTGATTTTTGGGTAAGCATCCCCATACTTATTTGTGAACACAATGCAGATTCACCTCATATCTTCAAGAGATGTTTGTACTTCCAAGAACTTGTTTGTTGTTCGAACAACCAGATTGATACTTATATTCCCAATATCCAAGACCTTCCAGAACCAATTTTATGTGGTCTTGTCCAAGTTCTTTCTCTTCTCCAACTTGTTAATCTGCTCTTTGGAAAAAAAATATGACGGGGCCAAAGATGAGGTTGGTTGTTCCTCTGTGGATGACCATTGTTGGATATAGGCTATCAAATCAACCACCTATGCCTTAAGTTCCTCCTTCGAAACTTTGTCATATTGAATGAGGTGCACCACTGTGGCGACTAATTCCTAAAGATGATCAACCTTCTACTCCCTGGTGGCCACTCCCAAGTCAATGGTTGATATATTATAACTTATTCCTTCTTCTCCCACCACCGTCATAGCTATTTGTACATCCTTGGATCCAAAGGCATCCATCATTACCTTTGATATGATATTCGGCTTCCTCTCCTTCCTGGCACCTATCCGGGCTTGAGCCAAAAAAGTCTCCAGCCTTGCCTTTGGGTCCTTTGGAGTGGGGCCCTCTTTTCTAACTATTTATCCAACCAATAAGCAATTAGAGACTCTCCTCTAGGTGACTCTTGTTGATCCCCCTTTTCTTCTTCCCTGATTTCAATTTCCTTTTCAATGAGGGCTTCTCGCCCTGTCCTCGTATCCTCTGTCTCCTCGTTGGAGTCTTGTACGGACAATATGTGCTTGATAGGGGACTTGGTAGGTAAGTGCTCATCAGGGTTGCATTCTTTCTCAATATCCCCTTATCCATCATACCCATGTTCTTCGAGCGGCTCAATCTCTAGATTGTCATAGTTTTTGATTTTTCCTTCAGATTTATCCTCTTCCTTACCTTCCTGACCCTCATGAGGGAACACCCCTTCATCATGGTCAGGTGCATGGTATCGTTCTTTCGTTGGAGACCCATCAGCCTCCATCCTCACAATAGCAACCTCCTCTTCACCAATAGGCCATCTTTCAGACTCCTTTTCTTCAATTTCCTTGAGTTGCTTAGCCCACTCAACATTGAGCTCTGGTTCAACAATCTCTTTGATTATCTTTGCATCTTCACTTTCATCACTGGAGGAATTATAGGCAACCTCATCGATTACTCGATGTTTGTATAGTGGGTGCTCATGATAATCAATTGCCTCCTCCTCCAATCTCACAACCGATTCTTCTTGTTGTCAGTGATCCAACTCCTCAAAAATTTGTATGGTGGCTTCTATCATTAGCGGCTCCGTAGGAGGAGGAACTGGAGTGCTAATTATTTCCCAAGTCATTGCAGCTTGTACTGCCAAATTTGGAAATATTCCTGAGAGCTTGTAGGGCACATTTTTCATGTATTTCATGAAGGAATCCAAAAGGGTGAGGGCAGGCATTACAGTTGAGGCAGTGGCAGTAGGAAGAGAAAAGTAAGGAGACATGGAAGATGAAGAAATAGGTGAGGTAGTGGCAGAGGATGAATCAACCGATACTACCTGCGGGATGGGAGAAGTAGAAGGAAGATGGACGAAAATGTCCACCGCAAGTGGAGAGGATGCAACTACCGCATGTTGGATAGGAGTTGTGGTAATAGCAGTGATTGCGGTAGTAGATGAAATAAGCAGAGACTTTGGCTAAATGGCCTCCATCTCTTCTCCTTCATGGAGCAGATATTCTTGGATTACCGAAATTTTGGTGATGCAACCCATTCGCTTATGTTTCTTGGGAGGTTCACCCTCTGAGACCTTCCTATCATACACCTTCAGATCGGACTGTTGCTCTTCACTCTCCTTTCTCTTCAAATTGATGGAGGGGACTTAGATGTTTCTCCTGCTAATGTAGTAGTTGTCCCACCGCCTAAACCACTTGGATCACTTTCAAGCACCTGAAATGTCAAGAAAAACCTTCATTGCTTTAATTGAGAAACCTACTCATATATCCATGCCTTCGTTTGAGCCTCAATGGGTCTAGTAAGTATGTCAAGACCATCAAACTTTGGCTCATCCTAATCAATCATTGGCAGGGGTAGGTTGGCAATGAAATTGTACCTGGGGTCAATCATGGTGATTTCATCCTCCTCAAGCTTATCGGGCACCAAGAACAAATTCACCCTTTTCACAAAGTATGCGATCATCCGCATATAGTGCCTTAGCCACACTTCAAGGTCATCCTTACAATCTGCCCAAAAATCCTCAATATTGTGGAGGTGGGCATACTTCAATCCAATCGCTTTTCTAACATGATCGTATGGGTCCATTCGCAGTCCGGCCGTGTGAGATTTAAAGTGATATTCCGCCAGTTCCTTTTTTGAATTACAGGCGCATTAGGAAGTATAGAGTTCATACATCCCCTGGACGAGTGTAAGGGGATAAGGGATCCCCGCTAGATGCTTATTACTCAGAATAGTATGAATGCTGCATAGCTACCAAGAGATTTCCAATAATATAATTTGGTCATTAGGGTACTAAGGCACCTTGTTCGGTCTTTTTTAGAATCTCTCGGCATAGATGTATGTGAAGTTGGGGTACTGGATAAACAAGAAGGTATAATTCTTTAGAAATGCTTGAGAACTGTGGGAGATACTTCTCTCAAAATATCCCCTGAGAAACCTAATGATGTAAGCGATGAATGCATCATTTACTCTGTAATAATCCTTTTTTAAATTTTTGAACTGTAGCTGAGGGTACCTGTCAAAAGTCTTGATTTCTCTACCAGGCACTTCATTTGGAACTCTGAATAACCCATTATAATGCCTCTTATCGGCCAACGAGTATACTAGGTAAGAGGTCATGTAGAACTTGGATGTCTTCTTGTTGCCCATGAATTGATGATGAAAGCAGTCACTGATTATTTTTCCCCAATAGAACGTGGTGTCCTTCCCATGGAGAATGTGCTCGATGAAATAAACCATCCATTCTTGAAAATACACCACATGGGGGAGGCCCATTACTCCGCTCCACATGGTGATTAAATCATGGTAGTCCTCAAAAAACTCACTACAAAAGAGTTCCTAGGGAACCTTTGCAATGCTACCCCATCTATCATTTAGCAAATACTGGTTTTTAAGCTTCTTGCATCTTATGGGGTCCTCATCCCACATTTCCTTACATTCCTGAATGGTAGGCAGTTCAATCTTTCCAAAGACAGTAATGTGGAAGGTGTTTGTTATCCCTAGTGGTGACATAGCAGCCAAGATGTTTCCATCCCTGTCGACAATAGTCCTTATTTTTGGATGATATGCCTCTTTGCAGGCCATTACCAGATTGGGTGCAATCAAGGCTGGAGGGAAAACTGTAGCCTTGGCTTTTCCACTGCTCTTGATGAGTCTTGCATTATTTGTTTTGGGGCTTATTCTAACCCTTTGTATGAACTCATCAATATCGGCATGCCTAATATTTTTCTTAGTGATGTCCTTCCACTTGGTTGTGACCTTGGAGTGCAATGGAACTCCTTGGAATTGGTACTTCATCTAGTCTTTATCCTCCTTGCCTCGAGGAGTCTTGGCAGTTATTTTTCCTTTGTCCTTGGCTGCTCCCGAATTTTATGCACCTAATTCCATATATCCTACACATGGAGGCCAAAGTTAGGTACAATCTTAGCATGCTGATATAAACGGTTAGCCAAATCCTTACAAAATAATAATAGATCAAATAATATATCATTCAAATGTCTTATCACCAAAATTAATTTGTCACTGAAGGTTTTCTGGAAGGAAAAAGAATGGTCTGGGCCCCAAAGGTTAGACTTCCCCTGTCAGAATGTTGTTCTCGAGGGCGAACAGAGTGGAAAAACCCAGATGACCTCCCTTGATCTTGGATTTGGATAATGAAGGGTCTATGGGGAAGGTGATCCCATTTTAGCATGCTGTTCATTGTTCATTTTCAGATTAGAGGTCATTTAGGTCACCATTAAGGAATTTGAGGTCAAACTAAGGGAAGCCTACCAAGGGTTAGCTATTTGAAATAGCATAGGAGAAATAGCATTCCGAAGGAGGAGTTCCGGAGTCTAGAACCTGGGAGGCCAAAGGCCACAAAACCATTCCTTAGGATTTTCAGTTGCTGGAGAGTCCAGGCCGTGAGGGCTGGGAGGCCACTTTGTGATAGCTATGAGAAACGACCACATGGGGATGAAAGTTTAGGACCCACCACTCGATAGTCCAGACTTGAGGACATATTTCGCCTCGTGACCTCATTTTCCAAAACTTGGCAGAGATTGGAATGCCGGGGTCCGGAGGTTGGAAGGACATTGTGAGATCACTATTTGGGACAGCCACGACAGGATGAAGTTCTGATGGCGGAAGCCTAGTAGGGAGGGTTCGGTGGAAATGAGGACTTCAAAGATTTTTTTTTAAATAATCCAGTAGGGAAGTGTTCAGGGTCTAGGAGCCATAAAGCAATCACCCAACAGGTGAAATGAACCATATGAATGACAGCGGTGGCCTGTGAACAAAAGTTTGTGGATTGGGGCCTGATGGCTTCTTGGAAGTCGAGGCCTCGTAGAAAGTCTTGTGTCAAATGATGAGTCGAGGTTTGAGACCTGAATGGGGGAGACAAGAATGTCATTTGAATTTTTGAAGGCGAAGTAGCAATTTGAAGGCGGAGTCCCGGATGCCAGAACCCATGGGATGCTTCGCCATTTGAGATAAGTTCATTGTCTAAAAAGGTAACAGCAATTGAAGGTCCCGAGCCCAAACGGTGTGGTTGCCCAGTTCAAAGAACAACGATGGGAAGACCATGTTCCATCTTGGATTTTTCAAAGCATGGGAGGGATATCCTAGAAATTTAGCATGTGGATTTTGTGGCAATGCATTCCTAGATCAGATTCACACAAGCTCCCCCCCTCTTGTCTATCATGTAAACATTAAATCATGGAAAGACACAACAAGCTATCGGACGAAAAACATACCTCACAGATTCGAAGAACAACGTTGTTGGATCCTTGAAGAATGACGAAGGGATGGCTCGGGTGTGAAAGGGGTGATGACACTTCTCTTCTCTGGAATTATTGACATGTGAAAATGACATGTTAGATGCCATACTTATACCCCTAATCGCAATTAATAACTCTAACAAATGCACGTACGCCAATCAGTGAGGTTGGTTGATTCAAATTAAGGACAATGGTGGGAAGTCCAGAGTCTAAGTTCTGGAGTGATGTGAGGGAAATACCGTCTGAAAAACTTGTGAGTAGAAACCCGATGGCCAAGCAAGAATCAGGGTCTTGAGGGTGGAAATATGTTGGCCGATGGTCATCTGAAATGAAAAAGACAGGAAAGAAACTTAGGTAGGGAAACCCAGAGTGTTGGGCCTGAGAGGCCCAATGGAATGCCATTTTTCACACAAGTTATCAGACAGACATCCCAAAGCTGGGGTTCAAGAGCCAGGGGGGCACAGATCGAAAACCATCTGAAAAGGAAATTCAGGCAAGGAAACCCGAGAGGGGAATCTCGATGGTTCGGGCTTGAGGGGCCCCACGAACAAGTTTTTCAAGGAAGCCCTAGGACTTCAAAAAATTTCGAGGGGCACTTCATGCTCAACCTAAGATGAGACTTGAAAAAACCTATTAACCATCATGAACCTGAAAAAGGGGGCATGCAAAATGAGGTAGCCACAAAATGACCCGATAGGGAAAAAGATAGAGGGTCCCCGTTCCTAACAAGGTAGGTGTGCTATAGTTGCAACAATCCTCTTCTACTAAATCATTCTCACAAGTAAAGGGACAATGGAGGCTAGGTAAGGTGATGTTTAGAAATGTTTATATGATGTCATTCTCTTGTGGTATAATATCTTCCAATGTAGGAGATTTAATTGAAGAGCTTCAAACAATGTCATGATTCTCAATAAATGCATCTTCTAACACCAAAATACCTTTTTCACATGTAGGAGAGGTATTAGGAGAAGATCAAATATGATCATTAGGATTGTCTATATTTTTATCTTCTTCTACCACATCATTCCCACAAATAGGGGAGATAAGAGGGGGTGTAAGTTTAAGGAAATTGTCAAAATTTGCACTCTCTTGCATTAAGAGACTCTTATAACTAGGGAATATATTGAATGAATGACTAACATGCTTATTGACTAAATTTTTCTTTGCAAACTTGGAAAGAAAGGAAACTAACATTTTTGAGCAATAATCTATGAAAATTTAAAATCCAATGTAAAGGCCTAGAATGAAATGTGTAGACGCAATTTTTAGATTTCAAACAAGGTAATTTGCTGATTGCACTATGCAAGAACCTAAAATATGAAATGTGGTAAATGAGAATTTCGAATTGAGCAATGCATGAAATGAAGCACTTTAAGCTACATTTAGTAAAATGCACGAAACATGAATTCAACCCATTAAAACAAATAACCAATGTCAGTAAAAAAAAGTGTAAAAACAAGGTTTTCAATGTTGTAAAAGATAGTTTCAAATGTGCAGTAGGATTGATTCACCCAGAGGAGTGTATGAGTCCTAGTGAGGGTTTTTTGTATAATTTTCAATAAATGTTAACTGATTTTTATGCTTTATATGTCGTATGATCTATAAAATATATAAAAATGCAAATTTTATATGATTTTCAATGATGTGAGATGCAAAAATGCAACCCATATGCACTTTCACTAATGCAAAGATTAGAAGCCCTAGAATAACAATTAACTAATGCAAACCCTAATGAAAAGTCAATGCAAGCTAGATTTAGGATGATGATGGACTCCAAATCATAAAATGAAATGTTCAAAATGTATGTTTACCAAAATTTAAGGAAGAAAATTGTCTCCCCACTAACAGTTTTAAGACCTACGGTAGCAATTTTTCTATGCTCCACATTCAAGGACAAAACCCTAGAGATCTCAACCTCAAGTAGGAAAAGGAGAAAGAGATCTTGCAATAGGGTTGTCCTAGGGTCTGATTATGAATTAATGAGGGATTCACCACCAAGCTATGGCTTGGAAAAATGTATGAAATGTAAGATCTAATGATAAACCATAGTGATGCATGAAACTTGAATAAATGACCTATAAATGCAAATAAATCAGAACATTGAACTAGAAAAATACAGATAAGTAATTGGAAACCTGAAGATGACTGGAGTGAATTAGTCCTAGATCCAAATTTTTGGTCTGAAATAGGTTTCTGGAAAAAGGGTATCCGAATATGTGAAAATATGAAAAATGACCTAAAGTGGGACTCGTTCGCCAGGATTGGAGAATGAGTCTAGTTAGGGATCTATAGAATTTCAAGGTCTAAATTTGGTCTTCAATGTTTTTGATGCAAAGCAAAGAGGATTGACAACTTAACATTCCATTCACTTGACAAATTCCATAAAATTATTTATCTCAAATAGTGATTAAGTGTATCCTAGATCACATTGTAATCATTCTCATAACAACCCACAATTCAATGCAACAAACAGTCATTAATAACTTCCATAAAAAAAATAATGAATCCAATCCCTTCAGTGAGATTTCAAATCACATAATGACAGACCTTCCTTCCAATTTTTATGAAGATCCAATGGTGGAAAATAAAGTTATTGCATTTTTCCCAAAACTGCAAACCCTAGGCAGTGTTCAAACCTACCCTCACTAAAATGGTCACAACTTATTCAAATCTTAATGAAATTTGATGAGACTTGAAAAAAATAAAACTAGATTCACATATATAAAATTTCCAATAGGTATGAGGTCTTTATTTTATCTGTACAATACGTACCATTCCTTGCAACATCCTGCAACTTTTAGAGATAACAATCCCATAGGACATGTAAAATAACAGGGCAGAACATTGGAAATTGCAGAAAACTTCATGCCTTCCTTTTAAATTCTTGTTCAAAACTACATTCCACCCACCAATTCGACTTGAAGGCCCATTTTTATACTTGAACAATCAATTTATTCTCCAACCAACCTACAACTACCATTTAACAACTTTTAACAAACTTTTAAAAAGTTGTCATTTAACAAGAAAAGTTGTTATGACAACATTTGACAACTTTTGGCAACTTTTGACAATGTTTTCCTTTTTTCAACCAAATGACACCAAACCTTCATCAATGACTCCAAATGACTTAAAACATATATAAAATGGATAATTCAACCTTATTACATGATTAAAACACCTAATTTAATAAATTTATACAATATGGCCTCATGGAGGCTTGAAGGAAAATAGGTGCTCCTGCACCAGTTTTCTCTTTTTGTTCCACTTTGTTTCTAGATCTGAAACTATAGATTTCGGACCTATAGGTGAATTTTTGTGAAGATGAAAACCTTGTGATGGCCTAACAACTTCTCTCAACCTTGAAACCTAATCTTCAAGGGATCATCAAGTCTCCAAAACACCTAGATCTACACACACACACACAGAGAGTTGATTGTTAGTGAATAGGGGTTTTCCTTGGTCAAACCCCTTGTAGGTAATCAAACCAAATGATGAGATAATGAAATGAAGGAATTAAAAATGAAACAAAGGACATGAACCATTTTAAATGATACATCTAATGATGCCTTATGAATAATGTCTTATATTTGTAACTCAACATGAAATAGCCATGAAGGATGTAGATCTTGATCTTGATAATAGGTGTAGAACAATGCTTGATCTTGAATCTCCAATGCTACATCACAACACTAGATCAATAACATGCTTGATGCTTGATAACCATTTATATGATGATGGATCTTGAATTGCTACAAAAATTGATGAAGAATTCTTCCCTTGAATACCTTAGGTGGCGTATGGGTCCCCTAGGGCCTTTTTAGAGAGAGAAAGTGTCGAGGTGATGAGAAATTTAATTTATATGAGGTCTATGTCGATATGATTAAAATATGCATTGGGATACATTATATAGGGTCTTCGGTGCCTATTAATTATAATAATAAGGTCATAAATACAATAGGTCCCACAATTCAATGTGAAAGTGTAAATAAATACATTTTACAACATCAAATTAAGGCAAAATCAAGTCAATTTAGCTTATAAAGGTCCAAAATCCTTCATGAATGTGTAAAAAACATTACAACACTAGATTAGCTCCACTTATTTCACAAGACTCCTAAATTTAATGTGAAGGTGTAAATAAATACACTTTACAACACTAAATTAGGGAACGGTTAGGTTTATTTAGCTTAAAAGGGGCCTAATACCTAATGTGAATGAGTAAAACACATTACAACACTAGACCAAGGTGATATTAAGTCAAATTTATCATTAATTATTCCAAATTAAGTGTGAAAATGTCCACAAAAACATTTTTTGACACTTCGCTAGCAACAAAGGTGCTCTTGGTTGTGATGGTGTAGCCATAGTTGGGTTTGGCATCATAGAAGGTTGTTGTGGTTGTAAGGGTTATTGTGGTTGTGGGTAGTTTATTTTTGGGTTTTACCATTATTGACCTCCATGCCAGTGTGATGGCTATTGGTTTTGTTGGGGTTGCCACTAGGAATTGTAATTTTGGGCTTGGTACGATTATGGTGTCCATATCCCTTGTTGTTGTTGGGTCCAGTTGGATGTTTGGAGCAATGGCCACAGTGGATTTTGTATATTGGTTTAGGGTGGAGGGTTCCAATTTGAGAACTTTGTATTACTGGCTAGAAATGACATATTCTAAGACAAGGGGTCTTGAGGCATACCTTGTTTTGGTTTTCATGGTTTGCATTGATTGATATAAAAAACTTGACCTTCTTCATCTTCTAGGGTGTTAAATTTTGGCTTCCCTTGTTTTATTCAGAGGTGCTAGCCAGGTTCTTGCATTTGAAATTGATCCTCTTCTAGTGGTAAAGTGGATAGTATTTTGTTAAGGTTTCCTTGGCTTCTTCCTACTTCATTTTTATTTGAAAGGTGTCCAATTGGGTAGATAGAAGGCTAATGGTTTCCTCCTTCATATTGGATGGATATTGTTGAGTTCTACCCTAGAAAATCCAGTGGATGTCTTGTTGATAAAAGAGGTTATGTCTCCTCTATTATTCTTTATGAATGATCTAGATTAGTTCCTACACACCTTGAAAATCTCATCAAAAGTAAGTTGAGAGATATCTCCTGCTCCTATGAGATTTGGAGAATCCATATAATCTTCATGACTCCCCTTAGAAATACCAATTTTAAGAATTCAGGAGATAGTCTATTTTGAGGTGATTTATTTAGGCAGAACTGAAATCTCTTCACATAATCCTCCAGCAACTCATCTTCTCTCTATGACATCCTATAGATTTCATCCCTCTTTTTTTCTATCCCTCTATAATAATCCTGATTTGGTCTTCATTGTTTCCCAATTAGGGATGAAATTTCTCCCCAATATCATGAACCAACATAGAGTAGCATCCTTTAATGTGGCTAGAGAAAAATTGAGTTTGTGGGCATCTATACTATAGTCATAACTCTGTTAAAGAGCATCCAAATTAGAAAGAAATGTTTTTGGGTCCTTAGTATCTAGTCCATAAAAAATAGTTAATGCCAAAGGGGGTATGTTCTTAAGAGAAACAACCCTTTCTTGGTTTTTTATAGGAAACTTAAAAATCACATACTCTATTGGATTGTCCACTGCTTCATTACCCATGATGACAAAATGTCTTCTGGAGGTCTTTTGTGTTTGGGGTAGCTACAAGTGTGAGGGATAGTTCTTCATCGTTAATTCCCTCAATGTATTCACTTTTTGCACTAGTGAATTCAAATGCTTCATGAGTTGAGGGGAAGAATCTTTCTAGAGTGTCTCTCTACTTCCACATACAATAATTCTAGATCTTTGAATCGGTGATCCTTGCATACTATTAGTAAATGGTTTTTTTGTTGATTTTTAAATACCTATTGGTCCTAATGTTGAAATAAAGCCTTATATTCTATGAAAGCTTAGAAATAATTTTCAAACACATGAGAATCTTGAATTTACCACCATCCTCAATAGTGGTGCCAAAAATGTAGAGCTTCCTCTAATACCTAATTAACTGGTCCTAATGATTTTGCACATGACTCAATGGACCTAAAGATCCCTAGACTAAGCAGTTCATCATTCAAGAGACAACTTCATTTAATCATCAACTAGGGAGTCATAAACTTCATATAGTGTTGGAAATATATATGCATTCATGAATTCTAAACATCCTAAATCGACTGAGTAGAGGAGAATTAAACATATATAAATAGAATAAAATATTTTAATTGGAATAAAATTTATTTCTCAAAACAGAGTAAATGAATACAAACAACTACCTTTTTCTATAGGTACTTAATGCTTATGACTGTAACCAATTAATCATTGTACTATAGTATGTCCTAACCTAATTAACCTCTAGAGTATTGAATAGAATATCAACTATAGATTTTAATGTATCAACTACATATTCTAATTAAAAATTTATAATGCATCATTTATAATCATGAGAATTGAAAACTATCAATTAAACTCAATGCATAATCCAATCCATTAAGGGTAAAATAGGAGAGCACTGACTCACTTTTGGCAAGAGGAACTTTTTGGAGCAAGAAGGGCATTTTTATGTGCACACCTTCGTTCAAAGTTTCTTCAGTCGAAGGGTTTTTAAAAAAAAAACTTCGACCAAAGACCTAGTTTCAATCAAAGGAAACCTTTGGTTGAAGGTGCAATTCTCGAAAAAACAATAATAAAAAAATACCTTCGATCGAAGGTCTTTTTTTAATTTATTTATTGAAATTTTTTGCAAATGAACTGACAAAGTTAGGGTTTTTAGTTTTTTTTTCTTGCACTCTAACTTTAGCAAGTGAGCTAGGGAAAATACTCATACATTTAGTGAGCCCAGAGGTTTGCAAAGAAGAACTTGTGCTAGGAAAATGGCAAAGAAGCTAATTTCACTCAAAAATGAAGAGATTTGACTCTTTCTTGTCATTTGTGGACTTACAATAGATTTCAACATCACTCTTCTTGAAATTATCTTATCCTTTGATCGAGATTGATTCCCAATGGAACCCAACCTTGTTTAACATTTTCAATAATATTTAAGTATTCTAATCCTTCTCTTCCTTTTTTTTTTGAAATCTACACCTATCAATTATAATGGCTCTTTTAGGTCGTCATGAAGAAGTAATGTTGATAAAAATTGGGCTTGACCAAGTGTATCATGTCTTTTGAAATAAGTCTAAATTATTTCCTTTGAAGTTCTCGTGAATGCCCTCTTAGTAGTAGTAGGAGGTTGTTCAACATAAAACTTCAATTTCTCAATATCCAACTCAAGTAAATGATCTATATTTTTGTAAGGAATTTTTCTCCTTGTAAAGAAATCCAAAGTGCAAAATTATTTTCCTAATGCTGATTCCAAGAAGAGAATGTAGAAATATGGTTCAATTTCAAATTACAGTTCATTAAAGAAACACATGAATAGAATAATAGATCAAAACAAATTTAACGCAACCACAGAATGGACACCAGATTTAACGTGGGAAAACTCTTCTAAGAGAAAATCCCACCACACCAAGCAAAAGAACTTTGTATTAAAGTGAATAGAGTCCACATACAAAGTTATAGTTTTTTTTCTCTCAGATGTCAATTCATCACATACAATTCAGGCAACATAACAATTTTGATCAATCTCATTCCCTCTCTTCAGACTCACAACACAACTCTAAAGAAATATTACAATGCATTACACATTATAGCATTTTTTTCCTCTAAGAGAATTCCAATAAATCTACATCACTAGACCAATATGAGAAACATACCAATTCAGTTCCCATTCGTAATAGTAGACCAACCATCACACATCAGTTACCATATAGGGCCATGTCAAAGAGACAACCACTAACCTCTCGCCAATCTATTTAAGTTAAACCGATATGTTCTTCTCACGATACATTATCGACCAAGTCTATTGCCATGTCGATGAGAGATTTCATCTTTTCCCACTAATACACAAAAGTCTCATCGATGTCCACTTTATTGTTCCAAGTCTTTCATCTTATCGGATCGTCGAAGAGATATTTCACAAAGTCACACCAACAAGAGTCTTCCAACCTACCATTGGGATGTTGAGGATAAATTGTCTAATGTCTCGGTGACAGTGCAACCTCTTGCCGAAAAGATACTCCATTAGAGTTTTGGAATGTTGAAGGGACATCTTAGAAACTCCCACCGAAGTGAGCTACTCTTGTCGACAATGTAAACACGATGCCAGAATAAGGGATATCGATCTGTCGAGGAGAAAATGGTGAAGTCTCACTGATGAAGAGCTAGGTAAGACATGAAAGCTTATTGGACCATTGAAGAGACTATGAAAAAGTCCCTTTGATGTTATACTATCTTTCCAAAAAAGAGAGAGAAGAACACAATGCTACCAATGTCAAGCTAGTAAGTTGAGAAATGGTTTCCAACATGCTCCCACTTGACGAAGACTTACTGGCTCCTCCAATACTCAAGATTATTGAAATTCATAAGCCCCAAGGCCCATCAGACTGGCATACCACTTAAGCTTGTATGTGCTCATTGGTTTCATTAATGCATCTACAACATTTTCTAGAGTATCCACTTTTTCAATATTGACCTTTCCATCCTCCACCATATCCCATACAAAATGATAATGCACATCAATATGTTTCGTCCTGGCATGGAAAGTTGGATTTTTCGCTAAAAAAATAGCACTCTAACTGCCACAACAAATGGTAATTTTCCCCATATTGAACCCAATATCGAAACAAAAACATCTAAGCCAAATGAATTCTTTATAGGTATGTGTTTCTACCATATATTCTACTTTCTAGTAGATAAAGTGACTACAACCTGCCGCTTTCGTATCAAACTAAATACACCACCATTCAACATGAAGATGTATCCACCAGTGGATCTTCTACTATCAATGTCCCCTACCCAATTAGAATTTACATAACCTTGAATGTTGATGGATCTCTATGACCCAACTGAGTTACCATGATAGCACAAAGCATACTAAGAGGTACCTTTTAAATATGTAAAAACTCTTTTCACAACATCCCAGTGTGGTCTACCTTGATTTTCCATAAAAAAGATAATAACTACCACTACTTTGAAAATGTCTAGCCTTGTAAAAACCATTGCATATATTAGGCTACCAACTGCACTTGCATAAGGCAATCTAGTCATGTCCTCTATCTCGGTAGGATATTTTGGACAATCTTCAATAGATAGCTGTGTTCCCTACAACACTGGAACAACTAGTTGCTTGCAATCAGTCATACCAAATCTCTCCAGGATAGTATTGATATACTTACTTTAGCTGAGCCAAATCTTTTTACTTCATCTATCCCCTTTTTATTTTCATCCCCAGAATATACTTTTCTGCACCTAGATCTTTCATTTCAAACTTTGCTAACAATTGAGATTTTAGATAATAAATCATAGTCTTAATATTTCCTATGAACAACATGTTTTCCACATATAGGGAAATAATAAGAACTCGATCATTTTCAATTTTGAAGTACACACAATGATCAGATTTCAATCTTACAAATCCCAATGACAACACAAATGTTTCAAACTTCTAGTACCACATTCTAGGCGATTGTTTTAAACCATGTCAAGATTTCTTTAACTTGCAAACCGAATTTTATTTACCTTTTTCCACAAAGTGCTCATGATGGGTCATATAAATTTCTTCTTCAAGATCTCCATGAAGAAATGTTGTCTTCACATCCATTTGTTCAATCTCTAAGTCATACATTGTTGCAAGTGACAAAAGAAATCAGATAGATGCTAGCTTAGATATAGGTGAAAATATTTTACCATAATCAATTCCCCTTACCTGGGAATAACCTTTCACAACCAACCTAGCTTTATACTTCTCCACACTTCCATCTAGACCTATTTTCTTCTTAAATACCCATTTATAGCCTACAGGATTTCTACCTTCATGCAAGGGCACCAGACTCCAAGTTTCATTCTTTTTCAATGATGTGATTTCTTCATTCATGGATTCTAGAAAGGAATTTGAATCAAACATTTCAATTGCCTCTTTCACAATCCTAGGATCATCAATTTCTGTAATCAAAGAATAGGAAAAATTTACATCCAACATGGAAAATCCATACCTTTTAGGTTGTCGACTTTCACATGTAGACCTCCTCAAAGGCTAAGGCTGAGTTTGTATTCTTCTTCTTCAAAACTCTTAGAGCTGCTAGAACTCTCCTCAATTTTAGGTACACTTCGTAGTTCCTCTTTATCTAGATTTCGATGAATTTCAACTAATTTCTCTTTCTTTTCTTCTTTCATCTTTGACTGCAGATCCACTGAAGAAGGTTTCAGCTCATGAAATATTATACTTATGTTGTATACAACCTTTTAGTCACAGGATTCCAAAGCTTGTATCCTTTCACACCAATGTCGTAGAAAATGAAGATACATTTTTCAGCCTTTTTCTCCAATTTAGATATTTTCTCATTCAGCACATAAGCATATGCTTCACATCCAAAGACTCTTACATGTCTTAAAGAGGGATTCTTACCAGACCAAGCTTCTATAGGTATTTTATCAACAAGTGCCAAAGAGGGAGATTGATTTATTAAATAACATGTTGTAGCCACAGCCTCATCCCAGAGCTTCTGGTCTAGACCAGCATTTCTCAACATACTTCCAACTCTTTCCATCAGTGTCCTATTCAACCTTTCAGCAACTCTATTTTGTTGTGAAGTGTAAGGTTTTGTTTTATGCCTTTTTATTGCATGGTCTTTGCAATACCTTTCGAAATCTATAGAACAAAACTCACCGCCATTATCTGTCCTCAAGCATTTAATTTTTCATCTAGTCTAATTTTCAACCAAGTTTTTAAACTCTTTAAACTAGTTAAGCACTTTTTATTTACTTTTTAAAAAATACACAAATTCCCTTCTCGAATAATCATAAATAAAAGAAACATAATATCTTGATTTTGATAATGAAGGAACATTTATTGGACCAAAAATATTAGAGTGAATATAATCCAAAACACCATAATATCTATGAGGACTAGAATAAAATGAAACATGATGTTGTTTCCATATATAAAATGTTCAAAAAAATCGAACTCAGGGTTACAATCATCAAGCCCTTCAACCATGTTTTTATTTTTCAAATATTTTAAGTCTTTCTCAACAATGTGGCCAAGTCTTTGATGCTAGAGCATGGCCTTCTCTATTAGGAGTTTCACCTCCAAAGATTTTGCACCAAGAGGAACTTCATTCTCCTTCTCTACTCGAGTAGCCTTTTCTAACTTTATAGAGACACTATTGCATTGAACAACATGTGCATCCACCTTGAATAGATTACAAATCCGAGCACCCCTAACCAACACCATCGAGCCTCTAGTCATCTTACAACCACCATTTTAGAATGAAACTTGCACACCAACATCATTCAACTTGCTCACATAAATTAAATTTCAAGCCAAACCTAGTATATGCATTATGCCATTGATTATTTTGGTTCTTCCATCAATAAATTGAATTTTGACTCTTCCACGACCAAAATTTTTCCAAAGATGAGTCACTTTCCAGATACACCTTTCCACCAACATAATTTTTGTATTTCGTAAACCAATCTTTGTGAGATGTCATGTTAAAATATGTGCACCTAAGTCAATTATCCAGACATCATTTGATGCTTGAGTCACCAAGGCTATAATGAATGCATCTGCATCGCTCTGAGAAGAATCATTATCCAAAGAATTGATTTTTTTCTTCTCTTTGCAATCCTTATGGACATGATCAGGCTGCCCACAATTCCATTATTTCACCTTGGAATTCTTTCTAGGAGACTTTGATCTCCCTTTAGACTTTGATTTAGATTTCTTGTCCTTATTATTTCCTTTCTCCTTTGATCCGCCTCGAACATCAAGGGCCTCCTTTGCCACCTCAAAATATTTCCTTCTCATCTCTTCTAACAAAAATGAAACAACCAAATCTTCCATCTTGAAAGTGGTTTTTGTACTCCCAATAGCCATCACTAAATGATCCCATGAGTCGGGAAAATAATAAAACAAAATAATATAGTGATCCTCGTCATCTATCTTCACACTTACAAATGTTAACTGAGCAATGATCATATTGAACGTATTCAGATGATCAACCATAGATGACCCTTCCTCCATTTTCAAAGAGTACAACTTCTTCCTCAAGAATAACTTATCCACCAAGGACTTTCCCTGATAAATGTGACCAAGTTTCTTCCACAAAGAAGATGTAGACTTCTCTTCATGAACGTTTAGGATAATAGAGTCTGCTAGATAAAGTCTTATCCACCCTTTGTCTTTTCTATTTGTGAGGTCCCAATATTCTTGCTTCATGCCTGAAGGTTTAGTTCCAGACACACAAATATAGAGATCTCTATCTACCAACAGGTCTTCCATTTTAAGTTTCCACAAAAAATTTCCACCATTAAACTTTTCTATTTCTATCTTCCCTGATGTGCTTGCCATATTAATTTGAAATTGAGATTACCAGACTCGTCTACAAGACTCTTACTTCAGAATTAGCATGAAAAACCCATCCAACCCACAAGGATAACACAACTGGTTAGGATTTGATACCACTTGTAAGGAAATCCTAAGTGCAAAATTATTTTCCTAATGCTCATTCTAAGAAGAGAATGTAGACATAGGGTTCAATTTCAGATTACAGTTCATTAAAGATACACATTAATAGAATAATAGATCAGAACAAATTTAACACAACCACATAATGGGCACTAGATTTAACATGGGAAAATCCTTCTAGGAGAAAAACCCACCACACCAAGCAAAAACACTTTGTATTACAATGAACGAAGTCCACATATAGAGTTACAATTTGTTTCTCTTAGATGTCAATTCAACACATACAATTCATGTAGCATAACAATTTTGGTCAATCTCGTTCCCTCTCTTCAGACTCACAACACAACTCTAAAGCACTATTAAAATGCATTACACATTATAGTATTTTTTCCTCTAAGAGAATTCCAATCAATCTGCATCACCAAACCCATATGGGAAACATACCAATTTAGTTCCCATTCATAATAAAAGGCCAACCATCACACAATAGTTACCATATCGGACCATGTCATAGAGACAACCATCAACCTCTCACTTATTTGTTCGAGTCACATTGATACATGCTTCTCACGATACACTGTCGACCATGTCCATTTCCATGTCAATGAGAGATTTTATCTTTTTCCACTGATACACAAAAGTATCATTGATGTCCACTTTATCATTCCAAGTCTTTTGGCTTATCGTATCATCGAAGAGACATTTCATAAAGTGTCAATGAACTCACAAAGTCACACCAACAAGAGTCTTCCAGCCTACCATCGAGATGTCGAGGAGACATTGTCCAATGTCTCAGTGATAGTGCAACCTCTTTCCAACAAGATACTCCATTAGAGTTTTGGAATGTCAAAGAGACATCTCATAAATTCCAGCCGAAGTGAGCTACTCTTGCTGACAATGTAAACATGACGCCATAGCAAGGGATATTGATCTATCGAGGAGACAGTGGGTGAAGTCTCATCGATAAAGAGCTAGGTGAGACATGAAAGCTTATTGGGCCATCAAAGAGAATATGAAAAAAGTACCTTCGATGGTATACTCTTACCGATAAAGAGAGATAACACAATGTTGCCAATGTCAAGCCAGTAAGTTGATACATGGTTTCCAACACTCCTAACCTCTTTAATTAGATTCACAGCATGAATATCGATAGAAGGGAGTGATCTTGACCCCTATCCAACATAAAATTTTGTATGGGCCTCCTCACTAACATCAATTTTTTATGCGGCTTGGGTCTCCTCCATACCATCAACTAGGGCTTCTTTAGACCCCTCTTCTCTACTAACTATATTTGGCTCAGGGACCTCTACTCCACTTTCCATTTGTTGAGATGTTTTACACATATCATGTATAAATATAAGATATTAGAGTATATATAAAACATATTATTTTAAACTATGTCCATGTAAAGTCCATCAATGTGAAATTATGAAATTTGAGAATGAGAAAGTACATTAATCTAAACAATAGATGATCTCTCAAAATTGCATCATATTAAATATGCTCATTTCATAATTTTAATAACATGCATGTATGTGGAATTTTTATTAATTCACACAAATGATCATTTGAATGTAATAGCAATTCAACCAATAATTGATATATTATTATTTAATGAATATATACATTAAAAAAAAAAGATAAGGGTGTGTAATATTACATAATAGATTACTCAATATTGATCAACTTAGTGAAATTATTCAAATAAAAATTAACAACCATATGATCTAAACACTAAATGATCTCAATTGCATCATATTCAATATATGCTTTCAAAACATAATTTTAATAATGCATGAATATTTAATTCTTAATTCACACTTGCATTCACAATAATTGATATTATTAATTTGAATATACATTAAACATAATTTAATTGGGGTTGACATCATGAATGAATACAATCAATCCATATGATTAATTGATTTAATATAACCTAAGTTCCTAAAGGCACAATCTAGAACCTAAAAATAACCTAACTAAGAAAATCGGACTAGAACCTAACCTAAAATAACTAACTCAAGAAAGAGTTGCCCGAATAAAGACACGATCTAGAAATAAAATTAGGAAATTTGAGAAACAAAAATAGGAAAAAACATAACTTATTAACCTATAAATTGGAAAGTGATGAATGAAATTAAGAAACTACATGCACCTAATGCTTTCTTTATTTTAAAAATTTATTGTTATGTGAGATGAACATAATTAAGGAAAGAAAAACAAGTGACAAGAAAAAAGGAACCCTAAGTTATGACTACATGGATAGCTATAAGAGATCAAACCAAAATTCTCTTAGATCCTAGGGAAATTATACATGCACAGATTTCACCAAATTCCTATTTATCTTTTTTGAGTGTGTTGTGTTGTCTAAAACCACTACTAAGGAGTTCAACATTCCTACTTTTCAACAAAGTAAATGTTGTACAAGTTTAATTTGTACCTATTAAATTAATTGGAGGATATGGTCACAAGTTTGATTTGTACCTAAGAAGTTTTTAGATACTTGAGTAGGTATTAGGTGCTCTTGGAAATAACTTCATTACAACTCCCCACCAATATTTTAATTGAGATATAGATGGTTATAAGAATCTTAGATATAAAAGGAACTTGATACATCATAGGGACTTAGATGAGTTGTCAGATGAAGAAGATCAATGATGTGTAGATGTCAAATCTTTCAATAGTTATATATAGCTACCTTGATCAAAATATGGGAGAAGACTTAACTTAAAATAAAATAAGAAATTCTCAAGAGGTAAAATGTAGTTAAAAAATTTATATAGTTGAAAGTGGCTCTCTAATAAATGAACAAATTAAAAAAAAACATGTTTTTTTTCTTGTAGCTTTTTAAAATAAATTCAATACCACAATACTATTGTTATAATTTAATTGCTATAAAATCATGATTGCAAACACAAAAATTCATTGATTGTAATATGTTATGGATTGTTTCTAAAATGCTAGTTGTTTGAAATAGTAGTGTTATTTATTTTTCTTTAGTTATAATTTGTAGAAGAGTTGTGTAATTACTATCTTTTAGTTGATTGATTATAAGAATATTTTTTTTTTTATCAAATTATCACAAAGAATATAAGTAATATTGATTTTTATTAAGTGCAATATTAAAAAACAAAGGAAGAACAAAGGCACTAGGGGTAGCCTTGATCTATTTCCATTTAGTTGTAGAAGGTACCTTGAGCATAGAACAACGATAAAACCTATGTGCTCTAATTTTCCAAAATCAATTTAATCTTATTGATGGACTAATCTTAGCTAAAACATGATTTAATTAAAAAAATCATAATTTATAATATAAAATATACATACCTTCTTTTTGAGATTTTTTAGCTTGATATCTTTACCTCCTTATTTCACATAATTTTTGTTTCTTTTCTTTAGAATGATGACGTGCAAGAATATTTTTCTTATTCTTTATGTTTCCCATCTTCTTCAACTTGCAAAATACGATCTTTCAATAATTCTCTATCAATTCCACGTTCCAAATTTGTAAAACACTTCCAAAAAATGACCTTCTAAGAATACCTTGTGAATTTTATTTTATTTTTGATATTAAAATCCCAAATTTATTGACCTTTTATATATAAATTTGTAATTTGAAGACATATTATTTTGAAGGTCGACTCCTAAATCTAGAAACTTAATATTTTATTCTACCACCTTCGCTTGAAGACATTTAAAAATATTATTTTATTCCAACATAAAGGCCTTTGGTTGAAGGTACCTTCAACTGAAGGTATTTTTGATCAAATCTAAGACCTTTGATCAAAGGTACCTTCGATCGAAGGTCCTTAGCTAGGCAAGTTTGGAAGCTACATCAAAATTTCACCAAAAAATTCAGTTTGCAACCCCAGGATGGACCTTTAGATCAACTTAGCTTGACAAGATATTTTACAAGATCTTAGCCCTTGAAATAAGCTTTCCAGCAAGCATACTTTTGATATTTTTTTCATTTTATCATGTATTTAATTTTCAATTTATACTGAACATAGGTTTTTCTCCAAACATTGATCTCTTCATTTTGTAGAGGTTGAAAAATAGTAAGACATTGTAAAATAATTTTAAAAAATATCATTTCCCCTTTTATTGATGTCCCTGTTTCACGAAAATAAAAGGATTTCAACATATACATAAAAATTTATGTTGGACGACACACACATATGTCCAAATTATAGTTACAATGACTTCAAAAATTAATTAAAAAAAAATGTAAACAAAAATTATGAAAAAAATGGACCCTTTCCTTCCATATTGATGTTGAGAATCTATATTTCAAAAATTAGAATTTTATCATTTATAGAAAAAAAATTATGTTGGATGACTCAAACATTACTTTTGAAAATGTTACTTTTTGTATAAAACTAGTTATTAAAGGAGATGTTGAAAGATTCATAATTTATTTCAGAATTGAAAATATATATATATATTTAGAATCTACACATAAATTTCCACAAATCACTAGCTCGCATCATCTTGGAATTTTTAACGGTTTACCTGCTATAGGTCTCAAAAGATGAAGATTCAGTTAAAAATATTGATATAAATGTCCATCTTGGGAAAAAATTTAGACACAGTATTGCAATTTCACCCTTAATCTAAATTGAAGTGTTTTATTAGTACCTTAAGTGGCCCTTTCTTGAGTTTTTGCATCCATAAGATCTTGTTAATCACTCACTTAGAAAAACATATTATCAAAGTATTTTTTCTTTATTGCATTCCAATCATACATAGAATTGTTGAATAAAATCTAACAAGAAATCATATTCAATATAACTCACATACGATCTCCATATCCTCCTCAACATGGTACCCACTATATAGGTTCCGCGAGGGAGTCCAATTATCTATGAACTAAAAAAAAATGTCAACTCTTCCTCAAGAATAAGAAGAAAACTGAGTTTCAAAACAAAAATTAATAACTATCAGACAAGATTATACAAATCAAACAAGAACTCTATACTCAACAAGTTTAACTATTATAACAGAAAACATGCCCACGCAGAGCAATTTATGTTATAAGTCATAGTCCTATTAAGAAGAGACGTATTCTCCTACTTTTCATATTAAAAGATAAGAGTAATGATCAGTTATACACAACCTAATCCTTAAATGACCACCTCCATTTTCTTCTAAAATTGGCCACATTCTAGTATATTGACTCCTTTTTTGCATCAAACTATAATTGTTATGCTATATGTTGAGAAGCTTGTTGTTGGTGGTTGAAAATTATCTTGTGGAAAATGTTAGTCTTTATTTTTCAAGGCATTTCCATTGTTAAAAATCATAATTCAAACATAAAATCCTACTAAAATTTATGGACATTCATAACTCAAATACATACACACATTAATATAGCATGTTTCAATTCCAAATTCTTTAAAATACTTAAAGTTATATAAAAGGTCTGGTAATGTCTTAGAGTTTAGGAGAAATTGCAGTATATTAGAATGCATACCCTTGCATTTTCACACTTGTTTGGGCCTAAATTTCTTTATTTGTCCTTCTTTATTTCTTAATTGGTCCTATTTTATGTCCACAAGCCCTATGAATTGCATCTTTTTCTGACTAATCCTGACATTCTCTAATGCATAAATGATAATCCAATGATTGTCATGTGTGTGTCCTTGATTTTTGGGTCAAGACTAAAACGCCATGTAGGGCATCTTTGTCCCCCCGATGTCCCCAGACCTTGATTTTGAGGCATCTTAACTAGGCCCCCTTTTGGTGTCTATGGCCCAAGTTTCATGACTTGAGACTAAGATGCCACCTAGGGCGTCTTAGTCCTCCTTGAGTTTTTTTGAGATTTAATTTCAAATTCTTGCAGGATTTACCCACCTTTATTTAATGAATTCATATGTCAACTTGGTGTGATGTAATTTCAGGATATTAAGCATAGATAAGTATAAATACAAGGTTCCTTCTCTCATTTTCTCCTAACAAGCAATCTAAGCATCCAAGCATTCAAGTATTTGAGCAGTCAAGAGAATTTCATCATGCACTTGGAGCCATCATCAAGATTCAAGAATCATATCAAAGGTCTTCTTGCATCACATGTGTTGTTGTGCTAACATTTGTGATTTAGGGTTTTGATTCAAGCTAGAAATTTAAGTCCATATCTTTGGTTCAAGATCCATTCAATTGCACCCATTTCACAAAATTATTTAGACTTTACAAGGGTTTAGTGAGTTGTAGCATTGTTTGTTGTGCATTCACCATTTCAAGGTTTAATTACCAACAAGGGGTTTGACCAAGGAAAACCCCCATTCACTAACAATCAACAAGTTTTTCCCATCTTGCATATTTGTGTTTGCAGTTTTAAGTTAAAGTCTTGAAGATCATTTGGAGTGCAAAGTTCTAAAAGTTACAAAGCTGCATTAAAAAGTTGTCATCTTCATAGAAACTCACATGTCAGATCTAGAATTTTCAGAGCCTGAGATTCGAGAAGAAGCAAGTGCATACCTTGGAGCCCAGGATCACATTTAGAGTTTTCAAAAATTCAGGTAGAGACTAATATTCCACCTTGCGCATCTTAGTCCTCCCAGGCATATTTTTCAGAGATTCTTTTACATCTGGTTCTAACATCCGAAGACTTCGTATCTACCCCCAAAAAAAAATTCTAGTGGGACTAATATTCCACCTTGGGCACCTTAGTCCTCCATAGCACATTTTGGCAACTTCTTTATATTTCTAGAATCCTCACAACATCTCCATAATTTCTAGGTACACACATCATATCTCTCTATTGCATAATTTCACTATTTGCATACCTCATTTAGCTTGTATAACTAGGTTTTGTAGGTTGAATGTTCATCTTTCTTTTCCAAGTGTTTTCTTGGTGGTGAACCCCTTAAATTTGAAAGAACCCCCTCCTAAGTCCTCCTCATTATGAATTGACTCACCTTGTGAGGTTGTTAGTCAATCCAATTAGGAATCCTAGGACATAATCAAATGACCTAGATAGAATAGGTAATCCCCCCACCTATTTTAGTTTTGGTTCATTTTGGTGAACCCGACTTCTTGAACATTCTTTTTCTGATTTGGAGTCCATAAAAGTCCTAGATCTAGATTGAATTAATTGCATCTTGCATTAGTGAAAGTGCATCTAGGGTTTCTTGAATTTTGCATTAGTGAAATTACATTTAGGGTTTCCTATTTTTGCATAGTGAAAGTGCATATAGGTTGCATTTTTATTTTCTTGCATCATTTCATTTGATTAAAAAAATACTGAAAAGTGTATTGTTAATCATCCTAATTGTATTTAGACACATTTTTATAGCATTCAAAATTTAAAAAATTGCATTCACTTTTGCATCCAATTGCTTGTCACTAGTTACTTTTTTAGCCACCATTTGCACAGATTTTTGTTTCCAGACATCAGGTCCCTAGGTAGGCAATATCGGAACACTGTTAACAACTCAGAACTTGTTGTTTCCATGAAAAAAACCTCCACTAGGACAAAAACTCCCTTACTGGCATCTTAGTCCCTCTTTGGGTTTCTACTTCAGAACCCTTTCTGATCCATTTGCTATCTATTTCAGCTTCTAGAAACTCATAATTTCATCAGGAGGACCAAGACACCCTCCCTGGCATCTTAGTCCCTCTTGAATTTTCAGTTCCAATTTTTGGAATTCAAATATACTTTTCTATGCTTCTATTTGTTGCCATTGCTTATCTATTTTTGTGGGTTGACTTTCTTTTTCTTACATTTTACCAAATATAGCTTAAAGTGCTTAATTTCATGCATTGCTCAATTCCAAATTTGCATTTACAACATTTCATTTTTTAGGTTGTTGCATAGTGTAATCAATAAGTTACCTTGTTTCAAATATAAAAATTGCATTTCAACATTTCACTTTAGGTCATTGCATTCCACTTTCTTTACTTTTCCATAATAGCATGTTTTCTTTTAAGATATGTGGCTTTGATATGGTTAAAAATGGAATGCATAAGTACAAAATCCCCTCTTATGAGTTCAATATAGAATACACAAATAAAGTCACTAAGAAATATGTTAATAATTAAACCATTTACACAATCCTTAATATTGTATTGCCCAATGGTGAGGATGATAGTGTAGACAATCATAACAATCATACTTATTCTTCTCTCGATACCTCTCCTATTAGTGATGAAGGTATCTTGGTGAAAGAAGATCCAAGCATTGAGATTGTTGACAATCCCTATCCTCCTCCCTCTTTGGAAGATATTAGAAAACAAGAAGATGAGATCATAGAAACATTTCTAAACATCACCTTACCTAGTCTCCATTCATCCCTTTCTTGTGAGACTATTTTAGTGAAAGAGGATGATATCATAGATAGATATAATTTTCCTTCTCCTACTATCCCTCCTCAATGCAAAGAGGATATGTTAGTGTTGAAGATTCACTTATTAAGATTCATGAGAATCTTGTCCCTCCCTTCCCTAATGCTCCCAACATTTGGAAAGATCTATTTGGTAATCATGAAAATCATATTTGTCTTTCTCTTGATGCCTCCCCTACTTGTGATGTAGCTAATTTACAAAATCGAACCATGGAATGTGATGAACATCTTACAATCTCTCCTAATAGGGTTGATAGTTTGGCACAAGAGAATGAGACCTTAGAGAGAAAGGATAATCAAATAGAGCCTTCTCCTAATAAACAATAAAATCCAACCATTGATAACTCACTTACTTGTAATGAAGTCATTTGAGAATAACCAACCTTTGAGGGTCATGAAAATTTGCTTTGTAGTTCTCTTAAAAACTCTCCTACTAGGGAAGATATCATGGTGCATGAAAATGAGAACATTGAAAATAGTAATTCCTTAGATTAAGATGATGAAGTAACATTAGAATCATCTTCACTAACAGATCATGAAAATAAGGATAAGACTTCTGAGGTTATGCACATTAGATACCCCTTGGAGTACTCTCCTGAACCTAAACTTTTCATCTATCCATCCTTTCAAAAACCACAAGTTCAAAACCAACTAGTCCTTATCCTCGAACAAAATAAGAATAATGTTTCATAGTAACTGGTTTATAATACTATTTCTCATACATACAACACTAGAAACAATCCAAAACCAAGACAAACACCTTCAACATCCCTACCATTGCCTAATCCTATCTTGCCTAGTGACCCCCTTTGAATATTGGAAAGGAGTATGATATTGTTGAACAACTTATGAATACTCTTGCAAAGATATCCTTATGGGACTTAATTCAAAATTCACCTACTTCTCAAACTATGCTTCAAAATGACTTACAAAAAGTTCCTATCCCTTCTAATATGCAACCAAAAGACATAGCAGCCATGATTCAAGGAATAAATGCTAACATTATTTTCCACCAAAGTGAACTCCTTGCTTTGGAAGTGCAAAAACAATATGATTCTTTCATGATCATAGCTCAATACAATACCAAAGGGATAAAGCAAACCCTTTTTGACAATGGCTAATCCTTAAATGTGTGTAGTGCAAGCCTTTTGGATAAACTTGGTGTTGATAAATAAAAAATTCAACCTGACTCTTTATCTATCAAGGGATTTGATAACATGGGAAATAAATCACTTGAAGTAATCACTTTACCTATTACCTTGTCTCCATTCACCCCTTTCTTGTGAGAATGTTTTAGCGAAAGAGGATGATATCATACATAGCTATAATTGTCCTTCTCCTACTATCCCTCCTCAATGTGAAGATGATATGTTAGTGTTAGAAGATGCACTTATTGAGATTCATGAGAATCTTGTCCCTCCCTTCCATAATTCTCCCACCATTTGGAAAGATCTATTTGGTAAGCATGAAAATCATAGTTGTCTTTCTCTTGATGCCTCCCCTACTTGTGATGTAGCTAATTAAAAAAATCTAACCTTGGAATGTGATGAATATCTTACAATCTCTCCTAACAAGGTTGATAGTTTGGCACAAGAGAATGAGACCTTAGAGAAAAAGGATAATCAAATAGAGCCTTCTCCTAATAAACAAGAAAATCCAACCATTGATAACTCCCTTACTTGCAATGAATTCATTTTAGAAGAACCAACCTTTGAAGGTCATGAACATTTGGCTTGTAGTTCTCTTAAAAACTCTCCTACTAGGGAAGATATCATGGTGCACGAAAACAAGAACATTGGCAATAGTAATTCCTTAGATTAAGATGATGAAGTAACATTAGACTCATCTTCACTAAGAGATCATGAAAATAAGGATAAGACTTCTGAGGTTATGCACATTAGATACCCCTTGGAGTACTCTCCTGAACCTAAACTTGTCATATATCCACCCTTTCAAAAACCACAAGTTCAAAACCAACTAGTCCTTATCCTCGAACCACCTAAGAATAATGTTTCATAGTAACCGAGTTATAATACCGTTGCTCATACATACAACACTAGAAACAATCTAAAACCAAGACAAACACCTTCAACATCCCTACCATTGCCTAATCCTATCTTAACTAGTGCCCCTTGTTTGCCTTTGAATAGTGGAAAGGAGTATGATATTGTTGAACAACTTAAGAATACTCTTGCAAAGATATCCTTATGGTATTTAATTCAAAATTCACCTACTTATCACACTATGCTTAAAAGTTACTTACAACAAGTTCCTATCCTTTCTAATATGCAACCAAAAGACATGGCAGCCATGATTCAAGGAATAAATGCTGACATTATTTTCCACCTAAGTGAACTCCCTGCTTTGGAAGTGCAAAAGAAATATGATGCTTTCATGATCATAGTTCAATACAATACCAAAGGGATAAAGCGAACCCTTTTTGACAATGGCTCAACCTTAAATGTGTGTAGTGCAAGCCTTTCAGATAAACTAGGTGTTGATAAATCAAAAATTCAATATTACTCTTTATCTATCAAGGGATTTGATAACATGGGAAAGCAATCACTTGGAGTGATAACTTTACCTATTACCTAGTCTCCATTCATCCCTTTCTTGTGAGAATGTTTTAGCAAAAGAGGATGATATCATAGATAGATATAATTTTCCTTCTCCTACTATCCCTCCTCAATGCAAAGAGGATATGTTAGTGTTAGAAGATGCACTTATTGAGATTCATGAGAATCTTGTCCCTCCCTTCCCTAATGCTCCCACCATTTAGAAAGATCTATTTGGAAAGCATGAAAATCATAGTTGTATTTCTCTTGATGCCTCCCCTACTTGTGATGTAGCTAATTTACAAAATCTAACCATGGAATGTGATGAATATCGTACAATCTCTCCTAACAGGGTTGATAGTTTGGCACAAGAGAATGAGAGCTTAGAGAAAAAGGATAATCAAATAGATTCTTATCCTAATAAACAAGAAAATCCAACCATTTATAACTCCCTTACTTTCAATGAAGTCATTTTATAAGAACCAACCTTTGAAGGTCATGAACATTTGGTTTGTAGTTCTCTTAAAAAATCTCTTACTAGGGAAGATATCATGGTGCACGAAAATGAGAACATTGACAATAGTAATTCCTTAGATTAAGATGATGAAGTAATATTAGACTCATCTTCACTAAGAGATCATGAAAATAAGGATAAGAATTATGAGGTTATGCACATTAGATACCCCTTGGAGTACTCTCCTGAACCTAAACTTGTCATATATCCACCCTTTCAAAAACCACAAGGTCAAAACCAGCCAGTCCTTATCCTCGAACCACCTAAGAATAATGTTTCGTAGTAACTGAGTTATAATACCATTGCTCATACATACAACACTAGAAATAATCCAAAACCAAGACAAACACCTTCAACATCCCTACCATTGCCTAATCCTATCTTGCCTAGTGCCTCCTATTTGCCTTAAGGAGTATGATATTGTTGAACAAATTAAGAATACTCTTGCAAAGATATCCCTATGGGACTTAATTCAAAATTCACCTACTTATCACACTATGCTTAAAAGTGACTTAAAACAAGTTCCTATCCCTTCTAATACACAACCAAAAGACATAGCAGCCATGATTCAAGGAATAAATGCTAACATTATTTTCCACCAAAGTGAACTCCCTGCTTTGGAAGTGCAAAAACAATATGAGGATTTCATGATCATAGCTCAATACAATACCAAAGGGATAAATTGAACCCTTTTTGATAATGGCTCAGTCTTAAATGTGTGTAGTGCAAGACTTTTGGATAAACTTGGTGTCGATAAATCAAAAATTCAACCTGACTCTTTATCTATCAAGGGATTTGAGAACATGGGAAAGAAATCGCTTGGAGTAATCAACTTACCTATTACCTCGTCTCCATTCATCTCTTTCTTGTGAGAATGTTTTAGCGAAAGAGAATGATATCATAGATATCTATAATTGTCCTTCTCCTACTATCCCTCCTCAATGCAAAGAGGATATGTTAGTGTTAGAAGATGCACTTATTGAGATTCATGAGAATCTTGTCCCACCCTTCCCTAATGCTCCCACCATTTGGAAAGATCTATTTGGTAAGCATGAAAATCAAAGTTGTATTTCTTTTTATTTATCCCCTACTTGTGATGTAGCTAATTTACAAAATCTAACCATGGAATGTGATGAACATCTTACAATCTCTCCAAACAGGGTTGATAGTTTGGCAAAAGAGAATGAGACCTTAGAGAAAAAGGATAATCAAATATATCCTTCTCCTAATAATAAATAAAATCCAACCATTGATAACTCCCTTGCAATGAATTCATTTTAGAAGAACCAACCTTTGAAGGTCATGAACATTTGGCTTGTAGTTCTCTTAAAAACTCTCCTACTAGGGAAGATATCATGGCGCATGAAAATGAGAACGTTGACAATAGTAATTCCTTAGATTGAGATGATGAAGTAAAATTAGACTCATCTTCACTAAGAGATCTTGAAAATAAGGATAAGACTTATGAGGTTATGCACATTAGATACCCCTTGGAGTACTCTCTTGAACCTAAACTTGTCATCTATCCACCCTTTCAAAAACCACAAGTTCAAAACCAACTAGTCCTTATCCTCGAACCACCTAAGAATAATGTTTCGTAGTAACCGAGTTATAATACCATTTCTCATACATAAAACACTAGAAAACAATCCAAAACCAAGACAAACATCTTCAACATCCCTACCATTGCCTAATCCTATCTTGCCTAGTGCCCCTCGTTTTCCTTCGAATAGTGGAAAGGAGTATGATATTGTTGAACAACTTAAGAATACTCTTGCAAAGATATCCCTATGGGACAATTCAAAATTCACCTACTTATCACACTATGCTTCAAAGTGACTTACAACAAGTTCCTATCCCTTCTAATACGCAACAAAAAGACATAGCAGCCATGATTCAAGGAATAAATGCTGAAATTATTTTCCACCAAAGTGATCTCCCTACTTTGGAAGTGCAAAAACAATGTGATGCTTTCATGATCATAGCTCAATACAATACCAAAGGGATAAAGCAAACCCTTTTTGACAATGTCTTAGCCTTAAATATGTGTAGTTCAAGCCTTTTGGATAAACTTGGCGTTGATAAATCAAAAAATTCAACCTGACTCTTTATCTATCAAGGGATTTGATAACATGGGAAATAAATCACTTAGAGTGATCACTTTACCTATTACAGTTGGAAAGGCTACTTTACAAATCCATATCCATGTTATGCCTCATGATCTTTCATATAATAATCTTTTGGGAAGACCATGGATTCATGAGATGCATTTGTGCCCTCTACCCTTCATCGTCATGAAATATGTCTACAAAATAATTTTTATATAATCGAAGTTGATCTTGAACCATATAGTTTTTTGAACATTGAGAAAGGTAAAGAAAATCCTTTGAAATCCTTGACACCAAGTACACAAGTGGAATCCGTGCAACAGAAGTACAAAGACAAACACATTGAAGAAATCAAGAAGCTCTTAGAAGATGAGTGGGTTTTCCTTATATTTTGAACATACATTCATAGGAGAATACAAGATCATAGATAGATATTTGAACAAGGGAAAATAAAAAGTGGTAATGTCAACACAAAATGCGGAAGACCCTTCAAAAGCATCCACCTCAACCAATTTAGAATACAAAGAAAATTGCACTACAAACTTTGACAAAATTAATCATGAACAACCATTGAATTTAAAAGAGATGAAGAAACTTTATGGAAAAGGCTATGAAATGATGAAACAACTTCATTACAATGGAAAATGATGTGGTGCTAGAGAAAAAGGTATCTGTGTCCCTATAGAGCCTCAAATGCATGAAAATAATAGTGGTATTGGTTATTGTCCTTCAAAAGACATAAAAAAGCCTTCACTTAATATCAACACTATCACAAAAAATTATTCTAAGCTGACTTTAATAGTAGTGCATCTTGAGCTGATATACACTAGTGTTCTTGATTCTCATCCTTTGCAAGAAATTAAACAAACAATAAAATATTCGCTTAATGTCAATGTCATCATACAAAACACTAATGATTTTAATTTTTTATATTTTACACCCTCCAATAAAGGAGAGAACAAAATATCGTAATCTAAAAATTCTTGTGTCAATATGACATTGTGTACTAAGAAAAAGATATCTTTGTCGCAAAACAAAGCAAGATATCCTACTTTTGACCAAGATAGTATCTTGACGAGACTCCTCCAAGATCATTTGATTTCTCTCCCTCTAAGAACACAAAAGAAATTCTACTACAAGAGTTCATTTTTCACATATCACAGAGTTCATGGTCACGCTACTAATGAATGTAGGGCTTTAAATAACAAAATTCAACATCTTAAGGACTGTGGTGCTCTCCCTCAGGTTGAAGCACCTAGTTCCTCCTTTCATTTCGACTCATCCTTGTCTTGCAATAAGTGGGGGCAAGGGTTTAGTTATCCGTGTCTTTGTATGTCACCTTTCATTGCCTCTTTTGGCTACTTGACCACTTTCATTTATATAAAAGAGAAAGCTTGGGATGTGGATGACATGCCTTAATTTGGCTCACATGTGACATACTGTCTTTTGGCGTAATTCCCTTTGCATGATATAGCTTATCAGAAACATATGACTTGGCATAAGGCCTTTCGAATAAGCTCTGATTTCTTCTTCTAATTTAATGCAATTTCTCATAGCGATGGACTTAGTAACCACTTTAAAGTGGGGGCATACATCAACACTCATTTTTCATTATGTGATTTCCTTTCTTCCTGTGATGTGTTCTTTTCTTGGTGGTGTCATTGGGTTTGATTTCCTCTTAGAGTGTGATATTTCTTTGACTTGTCCTCTCTTGGAAACATTAAGCACAATGCTCTTTAATATGAGACCTTGCACAAACTAAGAAAAATCAATTTGAACATCTATCTTTCTTGTTGCATTGCATTTTCCTTTTTCTCCTTATTAAAGTCATGGAGGTATGGCTTTGATATGGCCCCCCTAGGGCTCACCTAGTGGACACCTAGCTCCCATTAGCCCTTGTGAGTGTGCCCTTTATTTTCATAGTGGATAGTGTGTTCCACTTGTAAAATCCTTTTTGGACAAACAACTTAGACCCAGTCCACTGTGTTTGATGGCCAGTCAAAGCTTGATCCATTGTAATCTTTCTCTTTTCCTTTTGTATTTTTCCTATCTTTGATGGTGTATGTTTGTGATCTGATTTTGCTTACATATATCATTTGCAAGTAGGTTCCTTTGTGCCTATGTTGGTCTTCCATATTATCTTGATCTTGGGGGCCTGATCAACCCTCTTGATCAGTGTCATCCTATCTTACTAACATTTGTACATTTTAACCCCTTTTGATTGTGTGGTTGGATACTTTAGTACTTATGATTTTGAAGCAAGTTCCTCCTCTCACTAAAGTTGGGGCCAAATGTAGTGCTTTCATTTTCACACTTTTTTGGGCACACCTTACTTTATTTATCCTTCTTTATGGCTTAATTGGTCCTATTTTTTGTCCACAATCTCTATGAATTGCATCTTTTTCTGGCTAATCCCAACATTCTCCAATGCATAAATGATAATCCAATGATTCCCATTTGTGTGTCCCTAATTTTTGGGTCTAGACTAAAATTCCACCTAGGGTGTCTTTGTCCCCCCAAGGTTTGAGGACCCTAATTTTGAGGCATCTTAATTGGTCCCATTTTTTGTGTATGTTCCCCAAGTTTCATGACTTGGGACTAAGATTCCACCTAGGGCATCTTAGTCCTCCTTGAGTCATTTTCGGGATTTAATTTCAAATTATGGAGGGATTTAGCCTCTTTTATTTAATGAATTCATTTGCCGGCTTGGTGTGATGTAATTTTAGGATATTAAGCATAAATAGATATAAATACAAGGTTCCTTCTCTCATTTTCTCCTAACAAGCAATCTAAGCATCCAAGCATTCAAGTATTTGAGTATTCAAGAGAATTTAATCAAGCACTTGGATACATCATCAAGATTCAAGCATCATATCAAAGATCTTGCATCATGTGTGTTATTGTGCTAACATTTGTGATGTAGGGTTTTGATTCAAGATATAAATTCAAGTCCATATCTTTGGTTCAAGATCTATATCCATTGCATCCATTTCACACAAGTTTTCAAACTTTACAAGGGTTTAGTGAGTTGTAGCATTGCATGTTGTTCATTCTCCATTTCCATTCATTAGTTTATTTCATTTCAAGGTTTAATTACCAAAAAGGGGTTTGACCAAGGAAAACCCCCATTCACTAACAATCAACAAGTTTTTCCCATCTTGCATATTTGTGTTTGCAGGTTTAGGTTGAAGTCGTGAAGATCATTTGGAGTGCAAAGTTGTAAAATTTGAAAAGTTGCATTACAAAGTTGTCATCTTCACAAAAGCTCACCTATAGGTCAGATCTGAAAGTTTCAGAGCCTGAGATCTAAGATGAAGAAAGTGTAGACCTTGGAGCTTATAATCACATTCAGAGTTTTCAATAATTTAGAACATGACTAATACGTCACCTTGGGCATCTTAGTCCTTCCAGGAATATTTTTTAGAGATTCTTTCAGATCCGGTTCTGACATCTGAAGATTTTGTATCTACCCCAAAAACAATAGCGAGATTAATACACCACCTTGGGAATCTTAGTCCTCCATATCATATTTTCGAAACTTCTTTATATTTCCAAAATCATCACAACATCTCCAGACTTTCTAGGTACACACTCTCTGTTGCATAATTTCATTATTTGCATACCTCATTTAGCTTGCATAGCTAGGTTTTGTAGGTTGAATGTTCATTTATATTTTCCAAGCATTTTCTTGGTGATGAAACCCTTAAAGTTGAAATAAAACTGTCCTAGGTCCTCCTCATTTTGAATTGACTCACCTTATGAGGTTGTTATTCAATTCAATTAGGATTCCTAGGACATAATCAAATGACCTAGATAGAATAGGTAATCCCCCCACCTATTTTATTTTCAGTTTAGAAAATAAAGATAAAAGTATTTGACTTAAACAAGGAAATAGGAAATTATCATGACTCATCAAATCACATGCTAGAGTTTTATTATCTTGATGCATGTACCTCTTGAGACTATTCCCTAGAAGCTTGGGTGGGCAGGCCCTAGATTGGCTTAGACACCTCCGTCATAGGAAAATCACCATATTTTATGAGATAGCCACTAAATTTGTCACATTTCCCCTATAAAATTGAACATGACATCACCATGATAGACCTTTCTAACATAAAATAAATAATAATGGTGAAAATTTTGCCTCTTTCTTACAAAGATGGGCACATCTTGCAAGTCGCTTTGCATGGCCCATACCTAAAAAACAACTCATAACTATCTTTATCCTAAAATTCAATTCCAAAATGGTTTTTCATTTACAAATTAAATGTGCTCACTCACTTGACAAAATCATATAAAAAGGAGTTCCCATAGAGAAATAAATTATCACCAAATGACTAGTTAAGATTTATATGGAGAGTAAAGACAATAATTAATCTAGTGACAAATATATTTTGGAACAAGAACACAAACATAGTCAATGATGGTGTGACTCATTCCAAAGATGTCGAAAACATCAAAATAACTTGGAACCATCATCATCTCAAACATAATCAAGCTTCCCAACACAATTTTTTCATCCCCAAAGGTCAACCTAAATAATATAGTTGATGTGACTACACTCCCTTGGGTGAACCTATCAAAACCATCCTCCAAAAGATAGTACAAGAAAATGTGATCTAACTTCCAACCATAAAACCCCTTGGTCTAGATGTGCCTAAGCACTCTAGGTATAAATAAAATTACTTTTGCGACTATCATCAGTTTCATGGACATAAAACGTCCATCCAAGATCTTGTCGATCGAGGAGAAATCACCATTGAAGGTAAAAAGTCTCCTAATGAACAAATATGTATATACAAAAAACCTTTCCCTCAACAAAATTATACTAAATATTTCATGTCTTATAATTTAGCACCTTATACCTATAGCAACAATATCTCATAATTATGTTATCGACCACATTAAACAAATTCCTTTCCAAGTAGCCACTATAACCATAAAAACACCTAATTGTGTCATCAACTCGACATGGTCAAGTCACTATCCAAAGAGACTAATCTTCCTCACCATCTACAAACAAATATAACATCCTTGACCATTTAGGAAAAAAATCAACATAAATATCTATTCTTGAGCTACTTATAACATCCCCCATACACAAAGAGCTTCATGAGAAATCCCTTCAAGAATCTCTTATCCCTAGTAATATTAATCTTGCTCAATTTCAAGCCATGACTGGGAACTTATCTTCCTCACAATCCATAATATTTATTGGTCATGATTTTCCTTATTACTATCCAAATATCAATAGGATTTTGTTGAAGTGAGAAAGGATTTGTATTATCCTTTGAATTCATATGTGAAAGTGACAAAAATGAATAATGTGGAGTTATGATATTATATCAGAGGTTACATCTATTATAACAATTAGAAGGAGTTTTCATATGAAGTCAGTTTTGAGTAGGAGTAGTCCTTTTTGTTATAGTCTTTTTAAATTTGACATCATGCACATAAATATTAAATACAATCAAACAAAGATGATAGCATAATGTCAATAGGATTGTGATGACAGTGACTAGAGATCAAATGTCCATGATATTGTTAAGAGATTAAAATTTTAGAAGAAAGGGAATACAATTCAAGTAAAAGATGATATCAGATCAAAAAATGTCGCATATATCATTGAAGTCATATGAACCTAAGTAATATAATAGTCCTCAAATATGTAATGGTGAGAGCCTCAAAAGGGGAACAACAAGTGAAATCCAAACATGCAAAAAAAAAATTCATGGAAATATTTAAAAAGGTAAAAACCTTGGAACATATGGATATATGGAAAGAGCACATGGATAGTGTAGGGTATCTTGGAGGATTTTACATCTATATGGTAGTTATCCCATGGCAAGGTGTTGGTCTATGAGGAGAAAATTAGGACATACTTGTTTTATTGAATGGAGAAGTTGACACACACAAGTTTGTTGGTCAAGATGAACATGATATAAAATCAAAAATCCTACTTCAAGAAGATGACCCTTTTATTTCTATGATTCCTTAGGAGAGCTACTATGAAGTTAAAATCAATCCTCTTATGCCTGAAAGAAAAGAGGAGTTTGAAGAAGACTTGTTTTGGAATGATTTAGAGGATATTTTTTCAAATTTAGATATCAAGAAATCATCTCTTGAAGATGGAAATCATTAGAAGCACAAGAATAGAGTAGAAATTTATATACTTCTATCAAATCAATCACAAGAAATGGAATTTATAAATTAGCAAGGTGATAAAGTAGTAGTACATAAGAAAGAAATCAACATCAAGAATTTAAAATTTGTTCTTTCACAAGGATGTCCTATCAAAAACCTAGCTAATATGGAGGCCAACAAGATATCACAAGTCATGATTGCACCCAAGCATGAAGTTCTAGCTGAAGAGGAAGCTAAACATGAAGTTGTAGCTAAAGAAGAGAAAATCCATCTTACATATCCACTCCACAACAATAGTGTTTACAGTCGACATGAAGAGGTGAGTGAATATTTTTTCATTTTTGAAGTGGTATTGCAACATATAGTTAAAAACAATCATAAATATTCACCTCCCCTTGGCTACTAATAAACATGTTAGACATTGTAAGATAATGAGAAAAGGAAGATATTTCAAGGAAGTGGTTATCAGTTTTGTTTGAACAATTTTGTCTCTTGGTTAGTTTAGTTTAGGATATATTTTCTAAGCTAGTAAGTGTTGTTGCACAATTTTCTATGTGTCTCTTCTTCCAAAATTTTTGATGCATAGTTTTATTTTCCATTAGGGGATTACAATTTTGGTTTTGTTTGGGTGTTTTATTTTATTGTTCTAAGGTGTTATAGCTAGTTGTAAGTTTGATTTTGAATTTTTTTGAGGTCTTTGGACTCTTATGCCTAATGGATATGCGAGGAAACTAGTCTTTCGAGTTTTATCAAGAAAAACATCCACAAAGTTCACCAAATGTACTAGCCTATTTGACCCATGGGTCAAAGTAGTCATAATCAAGTTGCTCATGTTATTTCAAAGGTTTTGGTCTTGTCTTAGGAGTTTGAAAAGGACTAGGTGTTGTTCAAAGAAAAAGTTTATTAAGGAGTTTTGTCTACTTTTCTTGAGGTATAAGCCATGTTTAGCATATTCAAAATAGATTCTTAGCATTCAATAAGGTTTTCAAAACCTTAAAATTATCAAATATCTCCAAAGGAGCACATCAAAGGTTTGGAGGGTTTTTTTTTTGACAAGTGTTTGAGTTTAATGAGATCATGTCAATCCTTTAGGGTTTTATCACATTATGGCTCTTTGTATAAAATTTTTGTAGGTTATCATAGCGGCCAAATATTTTCAAAAATCATATTGGATAGAAGAAACATGGAGATTCAATCCTTTCAAACACTTAGTTTTGAGATCTTCATGCATGCAATGTGGATCTTCTTGTTTTTGTTTTAGTTTTTGAGATTTGATGATACTTTAATGAGGTAGCTGGATATGAAGTTGTATCTATATTAGGGTTAAAATGTGTACAAATGGTTGCATGGTTCTTGGAAATCATCATTTTCTACCCATACAAAGATATGCATATATAAACCATCATGGTCAAGTGTGTTCTCCTATTTTTTTAAACCTTTTAATTGAAGAAGCCCCCTAGCCATTATGAGAAATGAATGGACTATGCATTGATCTTTCTCTACCCTAGTTTATGAAATATATTTGTGCTAGTTCATATATTTGAATAACAAAAGGTAGTTAAAAGGTTCATGTTGTAGTCATAAGTTTTTTTATTTTAGGTTTTGTAAAGGTTAATCATGGTCCTCTTAGGAAGTTTTCAAAGCCTTTGTTAAAACTAATGAGTAATAAAACCTTGTCAAGAATAATTTATCTGTATAATTATTAAGTATCACCATGACCATGCCAAATGATATAGGTAGTTTATTATGCATCTAAACCCTCAATATAAAACCATTATACAAGAGACAATGCATGGAAAGCACATCATAGAGGCATGTTCATTCTATGAATCTAAAACCAATTAACATAGATGATAATCTATCATGAAAATAATAGTGGCACTTGACACTAATATTATATACCTAGATGATAGGGTATTGAGGAAAAAAACACAATTATGATGGAAGATAAGTAATAGTCTTACAAATATGACAACATTTCAAATCATGCAAAGTAGATAATGTCTAAGAGTATGGAGAAAAATTAGTGTTAAGTTAAGACAATATATTAATGACAAGCCATGGATAGTGACACGGACAATATTTATTAGCATTTGAGTCTTTATGATGAGAGAACAAAGAATAGTTGGATAGGGACTTGCTGGAAGCTAATGACTATTTTTTTGCAAAAATGGGGCATGGAAATGGATGTGAGATATTTAATAGAGATGTATGACATAAGGCAGGTCATTATGGAAAATTTCAAGTGGACACATGACAAGTATATAATGTATTTTGTCTTTCTTTTGAGTTGGTTTCACTGTCATTCCTTGATATTGTTCACTTGATGTGTGATGTTATTGTATGTTTAAGACACTAAAAATCCTTTCTATTAGGCCTTATTACTATCCAAATATCAATAGTGTGTTGTTGAAGTGAGAAATGGTTTGTATTATCCTTATAATACCTATGTGACAATCACAAAAATGAATAAAGTGTAGTTTAGATAGTATGTCAAGGGTTACATATGTTATAAATGTGAGAAGGAGTTTGTATATGAATTCAATGTTGAATAGGAGAAGTTCTCTTTGTTATAGTCTTTTGAAAGTTACCATAAAGCACATAAATATTAAATATAATCATACTAAGATTAATACAGAATGTCATAAGGATTGTGATGACAATAAGCAGAGATAAAATATCCATGACAATGTTAAAAGATAAAAAAATTAGAAGATCAAAAAATATAGCATCTATTATTGAAGCCATATACACCTAAGTAAAATGATATTCCTCAAGGATGAAATGGTGAGAGCCTTAAAAGCGAAATGTCAAGTGTAACATGCAAACATGCAAACAAAAATAGTCATGGAAAGCTTTTAAAAAGATAAAACCCTTGGAATATATGGGTGTTTGAAAAGATAACATGGATAGTGTAGGGTCTCATGGAGGAGTTTACATATATATGGTAGTGATTCCATGTGTTTGAGGATAGCTATACTAAGAAAAAAGGGGCAGATTTGACACATAAATCTAAAACGACCATCATGATAATGAGATTAGTATGCACAAGGGTTAGTCAATAAGACAAAGGATTGGTAGTTTTAGTTGAGTGAGTAGAATCATAGAAATTTCATGGTCTTAGTCATAGTCTTCTAAGTATTTTATGACAACCATACACAAGAAGCTGAAATGAATGACAATCTAACTAAGGACACTATCAAATGGACCAAGAACCCATTGAAGGTATGAACACAAAAGGGATCAAAATTCTAGAAGATAATGTTAGTGAAGTGATAGTTGGAAGATCCACATGCAAAGGGTAGGGCCATGAAAGTGAAGACAAAGCCAATACATGACACTCATGAAGAATAAATAACATAAGATAATTAGAGATCAAGATATGAATAATTCACAGAGCATCAAATTATATGAAAGGGTTCTAATGGAGATGATTTCTATGACATGTGAACCATGGAGGAAAAGAATAAGGCTGACTATGACAATGTAAGGCTTACTTAGTGAATGAAAAATTTATTAACCTGGAGTGGATAGTCAAGAGGCAATGTAGAATCTTTCTCTAATGGTGTAAATGGGTCATACATGATAAAGGGATAACAATAGAGTTAATAGCCTAAAAAAATGCACAGTGAAGCCAAGGCATGAAGAATTGAAGACAAGTTTTCTTTATAGTCCATTATAATAGTGGATAAAGTTTATATTAGTCCCAAGGCTAAAGGATATATTTATTTTATCACAAGACAAAGTTATAGTAGGAGGGTAGTCACAAGACAAGGTTGAAAACCATTGTTAAACCATAGCTAAAACCCTTGATAATAATGAATAAATGAAGATCATTCAACATGGAAAAAGGGTGGTCCTAGAAGTTAGGGAAATTTGGTATGAAGATGAAAGAATGTTCCTATGATAATGCAAGCAGTTGGAGACATTTATGACACTTGTACGGGCAGTTTTGATCTTTCCCAAGCATCTAGGTGTTGAAGAACATATATAAGAGAAATGAAATGAAAAAAAGTTAAAAAGGTTAAGCATCCAATCTTATCCAATGCCACCTAGGAGCATTGTAAGGAGCCAAAGCAAAGAGGAATTATTTCTAGCACCAAGATAAAGTCAAGCATTTAGCAAAAGCAAGTAGAGATCATTTAATTGATTTTAAGTCCTATCCTATATATTCTCTCCTAAGTTGGAATAGAGAAAAGGGATGCCTAGGGGCATTTTCCTCCCAATTCTGGCAATTTTTGACCAAGTATTGTTGTCTAAAAATAGTTCTTTTTGGTCACATATTGACATGGTAGCTCATATGGATTTCTTTCAACTATTTTGTTATGTATTGCAACTCAGAAAGAAGGGTTCTTTTTCATAGAACAAATAATATTGTAACTCATTTTTTAAAAAAATTAAAAAAATTACAAGCTTATTTTTTATTGTGTACATATTTTCATCAATAAAAGATAATTTTTCCCCTTCAAAGTATTTTTGTATATAAAATGAGTGATTGATGTGAATTTTGTGATCTTCTATATGCGGAACCTTTGAAAATGGGGTAATTTTTGTGTGTGATTGAATTCACACCCACTTTCAAAGTAATTCCACCTAAGGATAACCCTAGAGATCTCAATGCAAAGGAGATTGAAATCTTGCAATAGGGTTATCCTAAGGGTTGAGAATGATTTAATGAGGGGTTCACCACCAAGTTTAAACCTAGAAAAGACAATAAAATGCAAGATGAAGTGAAAAACCCTAGTAGAATGCAAACTAACTCTAAATGACCTAGAAAGATGAATGAAATACAACAGAAAACTGTAAAAATAGAAATTGTGCACTTGGAAACTTGATGATGACTGGAAATAGGTCTAAAAGTCTGAAAAAATGAATTTTTGACTTACTGGGACTCCTTCACCATTCTAGGTGAATCAATCCCAGTTCTGGATTTCTACATAGGAGCAAGTTTCAGGAAAATGGGTATCCAAATATGTAAAGATCTCTAAAAAACACATGCAGTGGGACTCATTCACCACATGTGGTGAATGAGTCCACTTTTTCTTTTCTAGAAATTCAAATTTTTGATCTGCACCTCTTTGTCTACTCTTTCTACTTCTCTAGGTTTCTGGATCTGAAACCCTCATTTCGGGAATGTAGATTACCTTTTAGTGAATATTATGACCTTTCATATGGGGAGACAAATCCAAAAATACTGTAACCTAATCACCAATGATATTGAAGTATTTAAAGCACCTAGATCTACAATTACACAAAGAAAGAGAGAAAAAGTGTTGGTTGTTAGGGAATAAGGGTTTGCCTTGGTCAAACCCCTTTTAGGTAATTAAACCAAATGATGAAACAATGAAATGAAGGCATGAATCATGGAGCAAAGAACATGAATCATGGACAATGATACCTTGACTGATGTCTTGTAAATCTGCAACTCAATCATTAAATGGCCATGAAGGATGTAGATCTTGATCTTGACAATAGGAGAAAGACATTGCTTGATCTTAGATCTTCAATGCTATATCACAACACTAGATCAATAAAATTCTTGATGCTTGATGTGCTTGACATGATGATGGATCTTGATTGGATGCAACAATTGATGAAGAATTATGCCCTTGAATGCTTTAAACTGATCTTGAAAGCTATCTTTATTCCCTTCTAAAGACTTGGATTCTTAGAATTCTTAACTCTTGTTTCCTTGACTTGATAATATGAATGATTAGCGAAATAATAATTTGAAAGCTTGTTTATATAGGTAATGCACTCAAATGACTATTTATTTGATCCCAAAGGTTGACAGGGAAGAAATTTGAATTAAAAACCCACCTTTTTCCCACTCAAACATCAAAAATAGCTCAAATGGGACTCATTCCCCATCCTAGGAAAATGAATCCCACCTGAAAAGGACTCATTTGCCCAAGGTGGTGAATGGGTCCCACAAGGGCTATTTTTGGTCCTAAAGTGTCGAAGAGTGAAGAAATTAAGCTTATATGTTGATCTTGTCGAGTTTCTGATTTAAATATGCCTTGGGATGCACAATATAGGGTCATAGGGGCCTATTAGTGATGATATTAAGGTCATAAATGCAAGGGAGCTCAAAATCCAATGTGAAAATGTAAATAAATATAGTTTACAACACTAAATTAAAGAAAAATTGAGTCTATTTAGCTTAGAAGGGCCCTAAATCCCATGTGAATGCGTAAAACACATTACAACACTAGATTAGATCCACTTTAGTTTACAAGGCTCCCAAATTTAATGTAAAGATGTAAATAAATACATTTTACAACATTACATTAAGGTAAAGTTAAGTTTATTGATCTTAGAAAGGGCCAAGACCTAATGTGGATGTGTAAAACACATCACAACACTAGATCAAGGCAATATCTTGTCCCATTCATCATTAATTATTCCCAAATCAAGAAAGGGAAAGGTGTACCTTTTCGGTGGTTACATCTAGCCCCCACTTTAGTGAGAGGACAAAATTGCTTAAAACTTACACTAAAGTAGACATTCAAGAGGGGTCCAAGTCTATCGATGTGGATGGTCTAGGATAAAAAAGATCGAGGAACCGATTAATCCCCTGGAATCTAAGATCCTAAATCAAACCAACATAAGCATAAAAGGACACACACAAGGTGTATAATATGCAACATCAAGATACACAATCATGCAATTTCATAAACATAAAGAAGAAAAGAAAGAAAAAAATAGGTGCTTTGATTAAAATGCACTCACTTTGGGGACACAAAACTTTAAGTCATGTCCGTGGGGTGAGTAATCCATAATATCCTCACTCTGAGGCCACATAACTTTAAGTCGACCATGGGCTGAGAAGTCTTAGAAGGTGAGACACATACACTCATGGATGGTATGTGCTCACACACACAAGAGTGGCTATGGGGAAAGCCATGCCTCGATCGGGCTTCCCACTCAAACCATACCAAAGTTATACCTCTTGATAAATTTAATAAGGTGCCCCACAAAATTGATTTTAGACCTTTATGAGACAAGAAAAAAATTGTATTATTGGAGCTAATGAACTGATAGGATGGCTCCCAGGCATGCAAATTGTGTTATGCAAGGTTTCCATATAACTAAAATTGTAAATGCAAAATAGTGTAAGGAATGTTCAAACGTATTTTTCTTAGTTCATGTGAGGTCTCTTCTTAGGGAACATCATGCTTAATGTTTCCAAGGGAGAATAAGTCAAATAAATATCATGCTCTTGGAGGAAATCAAACCCAATGAATCTACCAAGAAAAGGATGCATCACAAGAATAAATAAAATCACATAGTGAAACATGAGTGTCGATGTATGCCCCCCACTTTAAAGTGGATGCTAACACCATTATTGTGAGAGATTTGTTTAAAGTAGAAGAAGACACGAGAACTTATTTGAAAATCCCTATGCCAATTCACATGTTTCTGAGTCGAACTACATCATGAATGAGTATGTCACATGTGAGCCAAATTTAAGGCATGTCATCCACATCCCAATCTTGCTCTTATATGTACATGAAAGGTGATCAAATAGCCAAAAGGAGGCAATGAAAAGTGACATACGAGGACAAGGCTAACTAACCCCTTTCCGCCACTTAGTGCAGGACAAAGATGAGATGAATAGGATGAGAATAAGTATCAGTTAGATGAGTTAGGTGCTTCAACACAAGGAAGAGCACCACAATCCTTGAGATGTTGAATTTAATCAATCAAAGTTTTACATTCATTAGTAGCATGACCATGAAATCTTTGATATGCACAAAATGAATTCTTTTAGTAGAATTTATTTCGTGTTCTTGGAGGGAGGGATATCAAATGATCTTGGATTAGTCTTGCCAAGATACTCTATTGATCAAAAGTAGAGGATGTTTCATTATTTGGGACAAAGATATCTCTTTCTTAGTATAAGATGTCATTATTACACACGACTCTTTAGATTGCAATATTTTGTTCTCTCCTTGAAAGGAGCATGTAAAATCTAATGAATTCAAATCATTAACATTTTGCGAGATGAAATTGATATTAAACAAATATTTCTTTATTTCTTGAAAATGATAACAATTAAGACCACTAGTCTTTATGAGTTCAGGATGCACTGTTGTTAAAGTTGGCTTAGAAGAATATTTTGTAAGATTTTTGATATTGAGTGAAGGTTTGTTTATTTCTATCAGAGGATAATAACCAAGACCATGATTTGTTTCTTGTGTGTTAGGCTCTATAGGGTTATGAATACCTTGTTCTCTAGCACCACATCCTTTTCTAGTATACCCAAGTTGTTTCATAAGTTCATAACCTTTTCCATAAAGCTTCTTCATCTCTATTGGATTTGGTGGTTGTTCATGGTTGAGTTCATCAAAGTCTTTTGTGTAATTTGTTGTCTTTTGTTCTAAAGTGGTTGAGGTGGATGCTTTCGAAGGGTCTTTTGAATTTTGTGTTGACATTACTACTTTTTCTTTTCCCTTTTCAAAGTCTCTATGTATGATCTTGTTTTCTCCCATGAATGTTGGTTCAAAGTCTAAGGAACCCCAATCATCTTCTAATAGATTCGTGACTTCTTCAATGTGTTTTTATTTTTCTTTCTATTATGTGGGTTCCACTTGTGTAGTTGGTGTTAATCTTGCCAAAGGATTCTCCTTGCCTTTCTCAATGTTTAAGTAATTGCTTGGGTCAGGGTATGCTTCGAGTGTGTACACTTTGTTTTTGTAAATATACTTCATTTTTTGATGAATAGTAGAAGGAAACCCATTCATTGCATGAATCCATGGAATTCCTCGAAGGATATTATATGAAAGATCATGAGGCATAAAATGGATCAGTATTTCTAGTGTGGCCTTTCTGGCTATAATACCTAAAGCGATCACACCAAGAGGTTATTTTCCTACATTGTTAAATCCCTTAATAGATAAAGAATCGGGTTGAATGTTTGCTTTATCGATGCCAAGCCTATCCAAAAGGGTCACACTACACACATTAAGGGTGATTCTGTTATCCACAAGGGTTCTCTTTATCCCTTTTCTTTTGTATTAAGATATTATTATGAAAGATTCATTTTGTTTTTTCACTTCCAAAGGGGGGAGTTCACTTTGGTGGAAAAAAATGCCAGTGTTTATTCCTTGAATCATGGATTCTATGTTAGTTGGGTTTGCAGTAGAGGACCAAATTTTTTTGCAAGGTTGTTTGAAGCATAGTGTGATAATTAGGTGAGTTCTAAATCAAATCCCATAGGGATATTTTCGTGAGAGTATTCTTAAGTTGTTCAATAAGATCATACTCCTTACCACTATTTGAAGGAAAATGAGGGGCACTAGGAAAGATGGAGTTGGGTAAAGGTAAGGATTTCTAGGTTGTTTGTTTTAGTTGCAGATTGTTTCTCATGTTATATGTATGAGAAATGGTATTATGACTCGACTGCTACAAAACATTATTATTTGGTGGGTAAAGGATAATTTTAGGTTTCTTTTTTTTTTTTTTGTGTGATGGTGGGTAAAGAATTAAAGTATTCTTAGGATTTTTCATGAGATATGTAGGAAGTCCATTAATCAAGGGGGATCTAATAGAAAATTGCATATTCATAACCTCAACATTCTTGGTTTGATGTATTTCTAATAAAGGACAATCTAGAATCAAACTTTTATCATTATCTAATGGAGCCAAAATGTTGTCATTTTCTTGCACCATGATATTCTCCCTAGGAGGAGATTTTTTAGGAGAACTACAAACAAAACATTTTTGACACTCAAGGATTGGTTCTTCCAAAATGACTTCATCACAAGTAGGGGAATAATCATTGGTTGGATTTTCTTGATTATCAATAGTGGGGATATTAGGAGAAGGATCTATTGTCCATTTTTTCTAAAGTCTCATTCTCTTGTGCCATGTTATGTGCCTTAGTAGGAGAGCTTTTAAGATTTTTGTCACATTTCATGGTTAGATTTTGTAAAGTAACTTCATCACCAATAGGGGAGGCATCAAGAGAAGGACAACTGTGCTTTTCATTCTTCCCAAATGGTAGGGGCATTAGGGAAGGGAGGAGAAAGATTTTTATGAATTTCAATAAGTGCATCTTCTAACACTAACCTATCCTCTTCACATCGAGGAGGGATATTAGGAGAAGGAGAATTTTTATTGTCATGGCTATTTATTATATCATCCTCTTTCATTAAAACATTCTCACAAGCAAGGGATGAATGGAGACTAGGTAAGGTGATATTTATAAATGTTTCTATGATCTCATCTTCTTGTTTTCTAATATCTTCCAAAGGGGAAGGAGGAGAGGGACAATCAAGACTATCAATGCTTGTATCTTCTATCACCAAGATACCTTCATCGCTAATAGGAGAGGTATCAGGAGAAGAAAAAGTATGAGTGTTATGATTGTCTACACTTGCATCCTCTTGTGCTATGAAATTCTTACATATCCGATAGATACTAGGAGGGTGTCCAACATGCTTATCAAAGGTTTTACTTTGCTTTCATAAATTATGCCCATGAGTAGAGAAAATAGCATCATATAAGTCATTTGATACTCTAGAAACACTAAATTATTGAAAAGAACACATGCTAACATGAAAAAGTAATCTATTTAAATTATGCAATGTTGCTAAATTTTTTAAAAAAATCCTACAGATCTCAAACTTTTGATACCGAAATTATTTTTTAAATGCTTTAAAAATGACTTTACTACATGGATGTTTTGACCTAGATGCATAAAAGAAATGTTCTTGAAACTTTCCAAACTTATACTATATGTTACCAAAAATATTAGGAAGCACATACATGAGGTTTTTAATTCTTTAAAAGGAAGTTTAAAATCTGAAATTGGATTGATTCACCCAGGGTGGCGAATGAGTCCTAGTTAGGGTTTTATTCAAAAAAATTCAACAAAATTAATTGTTTTTTATGCTTTTTATGTTGTATGACCTGAAGAGTAAATGCAAATGAAGATTTTGAATGATTTTGAATGAAATTAAATGCAAAAATGAAAGCTATATGAGCTTTTACTAATGCAAAATTTGAAACCCTAGAATGCAAATTAACCAATGCAAATGAGTGCTGCCACAATAATGGGTTACACTTTTTGGGACATCCTAATTTTTGCTGAAATCACACATTTTTAGAAAATATAATGATTTAAGCCTTAAAAATATTCCATTTATAGGATTTTAATTGAAGATGGTTTGATCAAACCCACTTCTATCAAACCCCCTTGGATAGAAATCTACTAGTTTTAAACCATACCTATAATTGAGTCTCCTCTACACCTATCAAAATGTTGATAAAAAAACCACTTTTGATTTACCTTTTGGGGGATCAAATTAAATTATTTAAAATTTATCTTTTGTAAACATGTACTCCTTATTATAAGCTTGCCAAATAGTATAATTTTAAATATATTTAATTTTATTATTATATTTATTTTTTATTTGTTGTGAATGTAGGGTTTTTAATGAACATCGAGGTCTTCGTTTCACACTGGATATTGATGTCTTTATTCCAACAAAAAAATAATAAGTTAATTCAAATGCATACAAAAAAAATTATGCAGCTGAAAGTATAATATTTCCAAATTATAATTACTCTGACTTAGAAAATTTATTAAAAAATATATATGCAACAAAAAATAATGAAAACATATCCATCCACTAGATATTGGTGTGAAAAAACTGCATTTAAAAATTTAGAATTTTATCCTTTCTATAAAACAAGTTATACAGCTAAAAGTAAACATCACTTTTTGAAAATGTTGTTTTGTAGAAAAAATAAGTTGATAAAAATTACATAAAAGGATTTAGAATTTTTAAATTTTTTTTTTTTCTAAATATAAATATAATCTACACATAAAATCTCACAAATCACTATTTTTCTTCATCCTCAAATTCTTAATGCTTTAGCTTCTATAGGTGGAAGAAAGTGAAGATCGGGTGAAAAATATTGACTTCAATGTCAAGTTTGGCCAAAAAGTGTAACCCATTATTGTGGGATCACCCAAATCCTAATGCAATATTAATGCAAGCAAGATCTAGGATGATTATGGACTCCAAATCAACAAAGAAGGCATTCTAAATGCAGGTTCACCAAGATTGAACCTCTGAAAATGGGGGAATTTTTGTGTGTGATTGAATTTGCACCCACTTTCAAACTAATTCCACCCAAGGATAACCCTAGAGATCTAAATGTAAAGGAGATTGAAATATTGCAATAAGCTTGTCCTAAGGGTTGAGGATGATTTAATGAGGGGTTCACCACCAAGTTTAAACTTGGAAAAGATAATGAAATAAAAGATGAAATCCAAAACCCTAGTTGAATGCAAACTAACTCTAAATGACCTAGAAAGATGAATGAAATGCAACAAAAAAATGTAAAAAATAGAAAGTGTGCACTTGGAAACTTGATGATGACTAGAAACAACTCTAAAATTTTGAAAAACTTGAATTTTTGACCTATTGGGACTCATTCGCCATTCTGGGTGAATCAATCCCAAGTCTCAATTTTTGCATAGGAGCAGGTTTCAAGAAAATGGGTATCCAAATCTACAAAGATCTCTGAAAAAAACATACAGTGGAACTCATTCACCACTTGTGGTGAATGAGTCTAGTTTGGCTTTTCTAGAAATTCAAATTTTTGATATGCACCTCTTAGTCTACTCTTTTTGCTTCTCTAGGTTTTTAGATCCGAAATCCTGATTTCAAGGTTGTAGATGACCTTTTAGTGAAGATTATGACCTTGCATATGGGGAGACAACTCCAACAAGCTTGTAACCTAATCTTGAATTATCTTCAAGTCTTAAAAGCACTTAGATCTACAATTACACAAAGAAAAAGAGCAAAATTGTTGATTGTTAGGAAATAGGGGTTTGCCTTGGTCAAACCTCTTTTAGGTAATTAAACCAAATGATGAAAACATTTATTGAAGGCTTGAATCATGAAACAAATAACATGATTCATGGACAATGATACCTTTAGTGATGTCTTTTAAATGATGTCTTGTAAATCTGCAACTCAATCATGAAATGGCCATGAAGGATGTAGATCTTGATCTTGACAATAGGAGAAGAAAAATTATTGATCTTGGATATTCAATGTTACATTAGAACACTAGCTCAATAACATGTTTGATTCTTGATATGCTTGACCTGATGATGGATCTTGAATGTCTCCAATAATTGATGAAGAATTCCGCCCTTGAATTCCTAAAAACTGATCTTGAAAGCTAAGTGATGCCCTTCTAAAGACTTGGAATTCTTAAATCTTGCTTTATTGACTTGATAATATGAATTCTTAATGAAATAATGATTTGAAATCTTTTTTATATAGGCAATGCACTCAAATGACCATTTATTTAGTCCCAAAGGCCGACATGGAAGAAATTTGAATTAAAAACCCACCTTTTTCTCGCTCAGACCTCAAAAATAGCTCAAATGGGACTCATTCACCATCATAGGTGAATGAGTCCCACCTGGATGGGACTCATTCGCCCAAGGTGGTGAATAAGTCCCACAGGGGCTATTTTTGGTCCTAAAGTGTTGAGGAGTGAAGAAATTAAGCTTATATGTTGATCTTGTCAATTTTTTATTGAAATATGCCTTGAAATGCACAATATAAGGTCATAAATTCAAGAGGGGTCAAAATCCAATGTGAAAGTGTAAATAAATACACTTTACAACACTAAATTAAGGAAAAATTGAGTTTATTTAGCTTAGAATGGCCCTAAATCCCATGTGAATGTGTAAAACACATTATAACACTAGATTAGGTCAACTTTAGTTTACAAGCCTCCCAAATTTAATGTGAAGATGTAAATAAATACATTTTAGAACATTAAATTAAGGAATAGTTAAGTTTATTGAGCTTAGAAAGGGCCCAAGACCTAATGTGGATGTGTAAAACACATCACAACACTAGATCAAGGAAATATCAAGTCTCATTCATCATTAATTATTCCTAAATCAAGCAAGGGAAAGGCGTACCTTTTCGATGGTTACAATATGAAATCCTTATGTTATGTCTCACTTTTTAGTACCTTCAAACAAAGATATACATATATTGTGTAGGTTATACATTGTGTTGCTTATTCAAAAGGGTGTTAGTTGTGAAAATATATAATTTCCTTCTAAAATCATGAATATACAACCTCCCTAAGAAATATTGATGCCTGGATATGTCATAAATCATGAGTTATGTGAAAAAAAAATAAAAAATTGAAAGAATTATGTCAAAAAAATAGCATGAGTCTGAAATAATTTTGTGCATCACCTCGATAGAGCTTAGGTTTTATTTTTAAGTCACTTCCTATCATTTTCCTCAAAAACAACAATACTATAGTTTAGTTTAGGTGATTGCAACAAGGGAACCAACCCTCTCTAGAGATTCACTACAAGCTATGGGCAACCTAGAGGCCCTAGAGTGTTTCCATGTTTCATTAGATTGTTGAACTAAGCTCTTAGCAAGGGTGTAAATCCAGTTGATAATAGTAGTCTAGAATGCATGATCTTCATCTTGAAATATTATTTTATCCATCTAGAAAACTTGTCAAAGAATTCATGCATTTAACGTCAATGCTCCTAAATAACATTATAAGACTCTAATTTATGTTTTATCTTTATAATATAAAATATGGGGTAATTTATAAAGTTTATCTTTATCAATAAATAAATAATTAATTAATTATATAACCAAAAGGTTATGCAATAGAAGGTTGTGACCTATTCACCATCCCCATGTATTGCTTTAGATGTGGGAAATCAAAAAGCATATCTTACATTATGAACTTATGCAACATATATACATTGGTATGTGTTAGAGGTGAGATTACATGAGAGGTGTATTAATGCATTATATATACATGTGAGACATTATGAAAAGGGAAGGGAAAAGATACTTTGACATCCAAATTATTAATATGTTTTTTTTAGACAAATTATTATAAATTTTCTCAATAATGAATAATGCTTTTATCTTTTTACCTAAAAGAGTTTTCCCGGCATAAATATTATAAAAAATATATTTTTTATGTTTTCTACAGAACTTTAATTTAAATTATTTTTATTTATATCTAATCGTTAGTCATATAAGACCCTAAAATTAACATGCACAAATATAATCAACCATCTAGAGCTCCATCTCAAAATCCCACTCAATCATTTCCTAAAACTCGTAACTTTGCACATGGGTTGCACAAAAATAAAGAATGGTGCAATGACTTGCACAATAGGTAAAATTTTTCTTGATGACTTATGCAATGATTAGAAAACATCTAGCAATTTATATGACAATTTTTATTACGAATGTCATGCAAAAGCTAATGGAATAGCTCACATAGGCTAATTTTACTAGAAAAACTTACATAAAGTGCACAAAATAACTCAATCCAATTGAGTTTTATAAAAAAAAATAGATTATGTAAAAGTGCAATAGTTATGCATATCTAGTAACAAATAAAACTACCACTTAACTAATATGAACTAACATAATATCAAAAGTAGAAAAAAATGAGTGATACAAAATTACCCAACCCTAGGATGCTCTTGCATCATGTATGTTTGCTCTCAAAAAAATTTAGCTCTAAATTGATTGCATGTTTCACAATGTCTTATTTGTATTTTGTATCCTTTCATTTTTGAAAAGGTCCTTCATAAATCAACCATAAATCCTTCAAAAATTCCCCTAAATTTTGGAATCAACCATAAACAAATACCCAAGGGTGGTTTTCAATTGTCATATTCTTTTTGAGGTACTAATAGTTGTATGCTCTCAAATTCTCGAATGTTCATGTAGAAAGTATGATATAGGGGAAGACCACTTGATTTTTTCTCACTTATAGTAAGTTTCCCTTGAATGTTTGTAATTTTGAGTTTATTATTTTAAACAATGAATAATTAGTATTGCATGTAATTTTTAAATATCAAACAATCTAATAGATGATAAAAAAAATTGATAATAAAAATAGGATATAGATAAGATGTAAAATTGTTATCAATCACATTGTAAGTTTGATGTTTAAGTAGAAAGATTTTTGTGAGCTTATTGTACTTTTGATGTTTAGATAGATATTTTTTTAAGAGATGATTAAGTTTTCACTAATTCCAAAAACAATACAAAACTTCTCCATTCCCTATTGATTTTTTTAACACATGGGACCCTATCAATTATTATAGTTAAAAATATTTGTCCTTAATATAAAATATCTTAAACGTATATTCATTTTCATTGAAGATTAAATACCACATGATATGACCTATAATAATCTATCAATATTACTATAATATTTTTTTATAAATTTAAATTATTTATATTTATATTTGATCTAATATAAACAAATTTAAATGTGTTTAAAATAAAATAATTTAAAGAATTATAAAATGATGGAAACATCAATGCACATCTGATCATATTTATTTATTAATTAAAAATTAAAAATCTACTATATTTGATTTTCAACTAATTAATTAATACAATCAAAAGTGCATTCTCTAAATTGAATAGACAATAATTAAAATTATTAATTATTAAATAGTCAAAACTCCAATCATTAGATTAAAAGTATGTATAAATTAAAAACAAGTCACTAAATTGTTCATCTTCGGATGATAGATCACAGAATGTGATCCAAAACTTTGACATAAAAACATACACACTTGAATCCAAAAACTTATTAACAATTTCAAGCAGTGTGAAAAACTCATTCCAACTAAATCACTATCTACTTGGAAAATATTCAAAAGCGACGGCGGAATGTATTCAAAAGGCAATATACTTTCGCAAACCCCGCCTCGATTTTGGCCATACTCTAAAGAATTTCAAAAATCATGAACGTTTTCAAAAGGCAATCAAGTCCAACCACGTTTTCTTGATATTTTGTGTCATGCGTTGAAAAGATGATAAACTCATAATCTTGTATTTATGATTTTTTGTCGTATAATACAATTGCTGAACACCATTAAGTAAAAGCCGCAAATTTCGGCCACAAATTCCTTTCATAAAAACGTAATATACCTGAATGGATAAACATAATATCCTGCATTGCATGGGAGCAGAAAATGCACTAAAGCAATGGCATGGAGACATGGATAAACGAATATTTTTCGGCACGCTGGCAGACACGCCAGTCTAAGTTGATAAACTTAATTAGAAAGAAGGGTACTGTATAATTAATTACATTAAAACCTAGTGCCCTGCAAATTTAACTGAGAAACTCGTACACACTCAGTCATTCCACAGGGAGTAAAGTGGCTCCACTGCTTCACTCTCATAGTCGTATTCATGTATTCGAGGGGGTGTGAGAAGAAGAGCCTCCGCCATTTTCAGCACCATGTTGGGCGACTCCACCAGCAAATCTGCCCAGGGACCCACTTCGCCCATTGACTGTGACTGCATTGTATCAGCCTGTTGGGCCTCCGCATTGCTCGATTTAGAGCAAATTTGTCCCTCAATTTCTTCTTCAGGGGGTTCTGAAGATTGGGCTTCAGAGTGTGAAGAGGGGGGAGAAAGTAAAAGCATTCTGTGCGCATCGAATGACCGCGCAGCCTCCGAAGCAGCGGACTGGATGTCGCGAGGATGAGATTGAGTGGGGCGGGGCAGAGTGTGGGCAGCGTGAGGGAAATTGAGGAGAGCGGATTGGCCCTTCAGAAAGAGAGCAGCCGCGTCGTAGGCCCGAGCGGCCATGTGAGGATCGTCATATGAGCCGAGCCATATTCTGCTCTTCTTCTTCGGCTCCCGAATTTCAGACACCCATTTTCCCCAACTCCGACGACGCACCCCTCTGTACTTGGACTCCTTTCTCGCTTGTCTTCCATCCGAAGCCTCGCTTAGTCTGTCACTCGCCGAAGTCATAGCAATAAATTACTTGGCTGCGCTCAAATTATGTTTTCCAACAGTCGGAGATCTAACATTCATGAAATTCCTCTAATATCTTGGAAGACTTTCGGGTGAAGAACAATCAAACTTGGAACTGGGTATCTGCTGGTACTCTTTCTTAAATATCAGCGTTCAAGAGTCAATTAGTTACTAGAAATTTAATATCTTCTCTATTAAAAAGTTGTAAGTCGATTTCTTTCTTTTGTTGGTCAAAATTTTTCTTTGACAAGTGTGGTTTAAGAATAGATATTACTAGTGCATTCCCTTGAGTAAGATGGATAGTGATTTTTTATTATTAATCATTATTTAAGTCTATATTGTTTTAATTTTGGGAGATTGAGCCAAGAATAAATCCCCTTGAGTAAGATGTATAGTGATTTTTTATTATTAATCACCATTTAAGTCTATATTTTTTTAATTTTGAGACATTGAATCAAGAATAAGATATTACTACTGTATCCCCTTAAAATTTTTTATTATTAACCATCATTTAAGTCTACATTGTTTTAATTTTAGGACATTGAATCAAGAATAGATACTACTAGTGTATCCCCTTCAATGGTAATAAGATGGATAGCGATTTTTTATTATTAACCACCACTTAAGTCTATATTGCTTTAATTTTGGGACATTGAGTCAATAAATATGAATATATGAATACCAATGAAAATGTTCCTTTTTGCATAATGATAGTCATAAACTTGAAGGTTTTGAAAGGGTTAATAATAGTGTGGCCTTTGTGCCCCGTACAACAAGTAAAAGCTGAGCACTTGGTTGGAATAGTTTAGTATAGATTATAAATACTTATTTGATGAAAAATGTTGTAAAATATTTGCATCGTGATGTTTTTACCTTATACTAAATATTTAGGTTGCAAAATATATGTAGAGATGAAACGTGTGTATATTATATATTTTTTTCTTCTATTTGTATTGAATTTAATTTCCTTTTTTATATGATCTATGATTTTTTTTGTCACTTAAAACTTTAATTTGCTCCTCAGCTCACACCATGCACCTAAAATTGAGCTCAAAGTACTTGTAAATCCTCATATTTTATTTTTAGTCATTTGCCCCCATATTAGACAATACTACAACATACTCATGTCCATCTATACAAGCGTAACAACCATGCAAGTAATACCAATAAAGAATCAACATGATGAATATTAAATTTAATCAATTAAGATCAATAAATACATTTCAATGTAATCAAGATACAATGGTTCATGTCCTACAACCCTCCATTATAATATACCATGATTACATTAGGGCATTGACCAATTATCATATATATAGTGTAAGAAGTTTTAGTATAAAATACAATGACAATATAAATGTCATCAAATAGAATTTGCAAGATGATACATCCATGCTTCTATTGTCAATTAAGGAAGGCATTGAACCTTCCATTAGAGGAAAAAATCATCCCCAACAACTATTCAAGGAAAGAAGTATCCATTTGATAACACAATAATGTGATTCACTAACAACACTAGTGACTATTTGGATTAAATCATTCATTTAACATACATAGAGATATGCATACAAAACCATAGACCATTCAATTAACCACATCAAATTGAATGAACAACATTCTTTCAACACATCAAATACATGCCAACCACTCACCCCAAACCTAACCAAGATTACACATGTCACTTCAAATATCAAACACACACCTAAATGTAAGAACACTAAAGCAATATATAATATGACAACATTATCATTGGGTAAGTGCATGAAAATGAGGGACTAAACGGGGGTCTTAAGTGGCCACTTTTTAAAAAAATCAGTAAAAGCTAATCTAGGATTAGAAATTGAAGATAGTACTCTCAAAATTTAAATTTATGAAAAGAACAAGAGTCATAGTGTTCTGAACCTACTTTCTAAATGACTTTTTTTTAAATGATGAAAAATAAAAGATTTGAAAATAGGGGCGCACACAAAGTGCTCCCTTTTTGTGAAAAATATATCTAACATAACATCTAGTGTGCCCCCCTGAAATATTTAATTTTTTTAGTATTTCAAAATCACTTCAATGAAAAATTTGCTAACATTGTGTAGTTTATGCTTGATTTTTTGCTAATTTTTTCATGAAATATGATATTTTACTCATTTTCAAAGTGGACACATCTTGAAAATTTCAAAAATGAACATGTTACCCCCTGTTTTTTTTGGAAACTAATTAAAAGTAAATATTTTTTAATGTGTATTGAATAGAGTCTAAAACATGTATAAATGTTTTTTTTCAAATTTCAATTAATAGATAAAAAAATGAAACAAAAATTACTACACAAAGGTTTTTGACAAAAAAGGAAGACACTGGGAAAATAAATTAAAGATCAAAACCTTAAAATATTAAAAATATTAAAAAAAATACATGGTTAGAAAGGTAAGAAAGAGTTTTATATTATTGTGGTATTTTTTAGCTCAACATTGAAAGATATGAAGACCGAATGGACAAGACACTCAAGGTTTAGTCACTTTTTATAATTTACAAAAACCACACCTTTTGAAGTTGACATGTAAGTCCAACCCTTTGGATTGGAAGCCCGAGGAAAATCCAAACCTAAGGGTTGATAATACCCAAGGTATATATAAATGTAGGTGTATTATAACATGCTCACATTATAGTGAGCTCACATCATAATGCACTTGCAAATGTATAACATGCTAGCATTATAATGCACTAACATTATACACACTCATATTTTTGTGAAGATAAAATAAAACCTCTCTATATCCCTATATCTATCTTTCTCTCTACCTCTATATATCACTTCATATATCTCCACCTCTCCCTCTCTTTGTCTCTCCCTCTTTCTATATTTATTTCACCCTCACCCTCTTCCTCTCTCACTCCATCTCTCCCTTTCTCTCCCTCTATATATATTTATTTCTCTTTCTCTTCCATCATCTTTCTATCCCAAGTTATATATGTAGATCTCTCTCTCTTTAGATCCCTATCTCAACCTCTCTCCCTATCACTCCCTCTTTTTATATCTATCTACTTCTCTCTCCTCTCTATATTTTGATCTTCCTCCCTCTCTATTTCTATATCTCTCTCTACCTCCATATCTCTCTCACTTGTACACACATAAGTTCCTTGTTTCTCCCTCCCTATCTTTATCTATATCTCTCCCCCTCTCTCTATATATGTCTCCTTAGAACTCTCTATACCTCTTTCTATTGATTTTCTCTATCACTTGCTTTCTCTCACTCTTGTCCCTTCTATCTCTATCTCCCTATCTCTCCTTTTTCTCTTTATCTATCTATCCCTTTCTATCTATATCTTTCTCAACCTTTCTTTCCAAATCTCTCCAGCTCTCCCTATCCCTCTATATTTCTCTACTTCTCCCTCTATCTATATCTATACCTCTCTCCCTCACCCTCACCCTCACCCTCTGCCTCTCCATCTCCATCTCCGTCTCCATCTCTGTCTCCCCTCTCTCTATATATATTAATCTATATATCCCTCTATCTCCCCTCTCCTCTCTCCCCCTACTTATATCTCCCTTTCTCTACCTCAATCTCTTTATCTCCTCTCTCTCTCTATATATATATATTCCCTCTCTCTCTCATCTCTCTCCCATCTATGTATCCCTATATAGATAATATTGATATATTGCTCTATCTCACCCTTTATATCTCTCTATCTCCCCCCCCTCTTCCTCTATACCTCTCTATATGTATCTCTCTCTCTATACCTCTCTATCTCTACACATTTACCTCTCTCTCCCCTATCTCTATATATCCTTATATAGATAATATCTCTATCACTCTATATCACCCTCTCCCTCTCTAACTCCCTCTATCTATCTTTATTTCTCACTTTAATACTCTCTATCTCTTTATCTATTTCTCTCCATCTATCTTCATCTCTACCTCTATCTTCCTCTCACCCTCTCTATTTCTAGATACATCTCCCTCTCTCTATCCATCCTTCTCCCCCTCTATATCCCTCTCCCTCTTCCTATACCTCTACATGTATATCTATTTCTCTATATCTCTATCCCCCTATCGATATCTCTTCATATATCTTTATGTATAGGAGCGAATTTTCACCCCTAATTCAAATTCCCATTTTACCCCTTTCCACTTTAGAAAACCAAACTTGAAGGAGAAAATCCACCTAAGCCCACTGCCTTCGTTCTACTTGGCATTTGTTTTGTGTGTCGGCAGAGGAGTTACTATCGAGGATGCCCGCACTACGCATAGACATCTGCGTGGTGCACATACCTCCATGCAGTGCACAAATGTCTGTGCAACACGCTTACGTCCCTGACAAATTCTTGCATCTGGAGCCTACATAGGCATTATAATTCCCATTGTGAGTTGACATGTAACACCTTCTTCGATGAACCGACCCGAATATGGCCATTTTCTTCACCCTTTCCTTCAAATTCACTCACCTTCATTCATTTCATGGCTGGTTGATCTCTTCACATCCTTTCTACATCCCCTACCATCTCTTCACAAGCTTTGAGCAGCTTCATCACTCAACACTCCATCACTTCGGTACAGCAAGAGTGGAACGAGACACCATGAAAGCAGAGGCTTGAGTTCCTCTCATTTTATCCCCCACTAGCCTTGAGCGCTTTGGGTGGAGGTGGTAAGATTTCACTCCTCTCCTCTATTACTTGGTTGAGTAGCATAACAGTGTTTTGTAGCATGATTTTGTGTTCTCTACTTTGTTTCTACTTTTCTCTCTATCTATCTTGGTTGTCTATGGAGGTGGGAACACCAAAATGGGGGTTTGACTGAGGCAAACCCCTATACAACCCCAACATGTTCTCTATTTCTTATGTGCAAGTATTGAAGACATTCACGAGTTGGAGGCTTCATCACTCACACAGTTGTAAGTGTTCCCTTTCCCTTCTCCACATTATCTTTATCAATTCTATTTCACTTCATTCTAGTTCTATCACATTCTATTACTTCATCACTTTTTAGAAGTTCTTAATGATCAACTTGCGAGTAGCCACTTTACTATTTTATGAGATAAACCCACTTTCTGGTCCATACGAGATGCCAATGCTCCTCGGAGGTGCTAGCGTGTTGCATTGTCGTCCATGTTCTGCACTGTCGTCCTTTGGCTGAGAGCTTGTCGGTTTTCCTAGAGAATCTCTGTGACCTGCTCTTTCTAGTTCTAGAACTCTTGCCACTGTTCTTTGAGGTAGTTTAGGGTAGTTTTCCCCATGAGGCTCTTTGAGTGAAGATAGCTCATGAGTAGCAAATCCCCCTTCTCTATATTTTGGTGAACCTGACATGAAGAACGTCTTTTTCAAAACTAGGAATTTATTTACCCCTACTTGGCGGGGTCATAACTTTTGACTCGGTGCTCGAAATTCATAACCGTTTGCACCGTTGGAAAGGTCTTCTAGAGAACTAGTTCAATCCCTAAAATACAAATTCCTTTGACAATCAAATTTTAGGGACTGACGCAAGTTCCAAACCCAAATTCCGCTCTGAAGATCTCCGAAAATGTGAATTATTAGAACATAGAAAATACCAAAAAAATCATAATGATTTTAATATCTTCTTTTATTAGTTATATATCTAATTTTGTTCAAAAAGTTAATGATGTTCCATTTCATGCATGTAATGGTGACTTAGATTTACCCATGTCACTTGGTTTCTTTGATCCTTCTCATGAGTGTCCTCTTGCTTCAGAGGATATCTTGTTGCAAGAAGATGGAATCATTGATACCTTTCTTAATATAGCTCTACCTTCCCTTCATTCCAATGCACTCTCTTCTAGAGATGATGCATTTTTGAATGATGAATCTCCTACCCATTCCAATGCACTCTCTTCTAGGGACGTTGCATTTTTGAATGATCAATTTCTTATCTATTCCAATGCACTCTCTAGAGATGATACATTGGCGAATGATGAATATCCTTCCTTATTGATCTTGTTTGGATCAATGTTGAGAACATGTCTTCGAATAATTATTCTACTAGTTGTGATGACTCTGTAAATGTAATCTATGCCTCTGCTGCCCCTTAAAGGCCTAAGAGACTGGTTATTTACATGAATCCAACTAGTCCTTCTCCTGAAAGGGTTTGTTCTATTGATGGTGTTTCATTTGATAGTGATTCCCTTGATCTTTCTAAGGATCCCTCTTATAGAGTGGTAGCCCGTACCTATGATACTTGAATGAATAAACAACTAAACCTTCTTCAAGTTCCTAAACCCACGACTAAAGCACCTGGTGATTACGATCTTGTTGAGCAACCTTAAGTAACTCCGACTAAGATCTCACTGTGGGACTTGCTTCAGTCTACTCCAGTTTATCAAGGTATGCTTCAAGAAGCCTTGCAAAATATCCTCTTGCCTTCTTCCGCTAGGCCGATAGATGCTGATGCATTGTTAGCATATATTCATGCAGATTCGCCAAATATTAGGTTCTATCCTCAAGAACTCCCACCTCCAGAAGTATAGAAGCAAGCGGATCCTCTAATGATTATAGTGAATATTAATAAGATTGGTATTATACATACTCTCATTGATGCTAGTTCGAAACTCAATGTATGTAGCATTGATCTATTGCCTAAGATTAATATTGATCCTTCCTTCTCTTAATGCTTCTTATGTCATCATCGATGGGTTCGATAATGTTAGGAGACAAGCTCTAAGTACAATAGTGTTACCTTTGCAGCTTGGACCCATTTTTTACCCACTCTTGTATATGTTATGTCAGAGAAGTTACCTTATAACCTTCTCCTTGGTAGACCATGGATTCATGCTATGGGTGCAGTCCCGTCTACCTTGCATGAATCAATTAAGTTCGTTTGCAATAATTGAGTAGTCACAGTTAAATCTGACCCTGATGCTATGCACTTCTGTGAGATGGTAGCTACTGGTCAAGCTTCGGTTGTGCCTACTCTTATTCCTTCAGTATCTTCCAATGTGTCGATGTTTACTCCAACAATATCTACTACAAAGGGTACTCTTGAGGTAGACGTCCCTAAAGAAGATCCTTCTGAAGCAATAAATACTAAGTTTGTTCCTTCTACCTCTTCTCAAAGGAATGTATGTCTTGGTGATGATTGGGGTCCTTCAGAATTTATAGATTTCATCATTCAGGAATATAAAGTTGACTCGATCCTCTTAGACCTTCTGAAAACATCATTCACACCCGCTATCAAAGATGATGGTCCTTTTGTATCACAAGATAATGTGAATGCAAACTGTAATGTTCTTGGTGTTGATCCTCCTTCTAAGGAAGAGGATTATGCCTCTGCTAAAGAGGATAATGCTTAAAATCCTATCAAGAAGGATGATGACGATCCCATTGAAGAGTATGTTCCTCCTTGCTGGAATAATGCTCTCTATGAGGATCCTCCTTCTTCTCATGATTTGCAAGAATGCTATGGTCCCAACTTTAAGCTCGTCTCTAAGTATGGCTATGAGTGTAAAGGTTGTGGGCATAATGAACAAGGCATATAGGTCACTATTGAATTTGCGCCTCGTAAGCATAACTTGGGGCTTGGTTTCTTGAACAAACAATTTGAGCAAAAACCACGGTTGAATGTCGACACAATGTCCACTCAACCTCGTTCTCATGGATTCGTCCATCTTCCCTTGTCTTCAATCTTCATATCCTCTTCTTCTTGTGAGAAGTCAATATTTTCTCCACAAGAGAAAAGGTTGCTTCCCACTCCTCATTCTTTATCTAAGCAAGAGCATATTTTGTTGTGGCTTCTTAAAGCCTGCTTACTTACTCTTCCTCCTCCTCCTCACAAGAAATCACATAAACATTCTTTTTGTGCCTACCATCGAGTGTCTGGCTATTCCACTAGTGAATGTAATTCCTTCAAGGATAGAATACAACAACTTCGTGATTCAGGTGCTTGTTGATGCACTTGCCTCTTCTTCAAAATGACAAGTGATATCAAGGTTTACCTCTATCATGTTATAAGTATCTTGTGTGGTTCCTCTCCCTGTATGTTGGGGGTAGTGATAACTTGTTCTGGAGTTGTGTGTCCTTCATAAAGGATCCCCTCTCTTCTTTATGTCTTTTGAATGAAGTGCCCCTTGAGTGGACCCCCTTTTCCTTTTGAAGGGTCCCCAAGGGACCTCTTTGAAATATTTTATTTTGAATGAATTCTTTCGCATCTAGCTTGGGGACAACCTGACTAGACCTGTTTCATATCCTTATGTTTAGCTCGGGGGTAGCTCGACTAGACTAGCTTCACATCCTCACATCTAGTCTGGGGGAAACCCGAATAGACCCACTTCATAGCTTGGTGTCTAGCTTGAGGGTAGCTCGACTAGACCTATTTCACATCTTTGCATTTAGTCTAGAGGCAGCCTGACTAGACCTACTTCACATCCTTATGTCTAGCTTTGGGACAACCTAACTAAACTTCACTTTTCAAATAGTGCATCCCTTGAGTGGACCCCTCTTCCTTTTGAAGGGTTCCCAAGGGACCCCTTTGAAAGTCTTCTAGCTTAACGATGGTCTATGTGACTATCTGCTCAGTGGTATAAGTTTTCCTCCTTGAGCGGGGATTGCTTTTATCACTTTTACTCTATGATACGGGTTCTCCTCCTCGAGCAGGGTTTTGTTTTATCACTCCTACTTTGTGGTGTGGGTTTTACTTTGAAGCAGGTATTTCTTTCATCATATGCCTTGTTTACTATGTGGTGTGGGTTCTACTCCGAAGTGGGTTTTTCTTTCACCATACGCCTTGTTTACTATGTTGTGTGAGTTCCACTCTGAAGCGGGTTTTTATTTCACCACATGCTTTGTCCATTTCAGTTACACTCTCTCTTTCTATCTTTCTCTTCTCAATTGTATATACCGGATCAAAGATCTACATCTTCTTCATCCTGAGTATATGCTCTTTCTTCAGCTCCATAGTTTTTCATAACTATGAAGTCCTCTTTTGACACTGCAATCTCAGGCTTGCGAGATCATAGTCTGCTTCCTCGATGGTTTAGGTATACATTTCTAACTCTACTAATTCTTCACTCTACTTTACCGAAGCACTCACCAGTAGTCGTGCTCACTAAAGTGGGGGAAAAATGTATAGGAGTGAATTTTCAACCCTAGTGCAAATTCCCCTTTTATGCCTTTCCACTTTAGAAAACCAAACTCGAAGGCAAAAATCTACCTAAGCCCACTTCCTTCATTCCACTTGGCATCTTTTTTATGCATCAGAATAGGAGTTACTATTGAGGACGCCTGCACAGTGTGTAGACGTCTGCACGGTGCATAGACATCTATGTGACACACAGACGTCCACGCAACGCGCTTACATCCTTGATAGATTCTCGTGTCTGGAGCCTACAGAGGTGTTATAATTCCCATTGGGAGTCGACTTGTAACGCCCTCTTTGACGAACTGACCCGAATATGGCCATTTTCTTCACCCTTTCCTTCAACTTCACTCACCTTCATTCATTTCATGGTTGGTTGATCTCTTCACATCCTTTCTGCATCCCCTACCATCTCTTCACAAGCTCCAAGAAGCTTCATCACTCAACACTTTATACTTCATAGCAGCAACATCAACACTCCATCACTTCAATAGAGCAAGTGTGGAACAAGACACCACGATAGCAGAGGCTTGAGTTCCTCTCATTTTCTCCCCCACTAGCCTTGAACACTTTGGGTGGAGGTGGTAAGATTTCATTCCTCTCCTCTATTACTTGGTTGAGTAGCATAACACTTTTTTGTAGTGCTTTTGTGTTCTCTACTTCGTTTCTACTTTTCTCTCTATCTATCTTGGTTTTCCATGGAGGTGGGAACACCAAAATGGGGGTTTGATTGAGGCAAACCCCTATACATCCCCAACACTTTCTCTCTTTCTTGTGTGTAGGTATTGAAGACATTCACAAGTTGGAGGCTTCATCACTCACATGGTCATAAGTGTTCCATTTCTCTTCTCCTCCTTATCTTTATCACTTCTATTTCACTTCATTCTAGTTCTATCACATTCTATTACTTCATCACTTTCTAGAAGTTCTTAGTGATTAGCTTGCGAGTAGCCACTTTACTATTTTCTAAGATAAACTTGATTTCTGGTCCGTACGAGATGTCAACACACTATGTTGTCATCCATGTTCTGCGATGCCATCCTTTGGCTGAGAGCTTGTCAGTTTTCCTAGAGAATCTCTATGATCTACTATTTCTGGTTCTAAAAATCTTGCTACTATTCTTTGAGGTAGTTTAGGTTAGTTCACCCCATGAGGCTCTCTGAGTGAAGAGAACTCATGAGTAGTGAATCCCGCTTCTCTACACTTTGTAGTGTCCCAGATTAAATTTATTTGATAATTTGATCAAATTGAAGCAATGGAAATTATGAGAAATTAATTAATTAATCCAAACCCTCTAAAATCAACTTATCCAAATTAAACTGAAATTCATTAGAATTTTCAATAATAAACCTCACAAATCATGCACCTGATTACACAAATTTCACCCAAACTTCAAGATTAACTTTCTTGAATTAAGGTAAAAGTAAATGGAAGAAAAATAATTAATATTTGTGCCAAACCCATGGCCTCAAATCTGATATAATCAACAAAAAAATTATTCTACAAATAAACCCCAAACAATGAGCAAAAATGAAGCCTGAAATGTATTGCAAACTCACAAACTTTTGGATAAATTTACCAAAATTTAAGCCAACTTATTTATTGATAAAATAATGATTTTACACAGAAAAAATTAGTAGAACCATGGCCTCAAGTCTATCAATTAACTCCTTCAATTCTTATTCCAAGAAAACTCAAAAAACTCCCAAACAAGGTGCTAGCAGGCACTATAGAACTACACTACCAGATAATAAACCTCAAGAATAATTTATTGATGACAAAATATCAAGGAAAAATATTAAATAGCATAAAATATATGGTCTCAAGGGTGCCAAAATACTTCTGTTATTATTATCCAAATCCAAATCCAAAATATGTTCTGGCAGGCACTACCGAATAACACTATCTTCAATGAAAACTCACCCAACACACAAAATATTTACCAAATGATAAAATATCAGTTTGAAATATAAAATAAAATAAATTTACAGAAAAAAAATCTGTTATAAAAATATACATCAACTGAAATAAAAAATTTGAAGCAAATCTCATAAATAATCCTGACAATCTTCTTAAAACTGTTGGAAAAATAAAGAGATCTGAAAACCCTTCAACACACTAGCAATCCCTGGATGAAATTGCACCTAAAGACCTTCTGAACCACTACCTTTGAGCCTCTAATCCCCTTGTTTTATCAGCCTTGGAGATCCATCTTCATCAGTTTATCAGACTTTGAATAAATAAGCATAGCTTAGTAAAATCTGCAACAAGAAGAATCCAAATGAAGCTAAACATGCATATATGTGAAACCACTTAAATTTCCAAGTTAGGAGACCAAAACCCATGATCAAGGAGAGAGATTCCATTCCATGTAGTTCATTTAACCTTTGAATCCAAGTGTCCTATTGTTTCTTCCACTCCCAATGCATTGTGCCACTCGTTTTGGCTTGTCATGGTCACTAAATGTTGAAAATAAGCTATTTGGGAATCATTTATCCAAGTAGGAAAATCAATTAAAATTAAATATATTTGGTGACCAAATAATAAACTATTGTCAACCAAATAACCAAAATTAATTATATTTCGTAATCTGTCAACTGATCCTGATTTGGTATTTTGGGCTTGTCGACTTACTATTTTTAGTAAGTTGTTATTTTTAGAAAATTTTGAAAAAGGAACATGACAAGTCCTCCCTTCCAAAAATTTCTTGTCCTCAAGAAATTACAAGAATGATTCTCCAAAATCATGATACCCAAAATAACCAAACATTGCATACTACAAAATAAATTGTAATCCTATACCTGTGAATCTTTCTACTTTCCTCTCAAACATCTTGATAATTTCTTGGAGAATGTACCCATGCTTTGTAATTTCATGGAAATGAATTTCAATGTGCAACCTCTTAATCCATATTACTATATGTTTTATAGTGCTCCTTGGGTGAATCCACAATAGTGGTTTACAATTCCAATGAGGAAGGAAAACTCACAAAAAATGACCCCATGCCAAAAAATGTGATTTTGGGGGTTCGTACGAGCCTATGGGTTCTCTTGAACCAGGGTTTGAGTGAACCCATTCCCTAGTTGCCCACCCAAAAACCAAATAAAAATGCATTATGTGAGGTGGTTCGTACGAACCCCCTTATCCCTCATTCTCCCTCTTAGACACAAAAAAAACCTAAGTTTTTTCACTTCGATGCTCGATTTGAACATGAAAATGATGGATAATTCACAAACTCCACTGGAATCAGGTAGTCCTCAGAACAAGATATCTAAGGAATAAAATTTTGATATGTTTTTGTTTTATTATGTATTTATTTGTTTAGTTTTATTAAATATAGATTTTTCACAGAAAATGAAGGTCTTTGTTCTGCACATGTGGAAAAATAGTAGATTATCAATTTATTTTTTTGAAAAATAATGAGTGCATCAGTTATTAAAGTCCTTGACCCAACAAAAAAAATTTGAATTTCGATATATACAAAAAAAGTTACACATTATATGGTCACGCTATGCCTGAATTATAATTGGTTTGACTTCAAAACTTGATTAAAGAAAAAATATTCAATAAAAAACTATCTAACCAAGTGGAAGCACTAGATATCGGAGTTATAAATCTAAATTCAAAAGAATTAGAATTTTATCCTTCATGGAAAAAACGTTATGTGCTATACGATGTGCGTCACTTTTTAAAAATGCTATTTTCTAAAAAAAGATAGTTTTCATGGGAGATGGAAAAAGAAGTGCAATCTGATTCCAAAAATTTTGAAAAAAATACTTCTAGAATCTACAGACAAAATGTGATGAGACTCTAGTTTGCATCATCTTCAGATTCCTCACAATTTAGCCGCTATAGGTGCCTGAATGTGAAGATTTAGTTAAAAATAATAATTTTAGTGTCTAGTTTGGCCAAAAATTGTAAACCACTATTGTGGGATCACCCCCTTCCAATTTTTTCAATCAAAAACCTCCTCCTTTCTACTCCTTCCCAGAGTTGTGTATGTGCACTATGACCAAGAAAACTAACCCCAAAGCTCTTGAAGTATTTATTAAAGATATAAATCTAATTTTTGTAGCTTATATGATGGTTACAACAGTAAATACATCCTTAACAACATTAAATAAAAATCTTGGAAACATTTACCTTGGAGTTGAGATCCTCGCTATAGGAAACAACACAAACTACTCCTAGCTTGGCCACATTTTGAAGAATTATTGATGCATATTCAAGATCAGATTTGGAATAGTAATGGCACATATAAGGGATATAAAATGATATCATTAAACATCTCATGCTCCACCAAATTTTGAAAATTGATTTTGCAAAATAGAGGCCCTTTTGATGGAAGACTATGCACTTTTTGAACCCTTCCATAAGCACAGTTTGATCTCCACATAAAATTTTCAACATGAAGGTAGAAAATAGTTTCATGAAATATTTTACCATGTTAGGGAACCCTAATATTCTTGATATTTTCCTCCTTGAAACTCATCCAATACAATCTCTTTCTGCAAGTCAAATAGTGTCTTGGATTTCTAGATGAAAACACATTGTCATTGGGAAACTTGTATATGAGTCTTCTATTGCATTTGATGATGCTATGGTTTTGATTTTTTTCTATTAGGCTTGTTATAATATCCTTTCCATCCACTTCCACAAACAATACATCTTATGATTCAAATAGATTTTTCATTCACCTCTACATTGCTGAAATGCAAATCATGGAAATGAATAACATTAGACCCATACATACCTCAACCCATGAGAAGACATTTTCAGTCTCATGGATTGGTATATTGAACCCAAAGTAAATTAGTGAAGTACCCATACAACAAAATTATTTCCATGACACTCTAAGTACCATAAACAATAACAACTTATTTTTCTTGAGGATGATGTATTCACTAGAATCATTCATTGGTATATGCTTTAATTCCTTCACAAAACCATATAAAATGTTAGTGGCATATGCATCATCAATAGAACATTTCATGATGGAAATAATTTTATTTCTATGGAATATAATAAAATTCCAAGAAGAAATAATTTTGAACAAGTCATCTACAAACATCTCTTTTATTCCCTTTTATGTAGCTCATCATACCCATCAAACAAAAATAAGAAGTTTCTCCATCTATTGTACTCCATAAAATGACTATCATAAACTAATTTTTGTTGATATTCTCAAAGGAATATTGATTTTCATCTTCATATCATACCTTGCAAGGTTTCCCTTTGAAACTTTGAATTTCATAGCTCCTCAAATTTCTATATTTGCATTGAAAATCAAATATTTCTCTTTCCTGAATATCCAAACTCTATAGAAAAATCACATGAAAGATATGGAGTATTTAGTACATGAAATGAAATTCTTACATTAGTAATGCCCTTCCATGCTTCTTGTGTTTCCATCTCTCATATGCCTTGGATGCTTAATGTGACTTGAGAAAAGTAGGTGGAGTCTATTATTTGTGGTTCATGGAGTTGATATCCACCTGCAACTATTTCCAAATGCTCCATAATATCTACCCAAGTCTTAAAACATAGAATTCTTTCAACAAAGATCAATTCAACATGTAATACTTGTTTCATATTCAATTGGAAATTCAATCTATGAGGCAAAAACTTGAACTTTGTGTGCTCCTTGCAAATTAATATCAACAAGTAGCTTGATACTAACTCAAAATATGATGCAATATTGATGTGTTCACAATTAATCACATGCTGAATTCTCCTCCCTGTAGATGACCCTAGAAGCACATATATGAAAACTCCCCTTTGTTGATTTAGAAGAAGAGGAATGATAAACTGTAGCTCACTTGAGAATAACAAAGCTTGAATATTATTCACCACCAAACAACTTGCTCCCCAATTACCTTCCCTTAAACACCATACACTTCTACAAATGGATGTGGTAGATTAAAAATGTAAAACTCATAAAGAATTGATTACCTCCATATTTTTATCAAATTCCTCAAGTGTTGTATTCCTTTACAAGTCAATATTTTTGATGTTATGAGTTAAGTATCACCTAGAATTCATTCAAGCACATCATCATAGTAGCTTCAAGACTCATAAAATAGAAGTCTTCAAAAATGATACCTAGGTCCCATGAATATTTTAAAAGATTTGGATATTGACCCTTGTAGTGTAGAAAAGTGCATACCTTTACATTTTCACACTTAATTTGGACCTATTTTAGAACTCCTTGCTTTAAATTCCCTTTAGGTCACTTAGTATGGGCCCCTAGGACCCCTTTTTGTGCATCCCGAGGCATATTTCATTCGTAAACCTGATCCAAATCCATAAACCACTGCTAATCTTGGTAACCCACATTTTAAAATGACAAATTAAGCCTTGTAGGACCAAGATTCCCTTGGTGGCATATTAGTCCCAAGAGCTTTATTTTCGAGAATGAAGAGCCGAAAATGAAAATCCTTGATTCAAATTAGTATTTTGTCAGCCTTTGGGATCTAATAATCAGGTTATTAGATATGATTGCCTATAAAAGTAAGTTTCACACCCCATTTTTCATAATAAGCAAGTGAGGTTAAGAAAGTTGAAGCAACTTTTGAAGGATATTTTTAAGAATCAAGAAATTGAAGTCTTGGAGCAGCCTTCTATTATATTTTTGCAGGTTTTTCAAGTCCATTTTTCAGTCAAGATCTAGCATTATCAAAGACTAATAATGGATTCCTATGGAGAATCATGAGAGATTCTAGGTTGGAGATTAAACTATCCATTCTTCCAAGCCTAAGGACTTGTTTCTTGATTGATTCCATCTTCCATTGTTTTATTTTCTACCTAAGGAAGGTATATTTCATGTTTATGTCTTATTAGGGTGATTAGAGATCTCCTTTGTAGGTCATTTTCACTTGTTTCTTAGGAATTATATTTTAATGCACTTGAGTAGGGTTTCTCCATGTTATAGCTTGCATAATCTTAGACACACTTAAGATTAGTGCACATACATTTCCATTTTCAGATCTATGCTTTTTCATCAAGGTTTAATTACTAGACAAGGGGTTTGACCAAGGAAAACCCCCATAAACAATCAATCAAATTTCCTTTGTTTTGTACGTTATTTTATAGATTCAAATCTAGAAACTTGCTGAAGAAGGAAATGCAGAAATTTAGAACAAGAATAAGTCGCCACCTAGGGTGTCATAGTCCTCCTGAGGTTTTTTTTAAAAAAATATTTCAGATCCAATTTTGGTATCCGAAGATTCTGCATTTTCCCCAAAAAACAACATCGGGACTAAGACAACAATAAGGACGTCTTAGTCCTCCATATCACTTTTTGACAATAGTTTTTCATTTCTAGAATCCTAATTACATTTCTAGAACTTCAAGGTACACATACCCTAACTTGTTGTTGCATAATTTCATTGTTTACATCATTCATTTAACTTGCATTATTAGGTTTTGTGAGTTGAATGTTTATTTATGTTTTCCAAGCTTTGGCTTGGTGGTGAACACCTCAAAGCTTAAAACAACCCCTCCTAGGTATTCCTTGTTGAGAATTGACTCACCTTTGAGGTTGTTAGTCAATTCAATTAGGATTCCTAGGACAATATTGAATGACCTAAGGAAGATAGGTGAACTCACACACCCCTATTTTCCCTACGGTTCATTTTGGTGAACCCAACTTCTTTGAGCATTCATTTTCTGATTTGGAGTCCATTAAAGTCCGAGATCTAGGTTGCATTCATTCTTGCATTGCATCTTACATTAGTGAAATTGCATCTAGGGTTTCTCATACTTAGTGAAATTGCATCTAAGGTTTCTCATATTTTCATTAGTGAAAGTGCATATAGGTTATATTTTTACTTTCTTGCATCATCTTATCTCATTGAAAAATTGAAAAGTACATTGTTCATCATTCTAATTCCATTTAGAAACATTGTTATTGCAGTCAAAATTGAAAAAATTGCATTCAACTTTACATTCAATTGCTTGTCACTAGTTCATTTTTCTTGCATTCATTTGCATATTTTTCTATCTCCAAACACCAAGTCCCTGAATAGGCAACCTGTGAACACTATTTACAAATCAGAATTTGTTGTTTTTCTGGAAAAAATCTTTATTGGGACTAAAACACCCTTAATGGTGGACCTTAGTCCCTCTTAGGGTTTTTGGTCTAGAATCCTCTTTGAGTTGTGTGCTAGCTATTCTAGTTTTTGGAACCTCTAGATTCCATCAAGAGGACCAAGATGCCCTTCCTGGCATCTTAGTCCCTATGGAGTTTGAGGTTACAATTTTCAAGGTTAAGTAGTGAATTTGTGTGCTTTTGTTTGTTGTAGTTAGTTTAGTATTTCAGTTTGCCAATTTACTGTTTTATGCATTTTCATAGTTCATGTTTGCAATTGTTTGATAAAGATAGATTATTGCACTTTCATTTTGTTAGACATAAATCTCTTTTTACATTCATTAGAAAACCGAAACATAAAAACAAAAAACATTAAATCTCAACAAGCATAGGTTCATGGTTATTTAAAGTATGTCAAAACCCTTTTTCCAAGTAAGTGTAACCCTCAAGACTTTTAATAGTGATGACTTTGATATGTTAGATGAAGCCCTTGAGGATTTCATCTTACAAGGTTTTGGTGTTTTATTTTTCCAGATAGGCTTTGAAACTCTCTAAGAGGTAGCCAACCTCTATATTAAAGAACCACAAAGGCTAGTGGCCAACTAACATGAAATGGAATTGACACACATTTCCCCTACACTTAAGGCTCTGTAAGACCTAGGGGGGTAACCCTTTAGCAACATCTAAAAATGTAGACACACAAGTAACAAGATATTGCTTAATAAATAATGCTCTCACAGAATTGCTGAGGAACCTAAAATATCACTCAAAATTGGCTAACACCTTGAGTTAATTTCATTAACCAGCAGGGAGAACATGAAAAACATAACTCAACAAAATAGATTTGAAATGGCTTTTTGATTCAAAGAGTTGGGACAAACCTGAAAACAACAGAAACATGATAATGGACCAATGCCATAAAAATGGGCTATGGAGTCGTATAACTAGCATTCATCTTTCAGTGTTGAATATGTTTTGAAGGTCTTGCAAATGTTGTCACATAATGACAACCAGACCACTGAAGCTTTCTCTGATAACTCTTATTATAAATACACCTAAAACATAACACTCCTGCCACATTTGTCAAAGCAATTACACTATCCCTGAACAATAGGCAATAATAAATGCAGCTTGTGCTTTATTAAAGCAATTACATCATTCATAAAACATAAGGCAACAACAGATGTAACTCAAATGCAGCAAATGTGCATGAACAAACCCATTTTTTTTTATTATTGAATCCAAAATAGCATTACAGTTCAGCCATGGAGACAATTATCAGCTAAAATAAATATAACCAAATAATTCAGAGCACACACTTTCAGATTAAATGACTAACAGTCATATTTCCCCCTAGCTTTACAATCTACCCATATCTTTTTCCTGACTTGCAGAGCTTTCAAAAGTTGGAACCCTTTTTGAATGAGAAGAGAAAAGAAGATATAGAAGAAGAGAAGCAAACAGGAGCACCCCAAAATTTGATCTGCCAATGCCACCTAGAAGTTCCATTCCCGTTGATCAAAAAACTAAAAAGAATCTCTCATCTCTCTTCCTTTGCAGCAAAAAACTTATTCTCTCAAAACTGCCTTTTCTCATCATTGCTTTGAAACATAAAATCTGCCCATGTGGAGAATTTCATCATTTGCCTAGCTGCTAGAAAATACCTCTTACTTGTGAAAATTTTGTTTCAGCTCTCTTTCACAATGCTGCAATTTATTTTCATATTCACTTTATACTCTACCTCCAGTTATTAAATTTTTCCAACTTTAATATTTGAGCTTTGACCTCATCTTTTATTTGCCTATGTTGTTATATTATTCACATTTGATATTTTATTTCACAATAATTCCCAACAAATAAAATTTCACCTGTTTTACAATAAAACCCCTCTATAAAATGAATATTTAATTCACATTACTCCCTGCACCTTCACATGCGTTTTACCCAGCAAATAGAAACTTTACTGAATATTTTACTCACTTTCTAAGATTCCCCATTTAAAATGCAAACATTTAAATGTTACATTGTGCAACATTTAATTTACTTTACCCATTTAATATTTTACAGGAAAAACACACTACCTTTAAGTTTCACCTTTACTCATCCTATGCGGCCTACCCATTCATAATTTGTATTTAAAATAATTACCTCTTACATGAAGGTATTTCAACTCTACTGGGTAAAACATTTCACCATTTTTTACTTGTTTTCCTGGCACCCACACTTCATATTTAAGAGCCTACCTTTTAAAATGCAAAGGCTTTAAAATTTTATGAGCAAATAAATTATACCCGTACCTTTGCCATTGGAGATATTTAAAATTTTTTCGGGTAAAAAGTATTACCCACACCTTTGTATTTAACCTCATGTCACCTCCATCTCAGGAAATACTTTATATTTTAAAATGCTTTGAATTTTAAAAGAATTGGAGACTTTGTAATAAAGAAAACCATCCAACATTTGAAGAAACCCACAGGCCCACCACCTCCACGTGGCCTCATTTCATGGACCTCGGACCACATCCACTGATGTCACCGATATGCTTGTGAGTCTTGCGATCAACGGTGATGATGTGATTATAAACCATGTGCAATGTCTATCATTGATCAAAAGTTTTGCCCTAATCTCCTCCTTGCACTTTGCACCTATCTGCAAACATAGCCGCCACTGCTCAATATGCTCAAGCCTCCATCAAGTTTTTCTCCCAATGCTTCGATGGATCTCCACAACCTATTCCATGCATTGATTTTCTATCATCCACTGGCTATGCCAATTGCATTCACTAGGAAGTTTTAATGTCCTTTCAACACATCCATATTGTGCGTTCTGCAATGGCATTCCATTCTATACCTGTGTGTCTCTTGTTTAGCAAGTCGTGCACCCTATACAATGCATTTTCTTGAGAGTCACTTAGGCCTCTACAACAAATCCACATAGTGTGTCCTCCACACTGGCCACACCTTCCTCACATGGCACAGGCCAGGAATAACAACCACCACAAGTATTTTGTTAAAATCTCAAGAATTTTAAACAGTCCATGTTGTGCATACCCAGCGTCCCTGGCATCTCCATTTATATTTGAATGCTTTGAGGGATCTCCATACCTTTCTCCAAGCCACGCCCCTGCAATTTCCATTTTGAGTGTACCCAACAATCATGGCATTACATGAGACCACATTTACTTTGAGGCACTTTGTCAAATAGTTCATGTGCCAATGCCCAGGCCATGCCCTCCATGTTTACCCACCATTGAGCATTTGGATGCAGGCACATTGCAGTGACATGTAGACTATCATTGTATTGTAATAAACCAAACTCCTTTTGGTTGTGCCATCATCTCCCCTAATGAATTGATCCTCCTCATGAATTCACGTCCCCACTAGATCTACAATTTGAATTTTCTTAACAGTTACTAAGGCATCATCAACATACCCTACATGATCTCATGGCATCGATGGAGTGAGTCTAATTTATCTTCAGATAGATGCATGCCTTTGAAGATTTTTACTTATCAACAAAGCACTTTGCATAAAGCATGCAATCCCCTTCAAGCCACGCGCAATACCTGACAGCTTCTCCCACATTTGTTGAGGGTTTTGTCAAACAATTCATATGCCTTGCCTATGCATTGTCTCCTCCACTATAGAACTAACCACACCCATCATTGCAAGTTGTGGGTGCTCCCTGGTACCACATTTATTTACATTTTGTTACCTTTTACTTTGTTGGGTGCGTGTACCATCTTCCATTTGCATCTACCTATTTCTAAGGCCTTTTCAACATATGCACGTCATGCCTTCACCTTTCTCTGATTTGGTGGATTCAAAAGCATTTTCATAGTCTACTTTATGATATACCACACTCTTAATGCATTGCATCTGGGTATATTCTACAATACAGTCTCTAGCCTTGCAAGAGGCATCATTCTTCTCTCTGGGGTGTCACATAGTAGTTCATACAACCTTGCAAGATTAGATAGTACAGTGAATTCATCCCATGGTGTTTTGAGGGAAACTTCACCAAAACCATGAACTATTTCCCTTAATTCAAACTCTCAACCATGCAACCTTCACGTGCCCTTAGGCCGAACACTAGCTTCCCCTCTGATTGCCTTATGTGATGCTGCAATTTTGTGAAGATTTTTTTTACACTTGGAGTCATGCTCAATTCTCCTTTGTAATGTTAGCTCACTAGACTAGCATTGCAACTAATTCTAATTGATTTTGAACCTTCAAAAACCAACAAACTTCCCACTATTGATGAATACGAATCCTCCATTTGTCACACTTTACAATACTATTTTTTAGCTTTCTCATGCTGCAAAACAATGCAACCCATTGAACTCATTTGATTCACCATGTATTGCTTGGATTGCTCTTTTCCACCATTGTATTTGGTGTGTGTTCCATGCACTTTCATCTTTCGATGAGATGACATTTCATTAAGGTTAAATGTTAAACATTCTTAATTTGTCAATAATTCCATATTTATATGCATGTCAAGCAAGGCACTTACAAATACATCATTTAACAAAGTTACTCTATCCACATAATACTGATTGTTGCTCATATTTTGCTCCAATACTCTCCATATCTAGCACTGTGCTTGCCTTCATCTTATGATGGTATTTCTACATCTGAAAGGTAGCTCTCATTTTGCATTTCAAATATTGAAGGAAAACAATTTCACAAAAGTGCAAAGCATGTCGGGTCCCCATGTGGTCCCGGATAAATTTATTTATTTATTTTGAAAAAACTTTACCCTCAAATTGATTAGACACAGCCTTTGAATGCTCCTGAGATGAAAAAGTGAACAGGGTTATCATTAAAAATTACGTTCAGGCACTTTTGCAAAATGGTGAAAACTAGCCAAGTTAGCTCCGGAATCAGTCTAAAAAACTAGTCAAACGACCTCGTGAAGAGATGAAAACCTACAGACATGTAGACATTCAATCCAAATGTACAGTGCAAAAAACGGCTTGGTAAAATATGTCATGAGGTGAAATATATTAATCCGCAAAATTGCTCAATCGAACTTTTCTGAAACTGCAACTGTTCTGAATGAAATGAGACTGACCCAATTGCCATTTTGCAAAAATAGTAAATCAATTCCTGGCGAGCTGCCACTGGACACAGTAAATCATCTAGGTACCTTGAGCATGTGTTCAAAAGTAAATTTCTTGAACCATCGCTGATCAAAAGACATTGATGGTCGAAGTTGGCCTCTCTGAAATGCTGTCAGGAATGCAGATACAAAACTAAACAAACTGCATTCGGTTTTGATCTGTTAAAAATGGCAAATTAGATCATAAGGCTATGAAATTGTACATGTGAGCTCATCTTGGTATGGAGAATGCAGAACAACATTCATTTTGACTTGACAATCATCTGGTTGCAAAATGCAACCTCAAACAAGAGGCTACTTTACAAAATTGAACGTTTGTAAACAATAGAAAAATGTCAAAACCCTTCAGCTTCGTTTTTCAAAACTTTGACAAAACTCATCATCAGAAGCTGAAAATTGACATGCATATTCACATATGTCAATTGAATATGTATGCAAATGGGTTTTACATGATAATCAACAGGATTTAAATTCTAACCATCCCAAGTGGGTCACTTAGACTGATTCATCAGGTGCACTTCTAAAAGTGTAGAGGGAATTTTTTTGAAATGGGCACTTCAAATTTGCAAAATTTGAGAGTGCCATTAGTGGCTCTGACTGGGGATGTATTCCCCTTAAGGGCATAGCAAGAATCCAGATATCTGGGGAGTAGACCAAATACTGAGTCCACTAGGTGTCCTCAAACTGCTCCTTTTTTCATCCTTGTTTTTTCAACTTCATTTGATGACCCAGGGCCACCAAATGAAAAATGGGAATCAAAATTTACCTCTGTCAAATGCAATTCTGTAGAAAAAGTTGATTTTCCTCAATTTATGCTTGCCTATGTCAAACCATAACAACACTAGTGACTGCATCTGTGCAAACATGAGCATCATGCTACCTCTGTGCAAGTTGAAACTTGCTCTTTGTTTAACTTTTTCATCACATGGCAACCAAATTATATAGCCACATCATTGCCACTCTCTTCATTCTCTAATTTTGTACCAAGTGGCAACAATTGAAGATGGTGATCAAGACCACATGAAAGCACAACTTGATCACATTCACTAACCCCTTCATCATGATCAAGTTCAACGGAGATGCCATGGTTGAAAAATAACATGCAATCATCATGTCTATTGAGAAAAAATTGCTCATACATTTGTATCTCCTCCAACTGAAATACATCATAGGTCGGCTTGTCCTCATCCAAACACCAAAACCCAAACACAATATCATGTCCTTCAAGATTTTGAAAAATCAGAATTGTCAACACCTAAAATATTTTCATCTTCATTCACATCATGGCATTTAGCAAAAACATCAACCTCCAATACATGAGTAGTGTTCTCCATCTTAGGCTCGCACATGATGTCATTTTCATCCTTCAAACCACTATGCAAGTCGACATGGAAAGATTTAAACACAGATTCAGATAACTCATAATTTAACCTGGAGCTAAGAGTCTCACATTGATCTTTCTTAACATATTCACTATTTGAATCATTTTGGATGCTATCATTTTCAAGACCAACAGGATCAGCAAGAAGACTTTCATGTGCATTATCAACTGATAGGCACATTGATCCATGTACAAGAGACTCACTGTTATCTGAAATTTTTTCATTAGTAATGAAATTAATACCTTCTGTTGGAACTGTGAAATTTTGGCAATTTCATTCACCCTTCATGATTATTCGTCTCCCAAAAGGTTCATAATATAGACATAAAAATCCTCACATAGCATCTTTTACCTAAATCCAATTTAAATTTTGTCATAAAGCCCCATAAATTTCATATGGCATTAAAACTTTAACATATGAAAATATTGGCATAAGTTGATGCAGGTCTCATCGATGATAATATACACATCCTCAGTATATCGACAGGACATCAGAAGGGTCACACCGATAAAAATATATACCAAAAGAATGTGGGTTTGTATTTCTTATCGGCAAGACAAAAGGTATCGGCGTGACGATGTAAAGTCATATTGAGCTAAGTTACCTTTTGCCGATTGGAGAAAAGTGAAGTCTATTGGAGAGAATTTGGTCGTCGGAGAGAGATTTCGAAACACTGCCTGAAGCGCTATTGGTCTTGCCAATAAAGCAAAGGGAGGACTCACTCGGTAAGACAAATGATGCTAGGGAGAGTTCAAAAAGTCTTACCGACCCCTTGGATTACACCAATAAAACTAAGCATGCAAAGATAAAAGGGTGTCGTAAAGACGATGCACATTGTCTTGCCGAAGAAGAGGCGTATCGGTGAGACATGTCAGCACGGGGAGATCTAAGAGACATCACGGTGAGTATTTTTCTGTCGGTACAACAATATCTTGGTCTTGGCGACATAAGTTAACAAAGCAAACATCTCGGTAAGACGAAAATCTTTCGAAGTAAGGTGAAGAACCGTTGGCCTGATTCATTAAGTCTAGGTGATAGTTGCTTTGGTGAAGGTCATGGCGATATAAAAGGAAAAAGGAAAGAAACTATCGGGGAGATTTGTGATGTCGAAGAAACTGCAAGACATCTTAGTGGATGGGTGAATGTTGAACAGTCAGATCAGCCAGAGATTTGAAATGTCTTGCCGATATGAGCCCTGATGTGAAAGCGATAATTTCAAAAAACTTGCAGCATTCATGTCTCAGTAAAGACATTAATGGTGCCACGAAGCATAGAAGATTTTGCTTATCAGGGTATGCTCAATTGAAATCATTGTCTCACAAAATTAAAAGCAAAGGAGAGCAAGGGAACCAACAAAGCAATTAAGGCATTCGCCTGGCTTGAATTTTCAAGGAAGTTATAGTAAGTTTCTCATTCTCTCAGAATTCATAAAAATTTAAATTATGGAAGGCACTAGTTCAGGAAAACTAAAAGGAAGAAAACCCAGGGAGGGTAGCCAATTAAAAGAAAAAAAGAAAAAGACCGAATTGCAACCAGAGGGCACTGAAAGGAAACTAAATCAAGACCTCATAGACCAGTTACCTGGTTCTGGGCCTAAAGCTAGGCATTCTGCACATCTCAAAGAAGAATTTGACAAATTGGATGACAAATACAAATTTATAGGGGATGTTTGGACTCCAATTAGGGGCTATGAGTTATTCAATTTCCATTATCACAGGAGAAATCATTTTGAGCCGGTATGCAATCCACGGAGGCTCAATTTAGGGAAATTGGTGTGCCCTAATGTTTTTATTGATGTCAAACTGGTAAGATTGTTGGCTGGACATTATGACTCAAAGAATAAAGCTATATGTGATTTGTCAGGGAATCCGTTGATACATGTATCTGAGAATGCAATTGCTAAGGTTTTGAGGATGGAGGGAATATGGAGTGAGAAAATAATAAGTGAGGATCTTGATAGTGAGTTCAGAAGGATGGACACCATTTATAAGGGGTGGAGGTTACCTCTGCATAGAATTAGGTGTCATGGAAAACCTACTCCAATGGAAGACTGTGAGGGACCACCCTTTCATGTAGATCTTTTTGAACCCTACCTGAAATATACTTACTATTCAGTGGGACAAGTATTGGGGATGGAGGTACCTGAGAATATGGTGGTTGTACCTATGGTGATTGCTGCAGACATTCAGTATCACAATTCCAGATCATTTGATTATGCTGCACATGTTTTTAAGGAGTTGGATGCAGGTTTGATGGCGATAAAGAATGGCGCTTCTATTCTTCATCTCAGGAATTATTCACTGTTGATGCACTTAGTGTTGTATTTTGGACAAGAGATAGGATTATGGCCCCAGGAGCTGAGGATTTCACAATCTGACAAGGAAGGTAGGCCATTGCCTGTTCAATTATGGACTCTTCTTTGGGATAGCAGGTTTGCCAATTCAAATTTCCTGCATTTTAAAGAATTCTTTGTGAAACCCTTGTATAGATTTTTCAATCATCCATGTGATTATTCTTTATCTGAAGAAGTAAAAAGGTTTCTTAGGCATAGAGATTATAATGGACCAGTCAACCACAACTGGGGGGATTGGTATTGCTTAGAGAATGCCACAATGATGAGGGTTTATGGTTTTGAGGATACACCATTTATTCTGCCTAGAACTATCCCAGATAGAATTGCATACCTAGAAATTGTTAGGCAAATGGATTACTCCAGTGTTATGAACTTAAGTTCATATGGGAAACATGCCTTTATGCCCCATACATTGTGTTTTAGTGATTTTACTGTATTAGCCAAGGGAGGTTACAATCTGATTCTGGATAAATTATTGTACTACAACATGAGAAGAGCACCAGTAAAAAAAAACTTTGATCTAAAAGGGTATATCCACTCCGCCAGACAAAAAATAAATTTTGGAGGGTACCATCATGTGCCCTATAAATCTGATGAAAAAATAAAAAACCTAGAGGCAGAGGAAGTTGAAATAGTGATTGAGAAACATGATCAGGAGTTAGTGGATGCTGAGTTGTTATCCTCCATTAAAGGGATATCAGAAGTAGATATGCCACAAAGCTCATCTAGGAAGGTATGAAGAATGAAGACTCAGGATTATGCCTATGTTGCTAGAGAAACAAATGTTGAGGAAACTATGGATTTAGATACAAGAAATGAAGACTATAGGTCTTTTATATCAGATGATGAATTTATAAAGACCTCGAAGTTTAAAACATTTTTATATAAGCAAAAAGGGAAAGAGATAAGGGGACAGGTTGACAATGTCACTCTAGGAAATGAAGATCAACTGTTAAAAATATTAAAGGATGAGGTAGACAAAGAGATGATTAATATGACCCTTGAAAAGGGAAGGGAGATGCTAGAAAAGGCAGGTGTTATGATTTTTCTAGGTTTGGATCTGAATTCTGCATTAGTTTTTGATAGTTTCTTAAAAGATAACAATGCTACACACAAGCTCAGCATAGAGAAGGTGATGAAGGTATACACAAGATCAAGATACAATCCTGATGATGAAACATTGATGATTTGGGCCTTGTATCCTCCTCACAAGAAATCAATTGTTATTGATACTGAAAAGGAATTCAAACATGTCATGACCCTGAAGGCTGGGGAGGTTGATCCTGTAGCAACTGCAGATATTGGGATAAATATAGCCAAGTTGAATAAAGCCCGAATCCAAGCATTGATTAGGGAAAGGGAGATGTATAAAACCAATAATGAGAGGATGTTGAGAGATAATGAACGCCTGAAAGGCTTGGTAGGTGCTGTAATAGAGCAAACAAAGATGCTCACCCAAGGTGAGAGTTCACAGAAAAAGGACCATTGGGAAGGATCAACTGCATACTCTCAAGGGAAAATGGATGCACTTGCTGCAATAATCAAAAGAAGGTAGGTCATTTTAACCACTTGGTTAAATAAACTCTGGGGAAAACATTCACAATATGTGGATGCAATAAAGGAGCACAAGAGAGTGGATAGCAGAATCCAAGAAAAAATTGAGGAATTAGAGCAAAAGGATACTCCTAGTAGTACAAAGATTGAAAATTCTAATTGTATCATGGATAGGCACAGGGATTTCTTTGAGGAGTTACAAGGAGATGTGCAAGGATTGACAGAGGCTGCCGAAGACAAATTGACCAAGTTATGTGATGATGAAGGGAAACTGAAAGAAGTGACTACATGGAAAAGTGAATGTGAAACAATACTCCAAGAGATGTTGAAGACAACCACTATGAAGGATGTGACATTGGATGAAGCATGTGAGAAGAATGAGCGAATGATAATGATGGAGATTGTGATCCATGATGCGTTGGGAGATGTTGATACTCATGAGTGCCAGGATTATACGGAGCATATGTCTGCAGTCCATTTGTGGCTTAATAGAAATTAGTTAATAGTGAATTTGTTAAACTTTTTTGAAAAAGCACGTCCTTTTGCAAGCTGATGTATAAATATCCGTTGTTGGATAAATTGATGGTGGTAGAAGATAGAATTAGAATAGAATAGACTATTGTAAGCACTATATATTTTTTTAGAATGATGACATTTGAGGAGACTATGTTGCATGTATGAATTTCAAGGAAGATAATGAAAGACTGTTAATTTGGTGATTTCATCCTGGCATGAATTTTTTGTTGGATTCTTGTGATTATTTGATTGTCTCCAATATGATTTTTCTTGATTGTTTAAATTGAATTATCAATTATATATTCAATTTATCAGTGCACATTTGTTGTTTCTGTGTAATTTGGTTCATTGGATTCTTTAAAGAAGAATTAAAATTCCTTTCAATCAATTATAGTAATCTGGGAATGTCATTTGGATTAGTAAGAAGAATCAGATAGTTAGATTTGATATTCTACCTCAATTAGGGTTTAACAAGTACATTTTTGCATGTTTATACCAGTTGTAAAATTATAGTTATATGCCAAACAATTAGAGAACTTGCTAGATAGAAACCATTCATTAAAGGCTTTCATTTGACTCCGTTTTTACCCAATAAGGCACTGATCTCCCTTATTTACATTACATTAGTTTTATTCATTTCATTTGACATCTCTTAATTGAACATATTAATTCATATACCTTGATATTGCATATACAATTTATACCAAAGTAGGATCATGTCTCTCCACTGTTAAATTGACATTTGTGGATAGTTAGATCAAGTAGGAAGTATAAAGTTCAAAATATGTAATGTTCATATAGGTGCACCCGACTAGGTCTAGCAGAGCCTAAAGAGTAGAGGGTTCAACCATACTGGTTGGCCTTGTTAGTTGACCAATAACGCAGTGAGATTTTGACAACCTCTCGTGGTACATTCAAACCATCGTTTTTGAAACCCAACACCTTCATTCTCTTTCTCACCGATGCATTCCTTATTCAAAGGAAACATATCTATTTGCAAACTATAAATATGAGAGAGATCATCAAAGCAAGATCCACATTCAATCCCATACTAACTGACATCACACCCACTACTATCTAGATCATATGAATTCACTACACATTGATCAAAAGGAATTGCAATTTCAACACAATCCGAAAGTCCACCAAATTGTTTCACATTATCTATGGCTGATAATGCTGATTCTAGATCGATGTGATTGTCACTATGCACAACTTGATCATTCAAAACTGAATTCCTTCCTTCATCACTATGCACATTACCATTTCTGATTCATATAAACAATCATGGACAACCAAGACAGAAACAGGTTCATCAACATCCTTATAACTTCTAGAATTACTATGCTCATGATTAGAAAATTGAACACATATATGTTCATCCTCAGATTCTTCATCATTGACAGAATCAATAGGCTCCATTGATGTCAAACTTGAACTACATTCCAAGATTGTCTCAAGTGTAAATGTATCATTCACTTGTGAATAAGTGGCTTCATCAGTATCCATAATACTATATCCTTTGTGTGAAGAATATACCTCTAAGTCATTCTCATAAGAGCTTTCATAATCATTAGAAGAGCAATCAGTTTGGTTTTCACCATCATCCTCATCACAAAATGACTTATCACCACACAAAGCATGTTCAAAATCTTCAGAGTGAGTGCTTGAACTTTCATCTTCAATGTCTTGTTCACTAACTTGAGAAGGAATGTCATCAACAATTGTATCATCTTCAATGATAAAGAAATAGAAGAGATGAAAGACATCATTCCATGTCATACATATTTATTTGTTCATCATACCATGTATCTTCCTCTTCATCACTGCTACAAGGATCTACACATGTGTTGATTGTAAGCTGATTACAATTAATTTCCTTATTCATACAACATGTATCTTCATTTTTTGATACACTCTTTTCATTCGTGTGTATCATGTTCTAATTTTCTTGAATAAGACAACTACTACCTTAATTTTGAGACACTACATTTTGATGATGTTTAACATGAAGTTCATTAGGATCTGCAGATCGTGATGATGGAGAAATTGGAGTAGCAACATCACTACCCTCTTGAAAAGTACTTTTATTATCTGATCCATGAGTTCTATTTTCCTGAGGTGTGTTAGGATGACCAACACTCACAGCCCTATGTCCTTTCATCATTGAGTATCTCAAATTGTTCTCAATGTCTATAGCCATCTGATATGCTTGGTGTAGGGTTGTAGGCTCTTTATCCCTCAACATATAACTTATCTTTTTGTCGAATGCTCCTAAGTACACGACCAAACATTCAACATTATTTTACCTTATGTTCTCCAGGATCTCTCTAATAATCTTTGAAAATTTGAGATTAAAAGATGGGACTAACTCATCTTTTCCTTTCTCCATGTTCATGAATCTTTTCCTTATCGAAACAGGGTTAATCCTCTCTCCAAACTGCTCCATGAACACTACCTTGAACTCTTCCCATGAATGAATGGAGGAATTTGGTAAATAAGAGAACCACTCTCTCGCATCTCCTCTCAAGGACTGAAAAAATAGTCTCATGATCACATCTTCGTGATCAATCTCATAATCATCCATCACATTACTAAACTCTTGGAAATGTTTATTTGTTGATTCAGACCTATCACTAATGAATCTTGGTAACTCATTTCTGACTTTATTTCGAATGTCATTTGGGTAACCACTGATGCTACTGAAATTGATAGCTCTGTACCTTCTAGTGCTGAAACCTCTTTAACAATCTAGCTGGGACTGATCACAAACCATAGTTCCATCTGGAACCATACTAGGGTGCATGTATTGAGGCATCTTGATATGCCTTTTTCAAATTTTACATATCAACTCTACAGTTGATCATTCATTGCCCTATTTCTATCTTTCATAATGATCTTAGAATACCATAATGCATAATTCAAATGCATTTACACATAAGATCTATTTAGTGGGAAAATTTAAAACAAACATACTTCTTCAACAAAATACATAGGCTGCAATTTACAATTCAGAAGTATGCAAATTAAATGTTACTATTCTTTCCCTATATTAGTGCTAATCACTCAATAGGGAACCAAAGTTTTGTCTAAGATGTTCAAGTATGGTTTTCATATACTATTTTCTTGAAAACCAAGAGTGAAGAATACCTGGAAACTTTGCAGTTATTGCAAGTTGTCTTCCTGATTGGTAATATTTGTAGATCTGGAACTTTCTTCAAATTTTCAACAGGTTCTATTAACAGAGGAATGAAATTCAAATATTATGAAGTTCCTTCAGCTAGTAGAGCACCACAGATTATAAAACTTCAAGGTTCACTGCAACAACTTCTTCCTCCAGGGTTGAAATCCTTCAGTATTTGAACTAAATTCAGAATGACAAATCATTTGATTCTATGCAATGACTCTTAAGGCTAGATTCTACAATTCGAATTTTCACAAATTATCCCCAGCAGAGTCACCATTCTGTTGGTGTTTTATTTTTCCATCTAGGCTTTGAAACTCTCTAAGAGGTAGCCAACCTCTATATTAAAGAACCACAAAGGCTAGTGGTCAACTGAAAGGAAATGGAATTGACACACATTTCCCCTGCACTTCAGGCTCTATAAGACCTAGTGGGGTAAACCTTTAGCAACATCTAAAAATGTAGACACATAAGTAACATGATATTTCTTAACAGATAATGCTCTCACAAAATTGTTGAGAAACCTAAAATATCACTCAAAATCTGCTAACACCTTGAGTTAATTTCATTAACCAGCATGGAGAACATGACAAACACAACTCAACAAAACAAATTTGAAATAATTTTTTGATTCAAAGAGTTGGGACCAAACTGAAAATAACAGAAACATGATAATGGACCAGTGCCATAAAAATGGGGTACGGAGTCGTATAACTAGCATTCATCTTTCATTATTGAATATGCTCTGACGGTCTTGCAAATGTTGTCACATTATGACAACCAAACCACTGAAGCTCTCTCTGATAACTCTTCTTATAAATCCACCTGAAACATAACACTCTTGCCACATTTGTCAAAGCAATTACACTATCCCTAAATAATAGGAAATAATAAATGCAGCTTGTGATTTATTAAAGCAATTACATCATTCATAGAACATAAGGCAACAAAAAATGTAACTCAAATGTAGAAAATGTGCATGAACAGACTTAGAAAATTTTATTATTGAATCCAAAAAAGCATTACAATTCAGCCATGGAGACAATTATCAGCTAAAATAAACATAACAAAATAATTCAGAACACACACTTACAGATTAAATGACTAATAGTCATATTTCCCCCTAGCTTTACAATCTACCCATAGCTTCTTCCTGACTTGGAGAGCTTTCAAAAGTTGGAACCCTTTTTCAATAAGAGAAAAGAAGATATAGAAGAAGAGAAGCAAACAGGAGCAGCCCTAAATTTGATCTGCCAATGTCACCTGGAAGCTCCATTCCCGTTGATCAACAAACTAAAAAGAAGCTCTCATCTCTCTTCCTTTCCAGCAACAAACTTATTCTCTCAAAACTTCCTTTCTTCATCATTGCTTTGAAACATAAAATATGCCCATGTGGAGAATTTCATCATTCACCCAGCTGCTAGAAAATACCTCTTACTTGTGAAAATTCTATTTAAGCTCTCTTTCACAATGCTGCAATTTATTTGCATATTCACTTTATACTCTACCTCCAGTTATTAAATTTTTCCAACTTTAATATTTGAGCTTTAACCTCATCTTTTATTTGCCTATGCTGTTATATTATTCACATTTGATATTTTACTTCACATTAATTCCCAACAAATAAAATTTCACCTGTTTTACAATAAAACAGTCCCTCTATAAAATGAATATTTAATTCACATTACTCCCTACACCTTCACGTGCATTTTACCCAGCAAATAGAAACTTTACTGAATATTTTACTCACTTTCTAAGATTCCCCATTTAAAATGCAAATATTTAAATGTTACATTTAATTTACTTTACCCATTTAATAGTTTATGAGCAAAACACATTACCTTTAAGTTTCACCTTTACTCATCCTATGCAGCCTACCCATTCATAATTTGTATTTGAAATACTTACCTCTTACATGAAGGTCTTTCAACTCTACTGGGTAAAAAATTTCACCCATTTTTTACTTGTTTTCCCACCGCCCACACTTCATATTTAGGAGCCTACCTTTTAAAATGCAAAGGCTTTAAAATTTTATGAGCAAATAAATTATACCCGTGCCTTTTCCATTGGAGATTTTTAAAATTTGTTCGAGTAAAAAGTATTACCCACACCTTTGTATTTAACCTCATGTCACCTCCATCTCGGGAAATACTTTATATTTTTTGAGACTTTGTAATAAAGCAAACCATCGAACATTTGAAGAAACCCATGGGCCCACCACCTCCACATGGCCTCATTTCACGGACCTCACACCACATCCATAGACATCACCGATATCCTTCTGACTCTTGCGATCGACTGTGAGGATGTGTTTATACACCACATGCAATGTCTATCATTGATCAAAGTTTTTCCCTAATCTCCTCCTTGCACTTTGCACCTGTCTACAAACATAGCCGCCACTGCTCAATATGCTCAAGCCTCCATCAAGTTTTTCTCCCAATGTTTCGATGGATCTCCACAACCTATTCTATGCGAATGTTTTCTATCATCCATTGGCTATGCCAATTACACTTGCTAGGAAGTTCTAAAGTATTTTGAACAAATCCATATTGTGCGTTCTGCAATGGCATTCCATTTTATACTTGTGTGTCTCTTGTTTAGCAAGTTGTGCACCCTATATAATGCATTTGCTTGAGATTCATTGCGGCCTCTGCAATAAATCCACCCAGTGCATCCTCCACATTGGTCACACCTTCCTCACATGGCATGGGCTAGGAATAACAACCACCACAAGCATTTTGTTAAAATCTCTCAAGAATTTTCAACGGTCAATGTTGTGCATACCCAACATCCCTGGCATCTCCATTTATTTTCAAATGCTTTGAGGGATCTCCATACCTTTCTCTAGGCTACGCCCCTACAATTTCCATTTTGTGTGTACCCAACAATCATGGCATTGCATGAGACCACATTTACTTTGAGGCACCTTATCAAATAGTTCATGTGCCAATGCCTAGGCTGCGCCCTCCATGTTTACCCACCATCGAGCATTTGGATACAGGCACATTGTAGTGACATGTAGACTATCATTGTATTCCAATAAACCAAACTCCTTTTGGTTGTGCCATCGTCTCCCCTAATGCATTGATCCTCCTCATGAATTCACACCCCCACTAGATCAACAATTTGCATTTTCTTAACAGTTACTAAGGCATCTTCAACATACCCTGTGTGATCTCATGGCATCGATGGAGTGAGTCTAATTTAGCTTTAGACAGATGCATGCCTTTGAACATTTTTACTTATCAACAAACCACTTTGCATAAAGCATGCAATCCCCATCAGGCCATGCGCAATACCTGACAGCTTCTCCCACATTCATTGAGGGCTTTGTCAAACAGTTCATATGCCTTACCTATGCATTGGCTCCTCCATTGTAGAACTAACTATGCCCATCATTGCAAGTTGTGGGTGCTCCCTGGGACCACATTTATTTACATTTTTTACCTTTTACTTTGCTAGGTGCATGTACTATCTTCGATCTGCCTACGTATTTCTAAGGCTTTTTCAACATGTGCATGCCATGCCTTCACCATTCTCTGATTTGGTAGATTTAGAAGCATTTTCATATTCTACTTTATGATATACCCCACTCTCAATACATTGCATCTGGGTATATTCTACAATACAATCTGCAGCCTTGCAAGAGGCGTCATTCTTCTCTCTAAGGTGTCACATAGCAGTTTATACAACCTTTCAAGATTAGATAGTACAATGACTTCATCCCATGGTGTTTTGAGGGAAACGTCACCAAAACCATGAACTATTTCTCTTAATTCAAACTCTCAACCATGCAACCTTCATGTGCCCTTAGGCCGAACACTTGCTTCCCCTCTGATTGTCTTATGTGATGCTCCAAGTTTGTGAAGATTCTTTTTACACTTGAAGTCATGCTCAATTCTCCTTTGTAATGTTAGCTCACTAGACTAGCATGACAACTAGTTCCAACTGATTTTGAACCTTCAAAAACCAACGAACTCCCCACTATTGATGAATACAAATCCTCCATTTGTCACACTTTACAATACTATTTTTTAGCTTTCTCATGCTACAAAACAATGCAACCCATTGAACTCATTTGATTCACTATGTATAGCTTGGATTGCTCATTTCCACCACTGTATTTGGTGTGTGTTCCATGCACTTTCATCTTTAGATGAAATGACATCTCATTCAGGTTAAATGCTAAGCATTCTTAATATGTCAATAATTCCATATTTATATGCATGTCAAGCAAGGCACTTACAAATACATCATTTAACAAAGTTACTCTATCCATAGAATACTAATTGGTGCCCATATTTTTCTCCAATACTCTCCATATCCAACACTGTGCTTTCCTTCATCTTATGATGGTATTTCTACATCTGAAAGGTAGCTCTCTCTTCACATTTCAAATATTGAAGGCAAACAATTTCACAAAAGTGCAAAGCATGTCGGGTCTCCATGTGGGCCTAGCTAAAAAAAAAAATTTGTTTTGAAACAACTTTACCCTCAAATTGATCAGACACAACCTCTGAATGCTCTTGAGATGAAAAAGTTAATAGGGTTATCATTAAAAATTACTTTGAAGCACTTTTGCAAAATGGTGAAAACTGGCCAAGTTAGCTCCAGAATCAATTTGGAAAACTAGTCAAATTACCTCGTGAAGCAATGAAAACTTGTAGACATGTAGACATTCGATCCGAAAGTATAGTGCAACAATCGTCTTGGTAAAATATGTCATGAGGTGAAAGATATTAATCCAAAAAATTTCTCAAAAAAACTTTTTTCAAACTGCACCTGTTCTTAACCAATTGAGACTGACCTAATTTCCATTTTGTAAAAATAGCAAATCAATTTCTGGCGAGCTGCCACTAGACATAGTAAATCATCTAGGTTCCCTGAGCATGTGTGTAAAAGGAAATTTCTTCAACCATCACTAATCAAAAGACATTGATGGTCGAAGTTGGCCTCTCTGAAATGCTGTGAGGAATGTAGATGCAAAACTGAACAAACTGCATTCGGTTTTGATCTATTAAAAATAGCAAATCAGATCATAAGGCTCTGAAACCAGAAATGTGAGCTCATCTTGGTATTGAGAATGCATAACACCATTTGTTTTTACTTGACAGTCATCTGGTTGCAAAATGCAAGCTCAAACGGGAGGCTACTTTACAAAACTGAACGTTTGTAAACAACAGAAAAATGTCAAAACCCTTCAGCTTCGCTTTTCAAAAATTTGACAAACTCATCGTGGGAAGCTGAAAAATGACATGCATATTCACATATGTCAATTGAATATGTCTAAAAATTGGTTTTACATGATAATCAACAGGCTTCAAATTCTAACCCTCCCAAGTGGGTCACTTAGACTGATTCATCAGGTGCACTTCTGAAAGTGCAGAGGCAAATTTTTTGAAATGGGCACTTGAAATTTGTAAAATTTGAGAGTTCCATCACAAGTTTCATCCACTAAGGCTTGTTCAAACAAAACTAAACAAAGAGAAGTAAATTTCATTCAACCTCAACTTATCCTTTATCCACCTTCAAACAAACCTCAACTTACAAACAAACCCGTCCTTATCATTGAAGCACCTAAAGAAAACATGTTGCATCAATCGAGTTATAATATCATTGCTCATACATATAACACGAGGAATAATAGACAACCTCAACCTAATCTTGTTTTGTTACCATTTCCTAATCCTATATTGTCTAGTGCTCCTCATTTACCTTTCGCATAGTGGAAATGAGTATGATCTTGTCAAACAACTTAAGAATACTCCTGATAAGATTTCCTTATGGGATCTTATTCAAACCTCATCTAGTTACCACACAATGCTTGAAACAACCTTACAACAACTTTTGGTTTCTCCTAGTACAAATGTAAACGATGTGACAACTCTAATAAAATAAATAGATATAGTTAATGTAGATATTACCTTTCACCAACATGAGCTCCCTCCCTTGGATATGAGAAAGAAATATGATGCATTCATGATAATAGCTAGATACAAAACCATGGGAATAAAAAATACCCTTGTCGATAATGGATCAACTCTGAATGTGTGTAGTTTGAACCTTTTAGATAAGTTGGGAGTGGATAAACAAAAAATGAAACTTGACTCCTTACTAATTTGAGGATTTGACAATATAGAGAAGCAACAACTCAATGTGATAACTTTGCCTATTTAAATTGGAAAGGCTACCTTACAAACTCCTATTCATGTTATGCCTCATGACCTTTCATACAATCTTCTTTTAGGAAGACTATGGATTCATGAGATGCATGAGGTGCCTTTGACTCTTCATCGTATCATGAAGTAAGTCTACAAAAACAAGATATGGGTAAACGTACAAACCTATGTCACACTTTATAAAGGAATTGGCCAACATTAAAAAAAAATTCTCAACTTCAACCACATAAAAGTGGTATTTATTTTTTGAATTTCAAAATGATGTAAACTAATAAAATGTAGAAATTTTGTTGAAGTTTATTCTTGTAATTTTTAAATTTAAAAAAAAAAAATTGATATTTTTTTATCAATTTAAAAGTAGATTTCGTAATGCTGAAAATTTCAAGAAAAAGTGACATTCAGTTGATGTCAAGAAACAAATAGAAAAAAAGAATCATTTTATCCTAATCGTTTTTTTCCAAAATAACTAACTTCAATATCTAGGGTATGGAAAAAAATTGAAATTTTGATGTATATTTTTCTTGTAATAACATTTTAAAGTCAAACAAATCCGAATTTGATAGTTTTCAGTTGACATCAACTTTTGTTTTTTTTTTTCATTTTCAAAAAACAAAATATACCCTTTTGAGGAGGATTCTCTCCTCTAGGGCATCATATATTTTCCAATTTCTTTAATGATGATTTACTATTTTTTATTTAATTTCAACTGAGCATATTTTTGACTTTGAACAACCTACTTGTAATATTTTAAAATATTTATATTCTAAAACTAATCAAAATATAAATATATATATTTTTGGATTCAACACTGTGAGCTCTACAAAAGGGTATTTTTATTTTTTTTAATTAATTTTGATTGAAGAAATATTCACCAAAAGTTGGAAATTTCTAGAAATTTGAAAAAATGGCAACTTTGCTACCAAGTCACCTGCCATGTGGATATATTTGGCTGAATAGGATTCAGTCGAAACCCTTCTGATAGAAACCCCACATATAAAATAAGCCAATTTGAAATCCAAATTCAAAGTTTCGAAGGGAATATTCTTTTTTTGGTTTCAGACGAAACCTTGTGTGCCACATATGCGCCACATGGTTTTGGCTGAAACCTATTCAACCAAAAAAAATTCGATCAAAAATAGTTCGCCCATAACTATTTATTTGGCCGAAAGTGTGTCACAGGTTTGTGCTTTTACCCATATACCAAATTGAAATGGACCCCAAGCCTGAAATTTTCTTGCAAATCAAAAACGGAAACACCAGTCCTCTAAAAACATTAATTCCAACATAAAAAATTGAACCTATAAAAGAAGAAACACAAGAAATTGAGATAGTGTCAAAATTAGCAGATGATGATTGGGGTTTCTTGGAATTCACACCTTCATTTATGGGAGAATATATAATCACAAGAAAAAAGGATGAAAAAAAAAGCAATCAATGGTTATGTCAACACAAAACTCGAGAGAAAACTCACAAGCATCTACCTCATCTACTCTTGAAGAAGAGACAAGCTACACAACGAACTTTGATGAGATAGATTATCAACAACCACCAAACCCAAAAGAAATAGAAAAAAATTATGGGAGAGGCTACGAACTTATGAAGCAATTGGGTTATAGTGGAAAAAGATGTGAAAAGAAAGAACAAGGAATTTGTGTTCCTGTGGAACCTAACACGCAAGAAACAAAAAATGGTTTGGGATACTATCCTTCTAAAAAAATAAGGAAACAAATCATAACAAAGCCTTGAAATAAATGCTAGGAGTTTATGATAAATCATATACTCCTGAAAAGAAAAAGGTTACATGTGCTATGATTAACACCAAACAAAAAGATGGAGAAAAATAGAATGGTGAAATTAACATGAATGCTGAAGAATACAACCCTGAATTTTCGAGATCAAATGCTCTCGCATTAGGAGATACCATGAATATAGTAATGAACATCAATGATAAAGAGAAAGTTATTAAGATTGGGAAATGTCTCGATGATGGAGAAAAAGAGGATACTGCAACTCTCCTTCAATACTTTCCCAAATTTTTTGCTTGGACTTATTCAGATATGCCGAGAATTGATCCTAAGATTGTAACTATTATCAATCTGATATGCACCCTTGTTAAATTTGCAGAAATCTAACTATCTGCTGACACATGGAAACCTTCTTCAGATGTGGAAGATCTTAAACAAAGAAGGAATCTCTAGAGTGAGCTGGTTCTCCGAATAATAATCTATTCTAAATGATTTCTTGAGGAAAAGGGTAGAAAGATGAACTGAAATGAAACCTATGACTTAAAATGATTTTCTTTTAGAACTTAATGGTAACTAAATGATGACTCTATTTTCTACCCACAAACAACCTTCAGAAAGCAACAATATCTCACAACCTCTCGTAACCCTTAATACATCATTACTTTGCATGAAGATTCAGATTTTGAACACGACATGCAACCTGTATTTATGATCTTTTGCACCAAAATTACAATTCTAGGACATGACAAGGATTCTGTAAACATAAATCACAAATTACATCAAACTGAAACTGCAATTGACACACAAATTGAGAAGTAGGAATGTTGATTCTAGTAACTGAAGGAGTATTACAAGTCTGAGTATAAATTTCTGAGTTACAAGACTCTTTGTTTAGCATGAGAGCAAGAATCAATAATCTGGACTAGAAAAAAACACTAAGTTTTTCTCCAAGATATATCACTAAAACCCTAATCCGAGCTCAAGAAAAAAGCTCAAGGAAAGGCACCTAAAACTGCTCCAAAATGTGGCATAAAAGTGGAAAAAACACACTTTTTGCATGTGCATGCCATAAGACCTCTAAAAATAGGCAAAATATGCTTTTAAAGCAAATAAAACAACATCCTTTCACCATGCAACTCAGATCCGACCAAAAGAAAAGTCAACCTATCTTTGCTTGCAAACTGCTAAACATAGCAATAAGAAATAAAACTATTATAAATTATTGTTTTATTCTCTGCTTTGCATCATGCAGTTTTTACAATTGCTTTATTTTTGCAATTAAAGATAAAAATATTTTACAGAACATCAACCTTATATCTCCAATACAATGCTTGATTTTTCTCATAAAAAATCATAAAAATAATAAGCACTCCACTATTACATTCAATTGATTTTCTCTAAAAATCAATTTAAAAATAAAAACCCAAGGTCTGAATTTAATTTTAAAATAATAAACTTCCAAGACTTGATTGATTTATATAAAATAAATTTATACAATAAATAAAACCTAAGTCATTTAGGCATAAGTAAAATCCATCCTATTCTAATTGATTTTCCCTCAAAATCAATTAAAATCTAAGGCACATGGTCATTCTTCATTTTCCACTAAGGCAAAGGCATAAATGTTAATATTTAAATCACAAGCCTTAGATATTTAGCCAAAACCTAAAATCATTGGAGCCAAGACTCACAAAGCTTTATGAACTTTTCAAGAGGCACGACCTAGGCATATGGAAATAAATAAAGACTTAATCAAGGTTGACCTAGGGCATGTAAGAATTCAGACCCTCAAAGTATTACTCATGACTTAATTCAAAATGCAACTAAAGACCCTTAATTCGAATTAGGGAAAGCATGGACAAAACTAATGGAAAACCCTAAAATCATCTTATTTGCACTTTGAAAAATTTGAAGACTTTGGCTCTGATGAGAGAAGAATGCACCGCCATGTATGAGCTCGATTTTCAGCTTGCAAAGGCTTGAGAACTTTATATTTCTTCCACCAAATGATCGATTCCTCTTCCTATGCTAATGGTAAGTTGTTCCTATGGTTTTTTTGACTTCTCCATTTGTATTTTGAGAGCAATAAAAGGTTATAAAGGCCACAACCTCTCCTCCTTCATTCTAACTTTGTGTGTTCCTTTATTCTCTGTATTTGTTTTCTCTTGCTAGTTGCCATTAGTGAGTTTGACCTTTGTGTTTGAAACTCTCTTTCAGAGCTTGGCCGCACCACTTTACTCCTCTATTGGCCACCACTTGGTAATCTCACTTTCTCTATTGTTTATTTATGCATTTCTCTTTAAGTCATAAAGCATTTAAAAGAAAAAAATACAGGCCAAGCAGGCCATGCCATGAATAGTTCATTCTTGGATTTAATTGAAGAATTTCTCACTCCATTTCATAGTCACTATCTTCAGATTTTGATTTTTATGAAGCAAAGCTCAAAATGTTTATCATCTTTTCTGGAATATGTAATTGAACCTCCATAAATGTGCTCGACCCATTATGCATTACATGCAATTTTGCATTTTCTTGTAAAACCCTTAAATGGGTATCTCTTGATTCAGAATGAAATCATTTTTTATTTTATTTTTGTTGAAAATCCCATGTGGGTAAGTTGGAAATGGTGAAAAACTTCATTTTGATAAAAACCTCAATGTGGGTATTCTGAAAAATGAAAGAAACCGTCATTATTGTAAAAATCCCTTCATGGGTATTCAACGTTTTGAATAGATTTGCAATTAAATAAAAAATCTTCATATGGGTATTCAAGAAAATGAGAGAAAATTCTTTATCTTAGAAATAAATTTACTCATTTCTACACTTTTTGTTTTAACTATTGAACACCCATCATGGGTATGCTAGAAACCATAATAAATCTATATTTGAATTTAAACCCTCATGTGGGCTTTCCATTTTCTGAAAGAAATTGCTTATTTTTGTATTCTTGATTAAACTCCACATGGTATTCCATTATTTGATAACATAGTTTCTATCATGTATGCATTCAAATTCCTACTCACTCATCGTGGAAGCTTTAAGCATTTTTCTTTCCTGTCAAAATTCTCATGTGTATTTCACTGAAATAGAACAAAATTTGTATTTAAAACCTCCACATTATGCCTATACTCATATGATTTAAAACAATGTAGTAAGCTCTATTTCTGTTATATCATTCCTGTAGCAACATCTTTGTGCTTTTCACCTTCATGTCACAACTTGCATGCCTCCAAAAAACAATAGGCATTCTCAACTCAAACACTTCATGAGATAAAGCAATATTGAAACTCTGCAAATATTTCCATGTTTTTATTGCTCATTAGCACTTCATTGATAAGGAATTACATATGCCTATTCACTATCACTGTTATAAGATAACACACTTGCTACTCTAAAATAGAATAATATGAAACAACATAAAAGAATGTGAACAGACCTAAAAATCAATAATATGGCAGGAATAATTAAACCTTTTAGAATGCAAATTGATAGTTTTCAGCTATATTGAATTAGTTAAATCTATTGTTCATCTGTAATTTCCATTTTATCACTCAGACTTGATTGCTATGAATGAACAATAGATTTAATGCTTTGATAACTGAAAAATCTCCTTTACTCCTTCATGTATGGCTCTGATGAGCATGACAATTATACAGTTTTTCCTGGCCCACTTGTAAATTTAAGGGGCAGAATGCTGAGCTCTACCCTTGTGGGAGCCCGTTTTACTCCACATGCTTTTGTGTCTTCATATATGATCAGCTGCATGAATTTTCCTATACCTGCATAGGAAAAAAATAATGTTAGCAAAAATGATAAATATCATGATGTTTACTCTTTTAGCTCTGATTCCCGCACTTTGCTTGATTATTTTGATGCATTGTTAGCAAAATTCTCCATTACTCTTGGTGGTTCATGTAGATATGTTCATAGTCAAAGCTCTAATGAGACTTTGCCAACTTTTTTGCAAGTCGATTGGAGCTCGAGGACAAAGGGTGGTGCACCACTTCTGCATCAGCCAATAATAATTAGGCAATGATGATTATGTCCATATTTACTTGTTTTTCCTTCTTGCATCTTTTGTATTGTAGGGTGCTCCCTTCAATGCATTGCAACAGTTAACTCCATGACTTGTGTGGGTTTATTAATTCCTCTTTCTTCTTTTCATTTTGAAAAGAAATGCATCAAAAATGCAAATTTGTATAGTCATTTGTATTCTTGCAATCAAATGAAATCTATAATGTAACAATGTCATTTAAAATAAAATGAAAGCAATGAATGCTTAATCATTTGTATATTCAACTTGTACTTCACTTGTTATGTAAATTATTAAGCAATGACTCTGAACTTTGTTCTCTGAAACAATCCATAACTGATACTTAATAAGAACAGATGCAATCAACAATTTAAAATCATGTATCAACTACTGAATTTCCACTTTAAGATATAACAAAATTTAATCAGCTCCACCAATTGAGCTGTTAGTGAAAATTGGTAACAGTAACATACAACATAGTCCTTGCCAAAAATGCTAAGCCCATTAGATAGAAGATCCAAGAAATGAACCCTAAAATAGCCTTGCTAGTTAAGGAAGAAATTGAAAAATTCCTTGAGGCTAGTTTCATAAGACCTATAGATTATTCTCCTTGGATCTCAAATATTGTCACAGTTGCGAAACCTAACAATTGTATTAGGATGTGTATGAATTTTTGTGATTTGAATAAATCATTTTTAAAAGATGACTTTCCCCTTCCTAATATTGACATGATCATAGAATTGACTATGGGACATGCTTTGTTTTCATTCATGGACATATTTTATGGATACAATGAAATTTTCATTAACCCTCAACATTAATAAAAAACAACATTCACAACTGTTTGGGGAACATTTTTGTGGGTTATAATGCCTTTTGGATTGAAGAACGCATGCACAACATATCAACAAGCTATGAAACTGACATTTCATGATTACATACATAAGATTTTGGAAGATTATGTTGATGATATTCTAGCCAAATCTTTAACAAGATCAGACAATGTGAACATTCTTTGAAAGATCTTTGAATGAATTCAAAAATACATGTGATTGAATCCAAAAAAGTGTGTCTTTAGTGTAGATAGTGGAATTTTTTTAGGTTTTATCATATCTCACAAAGGCATCGAGGTGGACACAAAGAAAATTAATGCTATAGTCAACATGCCACCTCCTAGAAATATCTCTCAATTGCATACCTTACAAGGAAGAATTCAAGTCATTCATTATTTTGTAGCATCCTTAGCAGATCAGACATTACCATTTACACATCTTCTCAAGAAAGACATAAATTTTGATTGCAACGAAGATTGTAAACATTATTTTGAGAGTTTGAAAGATTATCTTGTCACTCCACCTATTTTACAACCTGTTGTGCAAAACAAACCATTCATCCTTTATACATTAGCCTCAGCCCATGCTCTTCCAGCATTGTTAGCTCAACAAGATGAAAATGGTAAAGAGCATCCTGTTTATTACATTAGTCAAACATTGATTGGCTATGTGAGATGATACACAACAATAGAAAAAAAATGCTTAACTCTTGTATTCACTACCTGTAAGTTGTGACATTACTTATTATATGTCGAAATACAAGTGATGATGAAGTTTGACCCTTTAAAACACCTTTTCACTAAAACATACTTATCGGATGCTTAGCTAAGTGGGTAATGTTGTTGACTGAGTTTGACATTAAATTTGTTTCACAAAAAGCAATTAAGGGTCAAGCCTTGGCTGACCAGTTGGTTGATGCTCCTTCTCCTTTAGCATTATCTAGTAATGATTGCTTCCTCGATGATAATGTTTTGAAAATCAAAGAAGATACATGGGAATTGTATTTTGATGGATCTAAGTGTAGAACTAGCTCTGACATAGGGGTTATAATAAAACCACCCACAAAAGTGCCTATTCCTTTATCATATCACTTAAATCTCCTATGTACAAACAAAACTATTGAGTATGAAGCATTACTCATTGGATTGCATGTCACTCTAGTTATTGGAGCTAGAGACATTAAGATATTTGGCAATTCACAATTAGTCATCAAACAAATAAATGGAACATATCAAACAATGCATGACAAATTATCAAAATACAAGGATCTCACAATGAAATCGTTAGAGGAGTTTGAATCATTCACCATTGATAAAATCCCTCGAAAAGATAATCATCATGCAGATGCAATAGCACGTGAAACTTCTCTTATATCCCCTCAAGATCCTTCAAAAGACTTCACCTTCATTGTGCATACAATTATGAAACCATCAATCGACGATAAAGAAGATGAAGTGTTAGCAACAACAATAAAAAACTCAGGTGAATAGTGTGATACAGTATTCAATTATTTGAAAGATGGTACCTTTCATAAGCCAACAAATAAAAACACTCACTCTTGTCTTTGAAAATTGGCGTCTAGATACATTATCTTGGCAAACATCCTGTATAAGAGGTCCTTTTATGGCCTTTTTCTTAGATGTCTCAAACGATCTGAAATCCCTATAGCACTTAAACAAGCTCATGCAGGTGCTTGTGGGGGGGAGTTTGGAGGAATATCATTAGTTCAAAAGCTAATCTGCATAGGATACTATTGGAAAAATATGGAACTATATTCCTTCAAATACGTTAAGAAATGTCAAAAGTGTCTAGAGCATCAAAACATAATTCATGCTCCTACCTCCAAGCTTCATGTGCAAGTTTCTATTTGGACATTCTCGATATGGGGTTTGGATATTATTGGAAACATATGTCTACCTTCATCCGCTAGACATACATTTATAATCATGGTAACAGATTATTTCACAAAATGGGTAGAAGCTATTCCCTTACGTTCAACAATCGCTGATGTAATATCTTGTTTCATATTGGAACACATTATTTCTTGCTTTAGGATTCCTTCCACATCAGTTTCAGACAATGGGACACCATTTCAAAACAATTATGTGAAGAAGTTCTTGGAAATATTCAATATACAACATCAATTTTCAATGTCGTACTACCCGTAATCTAATGGACAAGCTGAATCAACTGATAAAACTCTTGAAAAAATATGAAGAAAAATAGTGAACAAACATAATAAATATTGGCATACGCAATTAACATATGCATTATGGGCTTATCGTACTAGTATCATAACTTCAATAGGAAACACACCATATAACCTTGTTTATGGTGCCAAGGCAATTATGCCCCTGGAGTTAGAAATTCCCTCCTTAAGAATTGCTCTTCAAGGGATAATTGATGACAATACTTATAGGGAACAATGATTACACCAAATTGAAATGCTCGATGAAAGGCGCATCAATGCCCTCAAACATCTTCAAGCTTACCATAAGAAAATGCAATGAAATTATAATGACAATGTCATCCCTAGCTCATTTAACAAGGGTGATTTGGTGCTATAGAAGAATCAACAAAATTTCAATGCTAACTCGATAGAGAAAGGAAAGTTTAGCCCTAACTGGTTAGGACCTTATATAGTTTAAGAAATCTATGGGTCTAGAGCGTACTTATTATCCCACATGGATGGTACACCTCTTCAAGAACCTATTAATACCGTACATTTATGTCAGTACTATGCCTAGCCTTTCTGAATAGTGTGAGTTCTTAAAGCAACACTGTTAAAGAAAATGGATAATATGCTATTGTCTCTCATGCTTGCTTCTTTCCTGACACCTAGCTTGTCGTGTCTTGAATTGTGGAGTAGTGAGTCTAGGGTTTTTTTAGATTCTTACTTTAGGTATCATGCTATTCAGACCTTATGGTGTATGTTATGTTAGGTTAAATATTCTACAATTAAATCATAAGTGCCTTTAATTTGGCATAACATATTACCTCATGAATTTAAGAAAGATTAAGAAAAGGCATGTTAGATCATGGAGATATTTATTGAATAGTCTATCAAAGATTATTTAATAAATCAAATTTCCATCTAACACATAAAAATAGATACAAGCATGCTTATATATATATCAAAAGTTTTAATTCATCTTATCAAATAGTACAATGTCACTATGGCCTATGACTACTAGATCTCTCAAGATGTGGTGTCTGTGTTCGTTGAGATATGGAGGTGTGTGACCAGGATCTACTCATGGTAGACATCTCCCGCATAGTCCAAAGTGCCCCACATAGCTCACCCCACATATCAGTGCATCCACATGCTCTCTCTCTTCATGGTCTCTATTAGCCTGGATTATGGTATTCTCTCTCTATAGCCGCTTGTCCTCTAATTGTAAGATAGCCTCTCTCTTATATCTCTGAGCTACTCAAGCCTCCTCTAGCTCTATCTCCAATGTTGATAGTCGACCTTCAACATGATCAACGCACCTGTATTCACTATCATATGCTCCCCTGCGTCTCACATAAGGCTCAAACAAATCCATGTGTTGTACCATGAATGAAGAGGGCATGAACTATGTGGTAGTATCCTCATCTTCGGGAAAGGGCAACACTATCTCTGCAGCTACACAATGGAAGATATCCTTAGGATCTATCATGGCCCTGCAAGATAGAAATCATAAGAATAATTAGTACACATCATCACAATATATACAAATACATGAGCATGATATACACAAAAACACAAAGAATAATAATAAATATCATCACTTAGGTATATAGCATGATGCGTAGGAATCTCAAATGCATTGTTGCTCTCTTCGTGCTCTCGGACATTGGCACATGTAGACTATGACCTTGTAACTCATCTAAGAACTATATCTCTCTAATCGGGTCTAGGAGGACTAGCCTCACCTTTGTCATTTTCCTCGCTTTTCCCATCCTCTATCTCCTTATCATCCATTATCTCCTCATCATCCTCCTCTCCCTCATAATCGCTATCCTCTAACTTCTCATCCTCATCTAGAAATAGATCTGTTGGATCTACTCTACTACCTAACTCTTTGTCCTTCTCCCCTAGATTTGGTAAAGGTCCTACAAAACCCATAGGATAGTCCATAGGAAAAATAGCTCCTAGCCATACCACCTCCCACCACTCGTCGTACTCTTATGTCATGTCAGTGTGATTTGTCTCAGAGACTAGGGGCATGTCTGTATCCTCCTCCTCTGCATCACTCTAGATGACATCATCTACTATTAGTCGCTTAAGGTCCCCAAGTCTGTGGGTGCTCCATACTAAATATCTATATGAAGACCATAGTATGGGCCGTCTCTATACTTGCTTGAACTGTCTCATTGGAGGATCATAGTAAGAAAGTCTCACTATGTGATAGCATCGCCCTAGAAAAATTCTATCCCTCTACATCCGCCTCATCTGTCCTGTCGTGTCCGACCAAAATATCTCCAATAAATAGGGTCTCCATACAATGTCCTCCTCGCTTAGTCTATCAAATCTAACCCTCTAGAATAGTACATCACCATTCTAACATGCCTATCTCAGGGGATAACTAAAGGCCCATGGGTATCCCACCATTGTGGCAATCGAGAATCCTCTTAGCCTGGTGCAGGTAATGTGCTATAGGATCCATGTTTGTAGTAGTGTGTAGTGTAGCATGCTATTCACCTCTTTGTAGGTAAACTGACCCAAGTAATAGTATAGGTGTGCCAGCATACTCTGAACCCAGGCATAGATGACACAGTAGTGATCCATGTCTCAAATCATGTGTACTAGCCCCCTTCCTGATGTGCTCCATGACCATCAAGGAATAGTATTAGTGCTACTATGAAAATCAAGATGCACCAAACAAGTGAATGTGCATGTAGAATCCATGAAAGATCAATGCGTAGTCCTACAATCTGGTGGTGAACCGGTATCCTTATGCAGTACTTAATATCAATCCACATATCCTTAAAGCTCCTCCCCTATGCTAGGAAAACCCTCTCTCCTCAAATGGGCACTCGTAACAGTGTACATCCTCCATTATGACTGCCATCTCTCTCGTAGGTAGATGGAAGGTGAAATTTTCCGTGTCTCATCTCTCTGCTAGTGCCATCAGCATGGCGTCATGATACTACATAGCTAGGGAGAGATAGGCCTAGTAGAGGCCCATCTCTTGGAGGATTTGCACATCCTCCTCTAGTATCTGATCAACAAGCTCTCAAAGATGGCTGAATGTATGACCGCCCAAGTGTTGGCATGGCCAAGGTGCAGTCTGCCATAGAAAATAAGAAAAATGTCATTTAAAACATATTAAAATCTTAAATTTGTGCTTTAATGGTCAAAAAGTGTGCTAAAGTTTCTCTAGAATATCTTAATTAAGGGTTCTAGACAATTTATTCCTTAATTGGGAACTTTGCGACAAAGTGGGGAAACTTTGCAACAATCTAAAAAAATGAAAGAAAAAACCTCCCTAACCTCTAAATTCATCCAAAAATTTCATAAAAACATAAAAAATTCAATAAATCAAAGTACAAAGAAGGCAGTATCCACTCACAGTTGGTTGTAGTTCATCTCGCGTGACTACCTCCAGTAGAAGCTTGATCCGTGGATGGGTGGATGGGAATCTGCTCGACATGGTAACACACTCTACTCCAAGCTCACTCTAAAACAAGGTACAAGATAAAATTAAAGTGATTTACCTTCTCTTTTATCCCTATATACATGCATATTAGATCATTTTTTTTTAAATAAAAGAAGTGCTTTTTACTTAAACTACCATATTAGGATCTAGCAACCTCTGTTTTTGATGTTGTTTGTTGCATTGGAATCATGGTTCCGCTCCTGTTCTCATCAAATTTTTATCATTAGGTGGCATGCTACTTGGAAATTCCCTATGATGGACTTGTCTAGTTTGATGTGGCTGGATTTCTACCTTGATTCCACCTCCGCGAAGCAAGCAGAATCAAGGGGGGCATACATCTACCCTCAAATTTAATTTGCTAGGAAAGTTAGATAAGAGGATTATTTTTGAGCTACTAACAAATCTGTGATGTAGGATGTGGTCCCTAACATTATGGTTTTTATAGGTAACTATAGTGGGGGCTTCATTTCCCCTAGCGAATCCATATGAGTATTCTTTTATAAAGTTACTTTTTGAAGTACTTTAGCTTGCATATGCATGTAGTGTCATATGGGCACTAAAGTGGGGACTAAATGTAATGTAGAAAATTTCATACCTTTAAATTTTCACATTTAATTTAGACCTATTTTAGCACTCCTTGCATTAAATTCCCTTTAGGTCACTTATTATGGGTCTCGTGGACCCCTTTTTGTGCATCCCAAAGCATTTTTCATCCATAAACCTAATCAAAATCCATAAACAATGTTAATCTTGGTAGCCCACCTTTTAAAATGGAAAATTAAGCCTTGTGGGACCAAGACACCACCTAGGGAATCTTAGTCCCGAGGGCTTTATTTTTGGGAATTAAGAGCAGGAAATGAAAATGCTTGATTCAAATTAGTATTTTGTCAGCCTTTGGGATCTAATAATTGGGCTATTAGATAGGATTGCCTATAAAAGTAAGTTTCACAACCCATTTTTCATAATAAGCAAGTGAGTTGAAGAAAGTTGAAGAGATTTTTGAAGGAAAGTTTCAAGAAACAAGGAATCGAAGTCTTGGAGTATCCTTGTATTGTGTTTTTGTAGGTTTTTCAAGTCCATTTTCAAGTCAAGAGCTAGTATTTCCAAAGACTAATAATGGATGCCTATGAAGAATCATGATAGATTCTAGGTTGGAGATGCAACTAGCCATTATTCCAAGCCTATCAATCATCTTCCATTGTTGTTCTATTTTCTACCTAAGGAAGGTATATTTAATGTTTATGACTTATTAGGGTGATTAGAGATCTCCTTTGTAGGTCATTTTCATTTGCATCTCAGGAATTATATTCTAATACAATTGAATATGGTTTCTCCATGTTCTAGCTTGCATAATATTAGACACACTTAAGATTAGTGCACACAAATTTCCATTTTTTTTAGATCTATGCTTTTTCATCAAGGTTTAATTACCAAACAAGGGTTTTGACCAAGGAAAACCCCTATAAACAATCAATCAATTTTCCTTTGTTTTGTAGGGTTATTTTACATGTTCAGATCTGCAAACTTGGTGAAGAAGTAAATGTAGACATTGGATCTCAGGATCAAATTCAAAAATTACAGAAATTCACAATGGGACTAAGTCACCACCTAGGGTGTCTTAGTCGTCTTGAGGTTATTTTTCAGAAATTATTTCAGATCCAGTTCCGGTATCCAAAGATTTCATATTTTCTCCAAAAAAAGCAACAGGACTAAGACAATAGTAAGGATGTCTTAGTCCTCCATAAAACTTTTTGATAGCATTTTTTCATTTCTAGAATCCTCATTGCATTTCCAGAACTTCCAGGTACACATACTCTAACTTGTTGGTGCATAATTTCATTGTTTGCATCATTCATTTAGCTTTCATTATTAGGTTTTGTGAGTTGAATGTTTATTTGTCTTTTCCAAGCTTTTTCTTGGTGGTGAACCCCTCAAAGCTTAAAATAACCCATCCTAGGTCTTCCTTGTTTTGAATTGACCCACCTTTGAGGTTGATAGTCAATCTAATTAGGATTCCTAGGACAATATCAAATGACATAAGGAAGATAGGTGAACTCACACATCCCTATTTTACCTACGGTTGAACCCTTAACCATGTGGTTAGTATACATTAAATCCCTAGTGTGATTCCAAATTCTACTCTAAAGATCAATCAATGGCTCACCATGTGCATGATTCAAAACATGTTCCTTTATCTTGAACTCTCCATTTTGAACAAGTGAATCCATTTCTCTATGTTCTATACTCACATTTTTATCCCACATACAAACATTAGAAATCAAAATATCTTTAACAAATAAAGGTTCCCTTTCTTCACCTTGCATGGAATATTTATTCTAATTTTGCATAATGCTATCCTTCTTTTCATCATCTACAATTTTAATAGGCATTTCTTTATCATCGTTAGAATCCATTGGAAAAAATTATTTAATTCTTGAGGCTTCACATTCAACATATAATGATGATTTTGACTCAAATAAAAAAAAATCAATTAAAATGTCTTTACCTTCAACCTCAGATTTTGAATCTTTTACCTTATCTTGAATTTGCAACGATGTATCCATCACCCTTTCTAGTTCCACCATCTCATTCTTACGTGCTTCTCCTTTTACCTCTAATTTTTCTTCTTCTTTGATCTTCTCTTGTTCTTCCTCCTCTCTATCCCATATGAAGAACTCATAAAATGATTCTTTAGTCCTGAAATCTTCAAGAAAACTCTGGAACTCCTCAAAGAATCTAACAATTTATTCATCTTGGGGCATAGTTCTCCCCATCCATTCTAAATATTCTTGAAATGTTGTAAATTCCTTAATAATTTTGTATTCTACATACCAATCAGAAGTTTTTCTTTCATTGTCATTCTATAACATTCTATTAAACATTGATTTGAAGAAACCCATGATTCACACCAATAAATCAATACCCTATAGGCTTGCAAGATCTTGGCTTTGATACCATTGAAATGTCCCGGATTAAATTTATTTGATAATTTGATCAAATTTCAGCAATTGAAATTATGAGAAATTAATTAATTAATCCAAACCATCTAAAATCAACTTATCCAAATTAAACTGAAATTCATTAGTTTCAATAATAAACCTCACAAATCATGCACCCGATTACACAAATTTCAACCAAACGTCAGGATTTACTTTCTAGACTTAAAGTGAAATTAAATGGAAGGAAAATACGTAATATTTGTGCCAAACCCATGGCCTAAAAGCTGATATAATCAACCAATAATTTCTGCTACAATTACACCCCAAACAGTGAGCAAAAATGAAGCCTGGAATGTACTGCAAGCTCACAAACTTTTGGATAAATTCACCAAAATTTAAGAAAACTTCTTTATTGATAAAATAATGAGTGTAAATAGGAAAAATCAGTATAACCATGGCCTCAAATCTTGAAATTAACTCCTGTAACTTATATTCCAAGAAAATCCAAAAAACTCCTGAACAAGATGCTAGTAGGCATTGTAGAACTACACTACCAGAAAATAAGCCTCAAGAATAATTTATTGATGAAATTTTTTCAAGGAAACATATTAAATAAAATATATACATGATATCAAGGGTGCCAAAATAATTCTATGATTATTATCCAAATGTGAATCCAAAATATTTTCTAGCAGGCATTGTCGAATAACACTATCTTCAATGAAAACTCACCCAGAACAAAATATTTACCAAATGATAAAATATTAGTTTTGAAATATAAAATAAGAGAAATATAGATAAAAAATTCTGTTATAAAAAGCTATAACAACTGAAATCCAAAATTTGAAGCAAACCTCATAAATAATCTTGACAATCTTCTTAAAACTGTTGGAAACACAAAGAGATCTGAAAACCCTTTAGCACACTAGCAATCCCTAGATGAAATTGCACCTGAAGACCCTCTGGGCCACTGCCTTTGAGCCTCTAATCCCCTTGGTTTATCAGCCTTGTAGATCCATATTCATCATTTTATCAACCTTTGAAGAAATAAGCAAAGCTTAGTAAAATCTACAACAAGAAGAATCCAGATGAAGCTAAAAACATGCACATATGTGAAACCACTTCAATTTCCAAGTTAGGAGACCAAAATCCATGAACAGGGAGAGAGATTCCCTTCCATGTAGTGCATGTAAACTTTGGATCCAAGTGTCCTATGATTTCTTCCACTCCCAATGCATTGTGCCACTTGTTTTGGCTTGTCATGGTCATTGAATGTTGAAAATAAGCTATTTGGGAATCATTTTTCCAAGTAGGAAAATCAATTAAAATTAAATATATTTGGTGATTAAATAATAAAATATTTTCAACCAAATCACCAAAATTAATTATATTTCCCAATCTGTCAATTGATCCTGATTTGATATTTTGGCCTTGTCGACTTACTATTTTTAGTAAGTTGTTATTTTTTTAAAAAATTGAAAAAGGGACATGACATTGTCCTTCTATTTCTTCCTCTCTTTATATATATATATATATATATATATATATATATATTTATCTCTCTATCTCTCTCTACCCTTGTATATCTCTCCCTCTCTCTATATATGACTTACTATATATATCTTTATCTTTATATCTATCCATCTCTCCCCCTTCCTATCTCCCTCTCTATATATCTAACTTTTTCATCTCTCTATATCCATATTTCCTTCTCCCTCACTCCCTTTCCCTCTCCCTCTCCCTCAATAAAACTCCCTCTCTCTCCCCCCTCTATCTCTCCCTTTGTCTATCCCTATCCCTATCCCCCCTCTCTCTCTTCTCTAAAAAATGGTAAAAATGCATGTGGATCTCATTATTGTGGACCCAAATACACTACTTTACCCTAAAATATATGCATTATCTAACATGAAAACACACTTTTCATGGTGTTGAAAAAATAAAAATCATTGTTTAACAATTTGATCACCTTTTCTTGTTTTGTCGATGTACAAGAATCAAATTGCATGTTATTAGATTGAATCTGATAGTATGAACTATTATTTTCATGTTTTGGAGGTTTTAAATGATAATTATCATTTTTGAGTTTGATTTTGATAACACGTATCATTGTTTTCATATTTTGTACTATTTCTATTAGATTGATGTAGAATTGAACATTATACCAATGAATTTGATAAAAACTCAAAATTTGGAGCAATGTGAAGTTGGAAATGACTTAGACAACAAAATACAATTAAGAAATTTAATCTCAAAGTTCAAGGTACATCCCCTTTTCCTTTGTCCCTTTATTCATGCCCCCTTCTCATCATAGTTCTATAGCATCATAAATTATTTCTGCTCACAATTTCACACTAGGTTTTGACTCCCTCTTTAGTGCATGTGTCTAATTATGCTTGTAATGTAACTATTTTCCCTCATTTTCAAGAAACTTAAGTAAATCCTTAATTCTTGGGATTTCATAGAGCACATTTTACTAGACCTAGGTGCCCAACATCCCTGTACTGCCCTTTCATGTCCAAATTTTGGAATTTGAATGTCCACCTCAATGTGATTAAGGATTCAAATCTATTTTTCACTCCCCCAAAATGATTAATTCAAATTATGTGTATATTTGTATACATATTGGAGACATGTAAAAATGCCTTAACACATATCACACATCCTGAATTGTATTTTTCCATCATCAAGATAATTTTCATCACATCCTTGTATTTTACTTCATTTACACCATTAATACCCTTTTAATATCATTTTCACCAATTAACCCTATTTCTCCATTAATTACATAGTCCTAAGTTGTTCAATAAATGCATCCATTTCATCACTAATATTCCCTTTATCACCCTAATTAAATAATTCCTAATTATTTAATTACTACCATCTATATTCTTCTAATTCCACATGATTAAATAATCATTGATTATTTAATTATCCTACCTTTTAATCTTCTTGTCACATGATTAAATAATTCCTAATTGTTAAATTATCCCTATTTTCCCTCCACAAAGCATATTCTTGGAGAATATTCCATTTAAAAATATCTCAACCAACTTGTCTCAAACATTCCTAGCCCTTGATCTTGTCCACTGGTCTTAAATATCTTAACCATTTTCCTAAAATGGTGGAGCTAGCTTGAGTTCTAACTAATCTCCTTCATCCATTTCCCTTGATACACCCTCCTTGGTGGGTGTTGTTTAAAGTATGAAGGTTTTATCATTGATGTCAACAAGATTGTGTTGTAATTGGTTTCATTTATGTATCATTCTTTTGATTATGGTTGTGGTAGTGATAAATATGTCGAGGATATTGAGAAAATTTATAAAAAGAGGAAACAGGGTATTACAAAGGTGTTCTGGTTTTGCTTCACATTTCTTCTGGGTTGAATATCTTTTTGTTTGGTTTGGATATGTTGGTTTAGATGTGTTCAGAGTTTCTATATCTAGAATTTGGGCTTATGGATTGATGTGCAGAAGAAGTTATGTTCACTAATGTGTCAACTGGTTTTGGGGTGTTTCTTATAGAGGTGTCTAGGAATTTTTTTTTGCTCCGCGTTTCTTTGTAGTTGTTCTTCAGGCCTTGCAATTTTGAAGCTATTTTGATGGTGTTGATACCTTGCTTGTGTCAAGAGGATTCATGGTTTGTCACTTTGAAAGATGGATTTTAGAGTTGCAATGTTTGACAGTGTAGGTTGAGTGTACTAGGTGTGTACATTCTAAAGGTATGAGTTGTTGTGGAGTTTGATGGATTTAAATATGTTAGAGGAATATTCTAGATCATGATGAATTGTGGTGCATGGTTTGCAAGTCATCCTTGGATTTGATGAAGCGTGTACTTTAAAGTTTAATGGTGTTTGCATGGGTAATGGCTGACCTAGTGTTTACACTACATTCGAAGATGTTCAAGTATTGATGAAGGTGTAACACAACATTTAAGAGTTGATTTGGTTCCCAATTAATTTTTTTATTGGTCTACTTTCATTCCTATCCATCGTGGGAATGCTTAGTGCTGGCCTATTTTTTAATTTATAAAATGTAAGGTGTGTATAACTAACTTGAAGATGTTTTTCAAGTTGTGGATGGTATAAATGCAAGGTGAGTTGATGCAAGGTGTAGTGTGGAATAGATTTGAGTGTTTTGATGCAAAATTTAGCTCAAGATATACTGCAAGATTTTGAATTCAATGAGTTGGAGGTATCTTGATCTCTTGAAGGTTGTGAGTGTTGTTGGAGCTGTTGTGGTGGATTATGTGTTGCATTGAGATTGTGTTTTCTATGTAACATTCTATCTTCTTTATTCTTTCTATTTCGGTAGTGAGCCTAGGCTGTGAGCCTTTTTGGATAGTGTGTCCTATTTTGGCAGTGAGCCTCTTTGTACCAATTTTGCAATTATTTATATTCTGAGCTAATCCTCATCATGGTTTTTCCTCCTAGTGTTCTCCATGTAAGTCTGATATTCTCTTATATATGGTGTTGGTAGTTTCAACTTTTGTTATTTTATTTTCATGTTTAAAATTTATAACAAATTAAAGGTTTAATGAATGCATGTGGATCTGATTACTCTTGAGGGTTTTTATGTTTGAATTTGATACAAGTGATTCACCCCCATTCTCAATTTTCTTGTTCATTCAATAGGTGTTAAGTATCAATATCAACCCTTATTTGTGGGTTTTCAAACTTAATCTCATCCCTTGATCTAATTTATCCAAATCTATAAAAGAACCCTGATTCCTCTCATAATTCATCTAGAGAATTTGGAAGGAGATCATGTCCAAATGATTCTTGAGAAAATTTGAGAGCACATATCATGTCATCTAGATCATCATTCATCATCATTCTTTTGCAAGCTATCATGGAGGCTTTGTCTTGAAGCAATCCAACATATCTTTCAACCAAAGTTACCCAATAATGGGATTGGTAAGGTTATTTATGTTTTGAATTCATTTGTGTTTTGATTGTTTGATCTAACCCTTGTTTTGGATTCATGGCTTCTCATCCTTGATCTAATTGGTAAGTGGGTTCTATCCTCTATTTTTTATTTCATTTTGATTGAATTCATTGATATAATCTTGATCCATATTTCCCCCTTACACACACACAAACATATAAGTTCTTCCCTCCTTTTTATCTCTCTAACTCTGTAAGGACTCTAGAAATTTTAACACTCTAAAAGGTAGAAGACCAATAGCATAATTCAAGACAATTACAATATGCAACTTATCAACAAATTCATGATCAAGTATGGTGTAATGTTTCTTATTTATTGTTATTATTATCATGTGTACTAACACTTGTAGGATCTTGAGGATAGTTCTTCATCCTCCTTGTGTGATATTGACATACTTGCATCAATCCAATAAGGGTTTCAAATTTGAGTAGTAAGAAATCCTTTGTGTTTTCATTGTCATTTTTATGATTTTTTTTTTTTCCTCTACTCCCTCAAGAGCATGCATTCCTTATATTATCTATCATCATTGGCATTATGGAGGTGGTAACACCAACATAGGGTTTAACCAAGGAAATCCCCTATATGACACACCTTTCTCCCTTTGTCCCTTCTACAAGTTTACACATCATTGCTGAGTGGAGTGGATTTGGCATCCTAGCTCCTTTGAAGGCCTAAAATCTTAATTCATGCATTCATGGGTTCATCTTCAAAAAATTAGGCCATAATAATTATTCAAGTACAATCAAAATTCAAAACCCAATTTCCATATTCAAGTACCTTCAGACACTGCTACACCTACATACAAAATTTGAAACCCTAGATTTATGTACTTCAATACTAGGGCACCTATCACCCTTGGCTTGCTAGTTCTGCTCCAAATTTTTGCACTATGTTCCTCTTTGTGTCTCCTATTCAGATCTATTTTTTTTGTTTATGTGGTTTTGCTCTATAATTTCAACATTCTACCATACTTAGTCAATTTGATCCTAATTAACCTCTAAGTTCATTGCATCATCACATTAATATATACCCACAACAAACAAAAATGGACCAAAACCATACCCAAACCTATTTTTCTCTCCCTTGAGGAAAACAACCAAATAAAATCTCTTGGTTAATTTTGTATTTTGAATGTTCAGGTGAAAAAGACTGATCTAGTTTATGTCATTTAGGCTAGATTTCCATTTCACTAACATAAAAATTTCATGTGCTACATATTGTTGGGAATAAGATGCCATTTAATTGTAATCCTAAACATATTTCATGTATCTCCTAAGTCCTTGGAAAGTGTTCCACAACACTAAGATTAGAAAGAGATTAAATTTGAATGAAATGAACATGTAAATTGACATTTGTAATTATTCCTAAATAATAGGAACATGTGGGGGCATCCAAAATGAGTTCCTAAATAATAGGAGCAGATGGGGCACCCACATGGAAGGTGAAACCCACCTTGTTTCAGTTAACTATTTTAAGGATTGATAGTACTTCAGTAATGCATATCTAGGTTCCTAAAAAAAAAGGGATTGATATTTACAATAGTGAAGTGGAACTATCAGTCCACTATTAATTCAATATCAGTTCAAATTTAGTTTAGGTTAGTTCATTTTAGTTCAGTTTAGTTTAGTTAATTTTGTTTTAGTTATAGTTCAGTCATCTTCAGTTGCATGTAGTTATTTTGAGTTGTATACTAGTTGACTTGACTAGTGACTTCAATTGCATGACAGATAATAGGTGGATACTTTCAGTTAGGTGGGGATGATCAATCATGCATATTGTTTGCATAAATTGATGGAGAGATATGTTTCAGTTAACAAAGATTGACTTCGGTCCACCTTGGGCACCCATGTTGGCATCTTTTAGTTAACACCTTTTGCATGAGAAGATATTTACAAGGATTAGTTAAGTGTGCCCATTCTTGGGTTCCAACTTTGAGATGGATTTTACAAGATATCTTCTTGACCAAAGTTCAGTTAAGTGTTCAATTTGGGGTGCCAACTTTGAGGAAGACTTTGGTTTGACTTATGTTTACATGGTGGAACTCTACTTTCCAAATCTAGGTATAGGTTTTTGAGAGGAGTTTTATGCTCTTGTAATTAACAACTCTTAGGAGTTTACAAAGCTCATAATTGTCTATTTATTGTAGTAAGTGCATAAGAGATTCATGAGAGTTTATTGCAGGTTGTGAAGAAGGATTGTTGAAGACAAAGAAGTATATCAATCAAGGATTGGTACAATGTTATTTTAATCTTGTTCTAAGGTTAAATAATCAAGCACTATTGATTCTGCTGGAGTTTTTTTCTTGAAAAGGTTTCTCCACATATATGTTGTCACTTCTATCTTCTGTCTCTTTCTATAATTGGTAAAACTGATCTAAACAAATTAATCATACACAAATAATTGTGACAAAGAATACTTAATTAAATCTATAGTCACATAGTTTTACAAGTTTTAAGATACAATTTTACCTTCATTTTTAACATTTGGTATCAGAGCTAATGGCTAGTTAGGGTTTGGGATGCCTTTCTCTTGAAAGTTTGAAGGATTTTTGGCTATAGTGGGAGCTTTTACTATTGTTTTATTGCAGATTTTTAAAATAAGTGTGTTATAATGAGTTCTAATTCTCGTTGAGATAGTGAAAGGTTCAATGGATCTAGTTATGAGATGTGGAAACTAAAAATGGAGGATCCCCTTGAAGAGAGAGATCAATGGTTAGTTGTTTGTAATCAGACAGAGTTAAATACATTGATGTCAGATGAGGATTGGGCTAAGCTTGATAAAAAAACAAGAGGGACCATAAGGTTATGTCTTGCTAATGTTGTTCTATTGAATGGTTCAAATGAAGCTACTGCATATAAATTGTGGAAGAGGATAGGTGATATCTATCAAACCAAAAGTCTTACTAATAAGTTGTATTGAAAATAAAGTTGTATTCTTTAAAGATGAAAGATGGTGATTCTATTGCACATCATTTAAATGCTTCCAATTTGATTCTAAGTCAGTTAGAATTTGTAGACGTAAATCTAGAAGATGAAGATGAATACATTTTGTTACTTTGTTCTTTACCAGAGTCTTGGGAAAATCTAATTGTTGCTATTAGTGGTAGTGGTGTAGATCCTAAGATGGACAATATAATTCCCACTCTCCTATCAAAGGAGATGTGGAGGAAGTCTAAAATGAGATCCCAAGATGCCTTGTTTGTAAGAGGTAGGCCTAAGGAAAAGGAACCTAAGGGAGACAAGAAAGGAAAGGGTGAGTCCAAAGGATAGTCAAAAACCCCTGGTAAGAGTAAGGTAAAGTGTTGGAACTATGGGAAATCAGGTCATTTAAGAAGGATTGTAAGAGAAAGAAAAAGAGTTATGATGCTTCTACAGAGAAATCCTCAGATGATGGTAATGATGCATTAATGATTTCATGTAAAACTATTAGTGATGACTCTTGGCTTATTGATTCAGGTTGCTCCTATCATATGACTCCTAACAAGGAGTGGTTCACTAAGTATATTGAATATGATGAGGTAATGTATTCTTGGGAGATAATAACACAACAAATATTGTGGGAAAAGGAGAGGTAAAGTTTTGTTTCAGTGATGGTAGGGTTAAGAAACTTAATGGTGCTTTGCATATTCTAGGACTTTCTAGAAATCTAATTTATGTATCTAAGCTCAATGATTCTTGAATGCATGTGATATTTGACAAAGGTGGTTGCAGATTGGTGAAAGGGAATATGGTGATTGCTAAAGGATCTTAGATTGGGACTTTGTTTAAGCTTAATACCTCCAATTTGAACAAATCAACCAATGTAACTAAAGCTGAAAATACATGTATGTTGTGGCACCATAGATTAGGCCACATTGGTGAAAAATGTTATAGGACCATTCTTAATAAGAAATTGGTTGATGGTATTCCTGATTATAAAATTGGTAAAAATTATTTTTGTGAGCATTGTGTGTTTGGAAAGCAATCTAGATCTTCAATTCCTAGTGGAGCAAATAAAGCTAAAATATTATTAGAGATTATTCATTTAGATGTTATGGGTCTTTTGGATATTGACTCTATTAGAAAATCTAGATATTATGTCACATTTATTGATGATGTCTCAAGATACAATTGGATCTATTTTATGCATAACAAATCTGATGTGTTCAATAAGTTTACAGACTTTAAGGCTTTAGTTGAGAAACAATCAGATCATAAGATAAAAGTGTTGAGATCAAATAATGGTGGTGAATATTGTTCTAAGAAATTTGATGATTATTGTAAGCATATTGGAATTGTGAGACAAAAAAATACTCCATATACACCTCAACAAAATGGAGTAGTAGAAAGGATGAACCAAACCGTAATGGCAAGAGCTAGGAGTATGTTAAGTAGTGCTAAGCTAGATTGGTGTCTTTTGGCCAAGGCTATAAGTACTACTTGTTATTTAATCAATATATCTCCTAGTTCATATATTGAAGATAAAACCCTTTATGAAATGTGGCTAGGTAGGAAACCTAGTGTTGCACATTTAAGGATCTTTGGTTGTGAGGCTTTTGTTCATGTGCCTAAAGAAAAGAGGTCTAAGTTGGATCTAAAAGCACAAAAATGCATATTCATAGGTTTTTTGGAAAATAAAGAATAGACAACTGAGAAGGGGGTGAATTAGTTGTCACAAAATCTAAAACTTATTTAACCTTATTAACCTTTAATCTCAAATTTGATAAATAAAAGTGAAAGCATGAATCAAAAACACATCAAAAAAACACATAACACCAAGATTTTTGCGTGGAAACCCTGTTAGGGGAAAAACCATGATGGAGGTTAAACCACAAGTTATACCTTGTTAAAAGTATAAAGAAAATGAATAAGGAATGCACATGCATTCAGGCACACTTCCTAGAGCTCACTGCTGAAAGAAGATACACTGTCTTACATAAAAATTTCAGATTAAATCCATATGAAGAGGTTGAACTAATAAATTAGCTTCTTCAAAAGCCTGATGATAGTTTTGATTAGGCACAAAAACAATTCTTCACACTTCGCTCAAAATTCTTCACACTCTACTCTGCAATAAAATGCTCTGATCTTTATTTGCACATTTCACATACACACTTCTCACACATACATTAACACACACTTCAAAATGAAGAAACAATCTCTCTTATATATCTGCTTCATGGAATTACATCAACAAATTTGTCAGCCAAACATGAAAGAATAAATGAATTACAAATTGTCGGCCCAATTCATGAACAAATCTCAATGTGTACCAACCAAAGTTGGTCACAACATAATGAAGACCTAAAAAATATTCCTTGAACATTCCAAGCATTCAAAAACTAATCGACGAGGATCCACAACACGCTACAACCACCATGTCAGCCAAGAACATGAAAACCTGAACACACAAAGGAAAAAACTCCTATCACAATCACATTGATCAATGTGGACATGCAAGAAAGATAGAGAATGATCTAGAAACATCAAGAAACATCATAGGAGCATGCACAAAAATTCAAATTACTAAAATTACATTTTATTCTTTCAGAAACACCAGCTATAGTAACAGAACAATTAGGAACACAAAAACTCACAACTTGCTTCAATCTTGATGCACACCTCTGAAACTTCTAGAGTATAAGCTAGATATGCTCAACAACAAACCCTTTAAAGTGAAACTTTTGAATACCAACATACTGAATTTTCCACCACACTGAACTTCACAGCTTCACAGACAGTCTTCAACATAATTAATATAATTTTCTCAATATCCTTGACATATACAACATTCAAGACATCAATACTAATAGTGTTGACATCAATGAAAACATCCAACAATCTACCCCTTTGGCATTGATGGCAACACATGATGTGAAAAATACCATCAACACAACTAGCTCTTTAAACATTACTCTTCTCTCCCTTAGTTCTTACAAATTTTTTCACATTACACTTCTCCCCCTTTGACATGAATGGAAAAGGTACACAAGCTCTGAACCACATATCTTAATCATCTAACTACTCCCCCCGAGTAGTAGCCACCACAACATCAATCCAGATCAAGATATGACTATGAATGTACAAACTGATGCAATGAATTGCATCTTAGTTCTAATTAGGAGGGGAAATAACTGCTAACTTCCCTCTCAGATACTCAAAATTATCCTTAGGCAATGGATTAGTAAAGATGTATTCAATTTGTTCCTTAGTAACCAATACTCCAGTCTGACTTCTTTGTCACTCACTTTGTCTCTCAAAAAGTGATATTTGATAGATATATGTTTTTTCTTGGAATGCAACACCGGATTCTTAGAAATTTATTGCACTTGAATTATCACAAAATATAGCAATAGGCTCATCATACTCAATTTTGATATCTCTCAATATTTTCTTCATCCATATTACTTGAGTACAATTGTTTGTAGAAACAATATATTCTGCCTTGCAGTAGATAAGGAAATGGAATTCTACTTTTTACTTAATCGAGACACCAACTTCTTTCCCAAGAAGAAGGAACCACCACTATTACTTTTTATGTCATCTACATCTCCTACCCATTCTACACCAGTAAAGGCGCTCAAGGTAAGATCATCATCTTTACGATACCAAAGACCAAAGTCAATTGTCCCTTTCAAGTATCTAAAATTCTCTTTACAACAGTCACATGGGATTCCTTTGGATCAGCTTGATATCTAGCAACCATATATATAGCATTCATGATGTCTTGTTTGATTTGAGTCAAATAAAGTAATCCACCGATCATTGAACTGTATCTTGTTTGATTTTCTTTAGGTGAATTATCATTCTATGTGAACTTGCATATGGTTACCATGGGTGTACCAACTGGCTTTGAGTCTTTCATGCCAAAAAATTTTAGTAACTCTCTTACATATTTGGATTGAGATTTAAAGATTCCATTATCTAACTAAGTAATTTGCAATCCTAAAAATAATTTCATCTCTCCAATCATTGACATCTCAAACTCACTTTTCATTTCATCAACAAACTTCATACATAAGTCATCATCTTATTCAAAAATGATGTCATCAACAAAGACTTCAATAATCAACTCTTTATCCTGATCCATCTTAAAATATAGATTACTGTCAACAGTACCTTTATTGAATCTAAGCTTCAACAAGTATTTATCCAGACTAGCATACAAGGCTCTAGGGTCTTTCTTGAGTCCATATAGTGATTTCTTTAATCGACAAACCATTTCTTCTTTGTCAGTTAGTTGAAATCCATTTGGTTGCTCACCATTTAGGAATATTGACTTTACATCCATTTGATAGAATTTGTAGTTCTTAAAAGCAACATAAGCAAGAAACAATCTTACAACTTCAATTCTAGCAATAGGGGCAAAGGTTTCTTCAAAATCAATACGTTCCATCTATGAGTACCCTTTACATACCATTCTTGCTTTATTCCTGACCACTTCACCTTGTTCATTTAGCTTATTCCGAAAGACCCATTTGGTTCCAATCACATTTTTATCCTGAGGTCTAGGAACAAGAGTCCATGTATCATTTTTCTCTATCTGCATCAGTTCTTCCTTCATTGCTTCCATCCAATATTCATCTTTACATGCTTCATTGACATTATTGGGCTCAGTCTTGGAAATTAGACAATACTCTTCTGTAATTATTCTTCTAGTCTGCACACCTTTGTTCTTATCTCCTATAATTTGATTTTTAGAATGATTTAGCTTTACATACCTCACAACTTTGGGATTCTCTCAAACTTCTAGTTCTTCTATTATTTTTTATGCACTTCCACTGGCTTCTCCTTCTTGATTTTCTTGATTCACCGATTTTTTTTGAACTTGATACTATGTCTGAGCATTCTTTTCATTATCAGTACTATCATGTTGGTCATTTGAATCATATCCATAGTATCTAGATGATCTAGCAGTGTCTTCATCAACTCTGACATATGCACTTTCAACCATTTTCCTTAATCTTCTACTATAGCACTGGTAGGCCTTTCTCTTAGTAGAGTAACCTAGAAATATTCCTTCATCACTTCTAGCATCAAAATTGCCTATATCTTCATCTCTCTTGGTATAAAATCTACATCCAAAGATTTTAAAATATATAACAGTAGGCTTATAACCAAACCACAACTCAAAAGGAGTCTTACCAGAATTACCATTGACATTTATCCAATTAATAGTATATACAATAGTGATTACAACTTCTCTCCAATAGATATGAGGAACATTACCTTACAACATCATAGTTCTAGCAACATCTAGAATTGTTATGTTCTTTCTCTCTATTGGTATTTTTTCCAGCTAAGGCTTTGTAATTCCCTAAGAGGTAGCCAACCTCTACATTCAAAAACTAACAAAGTTAGTGACCAACTAACAAGATTCAGTCAAAGATTGAGATCTCCTACACTTTTGGCTCTATGAAACCAAGGAGGGTTTTCCTAAGTGTGTTAATAAGTATGTTTTATGACTTGGTAAGAACACTTCTTCTTACAGATATAGTCCCCACCAACGCAATTAGATAGAAATTACCCTGGTTGTGGAAAACCAAAGAATAATAACAATTATCACAAAGCAATGAGACTGAAAATTAACGTAAGATTTGTATCTCAAAAGAGATAGGGTTTGATATTTCAAATTGTTTAGATCTTTTACCCATCATACTTAGAACTATAGCCTTGTGCCTCAAAAACTCTTGAAGAAATTACCAAGTGTCTCATCCATTGGGCGGGAGTCATATGAAACATAACCCAAACATCATGAACTTATCACCATAGTGATTTACACTATGAGATTTTTAGTATTTTTAAAATTAGTACTCCTTAACGAATCCTGAATATATCATCACAAACCTATAACTCATTTTCAAGTGTTTGATTAACTCATTAAGTTAAAGAAAGAAAACAAAGTACACATTCAAATATACCATTGAAGCTGAATGAATAAACCATTGATAAAATCATTCATAATCCATGACATATAGCCAGGAGAGCAATTGTTCTAATAGATTTTTATTTGCTTCAATATCTGTTATTACATAGGAAAAGCTTGCTTGTTTCATAATATTCCCGCCCTAGAAAAGATGTACTAGTTAATACTTTCAAAAAAAAATACACTTAACAAACTGACTGTACATATACTAAGCCTCAGGACACAAAAAAAAAGACCCTAATAATGATTCGTAAAATCTTCTTTATAGAACAGGAGAGAAACAAGCATCAAGTTGCATTGTTAATTTCAAAATAAATTTCATTCAAATGAAATAAAATTCGAATTCACATTTCAAAACATTCCTCATCATTAGAAGTGACCATAAACGATTCGAGGAATCAATACGGTTACACCCAATAACAATCTGGAGGAAGAAACAAAAGACTGTGCCATGCATGCGCATGTCCACGTCAAAACAAACCACTGGAACAACATCAGATAGCAAAAGAGAACCACCCTAGCAACACACACGACCCACCAGCATCTCTTAGCCAATACATGGCCCCATTAGAGATGACCGCTCCTGGTTCTCGCTTTAGTGTGAAGTGAAACCATTCTCTTTTTCTTGTCCATACCAACACTAGTCCCAACAACACATCACGGTGCCATTGTAGTTATTGGCAAAACTGCAAGGACCTCCTCATTGACACCCATGAGATCGATCATGGTTGCAAGATGGCAGTGATAGTCTGAGTCAGTCTCAGACCCATCATCACCAGAGCTCGAAGAGAGCACAACAGGGGAATTGCAGCACCTAGACTGCTTGCCCATACCTTGGGCAATTGCTTCAGGATCGCCAGGAATAGGTCCTCTTTGCGCTATGAATTCCTCATGCACACTCTAGGACTTCGTTGCACCATGAAATTATCCATTGAAGATGCATAGCTCGAAACTACAAACAAATCTACCACCTAAAAATAGACCAACTCAAAATGTGATGATAATACTGAGTAATTCAATAGGCATTTATAGAACAAACTGATGCAGGGAATATTAATTGTTGAAATGCTTATACGAGCATGCGAGCTATTAGTGGTTGATGTTGCCACCACAAAATTATTCTAGTTTTTTGGAAAAATGGCGTACAACCCATCATTGTATTTATCAAGAGGATACTGCTCACACGCAAGGAAATCAAGAGAAGATCCACTGAAAAACCTGCGCCATTAATGAAAACAACTTGCAGAGCACAAAAACTCCTCACAAGGATGAACAGTAACCCTTTGAATTTGAATTGTTGATATGGAAGAGACCTAGCAAGTCAAACGAATCAGATCAAGTCAATGATCATTGAAAATCCACATCACTACCTTGGAAAAACCACAGCCAAACATGGCCCATGAAAATAGGAGGTTGTGATAGGGCAGCAGGCCCCACCTAGCCCATGTTGCTCCAAGAGCCAAGCCACGTGTCGCCTTTTTGCAAACCTCGTGGTACCTTTGGGAACATTTAATCTGATCGTGTGAGGCCTGTGAGTGATGGTCATAATTAATCCATGTCATTAAATTCCCATTGGTGAAATGATGCCCACTTGTCACTGTTGGCATATCGGGAAAAGGCCCCACTCCTTTGTATATGACAGATGGCGGAACCTCACACACCTCGCACCACTTAAGTGACATTAGCAGGAAAACCTATGAGGTCTGCGAGGAACGGTCTAGATCACCCGTGATCAGATGGTTTGCCAAGCTGTAATGAAGACAAATATAATATAATGGTGGGGCTGACCAAAAAAAACCCTTGGCGGAAAAAAATTTTAGGCCTAGGTGGCAAAGAGAAAACTGATAAGTCAAGTGAAAAGGGGCCGGTAGGAGCACAAAGGAAAGGCTTAGTCGGATGACTTAAGTGATTGGTAACCCTCAACAACAAGTCAATGTTAAAATACAATGTGAGGGTTTTAATAGATACCAATCAATTTTCCATGGGTAATCTGAACCCTAAACCCAAAATATTAGACCTCAAGTCATTTAAAAGTAACCAGTCATGCCCAATTTAGGTAGAATTTTGACAAATTTTAAAAGTCCCATCAGTGGCTCCGACTGAGGATGTATGCCCCCTATAGGCATACCAAGATTCTAGAATCTCTGGTTTCGCAGACTAGATTACTAAATTACACAAGTGCCTTGATGAATTTTCTACCATGCTTGTCAATTGGAACTTCTCTATATCCAACTTGGTGGTCCCAGGCCACCAAACAAGAGAAATCAAATTTTACCCCTATCAAAAACAAAATTCTTTGTTACCTGGAGTAAACCAAGTTTGCAAATTTTACCTCTTGATGCTTCTAAGTTATTGGAGTAGTCAATATGCCTCAAAATATCATAATGTTTACTAATACTCCCATGTATTTGATCTGTCAGCACCCTATATCCAAACATTAACTCTAACATATGACCATAATGACATTTTACCTTACCTTGCACCTGGTCATACTTCATAGAATGCTTACTCAATTGAGCTAAGAAGCATAAACATTCATAGCTTATCTGGTCTGTAACATCACACATTCTGACATCATCATCAACTTGTACATAGAACTGAAAACTTTCATATAAAACTGTGTGCATGTTACACAGACCCTCATAGCATAATAAGTTGGACACCTAACTCGGGGAATCCTCACCTTGGTGCTTTCCACACAAGCTTGGTTGCCAGCACCTGTGTTTAGATGTTTTGGAACACATCTTGATACCACAAAGGTGGGAAATATAAGTTACATATTTCTCCAAGGAATGTGTAAACACATTCATCTCAGGCCCCTTAGTATACATCTCTTCCTTCATTCCTTCATCCATTCCCAGATAAAAAACCTCAAAAATAGAGTCAAAAACATCAATCTCAACATGGGAAATAGAGAAACAACAGTATGCACTAGCCTCCTTGTGTTCAACACCACCTGTTGTATGTGATAATTTATATGTGAAAATTTCAGCACAAGCTGAAAACTTTTCACTAGCAATATCAATACCACCTTCATTATAAGCTAGAAAATTTTCACCAACAATATCAATGTCACCTTCATTATAAGCTGGAAACTTTTCACCAGCAATATCAATATCAAAAGGTAACAAAAAATCAATCTCAACTGCATACAAACAATCAGGAATATCAATAGTACCAATATTTTCATCAATATGTTGGTTATCTCCAGTACTATTCTTTTGATCACACACCTCATTTTCCTCAAGTTCCTCAACATTTATACAAAAAACTTGTTCCATTGCCAGTATACCTGGAGTATACTTCAGACATTCATCATTTGAAAACTATTCCTTTATTTGGAAACAAGTAAAATCATGAGGCTCCACATTTCCATACAGCTCTGGTAAAAGGAGAGGCTTAACTCCATCCTCGATAATACAATCATCACTTCTAAAATCAAAATCATTAGCCTGTAACAAAATCTCAGTGAAATGTGCATTACAACCATGATAGGGAAAAACAATGGGTGTCTACTCTAATCCTTCATCACTTTTCCCCTCAAGCTCTTGTTCAGTTGTCCAACTTTCTTCAAAAGGGCAAGCATTATCTTAATTTTGTGCAAATATACCCTTGGTTGATTCTCCAATCTCTATCCATTTAAGGACTTGTCAAGTTAGCAAGTTTGAAATCATCTAGTAGAGCACTCAACCCCAGTTCATAAATTTCACAAAACAAGTCAATGCATTAAAAATCATCAAGTCTGAGACCTCTAGGGATTTTTATTAAGGCATCCAAAAATCTCAAGAAAAACTCATATGGTGATTCTTCCACTTGTCTCTTCACCTCATACAATGCTGGCACAAAAGAAAATTGATCATCACCATTCAAATTGGACTGGATTTCAACTTGGATCTCATCATCATCACACTATAATGGTGGAGATATTATAGTTGTCAAAGCACTCTTATCATAATTAGAATTTTGTGCAGCCAACTCTGAAATTTTACTAGTATGAGCTAGGCCAGGGTAATCAATACTTGCATCTAGATACCCTTTCATCATTGATTATTTCATGTTGTTCTCAATCTCCATGGCCATTTGATATGCTTGGTGTAGGTTTCTAGGTTCTTTATCCCTTAATAGGTAACCCATCATTTTGTCAAAAGCACCAAGATATACAACCAAGAATTCAACCTCACTTGGTCTTATTTCTCTAGGAATTTCCCTTAAAGCTTTTGAAAATCTGAGATTAAAATACGAGACTAGCTCCTCTTCTTTTATGTGGATTCCCATTAAACCTTTTCTTAATATGTTGGGATTGAATCTTTCACCAAATTGTTCAATAAAATTTATCACCAACCGATTCCATGAGTTAACATAATAGGCAGGTTGATATGAAAACCAATCCCTGGGATGACTCTTCAAGGATTGCACAAACAGCTTCATAACAACATCCTCATGACTGACTTCATAATCCCCCATTACATCTACAAAATCCTATAGATTCTTAGAGGTGGATTCTGCACTTTTCCCTGTGTATTTAGGCAAATACTTCCTAATCTTCTTAGGAGTTAGACTCGGAAAACCACTGATATTACTGAAAATAAAAGGTACATACCTTTGAGTCACACAACCCCCTGAAGGGCTTGATGAGACTTGTTCCCTTTGCATATTTATTTCTGACTTCTCATACGGGAAACCTCTTATACCCATTTAATTATTGTCAAAGCAATACATTTTTATTAAATAGATCATTTACCATCCTTCCATCAGTGGCTGAAATAATTATACCTTGCTTTTAGAAGTATGATACAACATAAACATGTTTCGCAAGTCCTTTTACATATTGAATCATTAGAACTATGAAAAATATAATCATTGTTCCTTTCTTGATGCTAGAACATCTAATTTGGAACCATTTATCATCCTTAATTACAAACACCCCTCACAATCAGAAAAGTGATTTGTTTAGATTTAATAAGAATACCTGGTAACTTTGGCAGTAGTTGTTAATCTTTTCTCCTTAACTGTAAAATGCCATAGATCTGGGAATTTTCCTTCATATATCAATTGGTTCTTCAGACAGAGTCACCGCCTCTTCAACAGAGGACTGAATTTCAACAAGAATATGAAATTCCTTTTCATAGCTTGTCACATTATGGGTCTTTGTCTACAACAAAGTCATACCTCAAATATTCTAACATCATGCTGCTACCAATCTCTTCCAAATCCATAACCTGTCACCATCCAAACTTAACATTTAGATCCACTAAACAAATGATTCTAGATAGCCACCTCCAACTGCTGTGGTTTCTCTTTTCTCTCATTTAAATTTATCAGAAGTTCTCCCCAATAAAACTACCATTCAACTAATGATTCAGATAGAGAGCCTATTCCATTGAGTTTAACCTTTATGGTTACAACTAATATGTTAGTTATTTTAATGAAATTTATAACAGGACTGTCTGCACCCAAAACTCTTGAGTCCTTTTCCAGTGGAACACGGCAGATCATAAGAATTTTAGGTTCATTTGAACAACCTCTTCCTTCTAGGGTTGAAAAACTTTCACTATTTAAATTCATAATGGAAAATCATTTGACTCTATGCAATGAATTTATAACAACACCGTCTGCAACCAAAACTTATGAGTTTGTTCCCCAGTAGAGTCGCCATTTTGTTGGTGTTTTTTCCAGCTAAGGCTTTGTAGTTCCTTAAGAGGTAGCCAACCTCTATATTCAAGAACTAACAAAGTTAGGGGCCAACTAATGAGATTCAGTCAAAGACTGAGATCTCCTACACTTTTGGCTCTGTGAAACCAAGGAGGGTTTTCCTAAGTGTGTTGATAAGAATGTTTTATGACTTGGTAAGAACACTTCTTCTAATAGATACAGTCCCCACCAATGCAATTAGATAGAAATTAACCTAGTTGTGGAAAACCAAAGAATAATAACAATTATCATAAAGCAATGAGACTGAAAATTAATGTAAGATTTGTATCTCAAAAGACATAGGGTTTGATATTTTAAATTGTTCAAATCTTGAACACACCATAATTAGAACTATAGCCCTGTGCCTCAAAAAATCTTGAATAAATTACCCAGTGCCTCATCCATTGGGTGGGAGTCATACAAAACATAACCCAGACATCATGAACTTATCACCAAAGTGATTTACACTATGAGATTTTTAGTTTCTTTTTTTAAAATAGTACTCCTTAACGAATCCTGAATATATCATCACAAACCTGTAACTCATTTTCAAGCATTTGAATAACTCATTAAGTTAAAGAAAGATAAAAAAGTACACATTCAAATATACCATTGAAGCTGAATGAATAAACCATTGATAAACTCATTCACAATCCATGACATATAACTAGGAGATAAATTGTTCTAATAGATTTTTATTTGCTTCAATATCTATTATTACATAAGAAAAGCTTACTTGTTTCATAATATTCCCACCCCAAAAAAGATGTACTAGTTAATACCTTAAAAAAATAAACCTATAGTAAACAAACTGACTGTACATATACTAAGCCTTAGGACATAGAAGATATGACCCTAACAATGAGCCATAAAATCTCCTTTATAAAATAGGAGAGAAACAATTATTAGGCTCCATTGTTAATTTCAAAATTAATTTCATTCAAATGAAATGAAATTTGAATTCACATTTCAAAAAATTCCTCATCATTAGAAGTGACCATAAACGATCTGAGGAATCAAAATGGTTACAGCTAGTAACTAGTTAGAGGAAGAAAAAAAAGACCGTGCGACGCACGCGCATGTCCACATCAAAATGATCCATTGGAACAACATCAAACAAAAAAAGAGCACCACCCCAACAAAACACATGAACCACCAACATCACTTATCCAACACACAACTCTGGTAGAGGTGACCACTCCTAGTTCTCACTTTAGTGTGAAGCAAAACCATTCTCTTTTTCTTGTCCATACCAGCACTAGTCCTAGCAACACAACATGGTGCCATTGCAATTATTGGAAAAACTGCAAGGACCTCCTTGTCGACACCCATGAGTTCAGTCATGGCTGCAAGATAGAAATGATAGTATGAGTTAGTCTCAGACCCATCATCACCAGAGCTTGAAGAGAGCACAACAGGGGAATTGTAGTGCCCAGACCGCTTGCCCACACCTCGGGCAATCGCTTCAGGAGCACCAGAAATATGTTTCTCTTTGCGCTGCGAATTCCTCACACCCTCTTGTGCACTTTGTCGCACCATCGAATTATCCATTGAAGATGCATAGCTCAAAGCTATAAACAAATCTACCACTTGCAAATAGACCAACTCAAAATGCAATGATAATACTGAGTAATTCAACAAGCGTTTATAGAGAAAACTGATGTAGGGAATATTAATTGCCCAAATACTTGTACAAGCATGCGATCTATTAGTGGCTGATGTTGCCACCACAAAATTATTCTAGGTTTATGGAAAGATAGCGTACAACCCATCATTGTATTTATCGGGAGGATACCACTCACACGCAAGGAAATCAAGAGAATATCCATTGAAAAACCCATGCCATTAATGAAAACAACTTGCAGAGTGGAAAAACTCCTCACACGGATGAATAGTAACCCTTTGAATTTGAACCATTGATGTGGAAGAGACTTGGCAAGTCAGATGACTCAGATCGATTCAATGATCATTGAAAATCCACATCACTGCCTAGGAAAAACCACAACTAATCACAACCCATGAAAATAGGAGGTTGCGATCAAGCAGTAGGCCGCACCTAGCCCCCATTGCTCCAAGAGCCAAGCCACATGTCACCTTTTCGCAAAACTCACGGTACCTTTGGGAACATATAATATGATCATGTGAGTCTTGTGAGGTATGGTCATCATTAATTCCTGTTAGTAAATTCCCATTGGTGAAACGATGCCCAATTGTCACTGTTGGCGTATCGGGAAAAGGCCCCACTTCTCCGTATATGATAGATGGTAGCACCTCGCACACCTCACACCACCTAAGTGACATCAGTTGGAAAACCTACGAGGTCTGCGAGAAATGGTCGAGATCGCTTGTGATCAAACAGTTCAACAAGCTATAATGAAGACAAATATAATATAATGGTGGGGCCAGCTGAAAAAAACCCTTGATGGCAAAAACATTTAGGCCTATGTGGCAAACAGAAAATCGATAAGTCAAGGGAAAAGGGGTCGGTAAGAGCACAAAGGAAAGGCTCAGTCGATTAAGTGACTGATAACCCTCAATAGCAAGTAAACGTTAAAATATAATGTGAGGGTTTTAAAAGATACCAATCAATTTTTCATGGGTAATCTAAACCCTAAACCTAAAATATCAAACCTCCAATCATTTAAAAGTAACCACTCATGCCCAATTTAGGAAGAATTTTGATAAATTTTAAGTCCCATCACTCTCAACAACTCCGTTTTGTTGAGTAGTCCAGGGAGTAGATAACTGTCTTTTGATTCCATTTTCTTCATAGAAATAATTGAACTCCCAGGAAGTGAATTCACCACCTCTGTCTAACCTTAAGCATTTAATCTTTAAACTTGTCTCATTTTCAGCCATAGCTTTTGTTGATGGTGTTTTCTACACAACAACAACTCAGACAGAATATGATATCCTATCTCTCTTGAAAGGTAAATCTCTATGGGAAAAGAGATAACCCCAAGGTCTCTAATGTCAGGTCTTGACAATGCAATAAAACAACTCAGTGATAAATGTGAAAATGCTGGTAATCACAAAGGGACCTTACTACAAGCAAATATTGGACTTTGAATTTATCAGATCTGAACAATGAATTGATACTTGGAATCCTCAATTGAACCCAAATAATAAAGAAAATAAAAAAAGATGCAGGTTTCAGAGATAATTCTAAGACTACTTCTAACCATAAGATTGATCATGCCAAAAGATAAGATACTGAAAATGGACCGATCTCTCATAAACTTCTTTTTGTTTGACCTAGATAAATCTGCAATTTCATAGAAATAGTGCAATCTTCTGAAATATTTAAAGATTTTCAAGTCATAAACATTCATTCAAAACAATTCTATTGCAATTGGAGATGAACACACATCTATGACTGAAATAGGCACACTTTTAAGTCCAGGCTAAATTTGCAAAGCAGCTAACAATTAGCTAATTGCAAAAACTATGGACTAGAGATCTGCACAAACATTCCAAACATGAAACCCTAAGCATCACCAAACTATCTAATTATGAACTTAAGAAATTTTAAAGATAGAACAACAAGAACCATGCCAGATACAACTTCACACAGGAAAGATACCAAATCACAATATCCCTTCTTATATTAAGTCATCCAAAATGGAAACAATTCCAGCCTTCTGTTACAATACTTGCTTGAAGATAAACCCTAATTTGCTCAAATATGAAATCTCTATTCTATCTCTCTATGCCTATCATGTATCGCCTTTGGAATGAGGCAACATGCCCAATTTATAGAGAATCCCCAAGATAGGTCGGCCCAAAAATAAGAATTTACAATAAAAACATGCCACACAAGAGGTCGGTCCAAAAGATATTCGAATACAATATGAAATATGCAATTTGCACCAATTTCATCCAAGTCAGCCTAGGGTCACAAAAGTTCGGCCCAATGTATGTGGATAATTGGAAGCACAAAATTTGATGTAGCTCTATATAATTAATTATGATCCTTGTCTTTAGCTTGATCTTCCTCACCATGGACAGCTAGTAACACTATATCCAATTCAAAAATATGTGGTATAGGTAAAACCCTAACTCTTCTTTCAAGAGACCTAATGTCATCTCTTGCCTGCCTTACTGTACCATCACAATCAGCCCTATTAGATAAATAACTTTCAATAACTACAATGTAGGTTGTAGCATCATCTAGCTGATGTTTAGTGACTGGACCTTCACTAATTGGAGAATAAAAATCTCTCCACCATTTCCTAAGTTGCTCCAGATTGAGGTGCTTTGGAGCAAAATTCTTCCATCCTATCATAATTTCAAAGGAGATACATTTTTCATGAATACCCATTAGAGTGTCCTCAATCTGCCTCCCTTGTTTATTAATCTTCTTCAAAGCTCTTTGCCTCATCAGCAAGATCTCGAACCATTCCCAAGGCTTAGAAACCTTTGGTTAAGGAATAATCCCACTCTGCACTAATTTATCCTCAGTAAACTCCATGATTGTTTTTGTTTTTTGGAGTAGGAGATCAGTATCCTCCTTGTCTTGAGCAAGCACAGTTTTCAACGAGTCTACTAATCTCATGGCATCTCCTATAGTCGACAAGATATCTTTGATGGAGCCATCTCCTTTGGTTTGAACCCCCAGAAACTAGGCAACTGTGGCATGTGTTGTGCCTTTCATCTTCTCAAGCTCAGAGATTGTTTCTTGAGGTAAGAAACCCATAGCAGAGAAGGAAGAAGAGCTAATAGACTCATGCCTTTCATCTTCTCTTTCAAACTCATGCTTGGTGTGTACAACCCTCTTTAATCTACCCATAATTATAGCACTAGAGCCTTCATACTCCTCAATGTCCTATTCCATAGAAGCATACCCTAAGTCAATAGTCTGCACATGATAATCTTTTGCGGTCACATTATCTCTATCGTTATTTGGAGAAGGGGTAGAAATGTGAGCCACTTTGTTGCCTGACCCATCTCTCTCAATCCATGACACCACCCTAGCCTTCTTCTTAGTTTTCCCCTTTTCAATATTGGCCATTAAGTCATCCCAATTGGGAGGAGCATCTTCTACTATCACCAATTTTCTATTGAATTCTTTATCCAACTAACTAGGAATAGTAGACTCGGTTGGCACTATATCTTGTTTATCCTGCTCCTGTTGGACACTTGGTGGATCCTTCTCACCACATGGTATGCTAGGGATCCCCTTGACTGCATCCTCCTTTTTTAAAGACTTCTCATCTACAATAACCTGTGTTCGTGAAGGGATCTTGGATGGTACCTCCTCCTGTTGAGGATATTTTTTCAGTTGTTCCTCTGCAAGTGAATCTGCATAAGCCACCAAGGGAGACCGGATCACTTTGTCAACCTCTACCTCTGCATTGTAGAGGTCTCCTTCCTAAAATTCCTGCTCACCCAAGTCTTTAGGATCTTCATCCTTCCTTTGTTCCTCTTGTACACTGGCAGTACCCTGAGGAAGGGAAATGCTTTCTTGTTCAGTAATAGGAGTAGTCATAGGAACATCCTCCTTCGTTACAACTTCTTTCATGGAAGGAGTCCTTGACCTCCTCATATACATGTATGTTCTTTCCCCTAAACTTTCTATTTCTACAACAGGTGGCCTAACTTCCTTATCAATCCTAGGAGCCTCCTCCTATTTCAGTGATAGCCTCACAAGTTTTCTTCTCTTTGTCAATGGAGGAGTAACATCTACTTCTTTTTCTTCTTTATCCTTTTCAACTTCTCTCCTTGAAACATGCCTCCTCTTCTTGGCAATAGGATTTCTTTGTTTACCTACTTCTGCTGCCTTCTCAGTTTGAACATATCTAACTTGAATCCTGAAGGGAGAATCTACTTTTGCCTTACCCTTAGGATCCTATTCATGTGAATCTTCAGAAGTCGAATGAGAATCCAAGTCTCCCATAAAATCATAAGTGCACTAGACACCCTAGCTTTCTAACTCCACCATTTTATGCTTCAACCATATTTTGCTGTACTTGATCACAGGAGTCACGATTTGGTCCAATTCTATTTTCTCTTCTTCCAACCAGCCAGCTTCTCCAACTAGTTTGTCTTTCACGACCTTAAAGATGTGACCCTGAATCAGATTTCCATCTTCTTCCACTTGGTCAGGGATGGACTTTATGTTGTATAACCTCACCAATTCCACTGGAAGCCTAGAAAATTTCTTCTTGCTCACATCAAATTCATTGCCAAGGTTAGCCAAATAATCTCCAATATTGTCCTTGTGACTGTACTCTCTATTGGCCTTCTTTTGTGCCTGCCTAGTGATATCAAACCTTGCTCTCTTAGAATGAAAAGAGCTGCCAAAATTTCTCATTTCCTCTTCAGAAGCATGAGCTGACTGGATAGAAGGACAAACGTCACTTGTTCCTATCTTCAGGGGGAAATCACTCCCAAACCCTATTTTGCGCTTGTCTCCTTTCACAATTATGTCAAAGTGACAAATCTGCCTAGTGACCTCCAATAGTATGATGTGATCAGTTGGATACCTTGGGAGTCTATAAGGAGCCATTTGACAACCATCAATCCTAATGTAGGAGAAGGTGGGAAACTGAATGAATAATTCCCCATACCTCCTTATCAATTCCTTCGCCCTATCAGAAATTCTCACATGCTCTGCACCCTGCAGCAACTTGGTAATATACATTGTGAAAGCATCATTTGCTCTTCTATAGCTTTCTCCTACCAAGTGCAGCTGTGGATACACCTCATATATTGCATCCTGTCCAAATGTACCCCTAGTTCTTAACCCCTTATATGGGTGAAATCTTGCCAACACATACACTAGGTAGGAAGTCATGGTGAAAGTCTTAGTTTGGAAGACATTACATGTCTGGTCATGGATCACTACACTTATGGCACCTGCCTAGTGGTAATCTATACCTTGCTCCACCTGAGCAATGACATTGAACATGCAGCTCTCAAACACCCCTACAGTCTTCAGCCCCACCAACCTACTGAGGAAAGTGATGACATTGTAGTACTCCCTTTTGAACTTGATCCTGAAAAGTTGCTTAGGAAATTTAGAGAAATGGGATTTAGACTTCTCCAGCCAAGAATTGATCACCTACTGGGACTTGACCACACTTTCTTCGTAATACTTCTTTGTTGTGTCCATATCAAAGGCTACCACATGCGACCTATCAGGTATATCAAAAGTCCTAGAAATGGACATAGGATAAAAAATTGCCACAATCCTTCCTTAGGGACCAATTATCCTTTGTGTCCCACTGTCATAGTCCCTGGCACACTCAAGCACCAACTCATAGCACTACACTATGGAGGGAAAACCTGCTACATGTGCCAATTCAGATTTTAGAGTTCTTCTAGCCAGCAAAGGGAGGTTTGGTACTGCCATCTCAGCCTTGAACTCCACATAATACCACATACCCACATTGGTATTGGTGACCCCTAACCAAACAGAATTTAGCTTGCTCTCAGGAATCTTGCTCCTTATATCCATTTTTACCTTTTCTACATCACAGATAGCATAAATTTTTACACTTGGATTGGTTGTCTTTCCCTTGCCACGCCCAACAACATCCTGTCCTGATCCTACCTACAAAAAATAAAGACAACCAAAATGAGATCCCAGAGAAACCACAAATGCAAGAAATTCATATCTCAAAGTTTGGGACTTAGCCTCCTCCATGGAATTCAGACTACAGGAGAATTTTGGGGAAATCCAGACTAGGCGAAATCCACCAAAACAAGTATACAAACTCTCAAATATCATTTCAATCAATCAATATCATAAAGAAATAACTTTAAACTACTTAGCATAGGTACATTTAATCATCCAAATGCATCATCAATAAATGAATTCCTCATATAATCATCAGATTCTTCATTTCCATAATACTTCAGAAGAATTCGCCAGAGATGGATATCCCCAAAAACAGCAATGGTTTAATCAGTCCAAGAAAATGAAGAAGGAACGAAACATCCAAGAAAATCCAAATGGCATGGATTTCAATGGAAGTAAAATAGATTTACCATGGAAGCATGAAATTGTTAGAATGGCCCAACCACAGACACCGAGAAAATCCGGACGAAGCGGATTTCTGTGAGGCAGACAAAAGTCTGGTTTAAATAGAAAAATATGAAGAACAAAGGAAATATAGGGAAACCTGGGGAAATCTGCTCGAGGCGGAATTCTACGAAGGCCACAAAAACCCGAACCCCTATGCCTTCCTCATCTTCACCCATACTAGACCAAAATGGACACAGACCATGAGCCTTCCGCCTACCAATGTTTAAACCTAGACCTCCAATGGATCAATCATGAACTTAAAACTCACCTCTCAACAATTCAAGAGGGACTGGTTATGCCCTAGGTTGAAAAACCTAAAACCTCCACCATGGGAGCACGAAAAGTCTAGTCACAACTTCATTACAAACAAAGATAGGGAGTTTGGGACAAATGCAAGCAAGCCCCACCAATTAGCAATAGAAAGACCGGCCCAATAAATATTCAAAACATACACCCAAACGGAGCATTAAGACACAATAAAACCCAAATGCCCAGACATGGCACACACAGGCAAGCAAGAACAAAGAAATGAATGTCACAAAAGCACATGAAGCAAAGCAATTGAAGACCAACAGAGGAAGAGAGCATATCTACAAACCATGAGAGTAGAAAGAATTGAAACCGGTGATGCCAACAAATAACCTTCAAATGCAAGCAAAATAAGAACAATGCTCACGAAATTCAAATGCAGCACTCGAAATCACTCTAAAATGCATGATCTAGCAACACACCTCAAGCTCCAGTACTCCAAACTCAAATGAAAAGAAAATAAACAAACTCAAATGATCAATCACTTCCAAAAATTCAATATATCATCGCCCCAAAGTCATGCAATCGCCATTAATGCGATCAACAAGACAACCAAGACCAAAATCTAGAAATCTGACAGAGCCACGAACTTCACAAAAATAAGGACACTACACATTTCCATGGGTTGTAGAAAAAAGGTAACCACTTCCAGACTTTGAAGGAAAACTGAGAAAATCCAGCCATGGTGGATTTTCTCGAAAAACAGTGAAAAGCCTAAATTGTACCCAAAACTTAAGGTTTTCAATGAAATTCACAAATGGTCCACTCCAACCGATAGGATGAACACCAAACCACGTTCCCAAGGCAAGAAAAAAAAACCCCAAAAGAAGGGCCAAGACATCAAAAAAATGAAAAAATGAGGGTCGCTACTTTAAGTGGGGCGTGTGTGCAAAAACTGCACAACAAATGGCGACTTCGCTGAGAAATGTTACAGAGCATTTCAAGGACAAGCTAGAATCAAGAACTCAGAATCTCTGGTTTCAATCCTTTCAGTAGGAAACCTATGAACAAAGTATCAAAAACCACCAGCAGGAAGACCTTTTCCTATACTAGGGTCCAAGTGTGTGTATTTTGCATTTATTTCCTATTCCTTAGATGCAATGGGAACCAGAGCAAATCTGACCAAGCTACATAAAAGTTATAACTTCAAAAGAAACCTAGATAGAGTGTCACTACCAGTCAGACATCCATAGCCCGATGAGGTTATCACTCTGACCCCCCCCAAGCATAGCTCTACTGCCAGCCAAGCGTCTATATCCCCAATAGAGATACTAGGATACCCTTGATAAGGTGAAAGTTATTTTGATTTTCAATATTTCCCTTTCTTTTTTTTTTTTTTCTTAGAGATTTTCTTTCATCTCGTAAGTAACAAAACTCACACTCATGGATGAGGAACACAATGGCACTGAAGCAGAATATAAGATTTTTCACCAGGCCAAATTACCCAAGAACCCTATGCAACTCCAGAATTTTAAATTTTAGTGGTAAAGGTGCGAGACCCAAATATATTCCAAAGATTATCCAAACAAGTGACGCTAATTATAAGTATAAGAGACATCAGATAAAGGAATTCCACCACTTGACTCTGAAAAGTTGATTAGAGTTTATAAAAGAAATTTCTAGAATAATTCCAAGCAAATAGCCTATTATACAAATGCAACAACCCCAGGAAAGCAAGAAACAAAAAGCTAAAACAAAACGAAAGAAAAACGAACCAAAGTAAACCTACACTAACCAAAGCAAACAAGCAAAGCAAAGTAGAAAACAAACCTAATCTAAGCTATGTATAGGATGAGCTGCAAATAGCTCAAGGTTGAAAATAATGCTTCAGATACTGCCCATTGACAGGTAGCGGGATATCCTCACCAGTGAGGGTTTTCAAATGGAAAGAATTATCTCCTAGAATTTCCAAAATCTGGTAAGGACAAAGCCAAAGTTTATCAAATTTACCATGCTCTCCTTTATGGTCATGGGCTTTATCCCAGTAGAGAAATAAGTCATGAATTCTAAAGGCTTTCACTTTAGCTCTCCTATCAAACCATCTTTTCACTACACCCTCATGTTTAGCAAAGTTTTTTAGGGCTTCATCTCTTTTCTCTTCTAGGTGCAACAACTCAAAAACACAAGCTTCACGTTTATCTTCCTCATTGTAGTATTCGTTGATAGACCATAGGGTAGCGATCTTCAATTGGATAGGGAACACAGGTTCCAAACCATATACCAAGTGATAGGGAGAGGTTCCTATGGATGCCTCCTGTCTAGTACGGTGAACCCAAAGACCAAATCTAAGCTAGGTGTGCCAATCCTTAGGATTTTGTTCTAGCAACTTACGAATATATGTCAGTAGGTTCTTATTGGAAGACTCAGGTAGACCATTTCCTTGAGGGTAATAATTGGATGAAAATTTAATAACAATCCTGTGATCAAATTCCCAATTAGAAAATTTTAGTGATGCAAATGCAGGGCCATTATCACAAACTAAAGATAGTGGATAACCAAAATGATTAATAATCCCAGACTCAAAAAAATTGATTACCAGATCTGAAGTACATTGTTTACAAGCAAGAGCCTCTATCCATCTAGTAAAATAATCAGTTATGGTAAGAATATACCTATGACCCACAGAGGATGGAGGGTTAATTAGACCTATGAAGTCCATACCCCATTGAGCAAACGGTTTTACCTCTATGACAGGCTGAAGTGGAAGAGATGCATGTTTTTCATTACTTGTTGTAGTTTGACATATGTTGCAAGTCCTCACATGTTGGTGTGCATCTTTGAACAAAGTTGGCCAATAATAACCCGCCCTCAAAATATGATTTGTAGTGGATGATGCAGAACCATGGCCTATGCCATATTTCTCATGAAATGCAATCATCACTCTGGCAGCCTCTTCCTTACCCAAACATCTTAGCTATACTTCATGATTTTTCTTATACAGGATAGCTCCTTTCATCATATAACTTCCACTCTTCAGATGCAATGCTTTCCTTTGAACTGTACTAAGGTGATCAGGACATTGCTAATTCAACAAATAGAAAATGACTTCATCATACCAATCCCTTGGAGATACCTCCTAAAGATGATAGTTTTGAGCTGTGAGATCAAGACCTATCTTAGCCATTGCCTTTGTGAGTCCCTCCCCTCTCACTAATTTCATGGGTTTAATCTCCATATCATATTCTTTCAACATAGTTACCCATTTGGTTCTTCATTCACCCAATTCATTCTGCATTAATAGTAGCTTTACTGCAGGATCAAGCTCTATGGAAAAGAGCTTATTCCTCAAAATATAGTTTTTGAACTTTTTCACTACTCTGACCAAAGCATAAGCCTACTTTTCAACATTGTGATACCTTAATTCTACATCCTTTAAAGGGGTACTCATGAAGGCTATAGGATGCTCATTGTCTTGATCAAACTTTTGGGTTAGCATTCTAGCACAAGAGTGATCAGAAGTGAATGAATATATGTAAAAGAGTTTAGCATAATATGTACTTACCAATACAGGGGCCTCAACAATAACTTTCTTGATTTCTATAAATGCCTCCTTAGCTTCTGCATTCCACTCTACTTATTCTTCTTGTTTCAACATAGAATTCAATGGTTTCACTATTTCTGCAAATCCAGTGATAAATTTTCTAACAAAGTTAATCTTACCAAAGAATGACTTCATCTCTTTCTTACTTGCAGGAGGTTGTATCTTTAAAATAGACTGTATTCATTTAGGATCAATTGTAATACCCTGTTTTGATATAATATGTCCCAACAATTTTCTCTTTGTAAGTCCAAAAATGCACTTCCTTGGATTAAGTGAATCCCAAACTCTCTGCACCTTTGGAATACTTTGCATAAATTTGTTATATGATCACCTCATTTTTTAGAAAAAACTATCAACTCATCCACATAAATAATGATGCACTTACCAATTATATCTTTAAAGGCAATGTACATGGCTCTCTGGAACGTAGCTTCAGCATTGATTAACCCAAATGGCATCCTTCTGTAAGCAAAAGTTCACCATTTTGTAGTGAAGATAGTCTTGTGCCTATCCTCATACTACACCATAACTTGGTTGTATCCAGAATATCCTTCCACAAAAGACATCATCTGAGATCCATTAACTATTTGAAGTACTTCATCTAATGACAAAAATAGATAATTGTCCTTTTTTGATGCTCTATTAAGATTCCTAAAATCCTCACACAGTCTGATTTCTCCATTCTTTTTCCTTACTGGAACCATATTTGCAACCCAAGTTGAATGTCTTACTGGAAATATAATTTCTGCTGATAACTTCTGTACTTCCTTCTGAATAATGGGTTCTAACAGAGCATTAATTGGCCTTTGTCTCTGTCTAAATGGTTTGACATCTAACTTTAAAGGGATGGTGTGGGTAATGATTGAAGTATCATATGTTTTCAAATCTTCATAACTCCAGGCTATCACATTAGGGTACGTGCAATGCATCAATAATCCCTTTCCTTTCCTCGGGAATAAACACCTTGTAGACATGGAAAATGTACAAGTTCATTTTGGCACACCTTATCCTGTTTACTAACAATGTTTCCTCTTAAATCACATTCTCAACATTTCATGACATTCTATCTCTTAATTTAATAAATCATTATTTATCGGATTGAGTCTTTCTCTTTCAATTATTAAATTAATCAATTAATTTAATTAACCATTGCATCCTTGTTTAATTAAATAAATCATTTTATTTAATTAAAATCTCTAAAGTCCTCCTATTAAATTAAACCTTATTTGATAAATCATTTCCTCTCAATTCCTGACTTAAATCAATTGATAAATCTAAGTCTAAATTGCCACATCATCTAATTCTTCATTAAGTTAATCAAAACATTGATTAAGTTAATCTCTCTCCTTAAAATCCTCCAGAGAATGCAAGTTGCACAATAAATCAATTGCTTTTGATTTATTAATTTACCTATTTTCCCTCATAAAGCATCAAAAGGCAATATTCCCTCTTTTGAATTCAAAAAGGCCAAGTGGACTTGGTCCTTCCAACAAGGCATTCAATACCTCTTACATGTCCTTGACCTTGAGCTAGGTGACATTAACTTCACTTCTCTTCCCCTTCAACAAGTCAACTTACCATTTCAAATTCAAATTTATGCATTTATCATGCACATTGGCCAAAATGTGCTCATTCCTCATCCAATCACATGTGGACAAGTGGCACAATGCCATTGGATTATCTTTTATCCCACATTGCTCAATCTTGCTCACTTCTTCCAAAAAGAAGTCTATAAATTAGAGACTCTTCTCCTCAATCTTCATCCACAATTCACATGCAAAGTTACTCTCTCCAATTGAGGACTAGTTTTTCTCATTTCATCCAAGCACTCACCACATTTTCATATTTGCACCAAGGTTATGCTCAAATCTCTTTGGAGATTTGACCATTTCTTCATCAATCTACATTGCAACATAGGAATTGGGAAAGGGCCAATTGCAACACTCCATTGGCACCAATTCCCCCATGGGATCATCAATCTATTGGCTAGATTAAGATTTACTTTCATATTATTTGAGTTTGTTCTTCATTTCCTAAAATTAGTTTAAATAGGTGGATTTTATGTGGAATCCTTCACTTTTGCATGTATTTTTATCTAACATTAACCATGTTTGTTGTTCTTGTGCATTTGCAGGTTTAGGGGTTCACATTTTGGCGCTAGAAGGAGGGCTATCTCAAAATTTATCACGTTTTTCTTCAAAATTCCACAATTTTTTCACATTTTTTGCTCACATATAGGAAACTGCATTGCGGGTAGTTCATGTGGTCCTGTATTGCACTGCTGACTTAGATGTGGTGCTGTATTGCACTCTACCCATTTAAGACCGCAACACCATATAGCACCGCAATTGCTTCCTACGTTTGTAATTTGAAAATTTGCCAACTCTCACCACTTCCAAACTCCACCGCGTGCCAGAGTCCACCGCACCCACAGTCTCTGTTTCTATAGAGCACCGCATACAGTCAACCGCATGACACTGTATGGCACGACACCCGCAAAACAACACCACACTTGCTAAACTTCACTACGAGAAATAGTCTGTTTTAAAATTTGAACACGTTTTTTAATTTTTTGAGTATTAACTTTGTTTGCTATATTATTGCTCTCTGGTTTTCTGTCATTTTGTAGGTTGGAGAAGAGGGAAAGCCAAGAAAGAAGTTCATCATGATATCATGCTCACAAACCCAAAGTATTCCTAAACACTAAAAGTGTTCTTTAACACTCCTTAAGAGAATTTTTTAAATATCTTTGGCCTTAGGAAAATTAAATTTACTTTGGGACTAAAAAGAACAAGCAATCTTTCTTTTTTCTATGACACCATGCTTATTTTCCACAAAGTGTTTTTAAACACTAAAAGTGTTTTTTAACACTCTATAAAGGATTTGATAAGTTCATTGATCTTAGGACACTAATTTTCCATTGGGTTCTAAAATTTACAAATCAAATTTCCTTTCAAAAGTTGCCAAGGGGCTAAAAAGAACTTTAGGAAAACACACTAGATTTTGTTTAAAAGGTAACAATTGAACAAGGCAAACTCACACTTCATTTGGTGCTTAAAAAGAAGTCATAATTGCTTTGAGGTTTAAAATGAACAAATGTTTTCCATGTTTTCCAATCTTTTTTACAAGTTAATATCATTCAAAATGTGTATGCACTTCTCTCGCACTTCATTGTGATCTTGAGAATCAAAAACATTTTAGTGATATTAGGTTGTTAAAAAGATTGCCTCCACATTTCAATTTGGGCACTTAAAATTGAACAAAACATGTAAGTGTGAGCACGACATATTGCGGAGGTTTTCCCCTTTGTTTTTCAATTAAGGTTGTGTAAATGACAGGATATGTTAGCTCGCTTTTGTTTATCTTAGAGGGCCTGCCTTGTGGGAAAAAGTACTCACCCAAGGGAACGACCCAACCGGGAACACGCTAAAGCCAAGCGACTTCCAACCGGTATATAAGTGTGGATTCTTGAGGAAAGTTCAAGAATCATGAGGATAATTCCATCGAGATGGACAGCAATGGACTCTTGCCAATGTTGGATAATCCCCCATGAACATAATGCCCGAATTAGAACCCTTTGTTTAGAAAAAGGCCAAAACCTTGTCTATCTTGTTGGTGCAAAAGGTCATGTCCTTTGAAGCTGCCCCACGTTATACATGTGGTCTTGTTGTGGAAATGGAAAGTATGCCATGGGAGATTCATGGGTACTAATGCTTGGCTGACCCGAATAAGTGAGTGTCGTGGAGGGGAGCCAGTGTGGTCAAGCATTTAGCCATTCACACAGATATGCGCAGTTGGATTTATCCAAGTGGGAACCCAACAAGATATTGCCTCATCATCCTAGGATTGTAAAAATGCTTGAAGAAAGGAGTACATTGCTTGGTCCTAAAAAAACTTGAAAAAAAACATACACAAGACCTTGAAATTTCAAATCCCTTGTGAGAAACAAATACCTCTTGATGAATTTGGACACTCTTGCTTTCCCTAGGGATCATATTCCTAGAGGTTTCTAAGTGCACAAATTCTACCGTCATTTGTTTTCAACAAGGTTAAACATAAGGAAGTTTTGCCCTACTTTCCTCGATTTCCACACAATGGACCTTGTGGGATGAGAAAGAAAGTGCAACACTAGACATATAGTTTGAAACCTAAGCAAGCAAGTGTCTTGGATAAAAGGAAATTCATTAAACCAAGATAAAGAGACAAATTGAACTTTATGTGTGTTGTTTCTGATGATTTCCTGCAAGATCAAAATCCCAAAACCAAAGTTCAAGAAAGTTAACCTAAAAATATGTGAGCAATGCCTTGAGATGCTCCTTGAAGTAAGAGAAAGACTTGTATACAACTTTTACAAAAAAGCCTCAAGGAATAATCCCGCATTGTATGCATTTTATTGTCAACAAAATCCCAAACTTTTTGAAAGGTTTTCTTTTCTCCCATAGGAAGTATAGCGTGTTCTTCAACACCGAGATCTTGTAAGAAAGAGTTGTGTCTAGGTTCAAGTCTAGGATCAAAGCCTCATCCCCATCCATCTTTTCATCAAAATCAAATCTCATCCCATCATCAAACCTTTTAAGAACTCTAGAAAAATCACTCGTGCTAAATTTAGAGGGCTAAACCAACATCACCCTATCTTGGCTTAACACACCTAGCCAAGATAGTCAACACTCTTGGACGAATTACCTTTAGGATAACACAACTTCCTAAAGGTTTACTAGTTCATAAAATCACATTGGCTTAACACACTTAGCTAATTCATCCACTTGTGCAAGTTCCCCTAGGATAATGCAACTTCCTAGGGAATACAACTTCACTACAATCTTGTTTGACTTAATGCATGTAGTCAAATTATCACAACCAATCTAAAAGCCTATACAAGTTTAGCATATACCTTCAAAAAGTTCTCCAAAAGGTTCCATTCATTCACTTCATCCGTTTATCCCATTATCATCATCACCCTCTTTGATCTTTGGCTTTCCTAGTTTCTTCTCTTTTGAACCCAAAAGGTTAGGATCAAACGATCCCTATTTTTATGGTTCAAACTAGATCTCAATACAAGAAGAATATGGAGAATATGAATGACATATCAACTTCTGTGGACATGAGTCGGTTAACCTCTGAAATAAACCTTACGGGATCGAGCAATCCCCCAACTAACTCTCCTTTATCATCACAAAATCCTCAAGAGGAGAGCCATGAGGAGGACATCACGAATGAAGACATGGGGATGACACAATCCGAAATGATAAAAATGGTTCAAAACCCCAAGAACCATAAAATTGTTAGTGCCATGTTCAAGTACTTAAACACATTAAGGGAAGGAGGGGTCCTGTTCCCTTTTGACCTTGATGCAAGCACTAGTACGAACATGCCTCTTACAAATGCATCCTGAATGTCAAACATCAATCAAGAAATACCCCACATCACTACAACCATCACTCCAACCTCACCAATTGGAAACAAAGGAAGTGCTATGTTTTGAGAGTTACAACAACATTGCCTAGTGACCAATAAAGAGGTAGCTGCCACCACCACACCGGATAATATTGTGCTGAGAAATCCATTGCACCCATACATCCCACTCGCATTTCATAATCCCACTTGTTCATCTTCATTTCATGCCTCGCTAGCCTATCAGTTAAACATACTGTTTTCTTTACCACAAGAAGAAGGTGATATATTTAGAGCAACTAAAATCGCTAATCCTTTTTCTTTCTAGGATAGCCTACCACCACTACCCCCATTTCCATTTGTGACCGCATCACCACTCGGAGTAGGGTTTCCTCCCCTAAATACTGATAGCTTCTCGGAATAGGGCAATGTGCACATCACCTTAAAATCCATCTCTTTTCCCGCAACATCACAACAACAAGTGGCGACTATCCAAGCCACTGTGACAAACACATCTATTGGTCCTCAAATATCCCAAAGCATGCCTTCTCAAGGACCAAACATCCCCACCACCCCTCCAGTAACCCAAGTCCCAATCACCACAACCATAACCCCTCCATCAATCACAACAGTTGGAATCATTCCCATTCCACCACCAATCCCACCAAAAGCCAACTCAAAAAATTCATTCATTACCTTAATCCAAACTCTCCAAAAGGCCAACCAACAAAGAGTACTCAAGCGATACTAGCAAGGTCAAGCACAAGCCCAAGCCCAAGCCCAAGTTCAAGCTCAAGCACAAGCCCAAGCCCAAGTGCAAGCTCAAGCACAAGCTCAAGCATAAGCCCAAGCCCAAGCCCAAGCACAAGCCCAAGCCCAAGCCCAAGCTCAAGCACAAGCCCGAGCGTAGGCTCAAGCCCAACAACAAGCACAAGCATAGTACCAAGTGCAATTGCAAGCGATCCACCTACAAGCCTACCAACAAGCCCTGCAAGACTTTCAGGCACAACAACAAGCTAAACAACAAGCTTTGTTGGCACAATAGCAGCTTGACCAACAATAGGCTACGTTGGCACAACAACAGCTAGACCAACAATAAACTTTACTAGCTCAACAACAGATTGATCAACAACAGGCTTCATGGGAATAGCAGCAGATGGACCAACAACAAGCGTTGTTGGAACAACAGCAACAAGATCAACAATGAGCATTGTTGATGCAAATGCAGGCATACCATCATGTTTTGAACGCACAACCGAGCTTGCAGAAAACACCCACTCATACTCTTCCCACCCATCAAACACCTCAAACACCTCACAACTCATTCATCCCACCTCCCGATCCAAGCAAGGATGTCGCAACACAAATCAAACTGCTCTCACAACAAGTGTTGTACTTACAAGTAGGAAAAACCACAAGGACACTAGGCAATTTGTGCGGCCCCACCGACCACCCTACTATGGCAAAGGGCCCTTATTCATTTGATAGAAGTCTCACCATGGTACCATTCCCAAAGGGATTTGAGATCCCCAAATTTGACAAATACAATGGAACGGGCAACCTTGAAAACCACGTCAGGATATTTTAGGTGCACTGCATGGAGGTTGCATATGATGACATGTATCTAATGTGACTCTTCCCCCAAAGCCTAACTGGTCCAGCTATGGAATGGTTTTCTCACCTACCCATGGGCATTAGAACATTCGAGGAAATAGTGGAGACTTTCCTTAAAAATTACGCTTTCAACATGGGTGCGGATGTTAGTTTGGAAGAACTATCAGCGCTTAAACAATAAAAAGGAGAGCTATTCGCATCATTCTTGCAAAGATGGCAATCCAAGGCCAATCAGAGAAAGTGGACCATGCTAGAGGAACAACAAGTTTGCACCATCATAGCCAATCTAGATGAAAACTTGGCATTCTACCTAAAAATGCAGTGCATCATGTTGTACGATCAACTGATTCCAAAGGCGCTCAACATCGAAAGAGCCCTTACTGCGTGATGAGGTGCACCAAGATTCACTCCACCATAGGATAACCACCTATCTAACAACTACAATGATAAACCTTGGACATGTTCAAGGAATAAAAATATCACGAACAATGGCGTGGTTGATGCTAAAGTGGTCATTAGTGCCCCTAAGCAGAATACCCAAAACCATCATCAACTACAAAATCATAATCACAACAATGTGTAGACTAATGCGGTAGTAGCACATCTACAACCATCTTCCACCAATCAAATCAATAATGTGGGAAATTAAGGAGGACCACCTCCCCGCAACAAGTATCCTCCAAAGCGGAAATTCACAACTCTTGGTGAATTGATTGAGTCCATAATGAAAAAGTTGGTCAAGGAGAATCTAATCAAAGTCTCTAACTCCGAGCAGTACACAAAACCCATGACCAAGCCACTATGATATAAGGAGAACCTCCTTTGTGACTTTCACAAAGTCAAAGGACACACCACTGCCAATTGCATGAGACTCAAAAACATCATCCAAGACCTCATTGAGGATAAGGTCATTAACATCGAGCAACCGGCTAGAAACCAAGACTTGAAAATATACATGAATCTGATGCCAAACCATATCCAAGGGAACAATCAAGGAAATAATCAAGGGAAAAGTATATGAGGTGGAAAGGTTACCATCACTAGGGCACCTGCTAAGACCCCCATTTCCAATACAAAGGCCATCCCCTATGATTACAATGTTATTGACCAATTGAAAAGAACACTCGCCCAAATCTCCATCATGGAACTATTAAAAATCTCCGCCGCCCATAGGAAGATCCTTGATGAAGCACTAGTTGAATCTACCATCGCCACCACCCTCGACACAGAGCAATTTTAGGCTATGGTGGGTAACATCGTTATCCCAAATCTCATTAAATTTTCGGATCAAGATTTCCCTCCACAACCATCTCATAACCACGCACTCCACCTCCAAGTACTAATCCACAAAAAGAAAGTCAAACGAGTCATGGTAGATGGAGGTGCAGGCCTTAATATTTGTTCTCTAAAACTCATAAAGAAATTGGGATTCATGGAGGATTCCATCAATAAGAATAAAAGCATCACAATAAGGGCGTATGACAACCAAGAAAGAGTATCTTAGTGTACTATCAAAATCCCCATTCAAGTGGGGCCGACAACCATGGAAACCACTTGTCAGGTCCTCGACCTTGACCTATAGTACAACATCCTCGTGGGACGCCCGTGGATCCATGGAATGAAGGTAGTGGCCTCAACCTATCACTAATGCATCAAGTTCTCACATCAGAATGAGGAGGTCACTATAAATGGGGATCTCGAACCCTTTGCCTACTACAAAAACTTGGAAGCCAAGTTTTATAAGATTCTGCAAGTACCAAAAAATGATGAAGGCCCATCCACATCATATGTTGACCTAGCCAACCTTGCTTCCACTTTTGCGATAGAGACACCCACCATCCCTGACATATCCAAGATTAAGAACATGATCTAGGACAATGGATGTGGTGATTACAGAATGAAGAGAAATACATTTATTGTAGGAGAGTTACCACAATCTCCTAGGTCGCATGGACAACCCCAGCCAGTTCAAACACCTGTCTGCACTATTAGAGTAGAACCCTCTGGATTCCACCATTGGGGGATCTCAATTGGCAGAATGTGGATGAAGAGGACATCTCAAACACACTATACCAAGATGAAAGGCCCACTCCCACCCTACCCATGGAGGAAAATAATAGAGGGTTACAAATGATGTTTGGTATGGGCTATAACAGGAATGAGAGCCTGGGAAGAAACAATGATGGACGGTTGGAGCCCATCATTATAGAAAGAAGAATGTAGAACCTTGGCCTCAGATATACTCCTTCGAGTATAACTGTATGTGGTAGGGGTACTCCCAGAAGGGCAGTTAGGTCCTCTCCTCAGGTAACAACAACCACTCCTAGACTACCTATTTGCTTAGGTATCCCACTCGATAATTACACCTTTTACGTCATTGATGTTTTTCCTAGTAGTTTCGATGATGATACCATAGTAGGTCTTCCTAGGCTTTTTTAAGATTCCACCTTGTTAATGATAAGTTCCTCCATAGCTGAGTCAAACCAACCAACCCACCGAATCACCTTAGTATACCCCCAATTCATTGATCACAGCCAAACGAGACCACCGATTCTAGACTCATTTGAAAATGATGAGGCGCTCTTAGAATTTATTGGACTAAGGGATACAATCCCATGTGGGGATCACAAGGTAGGATTCAACATCAGGTTGGACACCCGAGCAAACTATGGGGAGACGATTGAGTCCTTCAGTCGCAAAAGAAAAATATCGAGAATAAGCTTAGGGTTATTGAGTGAAAACCACACTATGGCACTCTCTAACCATAAAAAAAAAAAAATAAAGTATGCATCCAATGGTGAAAAACTCTCTGAGGTGCCGAAGGATGAAGGATTCAATCTCCCCCCTACTGCTCTACATCAGGAGAAATTAGTAGTATTGGTAGAACAGTGCAACCTAGTCAACTTAGGAATGGAATCAGAACCAGAAATCACCTTCTACGTAAAGTCTCTCCTAGTAGAAGAATAGGAACTATTGGCAGCATTCCTAAAAGAAAGAAAGGTAAATTTTGCATGGACCTATGCGGACATGCCAAGTCTGGACCCTGAGGTGGTGGTTCATCATTTGGCTATTTACCCTAGAGCAAAACCAGTCAGACAAAAGCTAAGGAAGATGCACCCACAAATAGCCTTGCTCATCAAAATTGAGCTATAGAAACTTCTGGATTTTGGCTTCATACGCCCGATCAACTATCTAGAATGGGTATCAAATCTTGTACCTATCTCAAAACCGAAAGGGGGCATCTACATCTGCATAGATTTCAGAGACTTAAACAAAGTATGTCCTATGGATGAATTTCAACTACCCAACATTTACATGATAGTGGATATGATGGCCGGACATGAGATGCTATCCCTAATGGATGGCTTCTTGGGGTACAATCAGATAATGATAGCAAAGGAAGACCAACATAAAACAACCTTTACATGTCCTTGGGGCACCTACTATTGGAATGTGATGCTGTTTTGGTTGAAAAATGTAGGAGTTACATATCAAAGAGCCATGACACTAATCTTCCATGACATGATCCATAAAACAGTCAAAGATTATGTGGATGACATATTGGCTAAATCAAAGAAAAGGCAGGATCACATAGCAACTCTAAGTGCAATCTTTGATAGACTAGAACAATACAAGGTTAGACTCAACCCGAAGAAGTGTGTCTTTGGGGTACAATCGGGAAAGTTGTTGGGGTACATAGTTTCAATGAGAGGGATAGAGGTGGACCCTATAAAGGTAAAAGCAATCCTTGAAATGGAAGCACCAAGAACATTAAAGCAACTCAAAGGATTACAAGGTAGACTGCAGTCCATCTAGAGATTCATAACACAGCTAGCAGATAAACATATCGCCTATTCACACTTGCTTCACAAGGAAGTCGCATTCAGGTGGGATGACAAATGTGAACAAGCATTTAGTAAAATAAAAGAATATCTACTTACACCACCTGTGTTGATGCCACCAATTGTCAAGAAGCCATTAATCCTATACATCTCAACAACAACAACCGCCCTTGGTGCCCTTTTAGCCCAACATGATGAAAAGGGAACTGAGCGGGCCATCTACTATATCAACAGAATAATGGTGGGGCGTGAGCTCAATTACACATCAATAGAAAAGGCTTACCTGGCACTGGTATTTGCAGCCCAGAAATTCAGACACTACATGCTAGCTCATCAAATCAAGTTGATTGCCAAGATAGACCCCCTGAAATATCTATTATCAAAAGCAATGCTCACAGGTAGAATGGCTAAATGGGTAATGATACTATCCGAACATGACATTGAATATGTTGAGAGAAAGGAAATCAAAGGACAAGTTATTGCAGACCAGCTAGTAGAGGCCCCTCTCTACACAGATAACCCACTCGTATCAGAATTCCCAGATGAGTCCCTTTTCAACCTCGATGCAGCTGACCACTGGAAATTGTACTTCGATGGCTCCCACATGCAACATGGATCAGGAGCCGATGTGTTCTTCATCACCCTGCAAGGAGACTATATACCTAGGTCATATAAACTGGCATTCCCCTGTACCAACAATATTGCAGAATACGAGGCTTTAACCATAGGCCTCAAAATTGTAGCACAGTGGTGAATCATGGCATTAAAGGTCTATGGGGATTCACAACTTATCATCAACCAAGTCAACGGTGAATACCAAACTAAGGATGATAAGCTCGCACCATACAAAAAGGTGGTAGAAAGCCTCAAGGAATCATTCATCAACATCACCTTTGAGCAGATACCAAGGACAAACAATAGAGCACCTGATGCAATGGCAACCATTGGATCCTTACTAGATATCCCTCGCAACGTCTCGAAACACGAATTCCTCATAGAACAACTTCTCGTGCCCACTTTCGAGGTACGAGGGTCAGAATATGCGTGTGAACTCGTTGGTCTTTGTAATCTTTGGTACCATGACATATACACCTACCTAAGGTTAGGAATCCTCCCAACTGACATCACCCCAAACCTAAAGTGAACCTTTGTCAAAAGGTCTTCACGATTCGTCATCCTAGGAGAGACCCTCTTCCGCAGAAGTATCGATGGAACCCTATTATGTTGCTTAAAGCCTGAGGAAGCCTTGATTGCTCTAACTGAGGTACATAATGGCACGTGCGGTTCACACTCAAGTGGTATGACCTTGGCTAAGAAGTTGCTGAGATCTGGGTACTATTGGCCGACAATGGAGAGAGAGGCACATGACTTTGTTAGAAAGTGTCTACCATGCCAACAGCATGCAGACCTCATTCATGCACCAACTCAAGAATTGCACCCCATTGTTACACCTTGGCCCTTTTCATAGTGGGGGCTCGATCACATTGGTAAAATCTCACCCACCTCATCCAATGGCCACAAGTACATTATCACTGCCACTGAATATTTCACAAAGTGGGTCGAAGCAATTCCCATGACCTACATCACGGGTAAACAGATATCCAAGTTCATCCTGAACTACCTCATTTGTCGATACAGTGTTCCTCAATCCATTATCTCTGATAATGGGACACCCTTCAAAAATCAAGATGTTCATGATTTGTGTGAAAAATTCAAAATCCAACACCGTTTGTCCACCCCATACTATCCACAAGGCAATGGCCAAGCAGGAGCTACGAATAAAACCATTCTAAAAATCCTCAAGAAAATAGTCAATGACTTTGGTCATGACTGGAATCTATAGCTAAATCCTACCTTATGGGCCTACTGCACTAGCATCCACATGCCAACAGGTGCCACCCCATTCTCCCTGGTCTACAGATCAGAAGCCATCCTCCCCATCAAGATCGAGCTTCCGTCACTGAGGATATCTTTGCAAAACCTCATCACAGATGAGGAGTATAGGGTCACAAGACTGAATGAGCTGGAGTTACTAGATGAATGATGAATGGATGCCCTAAATCATCTACAAGTGTACCAAAATCGCCTGAAACGAAGCTACAACAAGAAGATCAAGCAACGCACTTTTCAAATTGGTGACCTTGTGCTGAAAGAGAACCAAAAGAATGTACCAAACCCGAATACAAAAGGGAAGTTTGAGCCCAACTAGCTGGGACTCTTCATCATCACCGAAAGCTATAAGTCAAGGGCATATCTGCTATCAACACCAAAAGGCGAGCCTCTGCAGGAGCCCATGAATAGTTCGCACCTCAAAAAGTTTTATGGCTAAAGAACTTGCAAGGTATGAAACCATAAAATACAAAAACAATCAGAAAAAGTCCTGAAAAAATGGTTACCTTGATGAAAACCTGGCAAATAGGGCATCTTGGTGACAACAAACAAAATCAAAAAATGCAAAAATCCAAAAAAATAAAAAAAAGGATTGAAAATAGTAAAGAGAAAAAATTCATCCTCTAGTGAAAACCACTTCGGTGGCACTTTGGACAAGTACATTGGTGAAAACCTGGCAAATAGGCACCAAGTGTAAATAAAGCACTCCCCATCTACTAGGATTTGCATTACTCACTCATTCCATCGCATCTCAATAAATCATCCATCCACCCATCCGCTCACATCCATACCATAGCCTAAGCTAGTGTCCATATCATATTCCACCATAGTACTACTTAGCATATTCCTAAGGTCAGTTTGTCCTAACTTTATCGAAGTAGTCTATTGCATCATGCTGGGGGCATGTTCCTATATCAGCATTGGATTAGATTCGTGTATATTCTCGTGATCTTCTTCAAATTCATCAAAAATCCAAAAACATCGAAATCATCAAAAATCAAAAACATGTCTAAATATCAGAAAATCTTCAAAAAGTTCATCATTGAGTCTTGTTAGTCTTTCACCTTGTTGAACTACATCATCTTTGAGCTTGAACATAGGCAAGGATGATCTTTGATCATCCCCTGAGATAGTTAGGGTCAGTCCTTAGGCGTCCATCGCATTGGCAATCCATTTGCCCATCTAGTCTGCATCTTAAGTCAGTCCTTTAAGCAATAAAATGGCAATCCGTTTGTCCATCTTATCATTAAGTCAAGTTTGTTGTCAGTTGAACTATGTGGTCTCTGCATGTATAATGTAGGCAAGGCTAATCTATGGATCATCTCCTGAGACCCCTAGGATAGGTCTTTAAGTTAGTCTATTCGTCGTAAATCTTGAAAATACTAAAAACATTGAAAAATGTGAAAATACCAAAAACAACTTCAAAATATTTGAAAAAACCCAAAATGGTGCATCCATTTCATCTCGCTTTCACCCATGATTGTCATCACTCATAATAAAGTCAATCATCACCTTCACCCTTTGGTGAGTCAGCTAGAAGCAAGTCTAGCAGGTTTAAAAGTGAACGCTCTAATCGTTAGAGTCCTGAAAGTCTAAGTCAGTAAGCAAGCAAGTTGGTCAACTCCGAGTATCAATAGCTTGTCACCCAATCAGTCTCACCAAAACCTTGATCACAACATGTCCTAGGATGAAGCTTTCTTGTGACAGACATAAGCCTCAAGTACCCCATAGTAGTTAGTCTTGGTTAGCGGTATGAAGAACATTAGCTTGTCTATTTACTTTATCTTGGTCTTTTTTGACTTATCTTATGTTGCACTCATTTCAAGGACCTCTTGATGATGCTTAAACAAAATAGGTTTAGAGAGAAAGAAATGGGGGAAACGATCATTATCTTTTTATCTACTGTGTTTGTTGGATATCCTTGTAAAATAACTTAGTCATAGATGTTTTGTTTGGTTTGTGGAGATGACATTTTCGATATCTTGTTGACCACATAGGAAAGCTTGCTTTTCTGTGTTTTGGTCCGAGATGTTTAGAATGTCTGAACTACATCCTGAATGAAGTATGTATGTTAAGTGTGAACAAGAATACTCCTATCTGATTTTCGAGTCAAAGTCCATCACACTAGGTACAATGCCATCCTGGTCCTTTATACCTTGATGCATTGTACCTATGTGTGTTATCAAATATAACGCAATTGACCCTTTGAAAATCCCTATTCCTAGCAATACAAATCACCATCTCCATCCTAACTAATTCATTAATTCTGTGTTTCTTCTACCTTCTTTCCACACTAACATGGTATCATAATGGTAATCAAAGCATCGCCCATGCATACACCTTGCATCCACATGATCATCAGCATTAAAGCACATTGCATCATATCATTAGCTTAAGTTATGAGGAATAATATAAATTTGTTATTCTAAGCATCTTAAGACAACATTACATCATACATAATCATTTACGTCCATTACCATTTGCATCCATTACCATCATTAATATGCATTACATCATTAAAATCATGAAAAATATACAAAAAGAAATGCATCCATCAAATACATCACATCACATAAGCATAAGAATAGAAACATCTCATAGCATCATACATTTGCATATTATACATCCACATATCATACATGTGCACCATACATATCATAAAAGGGTGAATCATCTCATATATATCATCAAAAAATACTATTATCATACAAATTAGATCAGGTGTCGATCGAATACATAGTACAATAAGGCCAAAATATTGCAGCTCGTATATCAAAAATGAAGCAAACTATCCTATGATCAAAAGGGGGGCGGGCCCTGCTGGCTACTACCCTCCCCATCTTGTCTCTCACCATGGGCCTCTGCTGGTCACCTCCCTATCTGTTGGGAAAAGTCTGGCACTTTGCAGTCTGATGGTACTACCTGTCGATAATGATGCCGATAGTACTCGACCTCTCTAATGGCCTCTCTATAATCATGAATATCGACTGATTGGCCCTAGGATGAGGATGCTACACTCTCTAACTGCCTCCGCCAACCTATCTCCTGATCCCTCTTAGATCATACTTGGTCTCTATCCATAGTTAGAGCCTGTACCTGCCCCTGTAGCTACTGAATCAACACATCTATGTGATCGGGTTGTCCTATTGGCTGCCTTGCTGGCTGTCCTATTGGCTGCCCTGCCGGCTGCCCTACTGGCAGCCACTGAGGATCTACCCTCGGCTGACCATCTTGCTCCCCTACTCGGGGAGGTGACTAATGTGCCACATCCCTGGGAGGTGTCTTATGAGGAGGTGGCCCACCTTGTCCTCTACCCCGCCCTCTGCCAGCTGCCTGACCCTACGTCTGCATCGTGGGATAGCTGTGCTTGGAATTGTCAATTTGAGTGGAGGTCTGAACCATGCCCTATAAGCTAGAGTGACCCTCGCATTTGCTGGCCCCTGATCATGTGGCCACGGTCGAGCCACTAACTACCTAAATGAGGACACCGCCTCGGCTATTGGGATGGGCTGGCCCCATCCTGTCTCTCTGGTCGTGCATGCAAAGATGGCCACATACTGGTCATCAGGCCTATCCTATACCTCCCCAAACTGACGAGCAACCCTGTCCAAAAGATACCTTTCAATCATGGTATGCTCTTGCCCCTACATCAACCTATCCTATCGGGTGAAGAAGAGTTGTTGATCATCATCTCGCCACAGACCAACACCCATCCACAGTCTCCAGACGAACTCTCTCATCTCATCAAGAACTCGCCACTAGTGCGGAATACCACCTGTGCTAGTGAAAGAAAAGTGCATCACTACCCCACCATACCGCAAAATAAGGGGATCATCTATCTCTAGGAGAACTGGTGTGATATCCAGGTGAAGCACTGGGATCCTCTCCCATGCCCAGATGTGCAGTAAGGTACCTCCAGCCCCGATGGACCTACTGTCCAAATAAGAAAACTCATGAAGATCCCTATAGAGGGATGCCAGTAATATCGATCCCCAAGCGAAGCACTCCCTGCGGTGAACCATCTGATCCCATGCTAGTCCCCATCCTGGATTGAAGTATCGGCCTTGCCAATCAGGTACTCCAAGGTCTGAGATGATAGTGGCAATAATCAATCTGTACGTATGCATGCAACCATTGTATAGCTCTAAGTCGATCTAACCGTCACAAAACTCAATCTCACCCAACTCTGTAACCCCGCAATAAGCCTCTCTACTAGCATCTGGATCATAGACGACTCGGGTCTCGTGAATAGGCAGTAGAAGGATATGCCATACATCTTCAAAAGTGATATTGGCCTCACCAGTAGGAAGATGGAAGGAGGATGTCTCGCTATGCCATCACTCTGCTAGAGCCGTAAGCATACCTAAGTGAGCCCGAACGAGAGGGACGCATGCAACATACCAGAGACCAATGGCACCAAGGTGTTCCTGGACCAACTCATGCATATCCCCTAGTCTGCTAAGCACCGGCCATCAGTGCTCCCGTGAGTAAAGTACACCAGGCTCCTCTTGCACAGGGAAGGTCATCACATTAGAAAAGAAAAAATGTTTCATTGCATCTCACGTTAATTTCATCCTAAACTAGCAAATGCAACACTGTTTGCGAGTGCGGTGTAGTTTGGAAAGTTGCAAACTGCACCACCACGATGGAGTTTGCCATTTCAAAAGTTCCAAAGTGGCCCACGTAGTGCACTTTTGATATGCAGTCCTGCTTAAGGAAAACCCTAAATTCCTAACTACGTCGCGTGATGAAGTGAGGGCATGCGGTGGAATTTTGGTTAACTAAACGCTAAATTGCAAAGTGGCCCATGTGGTGCACTTCGCATATGTGGTGCAATAGGGGACCGCGCGGTTGAGATAAGACACTTTCCGTGGTGCCATATAGCATCGCGCAATTTGTATAGGACTTTGACCCTATTTAATGCACGTAAAACGATAAATTTGAAGGTTGGATAGGGGTACATACCATGGGTCCTGCACCGATTGGCCGCTGGTGTGTTTGAACCCTATCCGACACGTGCTTGGGAAGCTCTCGTTGCACCATTTCAACCAAGACTCAGAGCTCAAATGTTAAATTTTCCAAAAGTTAAGATTGCAAATGAATTGAAAATGACCCCTCGAGGTATATTTAAGTTTAAAAATTAGGGTTTTTTGACCTAATTTGGCATTCCAGAGGGGGCTTTGGTCCCCTGAACCCATTTTCATCCAACTGAGAGTCATTCTTCATCCCTTTTGGCATTTTAATGCATTTTTCTGGCATTCTAGGGCATTTCTGGCCTGTCGGGTACCTTGTCATCTTTTTCATGAGATCATCCAAAAAATTCAAAATTTTTGTCTAATCTCTCGTGGGGGCAATATCCAGCAATATCCTTCCACTGGGGCAGCAATGGGGTATCTCAAAAAATTCAAAAAAAAACCAGAAACTTTTGATCATAGCAGATTATTCTTTGAATCAATGCAACAAGTACATTGCTTCAAACAGGGGAAAAATGTAGACATGAAAAATGTACAAGTTCATTTTGGCACACCTGATCCTGATTAGTAACAATATTTCCTCTTAAATCACATTCTCAACATTTCATCACATTCTATCTCTTAATTTAATAAATCATTATTTCTCAGATTGAGTCTTTCTCTTTCAATGATTAAATTAATCAATTAATTTAATTAACCATTGCATCCTTGTTTAATTAAATAAATCATTTTATTTAATTAAAATCTCTAAAGTCCTATTAAATTAAATAAATTAAACCTTATTTGATTTAATCTAACATATTCCTTCTTGATTAAATAAATCAAATCATTTATTTGATAAATCATTTCCTCTCAATTTCTGACTTAAATCAATTCATAAATCTAAGTCTAAATTGTCACATCATCTAATTCTAAATTAAGTTAATCAAAACATTGATTAAGTTAATCTCTCTCCTTAAAATCCTCTAGAGAATGCAAGTTGCACAATAAATCAATTGCTTTTGATTTATTAATTTACCTATTTTCCCTCACAAAGCATCAAAAAGGAATATTCCCTCTTTTGAATTCAAAAAGGCCAAGTGGACTTGGTCCTTCCAACAAGGCATTCAATAGCTCTTACATGTCCTTAACTTTGAGCCAAGTGACATTAACTTCACTTCTCTTCCCCCTTCAACAAGTCAACTCACCATTTCAAATTCAAATTTATGCATTTATTATGCACATTGGCCAAAATGTGCTCATTCCTCATCTAATCACATGTGGACAAGTGGCACAATGCCATTGGATTATCCTTTATCCCACATTGCTCAATCTTGCTCACTTCTTCCAAATAGAAGTCTATAAATTAGAGACTCTTCTCCTCAATATTCATCCACAATTCACATGCAAAGTTACTCTCTCCAATTGAGAACTAATTTTGATCATTTCATCCAAGCACTCACCACATTTTCATATTTGCACCAAGGTTATGCTCAAATCTCTTTGGAGATTTGACCATTTCTTCATCAATCTACATTGCAACATAGGAATTGGGAAAGGGCCAATTGCAACACTCCATTGGCACCAATTCCCCCATGGGATCATCAATCTATTGGCTAGATTAAGATTTACTTTCATATTATTTGAGTTTGTTCTTCATTTCCTAATATTAGTTTAAATAGGTGGATTTTATGGGAAATCCTTCATATTTTCATGCATTTTGATCTAACATTAACCATGTTTGTTGTTCTTGTGCATTTTCTGGTTTAGGGGTTCACACACCTTACCAATATAAGTCCATACCCCATTGAGCAAATGGTTTTACCTCTATGACAAGATGAAGTGGAAGAGTTGCATGTTTTTCCTATTTGCTATAGTTTGACATATGTGGCAAGTCCTTGCATGTTGGTGTGCATGTTTGAACAAAGTAGGCCAATAATAACCTTCCCTCAAAATCTTATTTGCAGTGGATGATGCAGAACCATGGCCTATGCCATATTTCTCATGAAATTCAATCATCACTCTAGCAACCTCTTCCTTACCTAAACATCTCAGGTATACACCTTCATGATTTTTTTAATACACGATAGCTCCTTTAATCATAAAACTTCCACTCTTCAGACGCAATGCTCACCTTTGAACTCTACTAAGGTGATCACAGAAAATAGAAAATGATTTCATCATACCAATCCCCTGGAGATACCTCCTTAAGATGATAGTGTTGAGCTGTGAGATCAGGACATGTCTTAGCCATTGTCTTTGTGAGTCCCTTCCCTCTCACTAATTTCATGGGTTGAATCTCCATATCCTATTCCTACAACATAGTTACCCATTTGTCTCTTCGTTCACCCAAGTCATTCTTCATTAACAGTAGCTTTACTGCAGGATCAAACACTATGGAAAAGACCTTATTTTTCAAAATATAGTGTCGAAACTTTTTTGCTGCTCTGACCAAAGCATTAGCCTACTTTTCAACATTGTGATACCTTAATTATGCATCCTTTAAAGGGGTACTCATGAAGGCTATAGGATGCTCCTCGCCTTGATCAAAATTTTGGGTTAGCATTCCAGCACAAGAGTGATCAGAAGCAAATGAATATATGTAAAAGGGTTTAGCATAATCTGGACTTACCAATACTAGGGCCTTAACAATAGATTTATTGATTTCTATAAATGCCTCCTTAGCTTCTGCATTCCACTCTACTTTTGCATCTTGTTTCAACATAGCATTTAGTGGTTTCACTATTTCTGCAATTCTAGTGATAAATTTTCTAACAAAGTTAATCTTACCAAAGAATGATTTCATCTCTTTCTTACTTGCAGGAGGATATATCTTTAAAATAGCCTGTATTCGTTCAAGATCAATTGCAATACCCTGTTCTGATATGATATGTCCCAACAATTTTTCTTCTATAACTCCAAAAATGCACTTCCTTGGATTAAGTGAAATCCCAAACTCTTTGCACCTTTGGAATACTTTAAATAGATCTTTTATATGATCACCTCATTTCTTACCAAAAACTATCAACTCATCCATATAAATAATGATGCACTTACCAATTATATCTTTAAAGGCAATGTCCATGGCTCTCTGGAAAGTAGCTCTGACATTGATTAGCCCAAATGGCATCCTTCTATAAGGAAAAGTTCTGCATTTTGTAGTGAAGGCAGTCTTGTGCCTATCCTCATACTGCACCATAACTTTCTTGTATCCAGAATACCCATCCAAGAAAGAAATCATCTGAGATCCACTAACTATTTGAAGTACTTCATCTAATGATGGAACTAGATAATTTTTCTTTTCTGATGCTCTATTCAGATTCCCAAAATCCACACATAGTCTTGATTCTCCTTTCTTTTTCCTTACTGGAACAATATTTGCAACCCAATTTTAATGTCTTACTAGAAATATAATTCGTGGTGATAATAACTTCTGCACTTCCTTCTGAATAATGGGTTCTAACAAAGCATTAATTGGACTCTATCTCTGTCTAAATGGTTTGACATCTGACTTTAAAGGGATGGTGTGGGTAATGATTGAAGTATCGTATGTTTTTAAATCTTCATAACTCTAGGCTATCACATGAGGCTACGTGTGCAATGCATCAATAATCCCTTTCCTTTCCTTGGGAGTACACACCTTACAATTAAAAACATTCTTCACATCATTCAATGCCCCCATATTATATGTTTCACACTGGCTACTGAGAGATTCCCTTTTAACTTGTTGTTCCTGATCTCTTATCTTATCGAAATCAAAGATTCATTCGAGTTGCACCATAACCCTTGGAATAGTGTTGGTTTTTAGGTTAATAATTCCTCCCAAGTCTATCTTTTCTTCCTAGATTTCCATCTCATCAATGAATTGAGAAGAAAACACATCATAACTCATGAGAAAATCCAAAATATGCTTATCATCTTCAAATACCTAGAAATTAGAAATGTTATCAAGCACTGAAGGTACTGTAGTGAGTTCAACTGTAAACCTCTTCAATCTTGAGAGTGATAAAGGTTGCAAGGTGCTAGTAGCCTGTGCTAGAGAGTCACCAACCTGATTCTTGTGACAAGGAATCAACTAGATATTGAAAGCATCAAATTATTTGATGAGATCCAACACTCTATGCCTATAATTGGTTATTCTCCTATCGTGGCATGAATATTGTTTCCTTACATGTTTAAATATTGATTTAGAGTCCCCAAAGACATGTAATATCTTAACTTTCTTCCTTCATGCCATCAACAGACCATGAATCACAGCTTCATATTCAACAACATTATTAGTACATTGGAATTGGAGTCTGTGAGAAGCAAAATAATTCTTACCTTTAGGACTGATCAACTCAAATCCTGCTCTAGCACCCTGCTTAGATTTAGATCCATCAAATCTCAATGTCTATTAGCCATCAAGTTCCCATGGTCTTAATTTATCTTTCTCTTTGTTAAAAATTGGGGGCTTCTTAGGGATCGTCGGGTTCTTACCTTTATCATTATCCAACCCTTTCTGTATACTAAGCCCAATAGTCGGGATTGAGTTAATGCGTTCCTGTATTTGTTCCACAACAGTTTGAAACAAGTCACATTCTAACTCAGAATGAGGAGCATCATGGACTCTGCACCAATTGGAAAGCAATAGTTCTTCAAAAGTCATCCTTCCTCTCAGCTGTATCTGATTCTCCATACATTTCTGGATATATGCTTGAAAGTTATCCAACAAACTAAGCTCCCTGTCCTCTTGGTTATCTGTTGTATCTGTTTGTTCAGTCAGTAGTTCAAAATTAGTAATCTATCGTACAAATTCCTCTTAGGGGCCCTATAACATAAACACTTCTTCATTCTCTATAGCTATTGCAACCAATACATAATTTCCCATGCTAACTTCAGACACGAATACCTCATTAGAGATATTCTGGTATTCAGTGATTACATACTTCATTCGAGGTTCTCTTTCAATTCTGATCTAATTTGGAACTCCTTTCCATGGTAACCACATGTGAAAATGATCTATAGAGGTATACCCATTCAATCCCGTAGTGAAATATCTGCCTAAAATCAACCCATAAGTATCAGGAATGTTAGCAACCTAGATGTTGATCACTTGTTGGACCCTAGGATCTGATGCAATCTACATGGGGATCATATTCAATTCTCCAACTACACTTACCTTTGTTTTGTCTAATTGAGTGACTTTCTTTTGAGAGGTTACAGGGGTAATACCCAATGTTATGCAAACAACAAAAGGCATAACGTTTGTAGATGCTCCTAAGTGTAGAAAACAATTATGCAAATTCTTTCCAATGATACTGTGAATCTTAATTTGATACTTGCACAAACAAAGCAAACAAACACAATATTAGATCATATGCAAGAAAGAAACAAGGATTCCCCATGAAATCCATTTACAAAAATTAAAATAGGAAAATGAGCAAAAGATTAACAAAGAAAGCAATTAAATCCTAATTAAGTGAGAAAACTAGAGATCCCATGGGGGAGTTGGTGCCAATTGATGTGTCGAAATTAGCCATTTCCCAACTCCTTTGTAAGCTTTGATGATTTGTTGAAGATTGATCCACCTTGGTTGAATTTATGCATAACCTAGCTAAGAGCTTGATAAAACTGGATGAAATGGCTATGCTTGGAGATGGATTTGAGTATAGTAAGTTTACTCAAATTATGGATGAGAGGAAGAGTCTGTCATTTATAGATTTCCAAAATGGAAGAGAGAGTGAAAATAAGCAATGTGGGATCATTCAACATCCAATGGCCAAGTGCCACTTGCCAATATGTGAATGGTTGAGGAATGAACACATTTTGGTCAATGTGCCAAAGAGGGGGAGATTTGAAATTCGAATTTGAAAGTTGGAGGGAGAGAAGAGTGGAGTTAATGTCACTTGGCTCAATGCACAAGGACATGTAAGAGGCATTGAATGCCTTGTTGGAAGGACCAAGCCCATTTTAATTCAAATTTGAGGGAATATTCTCCTTTTATTCCATGTGAGGGAAAATAGATGAATTAATAAATCAAAGTAATTGATTTATTGTGCAAGTTGCATTCTCTAGAGAATTTGACATAGATTAGGATTAAATTAATCAAAGATTAATTAATTTAATGAAGAATTAGGAGATGTGACAATTTAGACTTAAATTTATGAGTTAATTTAAATCAAGAATTGAGAATAAAGATTTAATTAAATAAATGATTTGATTTATTTAACTAAAGGAGATAATGTTAGATTAAATTAAATAAGGTTTAATTTATTCAATTTAATAAGAAGACTTTAGGGATTTAATCAAATAAAATGAATTATTTAATTAAGAGGAGTTTTACATAAATAATTAAATAAAATTGATTTATTTAATTAACAGGAGATGATGACTTAATTAGATAAAATTGATTTATTTAATTAAGCAATGAAGAGTGATGAATTTAATCAAATACAAATTATTTGATTAAATGACTAGTGAAGGAGATGATTTAGGATGAAATGGTGTTATTATATCAGGATCCAATGTGCCAAACCGGAAATGTACATTTTCCATGTCTACATTTTGCCCCTCTTTGAAGCAATGTACTTGTTGCATTGATTCAAAGAATAAATTGCTATGATCAAAGTCAAAAAATTCTTGATTTTTGTTTTTTTGGAATGCCCCACTATTGCCCCAACGAAAGGATTATGCTGGTATATTTCCCCCTCAAGAGATCGAGCAGAAATTTTTGATTTTCCAATCGAGATCACGATAAAATGCAAGAGGAGTGGTTCTATTGATTAGAGGATGAAAGATAATTCTTTGATGTAGACAATTCTAATGATGTATAGACAGTCATCGGTCATGGGTAGCCTCATGTATATTTTGATACAACACACCAATTTTAGATAGAAATGTTAGTAAAGATGGAAGAATAAGAAGAATAAGATGGATGGAAGGAGGATCCACACAAGTTCACATTATTACCGATGATGATGATGTATTGCTTACCAGGAGTTGGGATTTTTAAAGGGCCAATTACTTTATGTTTGATAACACACATAGGTACGATGAATCAAGGTATAAAGGACCAGGATGGCATGGTACCTAGTGTGATGGACTTTGACTCGACAATCAGATAGGAGTATTATTGTTCACACTTAATATACATACTTCATTCAAGATGTAGTTCAGACATTCTAAACATCTCAGACGAAAATACAGAAAAGCAAGCTTTCTTATGTGGTCAACAAGATATCTAAAACATCCTCTCTACAAACCAAACAAAATATATATGACTAAGTTATTTTACAAGGGTATCCCACAAGCACAAAAGATAAAAAAGATAATGATCTTTTCCCCATTCCTTTCTCTCTAAACCTATTTTGTTTAGGCATCAATGAGAGGTCCTTGGAATAAGCACAAAATAAGATAAGTCAATAAAGACTAAGAAAAGTAAACAGATAAGCTAATGTTCTTCATACCGCTAGCCAAGGTTAAACTACTGTGGGGTACCTAATTCTTATGTCCATCACATAAAAGCTTCATCCTAGGACATGTAGTGATTAGGGTTTTGGTGGGACTGTTTGGATGATAAGCTATTGATATTCCGAGCTGACCAACTTGCTTGCTTACTGACTTAGACTTTCAAGACTCTGACGATTAGAGCGTTCACTTTTAAACCTGCTAGACTTGCTTCTGAGTGATTGACTAAAGGGTGAAGGTGACAATTGATTTATTATGAGTGATGAAAAATCATGAGTGAAAGCGAGATGAAATGGATGCACCATTTTGGATTTTCAGATATTTTGAGGTTGTTTTTGGTATTTTCATATTTTTCAATATTTTTGGATTTTGTGTTTAAGGGGCTGATCAAGGATGGCCTTGCCTACGTTCAAGCTCAAAGATGACGTAGTTTAGATGACAACTGACTTGACTACTGATGAGGTAGATGGGAAAATGGATTTCCATTTAGCGACGGATGCCTAAGGATGGACCTAAAATGTGAAATGGATGGGTGAACGAATTGCCAATGCGACAGACTCCTAAAGGACTGACCTAAATTGTGAAAAAGATGGGCAAATGGATTGCCATTGCAATAGATGCCTAAAGGACTGACCTTACTATCTCAAGGGATGATCAAAGATCAACCTTTCCTACGTTCAAGCTCAGAGACGACGTAGTTCAGACAAGGTGAAAAACTAACAAAACTCAATGGTGAATTTTTGAAGATTTTATGATATTTTGACATGTTTTTGGATGTTTTGATTTTTTGATGAATTTTTGAATGTTTTTGGTTTTTTTGCATGATTCGACAATTTGGATATGGATAGTGATGATATCAGTGCTTTTTTTTGGGATTTTGTTGAAAACCAAGCTTAATGTTGATAGATTGGATTGATGGATTGATAGTTTGACTAAGTGTGTTAAGTCAAACAGGAGTGATAATGCACTTGTAAACTCCTAGGAAGTTGTGTTATCCTAGAGTAAACTTGTACAAAAGAGGATGGTTTGACTAAGTGTGTCAAGTCAAACGAGGTGGTTTTGGATTTGATAATTTGGCTAAGTGTGTTAAGCCAAACAAGATGATAATGAATTTGTAAACCCAAGGAAGTTGTGTTATCCTAGAGTAAACTCGTGCAAAAGATGCTAATCTGACTAAGTGTGTTAAGTCAAACAAGGTGATAATTGATTGGATTTGATTGATCAAGACTGATGAAGCTTGATTTGGAACAAAATTGTTTTGATGATTTGATGTGATAAAGATGTACACATTAGATGTGACTAATATTAATTGTTCAAATTGATGTTCAACAAAAGATAGAGCTTGATAAGGAATGTCTTCTCATCAAAATATGCCATGGGCTGGTGATTTGGATTCATCTCACAAATGCTTTGACCAATTTGATTTCACGTTTTCCAATGTTTGGATCACCACATAAGTGTGAAGGATATAGATCAAGATTTATTCCTGAAGAAACATGCAAATATCTGCCCCCAGTGTCTAGCAATGTTTGAACAGCCATGGGTAGATTCTTGGATAGACAGATGGATGAATGGATATGGATTATCTTGTGCTAAGATAAGTTGTTCGAACAAAGGGTTCTCATTTGGATAATATTTCCTGGCTCAGATAGAGTTGGGTAGGATGGGGTCAATGAAAATGACCCATGTCAAAAAAATTTCCGTAAAAAAGTGTAAAGCATTTACCAAACCTGGTCAAGATCTAGATAAGGTAGATAGATAGACATGGGTTGGATAAATGGTTTGTGGATGAACGGATTTATGTTGGCTTTAATATGGATGCGATAAGATGCTTTCACCTAAACTGGCACATGTAGATGCTTAATTCTACACATGACACCTATTTGCTAGGTTTTCATCATGGTGCCTGCCCAAAGCGCCACCGAAATGGTTTTCGCTAGAGGACGATTTTTCTCTTTACTGTTTTCAATTCTTTTTCTGATTTTATTTTTTTTTGGATTTTTATATTTGTATATTTTTTTGTATTTTCTGAGAGATTTTAAGCTGATGCTAAACCACTTGGTGGTGCTGATGTTGATGCTTCTGTCATAACATGCCATCGGTATCCTGCTTGAATAAGTTGATTTGCCAAGATTCGTGCACTTGAAAATAACTTTTGAGAAATATACTCTGCTTTGTTGATACCGAAGTTAACTCCATCTTTGTGCGCACATCACAATAGAGTGCCTTCTAAGTCCTTATAATGAAGGGTTGCTACCAATACATGGTGAATGTGAGAATTGGATATCATGTGTGGAGGAGTGGATGGAGTGTGTTTAGGAGTAAAAGATGGATTGGTTGATAGTTTGGAACTTTTGACTCTCCAAACTTGGGAAGATGAGCAATAATGAGTGGATACGGAAGTGTGCTTGGAATTAGGACCAACAGATTGGTATACTTTGTACATTGCTTGAGAAGCCTTCTTTTTCCCTTGTGGACATTTTTGATGGATACTTTTCCCTTTTTATTTTGCCCCATAGTTTCTTTGACTAATGGAGTTTGATAGGGATCATCTTTCTTTGTATTTTTTGGTATCCATATGTATTTGATTTGTCCTATATGCTTCTTAGCTTCTTTTGCTTTGATAACATTCTTCATGCTTCGATTCAAGTCTTTCTTTTGACGTTGGTCCCAATTTGTGGATGGGGTGATGGGCAGATGAAGATTCATGATGTGGCGGGTCATAGTATTGACATTGGTTTCATCATAAGGATCCTTCATGCCCCCTATGTTGAAATTTGCTTGAGATGAATTTGTCCCCAGTATGGTGATAGTAGCACCTTTGTTCTTTGATTCTCCTTGGTTTGAGATTCCTTGTTCAGAATGTATTCTTTGACAAATGACCATTGTAGATGGCGTCATTTCAATTTGTTGCTCTGTTGACTCTGGAATATCTCATTCTATTTGACCTGTTTCCTTGAGTGGATAATGCTGGATATCTTCATACATGATGTCCTCAATCTGAATTTGGGTTATATCTGATCCTGATGTTGACAATTCAGTTTGACTATAGGAATCAATAACCTACTATGTTTGTGTAATAATGTCAAGAGAAAAGGAATCCTATTCTGAATGAAGATCGTCTACGTGTCCATCCAAAGAAAGCATCTCATGGGTAGATGGAGGAGTGTGTGCTATGTGGATGTGATCATCCCATATAGATAGGAGAGTGTCCATTATATCATTGTAGTAGCTTGGAGATGTAAATTATTGATCTTGAATGATTTTGGAATTGCTTTCAACATGCTTTGGATCAAGTTCTTGACATGGGTCAATTTTGAAGAATGGATTGCTTTCTTAGATATCTTCATTAGGCATAGGCAATTTTTCAAATATCGTGAGGTGAAAAGATGTCCATATGTTTTGGAAAGGATCATTGCTAGACCTTGGTGAAATATTTTGATCATGCTTTGGAATACATTCTTGAGATATGTCCTCTAACTCATTAGGTGATGTAGAGACATTTTCAACATGATCATTGGTCGAAGGATCTTGATCATCATTTTTAACGATTATGATGGGAATTTTTGCAAGCTCTGCTATGGGAGTAAGGCATGTGTTTTCTGTTGAGCCAACAATGCTTGTTGTTGGTCGTGTTGTTGTTGTGCCAACAAACCTTGTTGTTGGTCTTGTTGTTGTTGTACCAACAAAGCTTGTTGTTGGTCTAGATGTTGTTGTGACAACAAAAACTTTTGTTGGGCTCCTTGTTGTGCTACTTGTTCATGGATTGCTCGCAATAGTGCCTAGAATTGTACTTGCGCCTATCGAGCTTGGTGTTGGGTTTGAGCTTTAGCCTGAGCTTGTCGGGCTACTTGAGCCGCTTGCGCAACTTGTGCGGCTTGTTGGGATTGGAGTTCCTTTTGGCGGGCAACTTGCAACATGATAGAGAATTAATTTTCCATGTTGATTTTTGGCGGTGGTGGGTTGGATATGGTGTTGATTGTTGGGATTTCTTGGATGGTTGCCACCTGCTGTTGCGATACCGATGGCAAAATGGGAGGATTTGGTATGATTTTTTGATTTGACATTATAGGTTGATTTAGGTAACTTTGATTTTGCATGGTGTTACCTTCACTTGGATCAATACCTAGAGTCATCAACATATTGCCTGGATTTTGAACAACATTGATGGGACTTGCAAACATGTCTACCCCAGAGTTTACCAAGTGTGGATTTGAAATGGTCATGTTTGGTAAAGTTGTATTTGGCACGTATGGACTTGATGGGATAATATTGTTTGAAAAACTCATGCATTGAGCATTTGGTTGATAGATTTCCAAATTTGGACTTGGATTTAAATCTACCATTGGGAAAGGTGTTCCAAACTTCGGATTGGGCATACTCACATTTGTTATACTCTTTAGGTTTGGACAAGATAATGATGCCATGTCTAAATGTGAGTTTCAATAATCAATTGGCATTGCGAGACTTAGATATTTTGGTTGACTTGGATTACTCATGACGTATGAATCAAGTTGATTTTCCATGTTTTTCTTGTGTTTTGAACTTGTTGACCTCCAAGGGGTTTAGGACCAATGATGAGATGGAGGATGAAAGGGGTGAATGATACAGGTGCTTTGAACTTTTAGGAGCTTTGGATCAATGCTATACTTTAGGATTTGGTTTGATTCCATAGTTTGACTAGGTGTGTTAAGTCAAACAAAGTGATAATGCACTTGTAAACTCTAGGAAGTTGTGTTATCCTAGAGAAACCATGTACACAAGATGATAATTTGGCTAGGTGTATTAAGCCAAATAGGATGATGTTGATAATGTACTTGTAAACCCTAGGAAGTTGTATTATCCTAGAGAAAAATCGCACACAATAGGATAATTTGGCTAGGTGTGTTAAGCCAAACAAGGTGATATTGATTTTTCCTACAGTCTAGCATACGTGATGTTGCAAAGTTCCAAAATTTGTTGGTGAGATGGAAATTCAATTGATGTTTGAGAGATGGGTGAAGTGATGATTTTGATCCTAGATGACACTATGAGGACTTACTTACAAGACCAAGGTAATGGAGAACATGCTTTTCCCTAGGAGTAATTCAAACCAAAATACCAATGTTTGAGTGAAAACCATAAGACTCAAAAGAGAACAAGCACATGTGTGGTTCGGTTGTTTGTTTATCTTGCTTAGATTTGGTTATTTTTACCACAAACACTTTCTTGATTATGTTTCAAACTGAATGTCCAATACCCTAATTTTCTTTCATCCCACAAAGTGCATTATGTGCAAATCAAGGCAAAGTTTTACTATGTTTAACCTTATTGAAAACAAATGATGATAGAATCCAAACACTTAAAAACCTCTAAGGATATAATACCTAGGGAAAGCAAGAGTGCCTAAGTTCGTCAAAGGTATTTGTTTCCTACAAGGGGTTTGAAATTTTGAGGTTTTCTGAATGTTTGTTTTTGCAAATGTTTTAGGGCTAAGCAATGTATTCTTTTCTTCCAAGCACTTTTACAATCCTAGGATGATGAGGCAATATCTTGTTGGGTTCCCACTTGGATGAATCCAGCTACGCATATCTTATGTGAATGGCTAAATGCTTGACCACACTGGCTCCCCTCCATGACACACACTTCTTAGGTCAGCCAAGCATTAGTACCCATGAATCTCCCATGGCATACTTTCCATTTGTACAACAAAATCACATGTATAACGTGGGGCGGCTTCAAAGGACATGACCTTTTGCACCAACAAAATAGACAAGGTTTTGGCCTTTTTCTAAACAAAGGGTTCTAATTCGGGCATTCTGTTCATGGGGGATTATCCAACATCGGCAAGAATCCATTTATGTCCATCTCGTTGGAATAATCCTCATGATTCTTGAACTTTTTTCAAGAATCCACACTTATATACCGGTTCGAAGTCGCTTGGCTTTAGCGTGTTCCCGGTTGGGTCATTCCCTTGGGTGAGTACTTTTTCCCATAAGGAAAACCCTCTAAGATAAACAAAATCAAGCTAACATATCCCGTCGTTCACACAACCTTTGTTGAAAACAAAGGGGAAAACCTTCACAATATGTTGTCCTCACACTCGCATGTTTTGTTCAATTTAAAAATTCCCAAATTAAAATGTGGAGGCAATCTTTTATGCAACTTAGTGTCACCAAAATACTTTTTGATTCTCAAGATCACCGTGAGGCATGAGAGAAGCACATACACCTTTTCAAATGATACTACTTTGCAAAAAAGATTACAAGACACCAAGAACACATGTTTATTTTTATTCCTCAAAGCAATGATGAGTTCTTTTTAAGCACCAAAGGAAATGTGAGATTGCCTTGTTCAATTGTTAACCTTTAAAAAAAATCTAGTATGTTGTTCCTAAAGTTCTTTTTGAGCCTTTTGCAAAATTTAAAATAAAATTTGTGTTATTCTTTTTAGAGCCCAAATTGAAATCTATTGAGTCCTAAAAAGCTTGAAGAGGTAAAATCCTTAAACTTGGAATTTTAATTGCTTCCAAGAGTGTCTAAAGACACTTGATACAATAGAAGGATGATTTCATAAGAAGCTTTTTCTTTTGTCTCCTCCTCCCCCTTTTAATTTCCTAACCTGCAAAAATACTCAAAATGTTAGATGAAATCAAGAAACAAGAAGGTACAAGGGTTACATGAATCATTAAGCATAAAAATCCTAAAATTTAGACCAAATTAGAGTGTGATTTGACTTTAGATGTGAAATTAATAATTTTAACTCAAATAAAACTGATAAAAACCTGCACCATTGGATAGCTTATGAAATTCTACCCCATTTCAAAAAAAAAGTGTCAAAAAAGACCTCTGTATGACCAAGATATCATCATTTTAAAACTGACTATAAAGCGCTAAAATAGAGGTCTATGCACTAAAATAGAGCATGGATGCACCAAAATAGAGCCTGGATGCACCAAAATAGTCTGCAGATGCTCCAAAAAAATTTGCAAATGCACCAAAATAGTCTGCAGATGCGCTAAAGGATACGACGGATGCGCTAAAACATGAATTAATGCCCAGAACTATAAAAAATAATGGAATTTTAAAAAAACATGTTAGATTTGCGATTTCTTGCCCTCTTAGTGCCAAAATGTGAATCCTAATTTGATACTTGCAAAAACAAAGCAAACAAATACAATATTAGATCATATGCAAACAAGAAACAAGGATTCCCCATGAAATCCATTTACAAAACTTAAAATAGGAAAATAAGAAAAAGATGAACAAAGAAAGCAATTAAATCCTAATTAAGTGAGAAAAATAGAGATCCCATGGGGGAGTTGGTGCCAATTGATGTGTTGAAATTATCCCTTTCCCAACTCCTTTGTAAGCTTTGATGATTTGTTGAAGATTGATCCACCTTGGTTGAATTTTTGCATAACCTAGCTAAGAGCTTGATAAAATTGGATGAAATGACTATGCTTGGAGATGGATTTGAGTATAGTAAGTTTACTCAAATTATGGATGAGAGGAAGAGTTTGTCATTTATAGATTTCCAAAATGGAAGAGAGAGTGAAAATAAGCAATGTGGGATCATTCAACATCCAATGATCAAGTGCCACTTGTCAAGATGTGAATGGTTGAGGAATGAACACATTTTGGTCAATGTGCCAAAGAGGGGGAGATTTGAAATTCGAATTTGAAAGTTGGAGGGAGAGAAGAGTGGAGTTAATGTCACTTGGCTCAATGCACAAGGACATGTAAGAGGCATTGAATGCCTTGTTGGCAGGACCAAGCCCATTTGAATTTGAATTCAAATTTGAGGGAATATTCCCCTTTTATTCCATGTGAGGGAAAATAGATGAATTAATAAATCAAAGTAATTGATTTATTGTGCAAGTTGCATTCTCTAGAGAATGTGACATAGATTAGGATTAAATTAATCAAATATTAATTAATTTAATGAAGAATTAGGAGATGTGACAATTTAGATTTAAATTTATGAGTTAATTTAAATCAAGAATTGAGAAGAAAGATTTAATTAAATAAATGATTTGATTTATTTAACTAAAGGGGACAATGTTAGATTAAATTAAATAAGTTTTAATTTATTCAATTTAATAAGAATACTTTAGGGATTTAATCAAATAAAATGAATTATTCAATTAAGAGGAGTTTTACATAAATAATTAAATAAAATTGACTTATTTAATTAACAGGAGATGATGACTTAATTAGATAAAGTTGATTTATTTAATTAGAAGATGAAGAGTGATGAATTTAATCAAATACAGATTATTCGATTAAATGAATAGCGAAGGAGATGATTAAGGATGAAATGGTGTTAGTATATCAGGATCTAGTGTGCCAAACCAGAAATATACATTTTCCATGTCTACAGATACGAACATAAATTAAGAAAGGAGGGGTTTCCATCTTTCCTTGAAACAAACTCAACTGAGAATCAGTTTGTGCAACTTGACCCTTATCTTTGTCTCTCCCCCTATCTATAAGTGGGATCTGGCCTCTAGGTGTCTGGGAACTAGAAGACCTCGTAACAACCTCATTGGTAGTTACCCCCTATGGTACTATATTTGGACTGAATGACCCTAAAAGTGCATTCCTAATAGCAGGGACTCTTAATAATTTAAAAGCGGAAAGACTTACCTTTACTTTCTTGAATTCTTCAGTCACATATTCACCCAATTGCTCCATAATTAGATCACGATGGGTCTTCTTATGACCACCAACCTACCTATCTTTCGTAACTTCAACATTGTTTCATTTTTTCAAGTACTGTGTTGGTACATGCAGATAAGGTGGATTATTTCTAGCTTGCAGATCCGGGGGAGTAGTGAAATTGTTAGGAGGGATAGAAGTAGTGAAAGGACCTCCAACTTGTGGACTCCTATTGGGTCTACTTCTCAAATCATATTTCTTCACTATAACGTGAGGGATTTAAAAGAGACCAATTAATTTTCCATGGGTAATTTGAACCCTAAACCCAAAATATTAGAACTCCAGTCATTTAAAAGTAACCAATCATGCCCAATTTAGGAAGAATTTTGACAAATTTTAAAAGTCCCATCACTCTCAACAAATCCATTCTATTGAGTAGTCCAGGGAGTAGATAACTGTCTTTTGATTCCATGATCTTCATAAAAATAATTGAACTCCCAAGAAGTGAACTCACCACCTCTGTCTAACCTTAAGCATTTAATCTTTAAACTTGTCCCATTTTTAGCCATAGCTTTTGTTGATGGTGTTTTCTACACAGCAACAACTCAGACAGAATATGATATCCTATCTCTCTTGAAAGGTAAATCTCTATGGGAAAAGAGATAACCCCAAGGCCTCTAATGTCAAGTCTTAAATATGCAATAAAACAACTCTGTGATAAATGTGAAAATGCTGGTAATCACAAAGGGACCTTACTGTAAGAAAATACTGGACTTTGAATTTATCAGATCTGAACAATGAATTGATACTTGGAATCCTCAATTGAACCCAGATAATAAAGAAAATAACAAAAGATGGAGGTTTCAGAGATAATTCTAAGACTACTTATAACCCTAAGATTGATAATGCCAAAAGATAAGATACTCAAAATGGACCGATCTCTCATAAACTACTTTCTGTTTGACCCAAATAAATCTTCAATTTCATAGAAATAGCGCAATCTTCTAAGGTATTTAAATATTTTAAAATCATAAACATTCATTCAAAATAATCCGATTGCAATTAGAGATGAAAAAACATCTATAACTGAACTAGGCACACTTTTAAGTCTGGGATAACTTTGCAAAGTAGCTAACAATCAACTAACTGAAAAAGCTATGGACATGAGATCACTACAAACATTCCAAACATGAAACCCTAAGCATCACCAAACTATCTAATTATGAACTTAAGAAATTTTAAAGATAGAACAACAAGAACCATGCCAGATAAAACTTGACACAAGAAAGACACCAAATCACAATATCTCTTCTTATATTAAGTCATCCAAAATGGCAACAATTCTAGCCTTCTATTACAATACTTGCTTGATGATAAACCCTAATTTTATCAAATATGAAATCTTTATTCTATCTCTCTATGCCTATCATGTATCACCTTTGGAATGAGGCAACATGCCCAATTTATAGAGAATCCCCAAGATAGGTCAGCCCAAAAAAAAGAATTTACAATAAAAACACGCCACACAAAAGAATAGTCCAAAAGATATTCGAATACAATATGAAATATGCAATTTGCACCAATTTCATCCAAGTTGGCCTAAGGTCACAAAAGGTCGGCCCAATGTATGTGGATAATGGGAAGCACAAACTTTGATGTAGCTCTATATAATTACTTCTCATCCTTGTCTTTAGCTCAATCTTCCTCACCGTGGACGGCTAGTAACACTCTGTACAGCTCAGCAATAGGTGGTACAAGAAAAACACTAACTCTTCTTTTGAGAGACTTAATGTCATCTCTTTCCTACCTTACTATACCATCCCAATCAGACCTATTAGATAAATATCTATCAATAAATGGAATTTAGCTTGTAGCATCATCTAGCTAATGTTTAGTGACTGGAACTTCACTAATTGGAGAATAAACATCTCTCCACCATTTCCTAGGTTGCTCCAGATTGAGGTGCTTTGGAGAAAACTTCTTCCTTCTAGTCATAATTTCAAAGGAGGAGATACACTTTTCATGAATACCCATCAGAGTGTCCTCAATTTGCCTCCCTTGTTTGGTAATCTTCTTCAAAGCTCTTTTCCTCATCAACAAGATCTCGAACCATTCCCAAGGTTCAGAAACCTTTGGGAAAGGAAGAATCCCACTCTGCCCCAATTTATCCTTAGTAAACTCCATGATTGTTTTTTTTTTGTAGTAGGAGATCAGTATCTTCCTTGTCTTGAGGAAGCACAGTTTTCAACCAGTCTACTGATCTCATGGCATCTCCTACAGTCAACAAGATATTTTTGATGGGGCCATCTCCTTTGGTTTGAACCCCCTACAACCAAGAAACTATGGCATGTGTAGTGCCTTTCATCTTCTCAAGCTCAAAGATTGTTTCTTGAGGTAAGAAATCCGCAGCAGAGGAGGAAGAGGAGCCAATAGATTGCAAGGGTTTCATTAACTCTTGCAAGTACTTCTTTAGTTTCTCATTCTCTCTTTCCAACTCATGCTTAGTTTGTACAACCCTCTTCAATCTTCCCAAAATTATAGAACTGGAACCTTCATACTCCTCAATGTCCTATTCCATAGAAGCATGCCCTAAGTCAATAGTCTGCACATGCTAATCTTTTGCAGTCACATTATCTCTATCTTTATCTAGAGCAGGGGTAGCAATGTGAGCCACTCTATTTCCTGACCCATCTGTCTCAATCCGGGACACCACCCTAGCCTTCTTCTTGGTTTTCCCCTTTTTGATATTGGCCATTAACTCATCCCAATTGGGAGGAGCATCTTCTACTATCACCAATTTTCTATTCAATTCTTTATCCAACCAACTAGGAATAGTAGTCTTGGTTGGCACTATATCTTGTTTATCCTACTCTTGCTAGACACTTAGTGGATCCTTCTCACCACTTGGCATGCTAGGAATCCCCTTGACTAGATACTCCTTGTTTAAAGACTACTCTTCTACAATAACCTGTGTTGGTGAAGGGATCTTGGATGCTACCTCCTCCTATTGAGGAGATTTGTTCAATTGTTCCTTTGCAAGTGAATCTACATAAGCCACCAAGGGAGACTGGATCACTTTGTAAACCTCTACCTCTGGATTGTAGAGGTCTCCTTCTTGAAAATCCTCCTCACCCAAGTCTTTAGGATCTTCATCCTTCCTTGGGTCCTCTTGAATACTTTTAGTACCTTGAGGAATGGAAATGATTTCCTGTTTAGCAATAGGAGCAGTCACAAGAACATCCTCCTTCGTTACAGCTTATTTCGGGGAAGGATTCCTTGACCTCCTCATATACACCTATGTTCTTTTCCCTAAAATTTCTACTTCTACCACAGGTGGCCTAACTTCCTTATCAATCCTAGGATCCTCCTCCTGTTTCTATGATAGCCTCACAAGTTTTCTTCTCTTTTGTCAATGGAGGAGTAACGTCTACTTATTATTTTTCTTCTTTATCCTTTTTAGTTTCTCTCCTAAGAACATGCCTCCTCCTCTTCACAATAGGCTTTCTTTGTTTACCTACTTCTATTGCCTTCTCAGTTTGAACATCTCTAACTTGAATCCTGAAGGGAGAATATACTTTTTCCTTACCCTTAGGATCTTGTTCATGTGAATCTTTAGAAGCAGAATGAGACTCTAAGTCTCCCATCAATTCATAAGTGCACTGGACACCCTCACTTTCTAACTCCAACATTTTATGCTTGAGCCACATTTTTTTGTACTTGATCATAGGAGTCATGATTTGGTCCAATTCTATTTGCTCTTCTTCCAACAAGTCAACTTCTCTAGCTGGTTTTTCTTTCATGACCTCGAAGATGTGACCTTGAAAAAGATTTCCATCTTCTTCCACCTGGTCAGGGATGGCCTTTATATTGTATAACCTTTCGAAGTCCACTGGCAGCCTAGAGAATTTCTTCTTCCTCACATCAAATTCATCGCCAAGGTTAGCCCAATAATCTTCAATATTGTCCTTGTGACTGTACTCTCTACTGGCCTTCATTTGTGCCTCCCCAATGATATCAAACCTTGCTCTCTTAGAATGAAAAGACAGGCCAAAAGTTCTCATTTTCTCTTGAAAAGCATGAGCTAACTTGATGCAAGGATAAACCTCACTTGTTCCTATCTTCAAGGGGAAATCATTCCCAAACCCTGTTTTGTGCTTGTCTCCTTTCACAATTATGTCAAAGTGACAAATCTGCCTAGTGACCTCCAATAGTATGATGTGATCAGTTGGATACCTTGGGAGTCTATAAGGATCCCTTTGAGAACCATCAATCCTAATTTAGGAGAAGGTGGGAAACTGAATGAACCATGCCCCATACCTCCTTATCAATTCCTTGGCCCTATCATAAATTCTCACATGTTCTGCACCCTACAACAACCTGGTAATATACATTATGAAAGCATCATTTGCTCTTCTATAGCTTTCTCTTGCCAAGTGCACCTATGGATACACCTCATACATTGAATCCTGTGCAAATGTACCCCTACTGCTTAACCCTGTATATGGGTGAAATCTTGGAAATGCATACACTAGGTAGGAAGTCACGGTGAAAGTCTTAGTTTGCAAGACATTACACATCTGATCATGGATCACTGCACTTATGGTACCTACCGAGTGGTAATCTATATCTTGCTCCACCCGAGCAATGGCATTGAAAATCCAACTCTCGAGCACCCCTGTACTCTTCAGCCCCACCAAGCTACTAAAGAGAGTGATGACATTGTAGTACTCCCTTTTGAACTTGAGCCTGAAAAGCTACTTTGGCAATTTAGAGAAATGGGATTTAGACTTCTCCAACCAAGAATTGATCACCTATTGGGACTTGACCACATTTTCTTCATAATACTTCTTTGCTTTGTCCATATCAAAGGCTACCACATGTGACCTATCAGGTATATCAAAAGTCCTAACAATGGACACAGGATCAAAAATTGCCACAATCCTTCCCTAGGGACCAATTATCCTTTGTGTCCAACTATCATAGTTACTAGCACACTCAAGCACCAACTCATAGCACTGAACTATGGAGGGAAAACCTTCTACATGTTCCAATCTGGATTCTAGAGTTCTTCTAGCCAACAAAGGGAGGTTTGGTGCTACCATCTCAGCCTTGAACTCCTCATAATCCCACATACCCACATTGGTATCGGTGATCCCTGAACAAACAAAAGTCATCTTGGTCTCACGAATCTTTCTCCTTATATCCATTTTTACCTTTTCTACATCAGAGATAGTAGAACTTTCTACACTTGGATCGGATGCCTTTCCCTTGCCATGCCCATCAACATCCTGTCCTGATCCTACCTGCAAACAAATAAAGACAACCAAAATGAGATCCCAAAGAAACCACAAATGGAAGAAATCCATATCTCAAAGTTCGGGACTTAGCCTCCTCTGTGAAATTCAGATTGGAGGAGAATTTTGGGGAAATCCGGACCAGGCGAAATCTAGAGAAACAAGTATACAAACTGCCAAATACCATTTCAATCAATCAATATCATAAAGAAATAACTTAAAACTACTTAGCATAAGTTCATTTAATCATCCAAATGCATCATCAATAAAAAAATTCCTCATATAATCATCAAATTCTTCATTTCCATAATACTTCAAAAGAATCCGCCAGAGATGGAAATCCCTAAAAATAGCAATGGTTTAATGAATTCGAGAAAATGAAGAAGGAACAAAACATTTGGGAAAATCTGAACGGCACAAATTTCAGTGAAAGTAAAATAGATTTACCATGGAAGCATGGAATCAGCAGAATGACCCAACCATGAACAACAAGAAAATCTAGAGGAAGTGGATTTCCATGAGGTAGACAAAAGTTCGATTTAAATAGAAAAATATGAAGAACAAAGGAAAGACAGGGAAGCCAAGGGGAATCCACTCGAGACAAAATTCTAGGAAGGCCACGAAAACCCAGACGCCTATGCCTTCCTCGTCTTCACCCAAAATAGACCAAAATAGACACGGACCACGAACCTACCGCCCGACAGTGTCTAAACCTAGACCTTGAACGGATCAATCATGAACTTAAAACTCAACTCTCAATAATTTGAGAGGGACTAGTTATGCCCTAGGTTGAAAACCCTAAAACCTTTGCCATGGGATCACAGAAAGCCCAGTCATGACTTAATTACAAAAAAAGATAGGGAGTTTGGGACAAATGCAAGCAAGCCCCACCAACCATTAATTAAAAGACCATCCCAATAAATATTCAAAACATACACCCAAACAGAGTAGCAAGACACAAAAAAAACCAAATTCCCAGACATGGCACGCACACGCAAGAAAGAAAAAAGAAATGAATGAAAAAAAATCACATGAAGCAAAGTAATTGAAGACTAATGGAGGAAGAGAGAATATCTACATAGCATGAGAGTAAAAAGATTTGAAACCGGTGATGCCAACAAATAACCTTCAAATGCGAGAAAAATACAAACAATGCTCACAAAATTCAAATGCAGTGCTCAAAATCACTCTGAAATGAATGATTTAGCAACACACCTCAAGCTCTAGTACTCTATAATCAAATGACAAGAAAATAAACAAACTCAAATGATCAATCACTTCCCAAAATTCAATATATCATTGCCCGAAAAGTCATGCAATTGCCATTAATGCGATTGACAAGACAACCAAGACAAAAATCTAGAAATACAACAAAGCCACGGACTTCAAAAAAATAAGGACACTACAAATTTCCCCGAGTTCGATGAAAAAGGTAACCACTTCTGGACTCTGAAGGAAAATCGGGAAAATCTAGCCATGGTGGATTTTTCTGAAAATAGTGAAAAGCCTGTATTGTACCCAAAGGTTTTAAATGAAATTAACAAATGGGCCACTCCAAACGGCAAGATGAAGACCAAAGCACGTACCCCAGGAAATTAAAAAAACCCACTTAAGAAGGGCCAAGACACCAAAAAAATGAAAAATGAGGGTCCCTACTTTCAGTGGGGCGTGTGCACAAAAAATGGCGACTCTGCTAGGAAATGCTCTAGAGCATTTCAAGGAAAAACTAGAATCTAGAACCCATAATCTCTGGTTTCAATCCTTTCATCAGGACACCTGTGAAAAAAGTATCATAAACCACCAGCAAGAAGACCTTTTCCTATACCAGGGTCTAAATGTGTGTATTTTGCATTTATTTCTTATTCCTTAGATGCATTGGGAACCAGAGAAAATCTGACCAAGCTACATAAAAGTTCTAACTTCAAAAGAAACCTGGATAGAGCCTCGCTGCCAGTCAAAAATCCATAGCCTCGATGAGGTTATCACTGTGACTCCCCCAAAGCATAGCTCTACTACTAGCTAGGCGTCTATAGCCTCGGTAGAGATACTAGGATACCCCTGATAAAGTGAAAGTTATTTTGATTTTCAATATTTTCCTTTTTTCTCTCTTTTTTTTCTTAGAGCCTTTCTTTCACCTCGTAAGTAAAAAAACTCACACTTAGGGATGAGTATTATAGTGACACTGAAGTAGAATATAAGATTTTTCTCCAGGCCAAATTACCCAAGAACCCTATGGAACTCTAGAATCTTAAATTTTAGTGTTAAAGATGCGAGACCCAAATATATTCTAAAGTTTATCCAAACAAGTGACTCTAATTCTAAGTACAAGGGACATCAGATAAAGGAATTCCACCACTTGACTCTTAAAAGTTGATTAGAGTTTATAAAAGAAATGTCCAGAATAATCCCAAGCAAATACCCTATTATACAGATGCAATAACCCCAAGAAAGCAAGAAACCAAAAGCCAAAATAAAACGAAAGCAAAACGAACCAAAGAAAACCTACACTAACCAAAGCAAACAAGCAAAGCAAAGCAGAAAACAAAGCTACTCTAAGCTTTGTATAGGATGAGCTGCAAATAGCTCAAGGTTGAAAATAATGCTTCAAATACTGCCCATTGACAGGTAGCGGGATATCCTCACCAGTGAGGGTTTTCACGAAGAAAGCATTATCTCCCAAAATTTTTGAAATCTAGTAAGGACCAAGCCAGAGTTTATCAAATTTACCATGCTCTCCCTTATGGTCATGGGCTTTATCCCAGTAGAGAACTAAGTCAGAAATTCTAAAGGCTTTCACCTTAGCTCTCCTATCAAACCATCTTTTCACTACACTCTGGTGTTTAGCAAAGTTTTCTAGTGCTTCATCTCTTTTCTCTTCTAGGTGCAACAACTCAGCCAAATGGGCTTCACGTTTATCTTCCTCATTGTAGTATTCATTGATAAACTATAGGGTAGGGATCTTCAATTGGATAGGGAACACAAGTTCCAAACCATATACCAAGTGATAGGGAGAGGTTCCTATGGATGCCTTTTGTCTAGTACGGTCAACCCAAAGACCAAATCGAAGTTGGGTGTGCCAATCCTTAGGATTTTGATCTGGCAACTTATGAATAATTGTCAGTAGGTTCTTATTAGAAGAATTAGCTAGACCATTACCCTAAGGGTAATAATTGGATGAAAATTTAATAACAATCCCATGATCAAACGCCCAATTAGAAAATTTTAGTGATACAAATGTAGGGCCATTATCACAAACTAAAGATAGTGGAAAATCAAAATGATTAATAATCCCAGACTCGAGAAAATTGATTACCACATTTGAAGTACATTATTTACAAGCAAGAGCCTTTGTCCATCTAGTAAAATAATTAGTTATGGTAAGAAAATAACTATGACCCACAGAAGATGGAGGGTTAATTGGACCTATGAAGTCCATACCCCATTGAATAAACGATTTTACCTCTATGACAAGCTGAAGTGGAAGAGATGCATGTTTTTCCTTACTATTTTTAGTTTGACATATGTTGCAAGTCCTCACATGTTGGTGTGCATCTTTGAACAAAGTAGGCCAATAATAACCTACCCTCAAAATATGATTTGTAGTGGATGATACAGAGCCATGGCCTATGCCATATTTCTCATGAAATGAAATCATCACTCTGGAAGCCTCTTCCTTACCCAAACATCTCAGGTATACTTCATCATTTTTCTTATACAAGATAGGTCCTTTCATCATAAAACTTCCACTCTTCAAATGCAATGCTTGCCTTTGAACTGTACTAAGGTGATTAGGACATTGCTGATTCAGCAAATAGAAAATGATTTCATCATACAAATCCCCTAGAGATACCTCCTAAAGATGATAGTCTTGAGCTGTGAGATCAGGACCTATCTCAACCATTGTCTTTGTGAGTCCCTTCCCTCTCACTAATTTCATGGGTTGAATCTCCATATCATATTCTTTCAACATAGTTACCCATTTGGTTCTTCATTCACCCAATTCATTCTGCATTAACAGTAGCTTTACTGTAGGATCAAACACTATGGAAAAGACCTTATTCCTCAAAATATAGTTTCTAAACTTTTTCACTACTTTGACCAAAGCATAAGCCTACTTTTCAACATTGTGATACCTTAATTCTACATCCTTTAAAGGGGTACTCATGAAGGCTATAGGATGCTCATCGCCTTGATCAAACTTTTAGGTTAGCATTCTAGCACAAGAGTGATCAGAAGTGAATGAATATATGTAAAGGAGTTTAGCATAATCTAGACTTACCAATACTGGGGCCTCAACAATAGCTTTCTTGATTTCTATAAATGCCTCCTTAGCTTCTACATTCTACTCTACTTTTGCTTCCTATTTCAACATAGAATTCAATGGTTTCACTATTTCTGCAAATCCAATGATAAATTTTCTAACAAAGTTAATCTTACCAAAGAATGACTTCATCTCTTTCTTACTTGCAGGAGGTTGTATCTTTAAAATAGACTATATTCATTCAGGATCAATTGCAATACCCTGTTCTGATATGATATGTCCCAACAATTTTCCCTTTGTAACTCCAAAAATGTACTTCCTTGGATTAAGTGAAATCCCAAACTCTCTGCACCTTTGGAATACTTTGCATAAATCTGTTATATGATCACCTTGTTTCTTAGAAAAAATTGTCAACTCAAATAATGATGCACTTACCAATTATTATCTTTAAAGGAAATGTACATGGCTCTCTGGAACGTAGCTCCAACTTTGATTAACCCAAATGGCATCCTTCTGTAAGCAAAAGTTCCCCATTTTATAGTGAAGGCAGTCTTGTGCCTATCCTCATACTGCACCATAACTTGGTTGTATCCAGAATATCCTTCCAAGAAAGACATCATTTGAGATCCATTAACTATTTGAAGTACTTCATCTAATGACAGAACTGGATAATTGTCCTTTTTTGATGCTCTATTCAGATTCCTAAAATCCTCACATAGTCTGATTTCTCCATGCTTTTTCCTTACTAGAACCATATTTGCAACCCAAGTTGAATGTCTTATTGGAAATATAACTTCTGCTAATAATAACTTTTGTACTTCCTTCTGAATAATGGGTTTTAACAGAGCATTGATTGGTCTCTATCTCTATCTAAATGATTTGACATCTGACTTTAAAGGGATGGTGTGGGTAATGATTGAAGTATCATATGTTTTCAAATATTCATAACTCTAGGCTATCACATCAGGGTACATGTGCAATGCATCAATAATCCCTTTCCTTTCCTTGGGAATACACACCTTACCAATATAAACATTCTTCACATCATCCGATGTCCCCATATTATATGTTTCACACTAGCTACTGAGAGATTCCTTTTTAACTTGTTGTTCCTGATCTCTTATCTTATCCAAATCAAAGATTCGTTCGAACTGCACCATACCCCTTGGAATAGTGTTGGTTTTCAGGTTAATAATTCCTCCCAAGTCTATCTTTGCTTCTAGGGGTTCCATCTCATCAACGACTTGAGAAGCAAACACATCATAACTCATGAGAAAATACAAAATATGCTTATCATCTTCAAATACCTAGAAATTAGTAATGTTATCAGGCACTGAAGGTACTAGAGTGAGTTCGACTGTAAACCTCTTCAATCTTGAGAGTGATAAAGGTTGCAAGGTGCTAGCAGCCTATGCTAGAGAGTCAACAACCTAATTCTTGTGATGAGGAATCAACTGGATATTGAAAGAATCAAATTCTTTGATGAGATCCCACACTCTATGCCTATAATTGGTCATTCTCCTATCACGGCATGAATACTGTTTCCTTACCTGTTTGACTACTAATTCAAAGTCCCCAAAGACCTATATTATCTTAACTTTCTTCCTTGATGCCATCAACAAAACATGAATCAAAGCTTCATATTTAGTAACAATATTAGTACATTGGAATTGGAGTCTGTGAGCAGCAAAATAATTCTTACCTTTAGGATTGATCAACTCAAATCCTGCTCTAGCACCCTACTTAGATTTAGATCCATCAAATCTCAATGTGCAATAGCCATCAAGTTCTTGTGGTCTTAATTTATCTTGCTCTTTATTGAAAATGAGGGGCTTCTCAAGGAGTGTCGGGTTCTTACCCCTATCATTATCCAACCCTTTCTATATACTAAGCCCAATAGTCGGGATTGGGTTAATGCGTTCCTGTATCTGTTCCACAACAATTTGACACAAGTCACATTCTAACTCAGAATGAGGAGCATCATGGACTCTACACCAATTGGGAAGTAATAGTTCTTCAAAATTCATCCTTCCTCCTAGTTGTATGTTATTCTCCATACATTTCTAGATAAATTCCTGAAAGTTATCCAACAAACTAAGCTGCATCTCCTCTTGGTCATTTGTTGTATCTGTTTTTTTAGTCAGTAGTTTGAAATTAAAAAATCTCTGGCACAAATTCCTCTAAGGGGCCCTATAACATAAACACTTCTTCATTCTCTATAGCTACTACAACCAATACATAATTTCCCATTCTAACTTCAGACACCAATACCTCATTAGAGATATTCTTGTATTTAGTGATTACATACTTCATTCGGGGTTCTCTTTCAATTAAGATCTGATTTGGATCTCCTTTCCATGGTAACCACATGTGAAAATGATCTGTAGAGGTATACCCATTCAATGCCTTAGTGAAATATCTACCTTAAATCAACCCATAAGTATCAGGAATGTCAACAACCTGGATGTTGATCACTTGTTGGACCCTAGGATCTGATGCAAGCTGTGTGGGGATCATATTCAATTTTCCAACTACACTGACCTCTATTTTGTTCAATTGAGTGACTTTCTTTTGAGAGGTTATAGGGGTAATACCCAATGGTTTGCAAACAACAAAAGGCATAATGTTTGTAGATGCTCCTTAGTCTAGAAGACAATTATGCAGATTCTTTCCAAAGATACGAACATAAATTAAGAAAGTAGGGGTTTCCATCTTGCCTTGAAACAAACTCAATTGAGTATCAACTTGTGCAACTTGACCCTTATATTTATCTCTCTCCCTATCTACAGGTGGGATCTGGCCTCTAGGTGTCTCAGAACTAGAAGACTTGGTAACAGCCTCATTGGCAGTTACTCCCTATGGTACTATATTTGGACTGAATGATCCTAAAACATCATTCCTAATAGAAATGACTCTTAATAAATCAAAAGCATAAAGACTTACCTTTCCTTTCTTGAATTCTTTAGTCACATATTTTCCCAATTTCTCCACATTCAGATCACCATGGGTCTCCTTATGGCCACCAAGCTACCTATCTTTCATAACTTCAACATTGTTTCCTTTTTCTAAGTACTGTGTTGGTACATGCGGATAAGGTGGATTATTGTTAGCTTGCGGATTCGGGGGAGTAGTGAAGTTTTTAGGAGGGATATAAGTAGTGAAAGAACCTCCAACTTGTGGACTCCTATTGGGTCTACTTCTCAAATCATATTTCGTCGCTGGCTGTTGAAACACTTGAACCTCTTCAACCCTAACTTCCTCCTCATCCAACAGGCCATTATCATTCACATTTTCTTCATTAAAAAATTGGGAAATTTCATCCTCATTAAACACTTGTTCTTCCTTGTTCTCCTAGTCACTAGATTCTTCTTCTGGTTCATTTTCCTCACCTTTTGGAAATGGTGCATAATTGAGCACTAGCACTGGAGAATCATAGGGATTTGAGGGCACAATTTCCTGACTACTGGAATTGTTCTCAACTCCATACTGAAATATGGAAGCACTGGTCTGGAACTCAATGCAATCCAACTCAGAATACTGACTTGTTTTATGAAGCCTACACAAACCAGACAAAGCTGCCTCTGCCAAGTATACACCATTTGGAGGTTTTTCCTGAGTAGAAGGCTGATCCAAGGGAGTAGGAATCCCTCGATTATTAGGTCCAGTATTCCATGATCTATTTTTCCTAGGTGGTTTCCCTCCGTCAAATCCTTGTCCACCTTGTTTGTTTCTATCAAAATTTTGGCCAAAGCCTTGTCTTCTATCAAAATTATGACCAGAACCCTATCCTTTGTCATAATTTTGATTTTTATCAAAATACTGCCCTCTTTCAAAGTTCCTGTTCTCCCTACCATAGTTAGATTGCATATTATTTTGAGCAGCCTAAAGTTGACTATTCTGATTTCTCAAATAAGCTACCTCCATATTCAGTTTCAGATAACTCATCCAACCGTTTTTTATCTAGGCCATTAGTGTTGATGGTTAAAATGACACAAACAACGTTAAAACAAAATATTTCTATTCTATTTCTCCTAAAAAATAAAGACAACATGTAGTAGCCTAACTCCCAAGGTCCTGGTAGTTGGTTCTCAACTGTCTGGTGTCACTCAATCAGTTCATGCAACTGTAATATTCAAGGGGCCTATGCTAGTAACAAAAGATTCAAGTGATGACTCATTTTACTGAACTATTTTAGTAAATCAATGGGGTTTCAAACAAAAGAAAAATATAGATCAAAGGGGTAAACCAGTAAGTATGAATCAAATTTATTTAGCATCCGGACATATATCTTCAAATAATGAATGCTCTTCCAATCAGATCAAGAAAACCATAAGATGACACAATCTATAGCATAATCTATACCACTGCATACATTTTAGGTGCTTAATTAACTTCACAATTACACATCACAAATATTTCAAGGATTTTAAAACAACACACATTCATTCATCATCAAGATTATAGATCAACAGACTTTTAAACTTCAATTAAATGATAATCTAACAAGATAATCCTTAAATCTGGTTTCTTCTAATGATTTTCATCACATAAGAAACTAGCATGCTTCAACACAATCACTGGCATTCAGATAGATTATAACTTATCAGCCTTATCAAATAAAAAAACTCAATTGTAATACCATATTGCATAAACCTGTAATTCTATTAACTATAAAAAGATCAAGTACAAAGTATCTCTGTAATCACTACAAAATTCTATCTCCTAAAATCAGGTAAGCCAATCCTATTCTCAATTAGCTGACCCTTGCAATATGATACCTGTGATCTTAATAAAGTGTTGCTTCCTCAAGTGTGAGAGATGTTAGATAAAACTAATAGTGCAATAAAGAGAAATAACAAGATAATAGGGCACCTAAATGATTAGCCTAAGAAGATGAACAATATGAAAGCAAGATAAATAAATAAATTTCTGTTATACCTTCATTTTGTTGCTTCCTTGGTTGGCCCTTGATGTTGAAGTCTTGTGTGCTCCTTGGATGGAAATGAAAATGAAGTGGATGAAAGATGAATTAATGCAATATGGATGCTAAAATAGATGAGAGATTGAATGGCAATTTTGCAAGAGTTTATTTGCAAAAGACTTGATCCCCCTAAATGAAGGAATTGAAGGGGTATTTATAGGCTAAATTGAATTCTCTAGAGAATTCAATGGTTGGAATTGATCCAACAAAGATCAAGATGAAGGGCTATGGTGAGTTGAGGACTCACAAGCCCTCACATCTTGACATGTGGAAGGTGAGATGTCCTAGGGTGGAGTGATGTGGAAATGAGGTGGATCTTGGGAGATGAGAAAATTCCTTGGAGGAATAAAAGTGAATTTAAAATTCACAATGATTGGAAGAATCTAGTGGATAAGAGAGTGTCTCCAAAAAGCTGGAGATTTGTCACATGTGGGTGATGTGACAAGTCCAAGGTTCTAGAAGCCCTTCGCACATGTGAAGTGACAAGTCAAGGCTTCTAGAATCTTGCATGGGGGATGGGGAAGACCTTGGAAAGATAAAAGTGAATTAAAAATTCACATGGGGAAGAGGGAAACCTTGGTTGAATAAATGTGAATTAAAAATTCACATGGGGAAGGGAGTCCATACAAAAAATGGTAAGTGGGAAGGTTGACCAGAAAAGGTAAGCCAAATGTGGCTAATGATTCTAATTAAGGTTGTGCAAACACATGATTAAGGTAATTAATGAGAGATTAGAGGCAAGTGGGAGATTATGGAGGATGTGACACTTAATCAAGATTAAGTGGTGCACATCCTAATCACAGATTAATTAATTTAATCCGGATTAGAAGAGGGTTTATGGAGAATGTGACAAGGAGAGAGAAAAAGAAAGAATTAAAAATTGATTTTAATTCAAATGGGTTAAAAGACTAAATTAAATAATTTGTCACATTTATTTAATTTAGAGAAGAACAGGGTGTAAGGTAAAGTATTTAACTTATTTAATTAGATACTTTAGGAACCTTAGGCAGAAAATGAAATAATGATTAAATAAATTATTTAATCACCGTTAATGGAATAGATGAATATAATAGACGATTTTGATCATATGGAAGTGATCAAATTTGGATGTCTACAATACCCACAGGGTATTTATAGATTATACAAAGTTCGAAATCCACTTCTATTTTAAGTCACCCACCCTTTTAGGAACAAAATATTTTTCCTTTTGAACGAAGTCAATCAAACAAACGGAGTGCAAATGGCAGCCCTAGGAAGAGAAGGGATTAATTGGAGGAATAAAACGGTAAATAAAAGGTAAAAATACCTTTTCAAATAGAAGGAAAGGCAAGAAAACCCCCTATTAACGCATTTTAATGCATTTTAAATGTTTTAACAAAAATGTAAAACATGGGTATTGTGGATGGGAAAAATTAAAAACGGGTAGAAGATCTAATAAAAAAAAATTGTTTTAAAATTTTGGCGCTAAGAAAAAATCCCGAGGGCTTATCCTCCGATATGGAGCCTGCGGGCGAGTTCACCCAAGGCCTCCGGCCGTAGGGCGGCTCGGCGCGCCCAATCGGCCAAGTTCACGCGAGCAGCGGGCATGTTCACCCCGCCGCAAGGGGAGGGGGAAGGGAAGGCAGCAAAAAAGAGGGAGAGAAAAGAAAAGAAAGAGACGGGAGATGGGAGGAAGAAGAATTGGATGAATGAGGAATATGCAATGAGATGAAATGCGACATGAATGCAATTTGCCATCCGTAGAGCACTGATTTTCGCTATAGCATAAGACATCTAGTGTTAGGGTATGTAGACCAAGACGGATTGATGCCTAATGCATAAAACAAACACAACAAAAGAGAAGGCTATCCCAACACCCCAGAGTCACGATGACTTTGGTCGGGCCAGGTATTGGAATAACCACAAGCACAAAAGGATGCCCCAGCATAACACAAGACCTCGGGGATCTTGGTGGGTACTACGTGGGACAACCAAGAAGACAAAAACAAAGAAAAAGATCAAGATACACCCCTATGTTTACTAGTCAAAGCACACCATGATATGATAGATCAAGGCGACCATGACAAGTGATGATAGGGAGCTCAAATGATAAACAAAATATCAAAAACATGAAAAGATCCCAATCAAGTTTGAAACGTCCTTTGCCATAGGATCAAGATGATGGATGGGGTTGATGAGGTCTGTTAGGAAGGATACATCCTATTGAGACCAAAGATGGAGGATAGATTGGTTGATCGACATGACGTAGGATACCAGAAATTGATTGGATCTTGTGATATAGATGACCATTGTTTGATAAGCACTAGCTCGGATAGGGACATACTTGATGACACGACAAGATGACAGGATGACAAGACAACAGGACTAACACACCCTAAAGACCTAGGGGCTCGAGGGTTGATCAAAGATCAACCGTGCCTATGTGAAAGTGCAGAGCCCTCGTAGTTTAGGAAAAGACCATGGTAAAAGTGGAAAGAGGATGATGAAGTTAGAGGATCAGATGGAAAAAATGCCCAGGGGGTGGACCAAATGATTGAACTTGGCTATGTGAAAGCGTAGGGTCCACGTAGCTTGACACAAGGCCAAAGATAGATGATGGAAGAGACAAGACAGACAAAAGATAGAACCCCGGGGGAGGATCAAATGACCGACCTTGCCTACATGAAAGCGCAGGGGCAACGTAGTTCGACCAGAGACTGATGACAGACAATGGATAAGGGATGATGAGATGACCAAGATAAATGGATAAAATGATGGAGAGGATATGATGAGCCAGGATAGGCCGCAAGATTGGATGGTCAATATGTGGGATGTGGGTTATGCGAAGCTCAGGGATGGGATAGTGACCTAGATTATTAGAATATGAATTGGGAGGATGAGAGGATGTATAGATGAATGATGAAGAGTGATAAGATATCAGAAAGATGTAGGAAAAAGATAAGAGTGATGATAGTGAGATAACATGGCATTGGATTTCATGAGGGTAGCCTATAGCTAGATACCAATGACAAGGAATAATGGATGGAAATGGATGGATGGATAAGAAGATGCTAGGATAGGTGGATAGATGATGGATACATGAGTGATGAAGATTGGAAAGATGTGAGAAAGAGAGAGGAATGATGATAGTGAGGTATCAAGTCATTGGATTGCATGAGGGGATTGCATGAGGGTAGCCTATAGCTAGAGACCAATGACAACGGACTATGAGATGGAAGGAAAATGGATGGATGGATAAAGATGGGGAGAGAGAAAGATGCTAGGCTATATGGATAGAAGGATAAGGATTCAGAAAGATGACATGGATTACTGGGTAGATAAACGGATGAGGAGATAAGGATGAAAAGATGGAAAAGGATTTGTGGATAGGAAGATAAGGATAGGGAGATGGATTGGATGTTTAGATAGATGAATGGGGAGATAAGGATGAAAGGATGAAAAGGACTATGGGATGAGAGGATGGGGAGATGGAGAAGATTACCTAGTGGAATGGATGGACGATGTCTCCAAGGACCCAATTGCAAATAAGGAGATGCCCCCACTCTATATGTGTCATGCATGACGAGGCAAGGGGGATAGCAAGATGGGTGGATAAGGGAGTGAGATGGGCAATGGAAGATAGATAGAGGTGGATAAAGAATATGATAGTATATGGATGGGAATATATGCGAAGAGGTGTCCAAAGCATGTATATAGGTTTGCCCCTACATTTATCAAGATCACAAGGAAGAGGGAGGAAGTGGGATAAATGGGATAGGATGGATAGGATGCAGAAGATAGGCAGATGTAGGAGATGGAGGAAAGGAATGCGTAAGTGGATGTTTCCCCCAATCGTGGAAGGAGACGAGATGGGGAATTTACACATGATGCTTGTTTTCCAAGTTTTCATCATGGTACGTATCCAAGGCGCTTGTGTATTGCCAAGTTTTCACCATTGGATGAATGATTTTCTCTTTATTATTTTCTTGTTTTTTGTATTTTTCTGATTTTTTGGACGAGGATGTGGACGAAGATGGATAAAGATAAGGAGATGGATATGCGGATTTTAGAGGACAATTGATAAGGATAGGGATGAAGGACTTACGCATCAAGTTCCATATGAGGTAATAAGAGCCTATGTTTGAAGTGACCAGCGGATGTTGGTACAACCCTATTAGACTGGATGGTTTATGCAAGAGGATGGATTAAAGGAATTTGATGGGGGAGATAGAGAGGATAGTGGAGGGGATGTTGGAAAGTGTATGGATGTAATGATGGAGTGGATGTATGATGGGGGAAGGTGTTCAGGACCAACATTGGCACATGTGTTGGTGGATGCGAAAAGATAGGTGGATGAATAGATGGAGAGGGTGGCGATAATGGAGGAGTTGGGATAGTGATTTTTGGGATGTAGGGACCCAAAATAGATTTAGGAGATGGAGGAGGTGAATGATTTTGTGGGGGAATAGCAACTTTGGATGTCGCTATGGACTTTTCAATTGAAGGTATGGCACCTTTTTTCTTTGGGATCCATATGGTTTTTATTTTTGCTTCAGTGGGCCTTTGTGGCTTTTTTGATTGATTTGGATTTTGGACTCGATTTTTATGTTCTTCAACATGTCTTTGGAAGGGGACATGAGGAGCTTTAGATTCATGTGGATGTTTGGATTTATGTATTGTTGCTTTGGTATCCAAAGTTGTTTTAGTAGCAAGGGGATAGATGTGAGGAGTTGGATGATGGGGAGCGATGGAGGTAGGCATTTGATGAGGAAGTGTGGATGGATAATGTGTAGGTATGTGCCTTTGTTGATCCTGATTAGGAGTTATGAAGGTAGGATTTTTATGCTGTGTATGAGGGAGAGGGGGTGGATGAATAGGATAAGATGGAGGGGGTGATTTTGGGATGTAAGGAACCAAAATAGACTGTGTATATGGAGGATGTGTGGGGTTTGATGGAGGGCTATAAGAAACCATAGTAGATGAAGGATGAGCAATGATGGATGGAGGGACATAAGGACCCAAAATGGATTGAGAGGATGAGGGAGGAAGATGGATGGTTGTTTTTATGTAGTATGATGGAGGAGGGGGGATGGTGGCATATGTCTTGGTAGAATGATGGGAAGTACCTCTTGTGCCTTTAGAAGAGGATCGTTTAGGATGTACGAAGGTTGTACCAACATCTTTAGAGTACGAGTTTTGGGAGACATATCCAAGACCATGTGTGCCTGGATGTTCTTTAACTTGGATGGGCTCTAAAGTACCTTGCTCATGAAGGCCTAAACCTTTTCCTTGATATTTCATATTTTGTAGCATGTGATTTATGGTAGGATGCTTATTCTCTTGGAAGCATGATGAGAGCACATTAGTAGGTGGAAGAGGAAAGGTGGTGCATAGACATTTTTTTTCTTCTGCAAGAAGACCACCATTGACACATGTAATATTACGAAGGTGATACAAAAGTGGCATTGGGATGGTAAGACTAGATGGCGATGAAGGATCATGTGATGGGGATGAGGGGATAGCAACATCAAGAGGAATGAGTGATAAGGGATCATGAGAGGAATTGGGGAGTACAATGGGATCTAGATGTGTGGTAGTGGATGATAAGGGCTCATGAGATGGAGTGATTGGATCTTGAAGGCAAAGGGGATCATGGGATGGAGTGGAGGAGATAGTGTGATCTTGAGATGGGGTGGATGGGAGGATAGGATCATGACTTGGTTGAGGATATGGATCACGAGATGAAATGGATGGAGGACTATGTTCTTGAGATGGAGTAGATGGGGTGGAGTGATCTTGATTTGGAGGAGGGGATATGCTTGTATGCTTTGAATCAAGCTCTTCGCATGACTCATCTTGTGTGGGATGTATGACGATGGAAGAGTGTTGGAGGGACTCCTCAATTGGGGGAGAGAGGAGGATGGAGGATTCATGAAGGTCATTGGATTGAAGTTTGTGAATATTAGGACTAGGAGGAGGGGATTGGATGTCTTCAATGGATTCAATGGATCTAGTAGTAGAATATGGGGATTCAATGGATTCGATGGGTTTGACCAGCTCAATCGTGTGGATGGTGGTAGGAAGGGTGATGAGAGGGATAGGTGTAGGATGGAGGAGGGCCTCATCACTAGTGATAGTACATGATAAAGTGGGAGGGCATGGTGTCTCTTCTTGCATGAGTCCTTGGGAAACATTTGGAAGGGATGGAGGATGAGGGATTGGGGATGGAGGATTAGGATTAGAGGATTAGGATTAGATGGAGGACTAGGAGGAGATGGAGGATTAGGCGGAGATGGAGGATTAGGATTAGATGAAGGGATGGAAATGGATGGAGGATTAGGATTAGATGAAGGGATGGGATTGGATGTAGGACTAGGAGGAGATGGAGGATTAGGATTAGATGAAGGGATGGAAATGGATGGAGGATTAGGATTAGATGAAGGACTAGGAGGAGATGGAGGATTAGGATTAGATGAAGGGATGGAAATGGATGGAGGATTAGGATTAGATGAAGGGATGGAATTGGATGTAGGACTAGGAGGAGATGGAGGAATAGGATTAGATGAAGGGATGGAAATGGATGGAAGATTAGGATTAGATGGAGGATTAGGATTAGATGAAGGACTAGGAGGAGATGGAGGATTAAGATATAATGTGGTGAAAGGGAGAGTGATGTAGGAAGATGTGGATGTTGGATTAGATTGGGATGGGGAGGGATAGTAGGAAGATGTAGATGAAGGATTAGAATGGGGAGATGTGGAATTAATGTAAGGGTATGGGGATGGGGGATTGTGATAGGAAGGTGTGGATGTTGGATTAGAATAGGAAGATTGAGGTGGTGAACCACCATAGGAAGAAATGTAAGGTGGGTTGGCATAGGAGGATACAGATGGTAGATTAGGATGAGAGGATTGAGATGGTGGATGAGGATAGGAGGGATATTGGGATGGTAGATTGTGATAGGAAGGTGTAGGTGTTGGATTATAATGAGAAGATTGGGATGTGGGATTAAGGTAGAGGTATTGGGATTTTTGATTATGATGAGGATAAGAGGATGTGGATGTTGGATAGGATAGAGGTTGAATTGGAGGACATGATGAATATGTCGATGGTGAGGATGTTGGATATCCCTTTTCAAGGGTAACATAAGAACCGTTATTAGATGTGGATGAAGGCATGGTGGGATAGTTTGAAGAAGTAGTGGTATTTTGGAAGGCGATTGGAGAGATCTTACTAGCAGTGATAGCGTCAAGAGGATCTATATAACAATCTTCATGATCAACAAGATTTTCATTATCGTCATCAACGGAGTTAGGATTCCCCTTGACTACTATTATTGGTCGTGTGAGAGGGGGATAAATATTCATGATGGATATAGATTAGAAGGAAAGAATAGATGATGGATAGAGAACTAGGATGAATTGAAAGCTCATATGGGGATTGGATGAAAGCTCAGATTAGGACTGAATAAAAGCTCAGATTAGGATGATGGGATTAATGTTCAGATTAGAATTGGATTAGAGCTTAGATTGGGATTGGATCAGAGGATATGATAGAATTGATTTGAAACCAAGATCATGGGTTTCAACTAGAGGACGTAAGGTGTTGACAATCAGATTTTTGCCAAATTTGGCAATTTTCAAAAATTGTCAAATTTTGCCATTTTGGGAAACTTTGTAGGCATACGTTTGAGAGTCCAGTTTTTTCCACAAAATACCCAATACTAAGATAGGATGAATTTCCAACTAACATCGGAAATATGAGTCATGCATTCAGAGTTATTAATGAAACAGTTCGTTAAAAACTAGAAAATTGAAAAAAATAAATACTAATTTGTGATTTTGGGGGTCAACATGAAAGCTTGAGGCTCTAAAAATGTGTCGAAGGAGGATCCAATGGACTTACTAGTCAGTTGGGAATCCAAATGCCATCTCCTAATGCAACCACCCATAAAATTTCAGCAAAAACCCACATCCGAGTCAAAAGTTATGGCCTTCGGAAGTTTCGGTATAAAAATCAAAAATTTCAAAAATGAAGTCTAGGTGATTGGGATGGATGATTTGATGATAGATATAGACTCCAATGATGTTCTAAGAAGAACTCATGTAGTCTGGTTGATGAAACATTGATTTTCAGAAAATGTTGACCACTCAAGACAGGGAAACGATCGCTCAGAACGGGTAATCGGATATTCAGGTTGGATAGATAGATGGTTGGGAGGGGTGAACGGGGGCTTGAAATGGCCAAATGTAGGTTTGGATTGATCAAATGGTCAAATGGAGGCTTCGGGGATTCGAATGGAGGTTAAACGGGTGAATAGAGGGCAGGGTCGCCCCTCTGCAGAAAATGGCTGAAACAGAGGGCAGGGTCGCCCCTCTACAAAAAATGGCTGAAACAGCAAAGGGCAGATTCACCCCTCTGCATAAAATGACCGAAACAGAGGGAAAGGTCGCCCCTCTACAGAAAATAGCTAAAATAGAGGGCAGGGTCGCCCCTCTACAGAAAATGGCTGAAACAGAGGGCAAGGTCGCCCCTCTACAGAAAATGGCTTAAACAGAGGGCAAGGTCGCCCCTCTGCAGTGAAAATTTGAATTTGGTTTGGATAAAGAATTTTGGCAAGGACTTAAAATGGTTAAATGGCAGTTTGACTTACCAAAATTTACTGGTTCTTCACAAAAAGACACTTTGAACAAGCGCAATCCTATGATTAATGTTTTAACGGGTATAGTCGGCAAAGGTCTTACTCTAGGATGAACAAGGTATCTAGGGAGTCCTCGATATATGCTCGGTACGTGAGGCACAACCATGAACACCAGTCCGTCACAAGCGTGAGTCGGGAGCCCCAGCGAGATACTGAAAGGCTCGGACCAACTCTTCACATCTATCTAGGTATCACCCTAGCTTCGACATTTAGCCAATTACGATGCAACTAGATTGAGGTACAACTTTGGCTCTCCCCCCTTTATATACCCCGCCAGTACGCGTGGTTGGGATCGTCCCTTGGGGTGATGAAATCCCCAAGTAGGTCCCGCTAAGAAGATGACACTAATTGTTTCCAACTACCTCCTTCGGATCCGCACAACGTGCAAAGGAGGAAGGTGAAAACAAACTAATGCCCCCTTAATGTAAAATAAGTAAAATAGACACAACAAATAGCAAATATTACTTTCCCCTACTTATACTAAGTACCTAAATAAACTAGCAATGAAAGACTTTTAAAAATCAGAATAAAAAGGAAGGTCTTGCAAGAAAATGTTAGTTGTTTATCTTCTCCCTTCTTTGTGATGTGCAGCAAATCTGACTTCACTCACCACCAAACAAGATTAGTGGGTTAGAGCACAAAACAGCAAAACAAAGAGACAAAAACGAAGGTAAAATGTCCCTTTTTTACCTTCCCGAATGTGTTGTTAAGGGCAGATTCACCCCTCTGCAGAAAATAGTCAACCAATAAAGGGCAGGGTCGCCCTTCTGCAAAAAACAGTCAAAAGGGCAAGGTCGCCCCTCTGCAGAAAATAGTCTGAAAACAGTCAAAAAGGTCAAGGTCGCCCCTCTGCAAAAAACAATCAGAAAATAGCCTAAAAGGGCAAGGTCGCCCCTTTGCAGAAAATAGTCAAAAGGGCAAGGTCACCCCTCTGCAAAAAACAGTCAGAAAATAGCTTAAAAGGGCAAGGTCGCCCCTCTGCAGAAAACAGTCAAAAGTAGCCTAAAAGGGCAAGGTCGCCCCTCTGCAGAAAACAGTCAGAAATAGCCTAAAAGGGTAGGGTCGCCCCTCTGTAGAAAACAGTTAGAAATAGCCTAAAAGGGCAAGGTCGCCCCTCTGTAGAAAACAGTTAAAAACAAAGGGCAAGGTTGCCCCTCTGCAAAAAATAGTCAGAAACAGAGGGCAAGGTTGCCCCTCTGCGGCGTCCGGGAGGGCAAGTTCACCTCTCTGCGACCTGAATCTGCAAACAAGAAAACAACAAAAAACGTGAAAGAAAGAGACCCCCATGTGGGTCCCACCGGGTGTGCCAGAAATGTGATCCTAATAAAGTGTTGCTTCCTAAAGTGTGAGAGATGTTAGATAAAATTAATAGTGCAATAAAGAGAAACAACAAGATAATAGGGGACCTCAATGATTAGCCTAAGAAGATGAACAATATGAAAGCAAGATAAACAAATAAATTGCTGTTATACCTTCATGTTGTTGCTTCCTTGGTTGGCCCTTGATGTTGAAGTCTTGTGTGCTCCTTGGATGGCAATGAAAATGAAGTGGATGCAAGATGAATTGATGCAATATGGATGCTAAAATAGATGAGAGATTGAATGGCAATTTTGCAAGAGTTTATTTGCAAAAGACTTGATCCCCCTAAATGAAGGAATTGAAAGGGTATTTATAGGCTAAATTGAATTCTCTAGATAATTCAACGGTTGGGATTGATCCAACAAAGATCAAGATGAAGGGCTATGGTGAGTTGAGGACTCACAAGCTCTCACATCTTGACATGTGGAAGGTGAGATGTCCTAGGGTGGAGTGATGTGGAAATGAGGTGGATCTTGGGGGATGAGAAAATTCCTTGAAGGAATAAAAGTGAATTTAAAATTCACAATGATTGGAAGAATCTAGTGGATAAGAGAGTGTCTCCAAAAAGCTGGAGATTTGTCACATGTGGGTGATGTGACAAGTCCAAGGTTCTAGAAGCCCTTGGCACATGTGAAGTGACAAGTCAAGGCTTCTAGAATCTTGCATGGGGGATGGGGAAGACCTTGGAAAGATAAAAGTGAATTAAAAATTCACATGGGGAAGAGGGAAACCTTGGTTGAATAAATGTGAATTAAAAATTCACATGGGGAAGGGAGTTCATACCAAAAATGGTAAGTGGGAAGGTTGACCAAAAAAAGTAAGCCAAATGTGGCTAATGATTCTGATTAAGGTTGTGTAAACACATGATTAAGGTAATTAATGAGAGATTAGAGGCAAGTGGGAGATTATGGAGGATGTGACACTTAATCAAGATTAAGTGGTGCACATCCTAATCACAGATTAATTAATTTAATCCTGATTAGAAGAGGGTTTATGGAGAATGTGACAAGGAGAGAGAAAAAGAAAGAATTAAAAATTGATTTTATTTCAAATGGGTTAAAAGACTAAATTAAATAATTTGTCATATTTATTTAATTTAGAGAAGAACAGGGTGTAAGGTAAAGTATTTAATTTATTTAATTAGATACTTTAGGAACCTTAGGCAGAAAATGAAATAATGATTAAATAAATTATTTAATCACCGTTAATGGAATAGATGAATATAATAGACAATTTTGATCATACGGAAGTGATCAAATTTGGATGTTTACAATACCCACAGGGTATTTATAGACTATACAAAGTTCGAACTCCACTTCTATTTTAAGTCACCCACCCTTTTAGGAACAAAATATTTCTTGGAAACTTAGATCGATTTGATCTTGAGTTCTTATATTAGACATTCAATTCAACTAGAGAATAGAAAAATGGAAGAGAAACATGTCATGCACCTCAACTATCAGTACTGCATGCAACATGCAAAGAAGAAGAAAGTCATGCATGCAGAAGATTTATGCATGTGAAGTTGGATCAGTAATGAACTCGTCATAACTGGCGAAGACTTGCTGTAATGTATCTAATTTTGGCCCATCAACCCACTTATCTTCAAATTTGATTTGATCCAATTCTGCTACAACAAACTCCCTCATACCTTTCATCTTTGTCAACTCTCTTCTAGCAGCTTTATTTCTTCTTTGACATCCATTAGTCAATCTATCATCAAATCTTCTCCATCATCTTCTTTCTGCATGATTCCTCTAAGTCTTTCATCCCATTTCTCTCTTATTTGACTCAAAGGCATGCCTTCCTTTGTTAATACATTTACATCTACAATGAGAGCAATGACTGCTTCCAGCTCCTTAAACTACTTAGTCAGATTAATAACAGCCTCTTGAACCTCATTCCTATGTTTACACAAGAAATCTGCTCTGAATCAAAGTATACGAGAGGTTTTTCCAACAAAATCTTTATTTTCCTCCTCAAGTATGGACTTTTCAAGAAGAGTAGTCAAAGGAAATGTATTAACCTTATCCAACTTATGACTTTACTTTTTATAGTCCTCTTCTTATTTCTCTGATGCTTCAATGTATTGGTGCATTTCTCTCATCAATTCCTCAATGCATTTGTAAACTTCAAAACCCTCAACCAAAACTTCACCTACTTCTCGATTCAACTTGTCTATCCATCTATCTACCATCTCCACTTTGCCTCCTACCTGTACCAAATCATCTACCTCTTTTTTGCTTAACAAAATAGGAGTCTCAATGGCCATTACTTGTTGTGATCTCAGAGAGGAAACCCTTTTCAAAAATAAATGTAATTGATCCATCTGAGCCTTAAGCTCATCTTTCTTCTGTTTGTCCTTTATCATTCTTGACTTGGTTGTTGAAGCCACCACATCAATTAGGTTCATCTGCTAATTCCTAGCGGGCCTTCCCAAGTTGACAGTACTCAACTGATAATCTGTTAGCTGCATGTCCCTACCTCCTTTTCTGTCATTGGCATGGCACACTCAGCAACAATCTCTCCTTTGTTCGTGAGTCTGGTAGAGTGTAGGATTTTGTCCTTCTTTTTAGGCCTCTCTTGCTCAATCTCCTTCATCATATCCTCCCAATTGAGAGGTTGTGAAGGTGTTACTGCCCTTTTCTGTAGGTCTAGTTTTAACCAAGTGGGAGCACATGGAGCAGTAGTCATCATAGAAGAAGAAGAGGCAATAGTATTATAAGGTGGCTGCACACTTACTTGGGGTTGAGAATCAACCCTTTATTTCTCTTGTTGTTCTTGCACTATATGCATCTGCACAAGTCTTTCAGCCTCTTCCCTATCCTTTTTTTCTTGTATCTTTTTATCTTCTTCTTCTTTCTTTAACCTCTCTTCCTCCAATCGATCTCTCTCCACCTTTTCCCTTTCCATTCTTTCCTTTTCCAATTTTTCCTCCTCTAGAGCTTATTTTTCTTGTTTCTCTTTTTCTAAAGCCTCTAGTCTTTCTTTCTCTAGCCTTTCCACCTCTAGAGCCTTAAGTTTTTCTGCCTTTGCTTCTTCTTCTTGCTGCTTCTTAGCTAGCTCTTCAACATTCTTTCCCTTTTCCAATCTTTCTGCTTCTTCATCCTTTTGGCGAGCTTCCTCTGCAAGTTTCAACCTAGTAACCAAGACTTCTTTCTCCCTCCAATTCCTTTCCTTCTCTTCTTCTAGGTCATGAATCTTTTGTATTAGTTCCAACTTGTCATTCTCTTCTTTAACCTTGAGATCATGTTCTTATTGCCTTCTTTGTCTCTCTACTTCATGAACTGCTGCCTTAGCTTCAATTTGTTTGGCTTTTAATTGTTGCTGGTGCAGTATAGCATCAGCTTGCACCTTGGCATCAATTTCCTTTTATTTTTCCAAGGCTACAACTCTTGCATCAAAATCCTTTTTCGCTTCTTCAAACAGCTTCCATTGCTCTTCTTGTGTCAAAGCCTGCTTAGTATCCTCCTCTAGAGGCACATTCTCTTGCATATCTTTTTCTGACATGGTCTCATCTAAATCTATCCCAACCTCATGAATTTCTTCCTCTAAGGCTGCTTTTCCCTTTCCAGCTTTAGCCATACTATGAAGAGCTCCCTTTTGAACTTCTTTACTCTTCTTCCTTGTAAGTGGGACTTGTGTGGATGATTCACCTAATATAGGTGTCGAAATAGTTGATCCTTTTTGTATATCTTCTTCTTGAATTTCCTCTGCATCATCTACCATCTCAAGCTCTATCTTTTCAATGTCTAGGGGAAAGAACTCCAATGGCTCTTTAGGAGGTGTCTTCCTTTTGATCCTTTTGTATCCTTTACCCTTTTTAGGGGCTGGTCCTTGAGGTGCTTGGGTTCTTAACACCAACCAGTTAACACTTCGATCCAAGACTATCCTTCCAATCTGCTTAATATCAACGATTTTTTCAGCATCCCAGTCAATTGGATCCAGATTCTTGGTGCCAATGTTCAAAGCCTCATAGGATGGATCCAATACAATTCCATCATCCACCAATGTGTTAGGAATGCTTTCTTTAACACCAAGCTCTGACATGAGTGAGATAGAAAAGTTTTCATAATTCTTCTTTCTTAGATCATACTCATCTTGCCGATCACTCTAGAAGTCTTCTAAAAAATTGACATGTTTGATAAACACCAAAGGTAACAAGGCATGCATCTTACCCTTTGGATCAAAGTGCCTACGAGCTGTGTATAAACCTAACTTCAAATGTATCAGCTCCCTGCAAACAACCTTTGCTCCTACCAAGTGCTGACAACCATACTCACCCAAATTTATGGGGAACTTGTGATATCCTATTTTATGCTTTATTCCAAATTGAGCATTCACTCCAAGAGCCTAATATACAAACTCCATCAACACTATATTGTTATTGCAGCACCTTGGAAGAAAATGTGGATGGCCTTCAAAACCAGCTAACCTAAAATATGTGAATTTGGGGTATTGAATGTACCAACATCCCCATTCAGCAATAAATGCCATGGCTTCTTGGCTCAACCTATACCCTGCATCTCCATTTAATTTATTAATGACTAAATATATAAATGCATCATTGACTCTTCTGAATTAAGTCTCAGAAACTTGTAGAGATAACTAGTCATAATGCTCCCATTATGCCCACTTTGTTCAAACCTGGGAAAACACCCAACCTTGCCGCTGCATACACAATGTAAGAAGTCATAAAGAAACACTTAGTCTCTCTAATGTTACCCAGTTGATTATGGATAGCATTTGATACAATCATAGGCCAATCAAATTGTTGTTTTCCATTTAAAATTATCTGGATGAAAGGAAACATCCACTCCTTGAACCGAAATGTATCTCTCTTCCCAAAAACTCTAGACAACATTATAATTATATCTTATACCTCTTTGTAGAAATCTGCCCTCTTTGGCTGGTCTGCAAGCTTGCTTAAAGATTTATTTTCTATCTTCAACCACTTCTTGTTCAAATGAGACTTACTAGAGTCATTATAATAACTATATTTCTCCAAGGCCTCTGCCTCATCCAACTGTACCAAGTTCTTAGGATCTGGGATATTGAATATACTTTGGAATGCTTGAGAAGTAAGATCAATGATCACATTGTTTTGGGAATCCATGCACTGTCTGGTAATAGGATTGTAGGCACTTGCAGCTATTAAGATCAATTCTGGGCATTGGATTGACAAAGGAAATACACTAATATGGGCTAAACCAGAATCAAGAATTCTTTGTGTCCTTCCTATTAGATCTTCCTATTCTGCAAAGGTGTCTGCATATAGCTCCTCGAAGTTGTACTCGCCCAAGTTTGTATCAGTGATGTCTAGCCAGTCAAATTCCACCTTGCTTACCTTCACCAAAGGACTCCTATGATTATACCTCAAGGTATAAGGTAGTTGTTTAGGCTTGATCTTCTTTGGTTTAGGCACTGCGTTTGATGTTCCTATAGGCTGTCTCCTTTGAGCAGCTTCTCCTGATGTTCCTGACATTTTCTAACTTCCCTGCAACAAAAACCTCTAATTAAATCTTTGAATATCATCATAAAACATGCTTTTAAAAGGATACCTTTCATGTACACATCAGAGGCAGAACCAGGCAGAAACATATTCTAAACAATCTCTTTTACACACTGTCGGAATCGGAGTTGAAACTAGAATGGACACTCTACTAATAAGAAGCAGGCTCAGAGCCAGAATTGGAACCAGAACTGGAATAGAAACTAATTCAGATTCCCTCAGATTTTCTAATTTTCATATTCGGGTTCGGTTCCGCTCTCGCTTCCGCTAGGAAATTTTTTTATAAAGTAAAAACTCCTCACTATAGGTGGAGTCGAAGATGGGATAGAAATGGAATCGATACCTTTTGAAAAACCAAATTTTCAAGTTCAAAAATGATTCTGATCCTGCTTCCACCCAGGTTGACCATGACATCATCCAAGACTTTAATCAATTTAATACAAAACTTCATGGTTTCAAACTAGATGATTTTCAAAAACGATATGGGGCTAACCTTGAACTCAATAAAACCATCCCCATATGACCAGGGGCAGCTGTATTTTAGGGCATCATATTTTAATCCTTAAAATGTGATCACAGAAACACATGAAACCCTAATCTAGAAAACACGACATGAAAACTAGGGCACAATTTAACTCTCCTTATATTAACCTGACGAATGCATAAATGAAAACCCTAAGTAACAATGAGATTCAATTAACCCTAACTCACTATAAAAACATTAATCTACCTCACTGTAAATCCCTAATCCAACTAATTCCATTTAAAACCTAAATTTAATCTAACTTACTACAAATCAAAATAGCACGATGTGATCATGACTAAAATGTGAAATCGACCGTTCCCTAGAACAAAAAGAACGAAAAACAAAAGCAAAAGAAATGAAGAATAACTAGACAAACAAACAAATAAAGCAAGAACCTACGCAAAAAAACTTACTAAGAACCACGAATTTCATAAAAATGAAATGATTCAAAGCACGAGCAAACACAAAAAAAGTGTAACAGTAAATAAATGAAGAAAAACAACGATAAGAAACCCTACCTTGAACACAAAAGAACCCAGCTAACCTTTTGAACTGATTCGCAAGAAATAATCTTCTCCTCCCTCAATCGATTCACTCAAACGAACTTCACCACTGCTCTTCCTTGCTCTTTAATCTCTTAACAATGATAATAATGATACTTTTAATCCTTAATAAAGGTAAAAACAAGAATTTCTACCTACACGAGCAGCTGCCATTAATGCATTAAATGTAGGTGGCTGAAATCAGAACTGAAAGAGAACCAACACTTCACTGTAGTGCGACTTCAGTCAAAAAGTCAACGACCAAGAAAATGGCAGGGGCAGAATTGAAATGGAGACTGATTCAAAAACTTAAGAAATTTCCTAACTTAATTCCCATTCTGGTTCCAGTTCCGCCAATAAAGTAGAAAACAAAACTCAACACAAAAAGTAAAACAAAAGAACCGACATAATAAAACTTAACACAAGGACTAAGACTAAAACCAAAAGTTGAAAAGTGGAGGCGGAGACGGAAATGAATTAAGTTTTTGCAATTTTCAATAAATGCCAACTTAACGCCCACTCCGGCTCCGAGTCCGATGAAGATAAAACAATAGACCAAAAGAAAAGACTATCAGGATGGGGCCCGGAATGAGTTTTGATTGAAGTTTCAGAACCCGATTTGGTTCCGGCTCCAATTCTAACAGACCAAAATAAAATAAACAAAGTGTTGAAAGGAGAAAGACTCCAGACTTTGTTTGAAAAACAATAAGAGATGAAAATACACAAAGGGGGACCCATTTTGACCAAAGAAAAAGATGGGGTGGTTATGCAAGGCATAACAATTAGGTGGTGCCAATTTCATATTACCAGGAGGGTATCCAGGTATTCTTGTAGAACCAACAACCTGATTCAAGACTTCTAAATTTTGCAAATATGTAGGAAAACTAGCTTGTTGTTGATGAAGAGGTTGATTAGCCCTCTGTTGAGGATAAGATGTTATAGGCTGAGCTTGATTTAGTGGAGGACTTGGATGAGGGACCAAAGGAAATGAGGGTATGGGATTCATTAGGGGAGCATGACTGGTCAAAGCTTGATTGAGGTCTTGAACATGTCTAGGGTGAGCGACATGTCCTAAGGATGGTAGAGGTCCTGATAAGTGTTGCCTCAAATCCGTGCTGACCTTCACAACTTCTGCATATGAAGTGAGTAAAGTATTTGGAGGATTAGTCCTTTGCTTAAGGAAGGTGGCTGTAAGGCTATCTGAGGCCTCAAAGTAGACCTCTAGAGCAGTGTTTTCATTTCTAGCATAGGGTGCCTGGAGTCTAGTATATGCTCGATGGAACCTATCATTGAATGATCCTATTGGCTCATTAATCTCTCTTTTCACCCCAGTAAATTGCAAATATAGCTCATTGGCACTAATGGGAATCTTAATTTTTTGCAGAAATGCAGTTTCTAATTCAATCCAATTATGGATGGAAGCAGTAGGTAAGTGATTATACCAATAAAATGCCTCTTCCCCAAGGGAATAAGGGAAAATCTTGCATGCAACATCTTCATGGTTAATTTCTCTATCTCTTAGACAAGTCTGAAAAATCCTAATATGCTCCTTTGCTATCCTATTGGGATCATGAGTATGAAACTTAGAGAAAAAATGCTCAGGGTTCTGGGGCATGATATTGTAATTATTAAAGATAAATGGGGATGGATTATTAGTAAGGAAATCCATTGGTGGGGGTGTGGGTGGTAATGGCTGATCTATGACTGGTTGTGGTTGTGGAATAGGAATTCCTTTAGATGAGGATGAGGATGAGGATGATGGAGATCATGGGAGTGGCTAAACGGATGATGATTCTTACCCTCCTCTGGTCCTTCTTGACCTAGTAGGGGCTTGTAATTCTTGAAATTATTCTTCTCCTACAGTAGATCTAGTTCTTCTTTTGAGCCTCTCAGGAGAGATGGCATTTAGGAAATGCTCCAGCTTGCTTATTCAGGCCCTCCTTCTAGCGCCAATCTATTGATGGTGTTTTCTACACAACAACAACTTAGACAAAATATGATATCCTATCTCTCTTGAAAGGTAAATCTCTTTCGGAAAAATGATAACCCCAAGGTATCTAATGTCAGGTCTTGACAATGCATAAAACAACTCAGTGATAAATGTGAAAATGCTGGTAATCACAAAGGGACCTTACTACAAGAAAATACTGGACTTTCAATTTATCAAATTTGAACAATGAATTGATACTTGGAATCCTCAATTAAACCCAGATAATAAAGAAAATAACAAAAGATGGAGGTTTCAGAGATAATTCTAAGACTACTTCTAACCCTAAGATTGATAATGCCAAAAGATAAGATACTCAAGATGGACCAATCTCTCATAAACTACTTTTTGTTTGACCCAGATAAATCTATAATTTCATAGAAATAGTGCAATCTTCTACGATATTTAAAGATTTTCAAATCATAAACATTCATTCAAAATAATCCTCTTGCAATTGGAGATGAAAAAACATCTATAACTGAACTAGGCACACTTTTAACTCTAGGCTAACTTTGCAAAGCAGCTAAAAATCAGCTAACTGCAAAAAGTATGGACTAGAGATCACTACGAACATTCCAAAAATGAAACCCTAAGCATCACCAAACTATCTAATTATGAAATTAAGAAATTTTAAAGATAGAACAACAAGAACCATGCCAGATACAACTTCACACAAGAAAGATACCAAATCACAATATCCCTTCTTATATTAAGTCATCCAAAATGGCAACAATTCCAGCCTTCTATTACAATACTTGCTTGAAGATAAACCCTAATTTTCTCAAATATGAAATCTCTATTCTATCTCTCTATGCCTATCATTTATCACCGTTGGAATGAGGAAACATGCCTAATTTATAGAGAATCCCCAAGATAGGTCGGCCCAAAAAATAAGAATTTACAATAAAAACATGCCACACAAGAGGTCGGTCCAAAAGATATTCGAATACAATATGAAATATGCAATTTTCACCAATTTCATCCAAGTCGGCTTAGGGTCACAAAAGGTCATCCCAATGTATTTGGATAATGGAAAGCACAAAATTTGATGTAGCTTTATATAATTACTTCCCATCCTTGTCTTTAGCTCAATCTTCCTCACCATGGACGGCTAGTAACACTCTGTCCAACTCAACAATAGGTGGTATAGGAAAAACCCTAAGTCTTCTTTCAAGAGACTTAATGTCATCTCTTACTTGCTTTACTGTACCATCCCAATCAACCCTATTAGTTAAATATCTATCAATAACTGCAATGTAGGTTGCAGCATCATCTAGCTGATGTTTAGTGACCGGACCTTCATTGATTGGAGAATAAACATCTCTCCACCATTTCCTAAGTTGCTCTAGATTGAGGTGCTTTGGAGAAAATATCTTCCTTCCTATCATAATTTCAAAGAAGGAGGTACACTTTTCATGAATACCCATCAGAGTGTCCTCAATTTACCTCCCTTATTTGTGAATCTTCTTCAAATATCTTTGCCTCATTAGCAAGATCTCGAACCATTCCCCCAGGGCTCACAAACCTTTGGGAAAAGAAGAATCCCACTATGCACTAGTTTATCCTTAGTAAACTCCATGATTGTTTTTGTTTTCTGTAGTAGGAGATTAGTATCCTCCTTGTCTTGAGCAAGCACAATTTTCAACCAGTCTAATGATCTCATGGAATCTCCTAGAGTTGAAAAGATATCTTTGATAGCACCATATCCTTTGGTTTGAACCCCCTGCAACTAGGCAACTGTGGCATGTGTAGTGCCTTTCATCTTCTCAAGCTCAAACATTGTTTCTTGAGGTAAGAAACCCATAGTATAGGAGGAAGAGGAGCCAATAGACCTCAAGGGTTTCATCAACTCCTGCAAGTACTTCTTTAGTTTCTCATTCTCTCTTTCCAACTCATGCCTAGTTTGTATAGCCGTCTTCAATCTACCCACAATTATAGCACTAGAGTCTTGATACTCCTCAATGTCCTGTTACATAGAAGCATGCCCTAAGTCAATAGTCTGCACATGATAATCTTTTTCAGTCACATTATCTCTATCTTTATTTGGAGCAGGGGTAGCAATGTGAGCCACTCTATTGCCTGACCCATCTCTCTCAATCCGGGACACTACCCTAGCCTTCTTCTTGGTTTTTCCCTTTTCAATATTGGCCATTAAGTCATCCCAATTGGGAGGAGCATCTTCTACTATCACGAATTTTCTCTTCAATTCGTTATCCAGACAACTAGGAATAGTAGACTCGGTTGGCACTATATCTTGTTTATCCTGCTCCTGCATGACACTTGGTGGATCCTTCTCACCACTTGGCATGCTAGGGATCCCTTTGACTGGATCCTCCTTGTTTAAAGACTACTCATCTACAGTAACCTATGTTGGTGAAGGAATCTTGGATGGTACCTCCTCTTGTTGAGGAGATTTTGTTCAATTGTTCCTTTGTAAGTGAATCTGCTTAAGCCACCAAGGGAGACCGGATCACTTTGTCAACCTCTTCCTCTGCATTGTAGAGGTCTCCTTCCTGAAATCACTCCTCACCCAAGTCTTTAGGATCTTCATCCTTCCTTGGTTCCTCTTGTACATTGTCAGTACCTTGAGGAAGGGAAATTCTTTCATATTCAGTAATAGGAGTAGTCATAGGAACATCCTCCTTCATTACAGCTTCTTTCGGGGAAGGAGTCCTTGACCTCCTCATATACACCTAGGTTCTTTACCCTAAACTTTCTACTTCTACCATAGGTGGCCTAACTTACTTATCAATCCTGGGAGCCTCCTCCTATTTCTGTGATAGCCTCACAAGTTTTCTTCTCTTTGTCAATGGAGGAGCAACGTCTACTTCTTCTTTTTCTTCTTTATCCTTTTCAGCTTATCTCCTCGAAACATGTCTCCTCTTCTTAGCAATAGGATTTATTTCTTTACCTACTTCTTCTGCCTCCTTAGTTTGAACATCTCTAACTTGAATCCTGAAGGGAGAATCTACTTTTTCCTTACCCTTAGGATCCTGTTCATGTGAATCTTGGGAAGTAGAATGAGACTCCAAGTGTCCCATCAAATCATAAGTGCACTAGACACCCTCACTTTCTAACTCCAAAATTTTATGCTTTAGCCATATTTTGGTGTACTTGATTATAGGAGTCATTATTTGGTCCAATTTTGTTTTCTCTTCTTCCAACCAGTCAACTTCTCTAATTGGTTTGTCTTTCACAACCTCGAAGATGTGACCCTAAATCAGATTTCCATCTTCTTCCACCTGGTCAGGGATGGCCTTTATGTTGTATAACCTCACCAAGTCCACTAGAAGCCTAGATAATTTCTTCTTCCTCACATCAAACTCATTGCCAAGGTTAGCGCAATAATATTCAATATTGTCTTTGTGACTGTACTCTCTACTGGCCTTCTTTGGTGCTCCCCAGTGATATCAAACCTTGCTCTCTTAGAATGAAAAGATAGGCCAAAAGTACTCATTTCTTCTTTAGAAGCATGAGCTGACTGGATGGATGGACAAACCTCACTTGTTCCTATCTTTAAGGGGAAATCATTCCCAAACCCTGTTTTGTGCTTGTCTCCTTTCACAATTATGTCAAAGTCACAAATCTGCCTAGTGACCTCCAATAGTATGATGTGATCAGTTGGATACCTTGGGAGTCTACAAGGAGCCCTTTGACAACCATCAATCTTAATGTAGGAGAAGGTGGGAAACTAAATGAACCATGCCCCATACCTCCTTATCAATTCCTTGGCCCTATCAGAAATTCTCACATGCTCTACGCCCTACAACAACTTCGTAATACACATTGTGAAAGCATCATTTTCTCTTCTATAGCTTTCTCTTTCCAAATGTAGCCATGGATACACCTAATATATTACATTCTATCCAAATGTACCCCTAGTGGTTAATCCCTTATATGGGTGAAATCTTGCCAATGCATACATTAGGTAGGAAGTCATGGTGAAAGTCTTAGTTTGCAAGACATTACACATCTGCTCATGGATCATTGCACTTATGGCACTTTCTCAATGGTAATCTATACCTTGCTCCACCCAAGCAATGACATTGAACATATAGCTCTCAAACACCCTTGTAGTCTTAAGCCCCACCAACCTGCTGAGGAGAGTGATGACATTGTAGTACTCCCTTTTGAACTTGAGCCTGAAAAGCTGCTTTGGCAATTTAGAGAAATGAGATTTAGGATTATCCAACCAAGAATTGATCACCTATTGGGACATGACCACATTTTCTTCATAATACTTCTTTGTTGTGTCCATATCAAAGGCTACCACATGCGACCTATTAGGTATATCAAAAGTCCTAGAAATGGACATAGGATCAAAACTTGCCACAATCCTTGCATGGGGACCAATTATCCTTTGTTTCCCACTATCATAGTTCTTGACACACTCAAGAACCAACTCATAGCACTGCATTGTGGAGGGAAAACCTACTACATGTACCAATCCAGATTCTAGAGTTCTTCTAGCCAACAAGGGGAGGTTCAGTGCTGCCATCTCAGCCTTGAACTCCTCATAATCCCACATACCCAAATTAGTATCGGTGATCCCTGACCAAACATAAGTCAGCTTGCTCTCAAGAATCTTGCTCCTTATATCCATTTTTACCTTTTTTACATCAGAGATAGCAAAAATTTCTGCACTTGGATCGGTTGCCTTTCCCTTGCCACGCCGAGCAACATCCTATCCTAATCCTGCTTGCAAACAAATAAAGACAACCAAAATGAGATCCCAAAGAAACCACAAATGCAAGAAATCCATATCTCAATGTTCGGGACCTAGGCTCCTTCGCGGAATTCAAATTGGAGGAGAATTCCAGGGAAATCCTGATCAGGTGGAATCCAGCAAAACAAGTATACAAACTCCCAACTATCATTTCAATCAATCAATATCATAAATAAATAACTTAAAACTACTTAGCATAATTTTATTTAATCATCCAAATGCATCATCAATAAATGAATTCCTCATATAATCATTAGATTCTTCATTTCTGTAATACTTCTGAAGAATCCGCCAGAGACGGAAATCCCCGAAAATAGCAATGGTTAAATTAATCCAAGAAAATGAAGAAGGCACAAAACATCTGGGAAAATCTGAATGGCATCGATTTCAGTGGAAGTAAAAAATATTTACCATGCAAGCATGAAATCGGCAGAATGACCCAACCACGAACACTGGGAAAATTAGGAGGAAGCGGATTTCTGTGAGGCAGACAAAAGTTCAGTTTAAATAGAAAAATATGAAGAACAAAGGAAATATAGGGAAACCTAGGGGAATCCACTCGAGGAAAAATTCTATGAAGGCAACGAAAACCCGAATGCCTATGCCTTCCTTGTCTTCACCCAAAACATACCAAAATGGACATGGAGCATGAGCCTTTTGCCCGACAATGTTTAAACCTAGACCTCCAATGGATCAATCAACTTATAACTCACCTCTCAAAAATTCGAGAGGGATTGGTTATGCCCTAGGTTGAATACCCTAAAACCTCCACCATGGGAGTGTGGAAAGCCCAATCACGACTTAATTACAATAAAGATAGGGAGTTTGGGACAAATGCAAGCAAGCCCCACCAACCAGCAATGGAAAGACTAGCCCAATAAATATTCAAAACATACACCCAAATAGAGTAGCAAGACACAAAAAAAACCAAATGCCCAGACATGGCACGCACACGCAAGCAAGAACAAAGAAATGAATGAAACGAAAGCACATGAAGCAAAGCGATTGAAGACCAACAAAGGAAGAAAGTATATCTACATACCATGAGAGTAGAAAGAACTGAAACCGGTGATGCCAACAAATAACCTTCAAATGTGAGAAAAATATGAACAATGCTCATGAAATTCAAATGAAGCACTTGAAATCACTCTGAAATGCATGATCTAGCAACACACCTACAACTCTAGTACTCCAGACTCAAATGACAAGAAAATAAACAAACTCAAATGATCAATCACTTCCCAAAATTTAATATATCATCGGCCCAAAAGTCGTGCAATCACCATTAATGAGATCGATAAGACAACCAAGACCAAAATCCAGAAATCCAACAGAGCCGCGGACTTTAGAAAAATCCAGACACTATAGATTTCCCCGGGTTCGAGCAAAAATGTAACCACTTCTGGACTCCGAAGGAAAACTGGGAAAATACGGCGATGGTGGATTTTCCTAGAAAAAGTGAAAAGCCCGAATTGTACCCAAAACTTAAGGTTTTCAATGAAATTCACAAATGGGCCACTCCAATCGGTAGGATGAACACCAAAGCACATTCCCTAGGAAAGAAAGAAAACCCCAAAAGAGGGGCCAAGACACCAAAAACATGAAAAAATGAGGGTCCCTACTTTTAGTGGGGCGTGTGTGCAAAAACTACACAACAACTTTGAAACTTTTGAAATTTTCTAATGCTTCTTGTTTTTCTCTCAAGAAAGCAACCCATATCATCCTAGAGTAATCATCAATAAGCAACATAAAGTACCTTTCTCCTTGTAGACTTCTGATTCTAGAGGGACCACATAGATCAGTATGCACCAGCTCCAGTACTCCATTAGAATGATGTTGTTTGCTCCGAAAATAAATTCTAGTCTACTTTCCCATCTGGAATTCCTTGCATATGGTGTTAGTAGGCTTCACTAGCTTAGGAAGATCTCTAACTACTTGAGTGGAGCTTACTTTGATAATGTTATCAAAATTCACATGACACAACCTCTTATCCCATAACCAACTTACATCAACTTGAGCAATTAAACAACTTTCACTAGTAGCACTCAAGTGAAAAATGTTACCTCTTGTCTTTGTACATGAAGCAATTACATTTCCAGAACTTCCCAGTATCTCGCATTTTCCATCTTTGAACTAAAGATTCTATCCCTTGTTGACAAACTGTCCAACACTCAACAAATTATGCTTCAATCCTTTAACATAGAGGACATCATCAGTATTATATTTACCACCAAGAGAGATAGTGGCTCTGCCACAAATCACACCAACATTGTTATCTCCAAATATTACAACACCACCTTCATATTTCTCCAAGCTTATAAACTTTCTTTTGTCACCAACCATATGATGTGAACATCCGTTGTCAATCACCCACTCATCCTTTTCTTCAATTTTGGCTGCAAGAGCTTTCTCAATATTCTTATCACTAGTAGATTTAGTGGACACCAGACCATTTTCCTTGATAGCAATAAATACCCATCCATCTTCATTTCCATTTTCTTTATCAGATTCATCATAAATAAGACCTTCTTCAACATAATAACATTTCTTTTGAAATCTAGGCTGATTAGATTTGAACCTAGGAACTCTTTCAGGACACCTTGATGCAAAATGACCTATCTTATTGTAAGAGAAACATTTAATGGGAAAATTTCCTTTATACTTACCTTGTCCACTGGCTTCTCTTTTCACAATCAATGCTTCTAGCTCTTTTAACTCTCTTTCTTCATCTTCAATTTGTTTCATCTCATCTTCATACTTGAATATCTTTCTAGAAATTTCTCCCAGAGCATATCTTTGTTGGTTTCTTCCAGATACAGTAGCTTTAAATGCAGATTTTGTCTTAGGAGTAGAATCACCAAATTCACTTAATTCAAAGGCAGCAAGATTACTAATCAACATATCTCTTGTCACATGTGTTACCATCCTGAGTTATTCAATAGCATGAGATTTCATTTTTTAAGAAGTACAAAATGATCTGAGCACTTTAGCTACAATCTCTTCTTCATCCAAGATTCCACCGACACATCTAATACCCATCACTAGTTCATTTACCTTTTACATGAAATAAATAATGTTTTCATCTTCTCTCATTTTCAAAATTTTCCACTTTCCTTTCAAACTTTGTAGCTTAGAAACTTTCACTTGTGCATCTCCTTCATACAATGTTTCTAGCTTCTTCCATATTTCATATGCTATTTTCAGATCCATTACATTTTTCATCTTTGAATCATTCAGAGCACTTAATAATGCTTCTATAGCCCTGATATTTGTTTCAGCTTCTTTGATCTCATCAGGAGTAGAGGGACCATTCTGAGGAATAACATATTTTTTCTTTGTAATCTTCCAGAAGGTGTCACCAATGCACTTTAAATGAAACTCCATTCTAGCCTTCCATAGAGAGTAGTTTGTTCCATCGAATCTAGAAATATCCTTATTGTATGATGCCATCTCGGATCAACTCAAGCTATTAAACTTCTTCAAAGGAAATTGATCTGATACCAATTGTTGGAAAAACAAGAATAGACAACTAAGAGGGGGGGTGAATTATTTGTCACAGAATTTAAAACTTATTTAACCTTATTAGCCTTTAATCTCAGATTTGATAAATAATAGTGAAAGCATGAATCAAAAACACATCAGAAACACACATAACACCAATATTTTTGGATGGAAACCCTATTAGGGGAAAAACCACGGTGGAGGTTAATCCACAAGTTATACCCTGTTAAAATTATAAAGAAAATGAATAAGGAATGCACATTCATTCAGGAACACTTCCTAGAGCTCACTACTCAAAGAAGACACACTATCTTACATAAAAATTTCAGATTAAATCCATTTGAAGAGGTTGAACTAAGAAATTAGCTTCTCCAAAATCCCGATGATAGTTCTGGTTAGGCACAAAAACACTTCACACTTCACTCAAACTTCTTCACACTCTTCTCTGCAATCGAATGATCTAACATTTATTCATATATTTCACATACACACTTCTCATACATACATGCACACACATTTAGAAATGAAGAAACAACCACTCTTATATATCCACTTCATGGAATTACATCAACAATTTTACTGGCCAAAAATAAAAGAATAAATGAATTACAAACTGTCTGCCCAATTCATGAAAAAATATCAATGCGTACAAACCAAAGTCGGTCACAACATAATGCAGACCCAAGACACATTCCTCAAACACGCCAAACATTCAAAAATTAATCCACGAGGATCCGCAATACGCTACAACCACCATGTCGGCCAAGAACATGAAAACCTGAACACACAAAGGAAAAATCTCCGATCACGATCACACCGATCAATGCAGACGTGCAACAAAGATAGAGTGCAATCTAGAAACATGAATGAACATTGCAGGAGCATACACAACAATTCAAATTACCAGAATTACATTTTCTTCTTCCAGAAACACATGTTACAATAATAGAATAACTATAGGAACAAAAAAACTCACAATCTACTCCAATCTTGATGCACACCTCTGAAACTTCAGAGTATAAAATAGATAGGCTCAACAATAAACCCTTTAAAGAACAACTTCTAAATACTAACATACTAAATTTTCCACCACACTGAACTTCACAGACAGTCTTCAACATATTTAATATAATTTTCTCAATATCCTCGACATATACAACCTTCAAGACATCAATGCTAATAGTGTTGACATCAATGAAAACCAAATATCAGTAACACAACCACAAAATCCAATAAGGTTATGGTGAAAATGTAAAAGGTTACAAGCTTTGGAATCCTCTAGCCCAAAAAAATACTTTATCTAGAGATGTGATTTTTAGGGAATTTAGAGCTTATTCAGGAGAAGAACAACCAAAGGAGAACGATACTTCTCGAACAGTGCATGTTGAGATAAAAATTGAGAAGCATGAAGATGCACATGTTGAAGAAAAATTAGATGGATTGCATGAGGAGAGTTCAAAGAGTTCTGAGATAGATGCTCATGATGAGCATATTGAGGAACAAGAAGAACCTTCTTTGAGAATATCCACAAGACAACAAAATCTCGTTGATAGGAATAGCCCACTTGATTTCCATTGTATATTTTATTTGATGATTACTAATGATGAACCAAGATCTTACAAGGAAGATTTCTCTCCAAATGAGAAAAATCTTTGGTTACAAGCTATGCATGAGGAAATGGTTTCCTTGGATACTTGTGACACATGGGATCTTGAGAGTGCTCCCAAAGGAAGAAAGGTCATTGGTTGTAAATGGATATTTAAAAATAACATTGGAGAAGATGGTAATCTTGAAAGGTATAAGGCTAGATTAGTAGCAAAGGGTTACTCCCAAAGAGAGGGAGTTGAATTTAATGAAATATTCTCTCCCATTTCTAAATTAACTTCTATTAGATTTTTTTTATCTATTGTTGCTACTTATGATTTTGAGATATAGAAAATGGATGTGAAAACTGCTTTCTTACATGAGGATCTTGATGAGGAGGTTTATATGAGGCAACCTGATGGTTATGTTGTAAAAGGAAAAAAATATTGGTTTGCATGTTAAAGATATCTTTATATGGATTGAAACAGTCACCTAGAATGAGGTACCAAAATTTTGATGCTTTTACATTAAAAACTGGTTATGTTAGGAGTGAGGAAGATCATTGTGTTTACATAAAATGTATTGATGATCAACTTTTAATTATTATCTTGTATGTTGATGATATGTTGTTTATTGGTAATAGCAAGGTAATGATCAAAGAATTGAAAGCAAAAATCTCTAGCACATTTGATATGAAAGATTTAGAGGATGCAAAATATATCCTTGGTATGGATATCTATAGAGATAGAGGTAATAGAAATATTTTCTTAAGTCAAAGCAACTATATTGATACTATTTTGAAATAGTTTAACATGTAGGATAGTAAAACAATTAATATTCCTTTACCAGTTGTCATGAAGTTAAGTTTAGACATGAGTCCTAAATCTGATTTTATTCATGAGGAAATGTTTGAAATTCCATATGCTAGTACAGTTGGTAGTTTGATGTATGCAATGGTCTGTACAAGACAAGATATAGCCCAAGCAGTTGGAGTTCTAAGTAGGTTTATGTCTAACCCTGGTAAAGAACATTGGACTTATGTTAAGGGGGTGTTTAGATATTTATGAGGTTTTTTTTATTACTATTTAGTTTATCATGGTGCTAATGATATTGATATTATGTACAAATCATTGGACATACATGGTTTTGTTGATTCAGATTGGGCAGGAGACCTGGACAGTCGAAGGTTGACAAGTGGCTATGTGTTTACTTTGTTTGGATCTATAGTTAGTTGGATGAGTAAGAGGGAGCCCACGGTTTCTTTGTCCACCACATAATCAAAGTACATGGATGCTACACATGCATCTAAAGAGGCAATTTGGTTACAAAGACTTGGGAAAGGTATTAGTTTTAATTGCAAGAAAATTAGACTTGAATGTGATAGTCATAATGCTATTTGTTTAGCCAAAAATCCTATGTATCATGCTCACACTAAGCATGTTGATGTTCAATATCACTTTGTGCAAGAAATGGTTGAGAGTGGGAGGGTATTGATTGAGAAAGTTGACACTTTGATCAATGTTGTAGATTATCTTATGAAACTAGTTCCTATAGATAAGTTTTCTTGGTGCAAGAAGGCCATTACCTTGAGCCTTGTACTTGATTTATAATAATGATTCCTTGTTTAGAATAATTGCAATGTATAATGTCAAGTGGGAGAATTTTGGGAATAGGATGTCATTTAATTGCAATCCTAAGCATACTTTGTGTATCTCGTAAGTCCTTGGAAAGTGTTCCCCAACACTAGGATTAGAAAGAGATTAAATTAGAATGAAATGAAAATTTAAATTTGCATTTTTAATTATTCCTAAATAATAAGAACATGTGGGGGCATCCAAAATGAGTTCCTAAATAATAGGAGCACATGGGGCACCCACATGGAAGGTGGAACCCACCTTTTTTTAGTTAACTATTTTAAGGATTGATAGTACTTCAATAATGCATGTCTATATTCCTACAAAATAGGGATTTGTATTTACAAGAGTGAAGTGGAACTATTAGTCTAGTATCAGTTTAGTTCAGTTCAGTTCAGTTCAGTTCAGTTATGGTTCAGTTATTTTCAGTTGCATGTAGTTATATTGAGTTGTATACTAGTTGAATTGACTAATGAATCTAGTTGCATGACAGATAATAGGTGAATACTTTCAGTTAAGTGGGATGATCAATCATGCATATTGTTTGCATAAATGGATGGAGAGATATGTTTCAGTTAACAAAGATTGACTTGGGTCCACCTTGGTCACCCAAGTTGGCATCTTTCATGAGAAGATATTTACAAGGCTTAGTTAAGTGTGACCATTCTTGGGCACCAACATTGAGGTGGAGTTTACAAGATATCTTCTTGACCAAAGTTCAATTAAGTTTTTAGTTTGGGGCACCAACTTCGAGGAATAATTTTTTTTGACTTTTGTTTACATGGTGAAACTCTACTTTCCAAATCTAAGCGTATGTTTTTGAGAAGAGCTTTATGCTCTTGTAATTTACAACTCTTAGGAGTTTAAAAAGTTCATAATTATCTATTTATTGCAGCAAGTGTAGAAGAGATTCATGAGAGTTTATTGCAGGTTGTGAAGAAGGATTGTTGAAGGCAAAGAAGCATATCAATAAAGGATTGATATAGAGTTATTGTAATATTTTTCTAAGGATAAATAATAAAAGCACTATTGATTCTAGTGGAGCTTTTTCCCAAAAGGGTTTCTCCATGTATATGTTATGTCACTTCTATCTTCTATCTCATTCTTCTACAATCTTTTGACTCTTTCTACAATTGGTAAAACTGATTTAAATAGATTAGTCATAAACAAATAATTGTGACAAAGAATACTTAATTAGATCTACAGTCACATAGTTTGATAAGTTTTAAGGCACAAATTCACCTTTATTTTCAAATTTTGGTGCTAAATCACTTCATTGCAATCTAATTTTAACTCTCTCATGGTTCACATACCTTATCTTTCTAATAGTATTGACTTTGTCACTAATTTCTTTAATTCTCATGATTCTTTTATCATGACACTGACTTGGCCAAGCTAATATAAATAAAAATCATTAAATTATTTCTTAACTACAAGAGTTGGAGTGTGTTATCAACCTTATAACCCTTTGAAAATACTAAGAGGAGAATTTATTTCACCAAACAAAGAAGCTATTGGTGGAATTTAAGGGATAATAAATGAAGTGATAGAAACCATAAATCTTTGTGAAGTGTTATATTATTGAGAATACCTAGGTCTATACCTTCATTTATTGACATTGTTCTTCCTATGTAGCATTATGTATAGTTTCTCAAAGTATACCTCAATTAACTTTGACCTTGTGATAATAGTTATCCTCCTTATCCTGAAGTCAAAATATATAGAAAAGATAACATAAACATAGCAAAGTTTATAGGCCCTTTTAATTTCCATAACATCTAATTTCAACATAAATAATGATTTATAGATTAAATTCAATGAACACCAAAATATGAACACATGGATCTCTTTGGTATAATGATATAGTTCATAATATCATAAATATATGATATATCAATTACAACTCACTAGACTAATCCGAAATGATATGCAATGCTGATATAGACCAACAATAATATTATTAACTTCCTTAGAAATTATTTGAATCTCATATACAATCCCTAAATGAGAATTCCCTTAGGAACCAAAGGGGCTTCATCCTCTGATCCTAGTGATTGTTGGGCTTTTGTCTAATGACCAAAAAAGCCAATGGGTTTTCATCCACATAAGGGTTTCGAACACAAGTGCTCCAAAGTATAGAAAATTGGCATAATAATTTAATACCTAATACATGAATTGACTCCCTGCATTTATATGCTTACAATTTCCCTTAAGGAACGGGTCGGCCTTGAGCCAAAATGGCACCAAAGCCTAGAATTTAAATTTCACACACTACAATAGGTTGGCCTTTAGGCCAAAGTATATTATTTTAGAATTAACTTGTCATCCTATAGACCTATCCACACACTTCTCTAGCCCTTACCTTCTTGAAACATTGCAATTAATTTTGTATGATCCAGAGGTGTCTTATCCTTTAAGTCTAGTCATAGTCATCTTTTGAGAAAATATCTTTCCAATAACTTATCCATTCGTCTTAATATTGGGATATGATGTGAAAGTCTCATCATAGATGCCATGTTCTAAACTACAAGCCAAAATATGCTCTTCCAAAGGAATGTGGAGGGATTCGTGGAACCAATCCTACTCTAGTATAGTGAGTCTGAACTAACGATCTTTTTATGGTGATATCTTTCTAGTATATGATCCTTTTTCCTTGAGCTCTAGATATGATGTGAGGGAATTATTATAGATTTTATGTTCCAAACCACAAGTTGGAAGGGTTTTCTATGAAGAAATGTGGTAGGATTCCCAGATTCCACTCTATAACCGTCTCTCTGAAAAAAGGGACATGACAAATCCTCCCTTCCCAAAATTTCTTGTCCTCAAGCAATGAGAATTTGGATGATCTAGAATTTCAAGTCCTTCCCAGGTAGCATCTTCAATTGGAAAATTATTCCAATGAGCAAGATATTTTTTTATGCTTCTATTTCTTAGATCCTTGACATAGGTGTCAATCACAACTTCCAAAATGAGAGTAATTTTTCCTTCATCATCTAATGATGATAACTCAACTGCAAGAAATATATTCAATCCCAAAACCTTCTTCAGATATGAAAAATGAAAAATATCATGGATTTTTCTATCTTCCAAAAGCTTCACCTCATAAAAAACTTCTCCAACCTTGTAGATTATCTTGTAAGGCCTGTACAACTTAGGCTTGAGTTTCTCTACTACACCTTTCTTGATGGAAGTATATATAAATGGTTGAAACCTTATGAATACCATATCCTCTACTTGAAATGACCTTTCTATGTGCTTCCTATCTGCATACACCTTTTGTTGATTCTGAGAATTTTGCAAGTGATCCTTAAGTGATTTTAGAATCTCCTGATTTTGTTTTAGCAGATTGCTTGCTATTAGAACCATACTATCTATGAGAACCAATTCCATAATGGTCAAAGAATCATATCTGTAAATTAATTTGAAAGGAGACATGCAAATTGACATGTGGTGAGTGGTATTGTAGTAATTATCTCCCAAATGAAGCCACTTGATCCATGTAGATTGTTGGCAAGTGATATAGTTACACAAATAAAATTTCACCCATTTTTTCACAATTTTAGTTTTCCAATTAGTTTGAAAATGGTAGTTGGTGCTAGGGTGAGCTTAGTGCCAACTAAAATAAATATTTCTCTCCAAAAATCATTGAGGAACTAGCTATATTTTTCACTTACAATGTTCTTGGGTAGTCCATGCAACCAAAAAAATTCCTTGAATAATAGTTATATAACTTGTAGAGCTCTATAGTCACTAGAGATGAAAAAGAAATGAGAAAAGTTAGTCAATCTATTCAGTACATCATAAATATAGTATTTTCCTTGTATCTTGGGTAGTTTGATGATGAAATCCATGGAGATACTCTCCCATTCATGTTCTAGAATGGGAAGAGGCTGCAATAATCCAACCAAAAATTATTGTTCCCCCTTGTTCTACTGACATATGATTCATTCCTTGATGTGTGAGAGAAAATCCTCCTTAAGGCCTTTCCAAGAGAACCTTTCTTTGATCTGGTAGTAAGATTTGTAGAATTTGGGGTTCCTCGCCATAGGTTCATTATGATAGGCTTCTAGTATCTTCTCCTTCACCTTGGATCTAGAAACCAAGAATATGATATTCTTGAACAAAATCAGACCTTTCGCCACTAAATATTGGTCTTGCTTTTCCACACCTTCCAAAATTCTAGTACCAAAAGGATCCTTGGTGTAACAAGCCCAATTTTTAACCCAATGAATTTACCTATATTTGAACTCACATGTAAATAGTTAATGCTTGCAATTTTTAGTGTAGAAAATTATGCTCCTTTCTAAGTGAAAGTTCAATTTAACACTTAGTTTGGACCTATTTTAGTGACCTTGAATTTATGCATTATTAAAACTCATTAATAGGCCCCTAATACCCTTTAATATATATCCCAAGGCCTATTTTAATTATTTTTTGACAATATAGCTCACATTGAATAAATGCTATTAATTGATTTAATGCCCCAACATAATCTATATCCTGAAGTTTTAGGTCAGGACCCATTCACCCATGGGTGAATGGGTCCCCTTTAAGTTCATAAACTCAAATTACAAAAAAAAATTGGTGGCATTTCAAGGTCCTAAATTCAAATTTTAATTGTCAGCTTTCGAGATTTAATAAAAAAGAAATTAGAAAGGAAGCCTATAAAAACTATGTTTTTCAATCATTTTTCAATAGACAAGAGAGAGATTCACTTGAGATCACAAGGGTTTACGTTCAAGAGAAAGGAAAGATCAATCAAGAATTAAAATTTGAGGTGTTGGAGCAGCATTCTATTTGTTTTTATAGGTCTTCAAGCTCATTTTTTCAACAAGATCAAGCATTGTCAAAGATTGATGATAAATTCCTATGGAGGATCATGATGGATTCTAGGTTTTGGGAGATGCACCAAGCCATTCAACCAATCCTAATGACTTTTTTCATAAGTGGTTCCATATTCTATTATCGTTCTAGTTTCTACCTAAAGGAAGACATTATTAGATTTATGATCTATTAGGGTGATTTTACATCTCCCAAAGTAGGCCTTCATCATTGTTCATGTTTCATTTGAAGATTTAATTCTAACAAACTTGAATAGGTTTACTTTGCATGTTACCTCTTATTAATCTTAGACACACTTAATATTAGGGCTTGCACACACTTTCATGTTTTAGATCTATATTTTTCATCAAGGTTTAATTACCAAACTTGGGGTTTGATTGAGGAAATCCCCTATCCACCCCAAAAAGAGCAATTTTTTTTAATAGATTTATCACAAGTACAGATCCAAGAGCAAAGGTTCAAAAGTGCATGAAGGAAGTGTGGAAATAGGACTTGGATCTTAGTTTTTGATTTTTCAGAAAGGGGGACCTGGACCAGTTTTCCCATGGGTGAAATAGTCCCTAACAACCTCATGAAACAAGAATTTTGCAGTAGGTGCATAACTTCCAGAACTTCTCAGATCTACTAGATCTTCACTATTTCTCTTATGTCTATGCTTAATCTACAAGATCTAAGTGTTATCTTGCATTTTTTAGTTGATTTATTATTTTTAGTTTTTCTCCTAGAATTGTTGTTAAGGCTGATACCCCTATCCCCAAGCATAAGGAAATCAATAGATTCCCTCATTGAGTTGACTCACCTAAGGGTTGTTATTCAATTATTTGTGTGAATCTCATTTTCTGATGAAAATAGGAAGATAGGTCCATCATATGCCCTTTTTTATCATTCAATAATTGATCATCCCTATTTTTCTATATTTCATAATATATAGCAATAAATTTTTTCTTTTTTATTTCAATAACATGATGCACATTTGAAATAATCCCATTTCAAACTCCCATTGCATTTACAAAATAAACATTCAAAAATACCAAGTAATGATTTCATATAACATAATTCTATTTCAATGATAAAATTTTACCATTTATAATTTCTCAATAAAGATAGAGATGCATGAACACATACATAGATTCCAAGAGATTTAATGAAACACATATACGAATGGTCCGTCTATGTCCTTGTTGGCATACATCCTCAAATTTGTGCCTCCAACTATATGAGGGAGAGCATCACTCAAGTAATTTTCTACCAACAATGGACTTACTGTAGTCCTCTACACATCTACCTAACTAGTCAGACACCATTACCCTTAGATGAAGAGTTTGGTTTGGTAACCTCATAATTCTAGCCTCCCTAAGCATGGTGTTGTGTCCTAGATAACTAGATCTACCATATATTGGCTATAACCTACATGTATGATGTTCCCTGCCTAGTATGCAAACCTAGCTCATAGTGAACCAATAGTGTAAACACTAGCTACTTACATGAATTTGTCCAAGGTTTGATATAATAACTCACTTAAAAGTGAAGTCATATGTTCACTCACCCCTTAGCTTGATTGGGTATTTGACCATTCATACTCCTTGCAATCATAACACACATTCAACCTACAAAGGTATTGACATAACTAAGTGATAAACTCAGTTACTCCCATCTACATATTATCCTAACCCCAAAAATAATCAAGTTAACCTACCATATTCAAAACCAACTTCTTCAACAAAGTACTTCAAGACAATATTATTTCCCACATTTATAGTCTATGTAAACATACATATGGTTTATGAAAACCTAGGTGTTGATCAATAATGAACATAATCACACAATCCCATCATAGAGAATACATACATACATACATACATATACATACACACACACACACACACACACACACACACACACACACACACACACACACACACAAACATATATATCAATCAATAGGGTTCATCAAACAATATTTCCCAAAAATTCAAGAAAGATTATCTCAAAATAAGAAATAACTTAAGTTCATTCAAGAAAACTCCACCTACATATAAATCATCTTTTTCCAAACACTTGCATTCATACAAAAAATATCATTTCAACATAAAAAGAATAGAGTAGTAAAATCAACATGCTAGGAATTATAGCTCCAAATAATATATGTTGTTTCCCAAGCTTAATTCCCATAGTCATGCTTCTTGCTCCTACTAAACTCGGCCTATCTCTGATACTAGCCTCTCATAAATTCTCAATAAAATACAAATTCATAAAGGAAAATCTCTTTCCTCACTAATGCACTCAGAAACTTAATTAAAAATAAAACTACAACAAAGAACTTCAAAATTATGAATGAATCATAATGAATGAGTGAATCAAAAGGCAGAGAAGATGCCTCTATTTATACTAAAATTTGAGAAACACAATGCTACAAACAAGCTCCTAAATCTGCCACCTTTTCTCTTCTTACTGCCACCACAGCATAGAAAAACTAACTTCCCTTCTAAAAGCATAGACTAAGCTAAATGAGATGATATGTGGCTTCTCAAACATTTATTATGTAACACATAAATAGTCCATATATTTCTAACTTCTCAATATGGATGAGTCACCTCTTTCTAACTAAAAGAAACTACCATTTTATTGAGTCAAACAAAGAAATGTTTAACTACAGGTTTCATATTTGCAAAGCAAGTCAACTACCTTCTTAAGCTTCATCTAGATCTATCTTGAAAATTTCTTTATCCTTATAAACTATGTGTGGATTTTCCAGTGCAACACATTAGACTTTAATTTGGATTCAAACTCATATATGGTGTTGATCAATGTTTGCCCTTATACCGTGTGTTGATTAAATATTAATAGAAACTTAAATATATTGCAATTCTTTACTTTAGCGCAATGCTTTATATCCATCATTTAATTTTATTCACTTTTCATACATTATAAACTATGTGCTTGCATTAAAATTCATATTATATGTGCTACATATTGTTATCACATTGTTGGATTTCATTTGAGTCATTCACCATTATATGGCTCATGCTATATATGCACCCAAGTCTATTTTATATCACTTTAAATATATAAAAATAAATGCATTATTAATACATATATATATTATAACTTCCATAGTTATAATATATATATTAATATATATTTACATGTTTATTAAATCCATTATTTTTCAATCACATATATACATATATATTAACAGTTATATATATGTATTTAACGTACTCACATATATATGTATTAATATATATATATATATATTATATACATATATCATTTCTTAATATCCATAATAAACACATATATTTACATATTCATTAATCAATATATATATATATATATATATGTCATATATGTCCAATTGATATTCTCATGCATATGGTATATCCGTACATGAGTATGTGTAAGTACATCTACCTACATATATACATGCATGTATATACTTACATGTATGAGTTATGGTAAACATATACATACATACATATGTAAATTCTATGTATATACTCATCAATTCATATATAAATATGAATCCACGAAAAAATTACACTTAACACAAAGATGTAATCACATATTCCCAAATCAAGAACAATTAAGGACTAAAACCAAAACCATTACAAAAAATTCCCACTCTAAGACCAAAGGTTACTTACCATTTTCGAACTAACTTGACTCAACTTGACCAAACTAGGATGTGAGTGTGTGATAGCTCAAATGTGTACCTTAAGGGTTATCAAACCAAGTTCTTCTCCTGAGTAATACTCCCCCTATCTTCTAGAGGCTTGATTATTTTCCTGCATCCAACTTAGTGAATCACAATAGAAGTTAGTCGATAACATTACATTCATACGAATCATATATGATTGCATTATTAAATCATTTAAAGTATCATATTGAAATGCACAATCATTCATCACATCTCTCGTCCATATATATATATATATAATATATATATATATATATATATATATACATAACACAATCATATATTAAAGAATTTTAACTCATCAAAGTAACAGTAAATAGGTAATAACACAATGCGGTGTAACATATTCCCCCCCTTGTGAATCATTGTCCCTAATGATTTTAAGTGTCAAAAATGAAACATAATCCATAAAAAATAAAACATAACAACATTCTTTTCAAGAACTTTCAAAGTCTAGAAAAACATGAGGAAATTTTTTCTTCATTTCCACATAGTCCTCCTAAGTGGCAGAATCTTCTGCATATTGATCCCACTATACCTTACATTGTAGAACCTCTCTATTACATAAGTGAAGCTTATGTGTTTTGAGTACTCTAAGAAGCTCGATTGTTACCACTCATGGGTCTCATACCTATAAATTTCTAATCAATAACATGATTATCCCTTGGCATATACTTCTTAAGCTATGACACATGAAGGACATTGTGCATCCTGGCAAGAGCTAGTGGCAAATAAATTCAATAAGCAACATGGTTGAATTCTTTGAGAACCTAAAAAGGACCTACATGATGAGGATCTAGTTTGGATGAATTTCCAAACTTTATAGAACTCTTGTGAGGTTTAACTATTGACAAAACCTTTTCTCCTACTGAGAAATGTCTAGGTGCCTGCTTGGAATTTGCATAACTCTTATGTCTATCATTAGCTTCTACTAGCCTTTTCTTAATAATAGCAACTTTCTCCTCTATTTTGGATATAATTTTTGGCCCAAGGCTTATCCTATCCTCTAGCTTATCCCAACTTATAGGATTTTGACACTTCCTACCATACAATGCTTCAAACAGAGCCATCTTAATTGTGAAATGATAAGAGTTATTATATGAAAATTCAACCAATGGTAGGTCATCCTCCCACTTGTATTGCTGATCCATGCAATACATTCTTAGTAGATCCTCTAAAAATTGGTTCACCCTTTCAGTTTGACCATCATTTTCCAGATGATATGCTAAACTTATGTTTAATTGTGTCCCAAGAGAAGAAAACAAGGTTTTCCAAAACCTAGATTTCACACGATCATCCCTATCAGAAATAATCTTCTAAAGAATTCCATAAATACCTCTTGAATAAAATTTTGAATTATAATAGGATCTCCATCCATTAGATTACCTGGAATGAGGTGAGCTACCTTCATAAGCTTATCCACCACTCCCAAAATGGAATTATGCTTATTCCTTGACATTGGAAGACCATGGACAAAATCACTACTAATGAATTATCATTTCCTTTCTGGAACTTCATGAGGATATAAAATTCCTATAGGGTGATGATTTTCTTCCTTCACCCTCTGACATTCTAAGAAAATTTCTACAAATCTTGCATCATCCATTTTCTTTCCTTTCTATAAATAAAATAGCTTCACATTAGCAAACATCATAGTTACTCTAGGATGTCTGAAATATGGTGTGGTATGAAATTATTTCCATAGTAAATTCCTTAATTCCTCAAATTCAAGTACATAGATTCTTCCCTTAAACATTAATAAACCATTAGGTTCAAAGTGAATTCCTTCATACCTTGGGTCTTGCGGATTATTTGAGAGTTCTTGTTGAATTGCTCATAATACTCATCACCCTTAGATTTCTATAAAACTTGGCCCTTGAAATCAATTTGAATTGATATCATCAAGGAGATATGCCTCCTATGACTTAGGGCATGTAGAAATTGATTTTCTTTTCACTTGATATAGTTGATATTAAAATCCTAATCATATATCAATTCCAACCATCTCCTTTTTCGTGCATTTAGATTTGGTTGAGTAAACAAATATTTTAGAATATGATGATTGATATTCAACTCAAAAGGTTTCCCCAATAGATAGTGTATCCACATATGTAATGCATGAACATCTGCTACTAATTCCAAATCATGCAAAGCATAACTTTTCTCATAGGGATTCAACTTCCTTGACTCATAGGCTATGACTCACCCATCCCGCATCAACACTCCACCTAAACCTTCACCTGATGCATCTATGATGACAACAAAATCACCATCCAAATCTAGTAATTTTAGTATCAAAGCTATAGTCAACTTCCCCTTGAGTTGGCTAAATGTTTCTTGACATTTCTTTGACCATTCAAACTTCTTCCCCTTTCTCTATAATAAAGTGATGGGAAAATCTATTCTTGAAAGTTTTAATACAAAATTTTGATAATAACCAACCAGACCCATAAAGCTTCGAAATTCTAGCACATTCTTTGGAATTGGCCATTCAAGTACTACTTTAATGTTTACTAGATCAATTGCAATCCCATAAGCTAAAATTACATGACCTAGATATTGCACTTCCTTTTGAAAGAAGGTAAATTTTGAGTGTTTTCCATAAATCTTATTCTCTTGAAGATGTTTGAGAAAAATATCTAGATGCTGGAGATGTTCCTCTTCATTCTTGGAGTAAAAAGTTATATTGTGAAAGAATATCAACAGAAACTTATCTAGGTAGTCCCTAAATACATTTTTTAGCAAGTTCATGAATGTTGCAAGTGCATTCGTTAGTCCAAATGGTAAGACTGTGAATACGTAATGACCATACCTATTCCTAAAAGCTATTTTTAATATGTCCTCATCCTTGATCCTCAATTGATGATAACCTAATCGAAGATCAATCTTTAAAAACATGGCTGCTCCTCGCATCTGATCAAAGAGATCATCAATACAGGGTAATGAATACTTTTTCTTTATTGTTTCCTTGTTAAGCAAGTGATAATCAATTCATAAGTGTAGTGTACCATCCTTCTTCTTCTCAAAGATCACTAGAGCTCCCAAGGGTGAAACATTAGGTCTAATCAATCCTTTGGACAATAATTCTTCCAATTGAGCTTTTAGCTCCATTAATTCCATCATGGTCATCTTATATGGAACCTTTGATATATTTTTGGACCCTGGAACAATATCGATGGAGAAATCAAACACTCTCTTGGGAGGTAATCCAAGTAAATGAAATACATCCACAAATTCCTTTATGAGAGGATTATGTTCCATATCCATTTCCCTTGATTCCACCACCTCACCATCCTTGGCTTCTTGGAGGTCTTGGGGTCCAAAGTACACTACATCATCTTGAGAGATTAACTCATTGCACTCCTCAAGTTTTTCCATTTTCACAAGAAAAAATTGAGATCCCTTCTTCTTCGCTCTATACATTTGTACGGTGAATATTTACCACAACTTAATTTCTCTAGGTGTTTCTTGCAAGAATACCCAATTCCCAAGATCATCTAGAAATTCTATAGTTTTTGCATGACAAACTACCTTGGATATATGCTTTCATAGCCAATTCATTCCTAAAATAAAATCATATGAACCTAGGGGTGCTACATATAAATTTACTTCTATAGAGAAGCTCGAAAGTTCAGCCCTTTTATCAAATAAACATTATTCCACCTTAGCTCTTGTCTAGTTTTCATACTCAACAATCCAAGAATTTTTCATATAGTGAAATTTTCTAGAAATTTTACTAGTTATAATAGGAGAAATAGAGTTTTTTGTGGCACCGATATCAATTAAAATTGAAATAGGTGTACAAAAAAAAGTACCTAGAATTTCAGTTGGAGTTTAATCTAGTACTCCACTTGTCGATTGTCTTGCATTGCATGAATCTTCTACTAAAACACTACTCATTGAGGAGGTAGAGGATTTCCATATGGTTGTGTCTTTGGCAGTTTGTTGGGACATTGATTGTCATAGTGATCTCCTCCAAATGTAAAACACCCTCTTAATGGCCTATTCCTTGATGCAAGCATTCTAGAACCACCTTCATTCCTACCATAATTTCTATTGTTGTTGTTGTTGTTGTTCCCCCTACGATCCCTTCTTGCTTCATTTCGATTATTACTAAATCCCTTGTACCCTTTCCTTTGCAAATCCTACCCATCACTTGTCTTCTCATGTTTTGATTAGCTTGCGACTAATTAAACTTTTTCTAATTATTTTCATAGTAGGAAGAGATATCTTTAAGCCTCCGCTCTTGCTTATTGGTTTTCTCATACACCAAGTCCATAGTAGCAATACTATGCACATCTACTTCCCCTCTAGTTTGGGCGTGGAGGCCCTAATGAACTTCCTTATGAAAAACCGCTCGTCCTTTTGGGACATGAGCTCGTACCTTAGGAGACAAGTGAATTTATCCCAATACTCATTTATCAAGGAATCTCCTTGCTTCAAGTTCTAAAAATTAGTAAGCTTTTGATCATATTAAAGCTGAGGTAGCCACCTCTTTTAGAATAGTTCCACGAATTCATCCTAAGTATGACTTAAGGAACTTAACCTAAGCTCCATATTTTTGTACATCCACTATGTGGATGCTTCCCCAGCTAGCTAAAAGGATCCCTAGATGGCCTTGATTACCTCATAGTAATTTATTATCTCAAAATACTTCTCTAGTTTTTTGAACCATGCTTTAGTTTCATCCCCACTTGTGGTTCCCTCAAACTTAGGAGGGGTGACCTTCCTCATATCTTGGGATAACTCATTTGCAAGTTGTTTTCTCTCACTTCCTTTAGACCTAGATTATGATTCATCATCCTCATGTTCACTTGACTGAGAATGATCATAGGATTTTCCTCCTTCCTCTCCATTAGGAACTTCCTGTTCTTTCCTTTCCATTCCTCTTACCTCTTGCTCGAGGTTTCCAATTCTTCCTCTAGTCTCTATCATCATGGACAAAATATGATTCATTTTAGCCTCATAGTTTTCTGCACCTTGGCCTACTTCTTGACTATCCCCAAGGTTGGTTCTTGTTCTAACCATTTTCACAAGTAGAGATTCACCTAGAGGTTTCATTTCAATTAGATCATATGAAGGCTTCTTAGAAAACATTTAAAAAGAAAACCATTCATTCACAAAGAAGTTGAGAGAACAGTTTTGCACTATATTTTTCCAAATAAATACTTTTATTAAGATCTAAGGATTTTAATATCCTTGCATTTACATAAAGTGACTATTTAGATAGTCTAGGGGAGAATATCCCTTAGATTCACTTTCTGATACATAGCTAAGTGGGACATGTCCCTCAGATTTCTATTTAAATACATTGTTGAAGGGTGCATAACCTTCATAATCACTCTTAGATACATAATTTTGGGGGACATATCCCTCAGATTCACCACTAGAAGAAATTAAAATAAATTTAAATATTGGAATAACATGAGGGTCCTTGAAGATCATGGTAGGAATAACACTCCATTCCAAGGGCATATCCCTCAAAAGTGGTACAAAATCCAATTTTGTAGGAGAGGCAAGAGGTACAAAGTTAGCATCCTCACACATCCTCATTCTTTCTTGACTAATGTGAGATAGGGCATGACTAAAGGTCTTAGATTAGCCATATTGCATTGTCATAATTAGTCCCCTCTATGGTTCTGTAAATGGCTTCCCTTTCCTTCTTGTCCTTAAGGTAGCGCTCATTCCTGATTACCAACTTTCTTGCAGTCATCTTAAGATGAACCATCCTAGCACAAGAAGTCCAAAAATTAGACTCATATAATGTTGGATGAAATCATATTGAGCACATAGGTTCCAAAGCTGAACCTTGTAGCTCTGATACCACGTGTAACAAGCCCAATGTTTAACCCAGTCAATTTACCTATGTTTTAACCCACATGTAAATATTTACACTTGCAATTTATAGCAATAAATTTTTTCTTTTCTATTTCAATAACATGATGCACATTAAAAATGAAAAAAATCCCCCCCCCCTTAAAGCTCTTCTCTGCTCTATGGTTCCCGCTCTGGCTTGTTTTTTGAATTTTCGAGCTTTGTTTGTGTTTTCACTGTCTGATGGGTTGGTCGGGAGGGGGGACCAGAATGACTCCCCATTCCAAGGATTGTTGTCCCTTTTGTTGATATTGTGCCTGTGGTGGCAACAACTAGTCTATTGGTTCCTAGTATGACATCCACTCCTTGTACTTTAGTCCTTTCCCCTAGGGAAAAGATGAAGGGAATCTCTAGGAAGTCACCATTTTATCTGTCCTTGGGGCTTGACTCTTTATGTGGACAAATTGGTGGGGTCTGTCTTGCCAGCTTCAAGTAAAATTCCTTTGGACTCTGTGTCTTGCTCAGTTACTAGCTGGGAAGTTGATGTTCTTGAGACTTTGATGCTGAAGGCAATGGACAACCTCAAAATGGCTTTGGTTGGATTTTTTTTGGTGTACAGGCCAAATATTGAACTGGTTCATCAAAGGGCTACTTCTACTTGGAATCTCAAAGGCAGTGTCACTATCAATGTGATGCCAAGAGGTATCTTTATCTTCTCCTTTATGGTTTATGAATATATGCTGAAGGTTCTAATGGGGGGGCCCTGGGCTTTTGACTTGGGTTTTAATTTATTTTTATCTCTTTGCAAGTGGAAGCCAGGTTTTGACTCATTGGCTGATTTGGGAGCCTCTGCACCAACCTAGGTTTGTCTGCCTGGGCTCCCTCTGGAATTCTAGGAGAAATAAATCTTGCAAGGTATTTCCAACTCCTTTGGGAGTCTACTAGCAATTTATAAGATCACTCTAGAGAGATCTCATCTGTGTCAATGTGGTTGTGAATACGGTCCTTTTGTCCTCTATCCTGCTTAAGTCAAAGTTTGGAAACTAGACCCAACCCTTAGAATATGAAATTGCTCGACTCTTTTTCCAGCTATGCAAGAAATTTGGTCATCTTAATGATACTTGTGGGCTTAAGGTGGATTTTGGTGAAAAGGCTAAGGATAGACTTTCTGTGAAGGCTCCCCTAGAGATGGTTACATCTTCTTCTATGCAGACTTCCACTACCCCTATTCATGATGTGTCTATTCCTCTCATTAAGGTCATCCCCAACCCGCCTACTAAGTCTTTTTCTGATCCTATTGCTGAAGCTAATGTTTTGGGCAGCCTTATCTTAGCTTAGGATACCCTTGCTCCAACTTTCCCTACCCCTGGCTTTCCCTCTAAGACTGATTTGGTTCTAATGGGAGGGAGTGACATTATTAAGATGATATCCTCTACTATGGATCTTTGGATGGGGGATGTGGTGCTAGAAATTGGTGTTAAGTTCCAATCCCATGGAATGGTGAATGATCATGAAGAAGCTGAGTATGTTCTAGCTGATAAAAATCTATCTCTAGAGGATATTCATTCCTCAGATCATTTGGGTGCCAAAAACCTAAGTGACTCCATGGATATTCTTGGTTTCCCCAATGGATTGAGCAAAAAAGAGGAAAAGGAGGGATGGTCCCAAGCTTTGTCTAAACCAAAAAATAAAAATAAATTGGATGTGGGATGAGGTAATAAGGTTGGAAGGCCATCACAAAAGGATTCCAGAACCAAAGATATGACAAGGGATGTGGTTGCTGGTAAACAGAGAACCTTGGATTCGATCGTTGGATTGAATTCCAAGAAGAAGTAGTCTCATCTACTTATTTGTGTGGGTGGTGGTCTCTTTTTAGCCTTACTAATTAATTTTCTCTCTTGGAATATAAGGGGCCTCAATAGCCTATATAATTTTTTTTTGGTGAAATCCTATATTCTGGATAATAAAGTGGACATCCTCCTCCTTTAGGAAAAAAAGATGAAGAAGGAGACCTTTGAAAAAGCCATGGTTAAATTTTAGCCCTCTGCAAATGTTTTTTTAGTGAGGCAGATGGTGCTTCAGGAGGTATTTGAACCCTCTGGAACCCTTTGAAACTTAAAGGGACTTTGTGCTCTTCCTGTAAGAATATTTTGATGATCACCTTTGAAGATATTGTTTCCTAGGAGAAATGGAACTTGATAAATATCTATGCCCCAAACCTAAGAAGGGATAAAGTTTTTCTTTGGGAAAAGTTAAGTAATACTATCTCTCTAAGGAATGAGGACCATTGGATGCCAGGAGGAGATTTTAACTCTCGTCTCCTCCCCTCTAAAAAATCTGGAGGTTAGGATGACTACTCGGATAGCATGATGGAGCTGGCAGAGTTTTTAAATACGGTTGGCCTAATTGATATTCCCATCCAAGGAACTAAATTAACTTGGTCTAATAGAAGAAATGGAAATCACTTAATCCAAGTTAAACTTGATAGATTTTTGATCTCTACTAATTGGGATATCTCTCAATTCCTTTCTCTCTCTGCTCTTCCTAGATTGGGATCGGATCACAATGCCTTGGTTCTGAAAAGGAATGTGGATGATAACAATGGTCCTTTCCCATTCAGATTTGAAGCTATGTGGTGCCTTCATCCAGAATTTTCTGAGCTGGTTAGGTCTTGGTGGGAGGAACCTATTTCTGGCAATCTTATGTATTGCTTGGCTAAGAAATTAAGAAGAATAAAGAATAAGACTAAAGGGTGGAATAAGGTGATCTTTGGGAATATATTTGAGACTAATACATCTTTGGGAAAGAGCTTAAAGGAGGTTCAAAATTTAATGGAGGAAAGAAGGGTGGATGAGGAGCTTTGTGCCAAGGATAGAGACTTAAGATCATAATGGTATAGGATTAACAAGAAGGAGGAAATCTGCTGGAAGCAAAACTCAAGGGTTCAATGGCTAAAGGAAGGAGATAGAAACACCAAGTTCTTTCACCATTCTACATTGAAATATAGAAGCATAAAAAAAATTATATCCCTTGTGAAGGAGGATGGTTCTATGGCAACCAATGAAAAAGACATTGCGAGCGAAGCTGTTATTTTCTTCTCTAATCAACATAGCCCCCCTAACATTGATTAACATGTATTTGTTGAATTTATTGATGTGATTACTAAATCTATTTTTGATATAGACTTAAAAATGATGACTAATTTTGTTTCATTGGATGAAGTTAAAAAGGTTGTGTTCTCCTTTGGAGCTTATAAAGACCCTCGTCCCGATGGTTTTCCCCCTATTTTTTTCTAGACCTTTTGGGAAATTGTCAAAAATGATCTTGTCAATGCTGCTAGGGATTTATTTAGGCTGGGTAGACTGTTGAACCAACTCAATTCCACCTTCATTTCACTCATTCCTAAAAATGTGGATGCGTTGACTATGAAATATTTCAGACCCATTAGTCTCTGCAACACGGTCTATAAAATCTTTTCCAAAATTATGGTTCTTCATCTTAAACTTATGCTTTGTAAAATGATTGCTCCTAATTAGAAGGGTTTTTTCAGGAATAGAAATATCCTTTATTTTGTCATCTCCACCCAATATATCATTCATTCAATGGATCACTCTAAAAGTTTGGGTATCGCCTTCAAAATTGACATTTCTAAGGCCTATGATCGGGTCTCTTAGCCTTTCCTCTTTGTTGTCCTCAAAAAATTTGGTATTGATGGAAGATTCCTTAAGTTGATTTCAGCATGTGTTACCTCCCCCATGTACTTTTTTCTTGTTAATGGTGTTCCCCAAGGTTTCTTCTCTTTTGGTCATGGTCTTAGGCAAGGGGAACCCCTATCCCCCTACCTCTTTATCATTGTGGTAGAAGCCTTGGGAAGGAATATACAAAAATAGGTGGATTCTAATGTTCTCAAAGATGTCAAAGTTGCTTCATCTCTAATGCCTGAATCCCACCAACAATTTGCTAATGACACTTTAATGTTTGGGGAAGCCTTAGTGGGGGAATCTAGTATCTGGAAAAGGGTACTAAATGACTATGTTGATGCTTCCAGACAGTAAATCAAATATGAGAAAAGTAAAATTTACTTCTTTAATATTGACCAAAAAATTAAAGAAAGAGTGATAAAAGTTTTGGGGTGTAAGGAAGCTGAACTACCTGATTCTTATCTAGGCCTACCTTTGATCTCTAAGAAGCTGGAGAATATTACTAGAACCAACTGATTGAAATAACTCAAAATAAACTTGTTGGGTGGAAAGTTAAGCTTCTTAGTTTGGCAGGGAAGATTCAATTCCTTAATGCTTCTCTTCAAAATATTCCTATCTACTACCTCTCCCTCTTTAAGATCCCTACCTTTATTGGAGAGAAGATAGAATAGATACAAAGAAAATTCTTATGGTCTGGTATTGAAGAAAAAATAGAATATCTCTGGTTGGTTGGGAAAAAGTGTGCACCCTTAAAAGGAGAGGAGGCTTGGGATTAAGAAGAACCTTTCTGCTAAACAAATCCCTCTCGGTGAAAATTGGTTGGAATATCCTTGAAGGTACTAAGGAATGGGTAAAAATATTCCAAAAAAAATACATGAGGAATAGGAATCCTCATTGTTTTTTGTCTGCCTTGGATCTGCCAAGTGGCTCAGCTCTTTGGAAAAATCTTGTTAAATTGAGAAATGTGTTGAAGCTTGGGGTGAGGAAGAGAATTGGGAATGGGAATAACACTGATTTTTGGAAGGATCCATGGATAGAATCTTCTACTCTATCCTCCTTTGAATACTTGAGACCTCTTAAACAAAGTCTTAATAGAATCCGTGGAAAAAATGTTTATGACTATATAAATTGGGATTTGGAGGAAACTAGATGGAAGGAGTTAAATCTGTTGCTAAGAAGGGATAACCTTAGAGGATAGAAATAGGTTAACTGGGACTGTATCCTAACCAAATTGCATGGTGTGATAGGGGAGGCTAATTTGTTTGATAGAGGAAGGGAAGATGAATGGATTTGGAAAGGTTGCACCTCTAGATGTTTCTCCGTCAAAATGGCCTATGAAGAACTTATTAAGATGTAGAATGCTATTTTTGAAAACCTCTAGGAAAAGCTGTGGCAAAAGAATCTCATCCCTAAAATAAATTATTTTTGGTGGACAACGGCTCATGGAATTTTTTTGACAATGGATAATTTGGTTAGGAGAGGGTTCCAGCTGATCAACCAATGTATGATGTGTAAATACGAAGAGGAAACTATAAGTCATCTCTTTTTTCACTACAATTTTGTGAGGGAAGTGTGGTCATGCTTCCTCTTGTTTCTATCTTCGGAATGGGTGTTTCCCAACTCCTTAAATGGGTTTATAAAAAGTTGGGCTAATTTCCCTTTCTCTCATAATGTCATTGTGGATATCTGGAACTGGGTTCCTCCTTTCATGGCCTAGGGACTGTGGAAGGAAAGGAATAATAATATTCTTAGGGAGGAGAGAAGTAGTGGGGAGGTCATTTTGATCATTAAAAATTAGATCAAGGAAAATATAGAGGCTGGGAGGTATGGGTTCTCCAAAAATTGGCCGAATTACAAAGAAATGAGGATCAAGCAGAAATGGCAAATAAACAAGAATCTAACCAAACTCAATTTGTCCAAGATTCTTTCTAGATTAGCCATAGTGTGGAACCCCCCATAGAAGGATTGGGTCAAATGTAATTTTTATGGGTGCTCAAAAGGTAACCCAAGACAAGCTGGCGCTAGTGGTTTGTTAAGGAATCATAATTGTGAGTGTATTGTGGGCTAGGGGTTGAATATGGGAGTTTGTTCCAATAATAAAGTGGAAGTTGTGGCTTCTCTAGGGGGGCTTAATATATTAAAGGAGATGGGTTACCATAATGCAATTTTAGAGGGGGACTCTAAGCTTATTGTGGACGTCATTAATGAAGAGGCTAAATCATGATGGGAGTTAAAAAACATATTAGATAAATGCCAAGTCAATAAAAATTTCTTTGATAATTGTAGAGTGCAACATGTGTATAGAGAAGGAAATAAAGTGGCTTATTATGCGGCCAATGTGTCGCTGAGCTATAGGGGTTTGACCAGATGGACCTATGGGAATATTTTGGATTGGGAATATTTTGGATTCCGTACGAGGTGTTATTCTAAAGGAAAAATTTGAATATGAGTATAAGTTGCAAAATTAAAATATTTTTGTTTGGCCAGATAGAAGAGTACCAAGTGGTGCTTTTTGGCATTCTGTTTAATAATTTTATTGGTGGTATGGAGATGTATTGAAGGCTCTCAGATGAAAGTAATATTAATAATTTTTTCATCATAAAGGTTACAAATTATCACATGGAGATTTTAATTTTTCTAAGGGACATCATGTCTATGCATGTGGATTGGATTGGTGTCAGTATTTCTCGCATTTATAATGTGGTGAAAGGAAAGGATATTAATGGGGAGATTTATTTTTGTAAGATTAATGATGGCTTTCTTTCCTTGAGAAATGTGTTGTGGGAGGTTTCTAAAAGGAACTTCTCGATTCATTTTTATTTACTTGCTCTTGGTGTCTTCTGGTGTAATAGTGAGACTTGCATTCTGAGAAATAAGAAGGTGGTGTGGGAGACTATGAATAAGAGTGCTAATTAGCTAAAAAAATTGCAGAAGAGTAAAATGGGAGGGTTGAGGAAGAGGATGGAACTGCCGAACTGTCAAGCTTTGCAACAAAATGTGGACTTATGGAAGTTGTTTGTTGAGGCTGGTATGGTTCCTTTCTTCCAATCCCTGAAGGGATACAATGAGAACCTAATGGCTAAATTCACTAATTCCTAGAGGAATGACCATGTTACCATTGGTGTTGTGAAATTTGAAGTCACGAACAAGTTAATTTCCGAAGCTATGGGGTTGTAGAACTAGGAAATCAAAATTTCTAAAAAAAGTGGAGTGGACTACCAGATGTATATCGATAAATTCCTTCATGATGGGGAGAGGTTCAAAAGGTTTCGAAATGGGTATGCTAGACTGGATCTTCCTCCTCCTTTTTTATTAGTTAGTCTATTTATTATGAGATATTTTTCTCTAGATGGTCGGTACATGTTGGTTCATGCATACCACTTTCCCTTGCTTAACCACATTTGGCATGGGGAAAGAGGTAACTTTCCTTTTTACTTGTCCTCCCTACAACTCAATATTGAGAAAGGTGTGAGCCCTCCTCTCCACCAAGGCCTTATGCTTACCCTCTACAAGTATGCTTTGGTGGTGAATCCCCATGGAAATCCTCTTGCAGGAAGAAATGAAAACCCTGGTCACTTTGAAGAGGTTAATGAAGAATAGGCCCTTGATGAAAACCCTAGTGTGGTCGATATCCCAGTTGTGGACCCTATTCCCCATCTACCTCCTGCTATTATTGCTAGAAGAGTTCTTTTAACTAAAAAAATCCAATCCCTTGTTGCCTATGTCTCCAATCCTTCTACCCATGTGTCACAAAAAAGTGAGGAAAAAAGAACCTTTGAAATTGAACTGATAAGAGCCACGCCTGAAAAAAGGAGGAATTGACCTCTACTGCTTGAAATTCCTAAAGCTAAGAAACCCAAATGCAAAGTCAATAGAAGGGATGTCATAAAAATTATGGAGGAAGGGACCAATAATGAGGAGGATAAATAGTCTATGCATTGATAGGGAAGTGGTGGGAGTGGAGGTAGATGGTCAGCTTGGCTGGCTAAAGTGGCCTCAAGGGAGAAAAAAGGGAAACAAAATTTGTCTACCAGTGAAGAGGAGGAACAGGAGTATGAAGATTTTGAGGCCTAGGAGGATGATGATTCTAAGGACCAGGATTTTGAGGAAACATCTTATGAGATGGGTGAAGAAGGCTTGGAGGAGGAAAAGGAGGAGGAAGAGGAAGAATAGGCTGAATTGTCTGAGGATGATAAGAAAGAGGAAGATAAAATGTAGGATGTTGAGGATGGGGATATGGGAAAAGATTCTATCATTGAATTTTTGAAGAGAAGACTTACCCTTTTGTAGGTTCAATCCAAAGACATGGAGAAGGCTCTGACTACTCTCATGAGGGTTATGAACAAAGTTATGATATGTGCTTTGCTGGGCTCGACATCGAGTGAACTCAAAAATGCAAAGAAGATGATGAAGTAGGGGAAACCGAATGCCCTGAAGACCAAGGATGAGACAGAGGGAACTAACTAGAGATACTATATTTCTCTCATGAGAGAGTATGGGGACCTACCTGAAGAAAGGAAAATAATTCCTCGTGTGTTGCTCTTTTTGTTTTTTGATGGTTTTTTTGTCGTCTAGCTTTTATATGATCGATTGTTCTATTTTTATGGACTGGTTATGGTGGAATACCACCTGGGATATTGTTGACCTTATAAATGGTTTATGTAATTCTAATTTTTCTTCTAGTATTTTATTATTTTTTATTAGAACTGGTTGGTCTATGGTTACTAAAGTTACTGCTAGGTTGCGTAATTATAATGATGTTTTTTTGGGGTGTGGGTGGTGTTGTTTCCCACCTTTTATCTAGTTTTTTGTCTGGTTTTGTAACCATGGGATCATGAACCTTCCCTTCTTATCTAATCAAAAACATTTTTCACATTTGAAATAATCCCATTTCAAACTCTCATTGCATTTAAAAAAGAAACGTTACAAAATCCTAAGTAATGATTTCATATTACATAATCCCATTTCAATGATAACATTTTCCCATTTATAATTTCTTAATAAAGATAAAGATACATGAATATATATCTAGCTTCCAAGAGCTTTAATGAAGTAGAGATACAAATGATCTAGATGTCCTTGGTTCCATACATCCTCAAATTTTGACCACCAACTGTATGAGGGAGAGCATCACTCAAGCACCTTTTCACCAACCACAGACTTACTCTAGTTCCCAACACATCTACCTAATTGGTAAGATGAACCTACCCTTCAACAAAGATTTTGGTTTAGTAACCTCATAATACTAGCCTCCTTGAGCATGGTGATGTGTCATACATAACTAGAGCTACCATACATTGACTACAATCTACATGTATGATGTTCCCTACCTAGTATGCAAACCTAGATCATAGTGAACTGATAGTGTAAATAGTGGCTACTTAGAATACTTTGGTTAAAGTTTGATGTAATCATTTGCTTGGAAGTGAAGTCATAAGTTCACCCACCCCTTAGATCAATTTGGTATTTGACCATTCATACTCTTTTCAATCACAATGCACATTCAAACCAAAAAGGTAATGACATAATGAAGTGATCAACTAGGTTTCTCCCATCCACAAATTATCCTAACCCTAGGAATAACCAGGTCAACCTACCATATTCAAAACTCACTTCATAAAAAAATTACTTCAAGATAATATTATTTCACACATTTATAGTCTATGTAAACATAAATATGGTTTATGAAAACATAGGTATTGATCAAATAGTAAACATAATCACACAATTCCAACATAGATAATAGTGTATACACCTAAAAATGGTCTCGAGAATCCGATTAATTAAATACGAATTATTTGATTAATTATCCTAAATTCCTCTACTGTTTGAATAAATAGAAATATTTATTTATATAGTTCATGTTCACATTCACATTTAGATTCTTCTAATTCTTCTATTATCTTATCTTAATTAAATAAACAAAATTAAATACTTTGTTTGATTTAATTATCATTTCCTTATTTTATTCTATCACATCAAATCTTAAATTAATTAAATAAAGATTAAACACTTGATTGATTAATTTACCATATTCTTCTATTTTAATTTAATAAACAACTTCTATAGTTTGTTTTATTAAATTATTTATCCCTCTTTGGCTAATTTCAATAAATCAAAAGTATTTAAATTAAGGCATAAAGAATATTCCACTATATTTCCTCAAAATCAAATTAGATATCCTATGTCTAATTTATGTCAAAATATGTCAGAATTAATTGATTCAAACTTCACGGGAAGATTTGGAGACAAATTGGAAACAAATTGCAAATTTATCTCTCAATCCTCGTCCATCAATCCTTCCTCTTCTCTTGCCTGGTGTTTTCATGGGTAGAGACAATCTCCAAAATCTTCTCAATCTCCTTCATCTCTCACCATTCGATTCTACAGATTGAATCCAAGCCTCTCTTTTCCATCCCTGTGCATTTCTAAAGCCAGGAAATCTATAAATAAACCTTCATTCAACCAAGAAAAGGATCCAAATCCAGATTATCTAACTTATGCACTCTTACTCTATAGGAATTCAAGCATCAAGCATTCTAAGATCATATCATGGCTTCCTCCTGTAGTTTCATTTATTAGTTTTCATGTCAATCCATGTCTAATTAGCTTATTTTATCATCTATATTTTATCATATAGCTTCACATCACCGCATCAGTATCATTTTGTTCTTTAGATTGTCATTTTAATAGTTATAGTGTTATTAAAATCTGAGAGCATAATAGCTTAATAAATATTTAAAGATAGGAGACAATGAGACACTTTCAATAGATTATTAGCTTGATCTTTGATACAATGTTTCATTAAGAAGTGTTTTACTTTGTTTTACTTATTCACACTTACAATTTGGTGCTCACCATGGGGCATAACCCCATATTTCTATCAATTTTTTCTAAAAAGTGTCGTGCAAGTTCCCAACATGTTCCATTTCAACGCTTCCATCAAAAACTATAGCACTTTCGTCAAAAACAATAGCACATCCATGGAAAACTATGGCACTTTCATGCTTTGTTTCGGTGCTTTCGTGATACTATTGCGCATCCATTAAAAGTTTTAGTGCTTTCCACTATAACGCTTCCATGAACTGTTTCGGCGCATCGATTAACCATCTCCAGAAAAGATGATTTATCACTTCCATGAAGAACTTTGGTACTTCGGTACTCTATTTTAGCACTTTCAATTTTAGCGCATCAGGTAAAAACTATAGTGCTTTCATAGACTATTTTAGCGCTTCTATAATTTTGATCTGTATCTGACGCGACCGTGGCTAGAATTTCATTTTGATACAGTTAGACTAAAATGAACCAATCATAGGATAATCATTTGGTTTAAAAATTTATCAATCCTAGGGTAGCCATTTCTGGTTTAAAATTAATCAATCCTAGGGTAGCCATCAAACTTTTGCAATATTAGTTAAAAAGGACACCATGATTGTTGTGAAGCAAAATCTTCACATAAAGTAGCAAAATTTGTCTTTTGGGCTTAAAACAAGTCATTTATCTATTGCGCTTGGTGGTGAATAGGATTATGCTCTCCCCTTAACTGGGTGATCAAAGTGCCAAACTCATCCTTATTTTCATGAAAATTTACAATTTTGTTAAAACCTTTAGAAGGCCTTCCATAGTGGGAAAAAGTACTCACCCTACAGGAATGACCTAAGTGGGAACGCCTAAAGCCAAGGATTCCAACCCACTCTAATCAAAATGAAAATTGTTGATGAAAGTCCAACTTGATGGTAGTGAGCAAGATAACCATCCCCAAAATATTTGTTCTAAAGATTGGGAGGTCTCCTGTGGGAGCTTATCAATTTCCACACCACATGGAAGCCCTATCTACGAACCATAGTGTAGTGTCTAGCTGAGTCAGTAACCAGACATTGTAATACTCACGGTGCAAGGGGAGGGAAGAATCTGCCCCCAAGACACTCACCATATAATTGCTAAGGATTGTTTTCTCAAATGACGAGAAATCCAACTCTGAGTAAGCACCTGGAAATGACAAAAATACGGGTGCCCTCTAGGGGGTGATATGGCTGTGTGCGTCAACGCAATTTTAAGATGTGGGTTGTTGAGTATAACGATGACCTATTTGACCTTAAGAGTGACTTTGTCTGAATTGTGTTCATTTGTCAAAGAAAACCCATGAAAATCAATAAGGACCATTCGTGGTTCTTGAATTTACACTATCTATTCAGATTAAAACAATTATTCTACAATTTGCTTGCTGTGTTTTCACAAAATCATTAAAAATCAGATAAAAGATCATCTAGAAAACTACAAGTCAAATTAGGTTAGAAAAATTCATGATTCGATAGTGGAAATCAACCAAGTTTGTCAAGAAAAACATGAAAGTCAACAAACCCAAGAGGCCACTTGGTTATCAAAATATTTTGAGGAAAAGGTGTTTCTTATTTCAAAGTCGAAAGATCTTGTTACAACACAAGACCTTCATTCATAGGTATCACGACTTTGCTAGAGGTAATACTCTTGATTATGTTGTAGAACCTCTTTATTCATGAGATTTCTTCCAAAGGAGAGCCCTCACACAATATCACAATCATAGTCAACGCATATGTCAGTCCTACATCCCACAACCGATGATAGAATATGCCACAAGGCCAAGTTAAATTTTGCAAAAAGGAGTCTTAAACATCAACCCTCTGTTTTAGCACTCTGGAAATCTGTTTCAGTGCTTAAGGACTCTATTTAGCGCTTTCATAAAATAGCACTTCCAAGCACTATTTTAGCACTTACGGTCACTATTTTAGCACTTCCATCAAATAACACTTTTATCATCTTTTTCAGTGCTTTCGAGCACTATTATAGCGCATCTATAAAGATAGTGCTTCCATCATCGATTTCAACACTTTTGAACTCTGTTCTAGCATAGTGCTTCTATCACCTATTTTAGCGCACCTGAACTCTATTTTAGTGCTTTCAAAATAGAAAATTCTAAATCATATTAGTCAGTTTGTCTGTCATTTACACACAGTTTTTTTTTTATCAAAATAGAAGTACCTTTTTATCATAATCACTGTCTAGAAACCAAAATCAGATAAGTTCATACAAGTTTCCAGTCTTGTCAACTGAAACACAAATCTTGCAAATCATAAAGTGTCAAATCAAAACATAATCTCGATTATTATGCTAAAGTTTCATCATCAGGATATTATCATCCTATTATCAGAAAACAAGGCATAGTAATCAAATTTTTAACCTAGTCTTATCAATAAGATATATCATCTTATTCGAATTTGTTAAAAATTCACTTGACATTTTCCAATATAGAAGATAAAATTTTGTAAGAAAGAACAAAAACTTGTATTCCAATATTTACCAGGTTACAAAAATAGAGTCTCTTAGAAAAGGAACTTGAAACATCAAATACACTGACAGAATAAAATCCCTGGAATAGTCTACATCAAAGTGACAAAAATGAAATAACTCCAGAGGACATACAAACAGCTCAACAGGATCCCAAATTCCATAAATTCATGGAAAAGATCTTAGAAAAAGACATGGAGAAATACCTCTTAATGCTGGTTGAATAAGGTGCTAAGCTTCCCAAATACTTTGATTAAATCACCTAAGAGAAGCACCTGGAACAAGAGAAACCAAAATACCACAACCCACACAAGGTATAGATCTGGTTGTTGCCTTAACATCCCAAATGCAAATCTTACAACAATAAATACAAGACATGAAAAAAGGGAACACCAAAATGTATGCAGTACAGGACATTTGTCCTTATCCTTTCGACTCAACAGTCGACATGATACCTTTTCCTCGATACCGTGAATTCCCCAAGTATGAAAAATACAATGGAAGAACAGATCCAATCAATCATATCCGCAAATTCAAAGCCATGAGCCTAGAGTTTTCTCAAGAGGAAACTTACCTGATGAGATTATTCCCAAGAAGCTTGGGAGGTTCGTGTATGGAATGGTTTTCAAAATTACAACCCAGAATAAGGACTTTTGAGGAACTTGTCAACAGGTTCATCTCCCAATATTCTCTTAACATCCAACACGATGTCATGATAAAGAATCTATATAACCTGAAACAAAAAAAAGGGGAGACATTATTGTCCTTTCTACGAATATGGTGATGACTATTCACTAGATATCCTCACTCCATTCTTGAGGAAGAGAAAATGGAATTGTTCATTGAAAATTTAATAGAGGAGATGAGTTACAAACTTGAATTGCAATTTCCTCCTACGTTTGAAAAGGTGATAGAAAATGGCCTTAAGATTGAAGAAGCGCTAGTCAAAAGAGGGGTTATCAAATATTTCAATGACAAATCAAATAACACAAATTCCTCAAATCTATACCCCAACAGTGATAAACCAAAATTTTGGTAAAAGAACCAAAATGCAACTACAAATGAAACAACAAGTGATTTACAAAATGACAAACCAGTTTTTAACTTGGTAGCATCTACTTCAAAAAAAATCAAAACAATGATCAAATCATCAAGTCAAGTGTCATTCAAAACAATGAAATCACAAAACCACAACCATACCAAAAATCATCAAACCAACATAGGTTCACACCTTTAGGCCAAACATTGGAATCAATGATGAAATAACTAGTCACCAGTGGTCTTATCACCACGCGAGAAGCAAGATTCTGGGATGCAAAGGTCAAACCACCATGGTGGAATGATGCAGATTAGTGCAACTTCCACAACAATAAAGGCCACAAAACTAATGATTGCATGGAGTTAAAACATACAGTTCAAGATCTGATCAACAATAACAAAGTATACATAGAGGGACCCCAAAACAATAATGATCATTCAGCCTTCAAGGACCCTTTACCAAACTATGACAAAGGAGCATCATCTTCTACGAACAAAAAAGGTATAGATATCAATCATGTCTACGATAAAATGATCCTTTGTCTTACCAAAGTAGAGAGTGATCATACCATTGGTCATAACATAAATGAACATGAAACCAACAACACTACCCCTTTGGATTTTCTCCCAAGCATACAAGTCTCTGAAAATCAAATAAACATTTTAAAAATCAGAGAACGGCAAGACTATCAACTGGAAAATGTAATGACAAGGGGGCAGTCCAAGGTAGTCTTAAAGGGGGTTGGGTCTAAAAATTCATATCCACCTCCCTCCTTCTCATTATAACATTGTCAATCAGCTTCAAAAAATTCCAGCACAGATATCAATACTAGAACTCCTCAAATTATCACCATCACATAAGGAGGTTTTAGAACAAGCACTAGTTGCCACTACGGTACCGAAAAATCTAGATGTTTTCTAGTTCCAAGCTATGGTGGGGAATTTGACTACACCGCATTGTCTATCATTCTCTGAAAAGGATGATGTGTCACTCAACCATCCCTTTAACACTGCACTCCATATCAAAGTCTTGATCCACAATCATTGTGTCAAAAGAGTCTTAATAGATGGGGGAGTTGGTTTGAACATTTGCACTCTAAAGTTAATTCATGCACTAGGGTATTTCGATGATGCTATTGATGCCCAAAGGAAAATGACCACAAAAGAATATGATGAGGAAGAGAGGTCTTCAAAGGGACTGATTGTGTTACCCATTCAAGTGGGACCAATGATGAAACACATAGTGTGCCAAGTATTGGAAAAAGAGTTAACTTACAACATACTCTTAGGACACCCATGGATCCATGAAATGCACGCAGTACCTTCCACATATCACCAGTGCTTAAAGTTACTAGTAAATGGATAGGAGGTGACTATATCTGCCGATTATAATCATCCTCAACATTGTGACACACTTAGAATCTCTCAAGATACCTTTGTGCCTCACAATCAGAAAGCATCTAGTTCAAAGTCATCAAATGAGGAAAAACGTCCAAATATCACCACCAAATGGGTAGAGAAGAAGGATAAAGCAAAAGATACAAGTCTTGTTGACACTCAATTAACAAACAATCCAGATCCCCAAATTTCTTTATCATAGAAATTTCAAGAGAAGGTCCAGCTGACAGACAAGGGAATAAGGCAATATTCTATGGAGCAATCACTTAATCTTTCATAGTTAATGCCATCTCCAAAGAGCTATGGCCAACCATCCATGATAAAAAACCAAACATCACTTCATGATTCTAGAAGAAAGTTTGTAAAATCCGGTACCATAGAGGATGAATCAGACAACAAAGAAATCCTTGATTGGTTATACAAAGATGAGGAACCATCGACATCAAATATCAGTATCAAGAATGTCAATATCAATACAGACAAATATGGCAAAGGGAAGGCTATCCTAGAAAAAATGGGTCATGAGGGACAAGGACCTGTTGGATTAAGGAAGGAAGGCATATTTGAGCCTATTCAGCCCCTCACTCTTCATTCAAAAGAGAAAACAAGACTAGGATACTCTGAAGAACAAAAATAGGAGATGACAAAGAAGGTTGTAGAAAGAATCCTTCAAGTTAGAGATAGCTCTGAAACTAATTCAAATGAATATGAGTGGGATCTATGTTTTGATATATCTTACACTGATATTCAAATTGATGTAATGTAACAATATGCACCTATGCATGAGGAGGGACAAAACTCTGGGTCTAGACCATTCGTATCAAGATCACTAAATATCCATGACTCAAGTGGGGACAAACAGACATCAAGTGAACTAGATGATCTTGAAGAGGGTACCATCATTGATCTCGATATCCCTAATAACAACTATGATGACATTGTTGTCCTAACCCTTACCCCCATCAACCTAATTCAATTCGATGACTTCATGCCTTTAATCCATCCCGAACTTATTGACTGGGAACCTATTGAACCTATGAATGTACCCATATTTGCAAACGATGATGCCATTATAAATTTCATATGTTATGATGAACCTGGTATGATTTCTATCCATAATAATTATAACAATGCGACTCGAAAGGAGGGTTTCAAATCTTCTAGGTGCAAAAGTAAACATAGGGATAATAAATCTAACAGTGAAAATCATTCTATGGCAGCATTAGATTTGGAAAAAAAAATAAAAAAATGCATCTAACATTGAAAAACTCTCTAAGGCACCAAAAGATGGGTGATTTGACACTCTTCCAGAACATTATTATGAGTGGTCATCAGTTTTGGTAGAACCAACATAGTCTGTAAACATTGGCACTGAAGAAAAAAGAAAAATCCTACATCTGGCTTAATCCATGACAGCTCAAGAGAGACCAGAATTCATCAAATTCTTTAAGGAAATAAGCATCAAATTTGCGTGGTCATATTCCAATATGCCAAGCTTGGATCTAGATTATCTAAACTTATGCACTCTTACTCTGTAGGAATTTGAGCATCGAGCATCAAGCATCCAAGCATCCAGCATTCTAGTTTTCATATCATGGCTGCCTCCTGTAGATTCATCCATCATTTTTCATGTCAATCCATGCTATATAGTTTCTTTTATCATTTAGTTTTATCATATAGATTCACATCATTTCATCAGCATAATTTTGTTCTTTATATTGCCATTTTAATAGTTATAGTGTTATTTAAATATGAGAGCACAATAGCTTAATAAATCTTTGAAGATAGGAGACAATGAGATGCTTTCAATAGATGATTAGCTTTATCTTTGATACAATGTTTCATTAAGAAGTGTTTCATTCTTTGATCCAAATTTTCTCATGCATCATTTATGTTTGCCTACCGAAATCAAGCCTATGAAGCGAAAATTGAGAAAAATGCATCCTCATATCACATTAATGGTAAAGGTTAAGTTAAAGAAATTGTTAGATGCAAGATTCATAGGGTCTATTGACTATGTCGAATGGATATCAAACATTGTACCTATTTCAAAGCTGGACAATAGCATCAGGATATGTATGGATTTTAGGGACCTGAATAAAGCATGCCCAAAGGATGATTTCCCATTACCAAATATAGACATCATTGTGGAATTAATGGTAGGGCATGCCATGTTGTCAATCATGATGGTTTCTCCAGATACAATCAAATTAAAATAGCTCCAGAAGTTCAGGAGAATATGGCATTTACATGTCCATGGGGAACCTTCTACTAGAATGTCATGCCATTTGGTCTGAAAAATGCAGGAGCAACCTATCAAAGAGCAATGACAACAATCTTTCATGATATGATGCACACCTTCATGGAGGATTACATGGATGATATTCTGGAAAAATCTTGTACTAGGGAAGGACATCCACATATCCTGAGAAAAATATTCACACGGCTAGAGAAATTCAATGTTAGGCTAAACCCCAAGAACTGTGTCTTTGGGGTCACATGAGCGAAACTGTTGGGATACATTGTCTTAGAAAAGGGAATTGAGGTAGATCCAATGAAAGTCAAGGCAATAATGGAAATGTCACCTCCTAGAAATATCAGTCAACTCAGATCACTATAGGGAAGGCTCCAATCAATTAGGGGATTTATCTCCCAGTTGGTAGACAAAAGTCATCCATTCAATCACCTTTTGCATAAAAATGTTGTTTTCAAATGGGATAATGGGTTTGAAACAACGTTCAATCAAATAAAGAAATATCTAATGTCATCTCCTATTCTCATGCTGCCAACGGAAGGAAGACCTCTGATATTGTACATTGCAACCACATATATCTCTTTATGAGCATTATTAGCACAAGAGGATTATGAAGGAAAGGAACATGCCATCTACTATATCAACATAACTTTAAATGGCTATGAAATAAACTACACTTTCATAGAGAAATATTGCTTAGTGGTGGTGTTTGCTACTCAAAAGTTGAGACATTATATGCTAACTCATACAACCAGGCTAATAGCGAAGATCGACTCCTTAAAATATCTACTCAGTAAAGCTGCCTTAATAGGTAGACTGGCCAAGTGGGTCATGCTATTAAGTGAGTTTTATATTCAATATGTTGAGAGAAAATACATCAAGGGTCAAGCAATCATTGACCAATTGGCTGAGGCTCCCTAACTAGATGATCAACCTATGACAATGGAGTTTCCAGATGCGGACATTCTGACAGTGACACCACAACAATGGATATTATATTTTGATGGATCATACATGCAACAAGGATTTGGAAAAGGGATTTTGTTCATCACTCCCCAAGGACACACCATCCTGAAATCATATAGACTAATGTTTCAATGTACAAATAATGTGGTATAATATGAAGCATTAATCATTGGGGTCAAAATAGCAATTGAATGGAATATCATAGACTTACAAGTATATGGGGACTCTCAAACTAGTCATTTATCAAGTAAATGATGAATATCAGACAAAAGATGAAAATTTGATGCCGTACAGATAGAAAATAGATGATCTAAAACAGTTTTTTATCAATGTCAAATTTGATCAAATTCCAAGGGTGGAGAACAAAGTTGTGGATGCTATGGCCACAATTGCTTCACTCTTACAATTGCCAGACAAATGTGCCTGTTATGAGTTTATGGTAGAACAGGTATCATTTCCTTATTAAAATTGTTCGAAATCCAATACCATATGCCATCTAGATACCATTGAAACCTCTGTCTATGAGAAAACCTATGCTTACCTCAAGGACAATATTTTCCCTCCCGATCTTTCCAGGAACCAAAAACATAGTTTTATCTACCAATCCAACCGACATATTTTAATTGTCGACATCCTTTATCATCTAGGTCTTGATGGTAACTTACTCTGATGTTTAGAACACGATGAATCTAAGATGGCCTTATTTGAGGTTAATGAGGGTATTTGTGGCACTCATTCAAGTGGTATAACTCTAGAGAAGAAACTCCTCCGTTTAGGATATTACTGGCAATGCATGGAAAAAGAATCTTATTAGTTTGTAAAGAAATGTCAAAAGTGTCAGATTCATAGTAATATGATTCATGCACCATCTCAAGAACTACATCCATTCACATCAACATGGCCCTTTTTTCAATCAGGACTGGATTTGGTAGGAAAGATAAATCCCTCTTCATCCAATGGACACAAGTTCATAATAGCTACAAAATATTTTACAAAATGGATAGAAGCAGTGCCTCTTACAACTATCACTAGAAAATAGATCTCCTCATTCATCTTGAATTACATAATCTGTTGGTGTGGCATCCCTCAATCTATTATCATTGATAATGGATGACCATTCAAGAACCAAGATGTCCAAGAATTATGTGAGAATTTTCATATCCAACATTGTTTCTCAACACCATACTATCCTCAAGGAAATGGCCAAGCAAAGGCCTCTAACAAAACAATTCTAAAAATACTCAAGAAAATGGTTAATGATGTTGGACATGATTGGCATGTTCAGCTTAATCCTGCACTATGGGCCTACAAAACCAATATCATAACACCAACAAGAGCTACACCATATGCCTTGGTATATGATACTACCCATTGAAGTAGAGATTCCATCACTTAGAGGAATCATTTCAGATGAGGACTATAAGGTATCCAGACTTCAAGAACTAGAATTGTTGGATGAGCATCGTCAACAACCTGTCAACCATCTCATGAAATATCAACAAAGAATATAAAGGAGTTACAATCATAGGATAAAACCTAGAGTATTTCAAGTTGGTGATTTGGTTCTAAAAGAGAACCTTAGAAATCAACAAGTAAGGGAAAAGAAAGGGAAATTTGAGCCTAACTGGCTAGGTCCTTTTGTCATCATATCAGTGTATGGATCAGGGGCCTATCAACTATCAACATCAGAAGGGGATTTTTTTGATGAACCTATCAATAGTATCCATCTCAGAAAGTTATATACCTAAATTTCCTAGTGCACGGGTCAAAATTTTGGAAAATGGTTTCCTTGATGAAAACCTAGAAAACATGCATCTTGGTAACATAAAATACAAAAAGAAAAAGAAAAATGAGAAAGAGAAAAATAAGAAAAATAAAAATATACAAAATAAAGAGTAATGAAAACATATGGTGAAAACCTAGAAACAAGAGTCGTATGTGGTTCTAAACTAGCTTTCCCATCTATTTTGATACATATCAAGATCATTAATCTAGCAGTCATTACCATTCCATATCATATCATTAGTCTTGTCATCATTTGCAACTATTATCAAATCATTACACATGGTCATGTCTTACTCCAAAGCTTGGGGGCAACATCTGGATAACACTAGGGGAAACAAAAACATTGGCTTCACCAAATGGGAAAAAAATAGGATGACAAGTACACAAAAATAATGATCACAGTGCAACATCAATCACCATCGGAAAGACATCAAACATCTATATCATATTAGAAAATCAAAAAAAAAAAAAAAGATCAAAAAGTTAGTCTAGAAAAGAAAAACCCAACAATGTGGGTTTCTGTCAGTTGAACTACGTGGTCTCTGTGTGTGTAACATAGGCAAGGCTAATCTTTGATCAGCCCTCGAGACCCCTAGGATAGGTCAGTAGGTTAGGTCTTCGGTCAAAATCTCAAAAAATCCATAAACATCACAAAATCAGGATGGATGATCTAATCTGAATAATGATTGAAACACTTTAAGTAAAAGGTGGATAAATTGTATTTTTGATTAATTATTATCATTTATTTGGAGTAACTCAATTATGTAAATGAACTAGAGAAACAAGGAAGAAGAATGAAATTTTTATTGTCTGCTATCTGTAAGTTAATCATATAAATGTGTGAATTGTTAGGGGATGTGCTATGCAAATGTATCACCGATGACATTCAGAATTCACACATTGAAATGATTAATCACTTCTTGTTTATGCAATGAATGCTCAAGTCATCTCAGTTCAATTATACCTAGATTCTTGTGTTCGCTTGCAATATCAAAAATCATGAAAGTAGTACTCAGTTCGTCATTGGTCTAACATATACCATTAACGCTTGTACTCACTTTCAACATCCTAAAAAAGCTCTATGATGATACCAAGCACAAAATTACTGTTAAAATGACAATGTTTTGCATATAGTTGCATGATAAAATTAGATTGCATTCATAATAAATTCTACATCTGCAGAGTGATTGTTGCATAAAGGATTCCAATTAATGATTATATTTTCTACAAATAATGATTGAGTATACTCAACATTAAACCAAAAATAATCAAAAACATATAGGAGCACCATATCATTTGTTACATTATTGTCCATCACAAACCATCATTTAAATAAATACATCATGTTTATTACATCGTATCATTCATTAAATTATTATCATATACATTTGATCAAATTTACACCATCCATCCATTATTGTCCATCACAACATCATCATTTTTATCATCGTCACATTAAAATAAAAAGAATTTACCATCCATCCATACAATTCATCACATTAAATAAATGCAAGTCATGTCATTATTATCCATACATCCATACATCATATATTCATACATAAGCATCCTTTTTATCATCATCACATAAAATAAAAGAATTTCATCATAGAATCATCACCTAATAAATGCATACATCATAGAATAATAAACCATCATAAATCAATAGAAATAAGCTACATATAATATATATCATCAATGTCAAGTATACAATGAAGTCTGAAATAAGAAAATATACATCATATCTCAAAAAGAATGTCTCGAAATCACAAATGGAATCTATGATGAGCTGCTACCAGAATGAGCAAGCATAATAGGACCAGTACCACCACCACCCCTGGAAGAACCGGGATCTTTGGGATCTCTCCATGGAGGTTGTGTCACACCCTTATTGATTGTCCGAGTACGTGTTTGACTAGATCACTATGGGGCATAGCTAACTCTGTGATCAACAGGCACTGCATCATGATATCGGCCCCTGTAAAACTCTGCCTCTCGACCAGCCTGCAAAACCTCCCTCATATAGTCAGCAACTGAGGTACCATCAACTAATCTCTATAGGGTCTCCACAGTCTTTTGTGCCCTCTCGAAAATCTATCTAGCACTATCCCTCTTGGTTGTCAAAGTATCAACCTGAGTTTGAACAACTGCCAACTATCCCTATACCTATACCAATGCCTGTGCATGAGCCTATGCCTGACTCTCCATCTGAGTCTGTGTCTATACAAGAAAACCCTACGCCTACACTAACTATCCATGCAAATTCTATACCTATGTTTGTAGACTAGCAATCTATCTCTGATGGTCAACTGATGGTAGTGCCATTGCTCGCTTCTTGTGAGGCCTGCTTGATGATGGACCAATACTGCCTGGCCCAATCCCTCTGCCACCTCCACCACCACCATCTACGTCATCACTGCTGCTATCCCCAATACTACTCTTAGTACTGCTGCTCGATTGAGTATCATCCCCACTATCCTCCTCACCCTTAGCAACATCCTCCTCCATGGGTAAAGGTGTTGGCTCATTGGGAATGGTAATTCGAGGATATGGATAAAAAGCCAAAAATGTTGCATACTCTCCTATAACTGCTACCTCTGCAATATCTCTATGCATATCCCAAGCTAATGGCTATAGAGTTCAGTATCCCTATACTAATGTCTCATAAGACAAGCATGGACCCCAATCTACTACATCACTTAAGCACTGGGTATAATGAGCAACCCCCTGAGGCATGCACTGTACAATACCATACTGCCTATAAACCCACCACAACAAAAATCTCTCAAGCACAAAAGGATGCCTGCCGATTGTTGGGTCTCAAAAATATTGGTTTGAATGAACTACGAGAGGTTGCCACACTCTCACTATGTTATTGGTCAACTAACAAGGCCAAACAATATGGTTGAACCCTCTACTCTTAAGGCTTTGCTAAACCTAGGTGGGTGCACCTATATGAATGACAACTTTTCAATTTATGTTTCCTACTTGACCTAACTATCCACAAATGGAAATTTGATAGTGGAAAGATATGATCCTAATTTGGTATAAATTGTATATGCAATATCAAGGTGTGAATTAATATGTTCAATTAAGATATGTCAAATGAAATGAATAAAACTAATGTAATGAGAATAAGGAAGATCAGTGCCTTATTGGGTAAAATGGAGTCAAATGAAAGCCTTTAATGAGTGCTTTCTATCTAGCAAGTCCTCTAATCATTTGGCATACAACTATGAGTTTACAACTGGTATAAACATGCAAGGATGTAACCCTACTTGAGGCAGAATATCAAATCTAATTATCTGATTCTTCTTATTGATCCAAATGACATTCCCAGATTATTGTAATTGATTGAAAGGAATTCAAATCTTCATTAACGAACCCAATAAATCAAACCACATAGAAATAGCAAAAGTGTAATGATAAATTGAACATATACTTGATACTTCAATTTAAACAATCAAGAAACATCAGATTGGAGACAATCAAATAATTGCAGCAATCCAACAAATAATTGATGCCAAAATGAACTCCCAAAATCAACTGGTGCAGGAGCACCCAATAGGTCACCATAGGAAGGTTGTCTAGAAGGTCATGTTTGCCTAATTTTTCTAGGCCAATTTATCTCCCTATTCACATTCCTTCATGTTTGTGCCTTAGTGGCATATGGGATCAGGTGTTGAGTTGATAAAGGTCATGTTGACCATTGAATAGGTTTGAGGTTTTGGCTACAAGGAAGGCTTAAGACCTTTTTAGACCTTTTTAGGTGTTAGGTTTTCTTAAAATATTGAAAATAAGGCTTAATGGAAGCCACAAGCGGCCAAGGAGTAGTTAATATTGAGATTAACTGATTTTGAGACCCTATTTAAGGGTGCTTTCCTGATGTTACCAAGGTTGGAAGCGTTTACATTGTTTTGGAAGTGTTGAATTCAAGGAACAGTGGTGTTTTCTGTGTGAATTTCTGGTTTTGCATTAAAGTAGTGTTCTAATGGATTGAGTTTGATACTATAGTGTGTGTAGGATGTAGTATACTTGGTGGTTGAGAACTATGTGGTAGTAATTTAGGTTCTTAGCTCAGTTTCAAAAATTGTTCTTGATAGTTTTTTCATTTCATTTGCTGATTTGACCGATTGGTTGTAGAAAATGGAGGGTTAGATCACATTCCCACTGTACATATTGTACAGCCTTTTGGGAATTGTGACTATACTCCATGTTTGTACATACTGTAGGGTTAGGAGGTCTTGACATTTCTGCAAGCACCATGGAAGTCTTCTTCTAGGCAAGCCAAGAAGTGTTCGACTAGGGAAGACAAGGAGTGCACAACACTTGATTTGTAGGGGTGACCATTTCTTGTAAAGTCAATATGTGGAGAGGGTAGCTAAGTTCTTTGCAAAGACATAGCATGGAGGAAGAACCTCCACCAATCCATTTGGTGAGATAACAACTTGACAGTCTGCTGTGAGGTCAGGAAAAGGCTTAAAAAGGCCTAATTTGCCAAATTAAGGGTTAAGCCTGCATACGCACAGTTGAGGGTTAAGACCTCTAAAATATTTGAGGGATGGGCATAATGACCAGGAACCCTAAGGAAAGATTCCATGTTCTTTGGAAAACTTTGGAGAACTAACTTTCTTTCTCAGAGAAGGAGGCCTAATTGAGGCTACTAGGGCTAGTAGCCTTTTTAACCCTAAATGAGGGTTTGGTGGAAGCGATGAGAAATTGGAGTTAGGTGGACCCTTAAGAGCCATAATGGGATGGAATGAACCTATTAGAAACACCTCCACACCCCTGCAAAGCTAAGTTCTAGTTTTGGAGTAAGTTAGCCTTTAGGGTGGATTAAGGGCTAAGGAAGAGTTGTAAACATTGCACCAAGGTTGACTTAGTAGGTAGAATTGTGGTGGTAGTTGGGTTGGCAAGGAGAACTAGGGGAACCTAAACAAGAAGAAGGTCCTATAGGTTAAGGTGGTGAAGTAATACACCAAGGAGGTCTTCCAGGTAAGACCTAGAGCAGGAATCAGTGATTGATTCCTCCAACCTCCCTATCAGATTGGTATCAGAGCAACAAAAGATTTGGGATAGATTGATGTATGTCAAAACTTGAGTCTAGTGGTTCTACAACCATGGTGACAAACATTGAGTTGGCCAAGAAGGTCAAAGATCAAGAGGAAGGCAATAGGAGATTGAGGGAAAGACTAGCACAACTTTAGGAAGCATTGAATAATGTGCAAACCAAGGCCAATAAGGTCAGTGATAAATTGGAAGGAAGGGAACCCAAGAGTAAAGAGGTTGCAGAGAAAGACAAGACCCCTGAACCTGACCCTGTTCTACAAGAAGAACCTTTCTTGAAAGCATTGAAAGCTTTAAGTGGGAAAGCCCTTGAAGGCATACCATTGTTTGGTTGGAAATTGGAAGCTAATCTAGTTATGGATTGGATAGAGGGAATGGATAACCATTTTGAGTGTGATGGAGTCACTGAAGCACAAAAGGTGAAGGTGGAAAAGTCAAGATTGAGAGGTTCTACCTTGACATGGTGGAAATTCATTCAAACAAAGAGGGAAAAGGAAGGCAAGAAGCCTATTTCAACTTGGAAGGGTATGGTTGCCAAAGTGAGAGAAGCATACATGCCAGATGATTATGAGATTCAGTTGCATAAGAAGAGACAGAGCTTGAGACAAAGAGACCAAGATGTGAATACTTACACTGAGGAGTTTCAAAAACTTTGTATGAGGTATAATGTTTTAGAGGATGAAAGTGTTAAGGTGGCTAGATATCTTAACGACTTGAAGTGGAACATTCAAGAGGAGATGACTCTTTTAAGTCCCAAGATAGTACACCAATGTTACCAACTGGCTATAAAGATTGAGGAAAGAAGCAAGAGGAAACAAGACCAAGCTTCTAAAATTAGAGGCAAAGGCAGAGATCAAAGAGGACATAGAGGTGGTTACCAAGGTAGAGGGACTGAACAAAGGAATCAGGGAGAGTCTAAACTCACAGAGCATGGAAGTGAAACACCTTCTAGAGGAGGTTATGGAAGAGGTAGAGGACCTCAAGGAGGATCAAATAGAGGAAGAGGAGCAGGCATAAGCAACTCATACTTTGCTAGTATGAAGTGTTATAATTGTGGTCAAGTAGGACATCCAGCTTATAGGTTCCTAGAGAAAGCATCTTCATCAAATATAGAGAAGAGAGTGGCATATGCTCAAGAGGACACCATGAGTACAAAATCATTAGAGGTTAGTCACATTGAATTAGAAATGGGGGAGAACCTAATGTTTAGAAGAGTCTTGATCAGACAACCGGTCAAGGAAGATCCAAAGCAGAGGAGAGCCTTATTCAGGGTACGATGCAAAGTACTTAGAAAAGTGTGAAAATTTATTGTGGATTTAGGTTCAACTAGTAACATCATCTCAGAGGAGGCAGTAAGGAAGTTGAAGTTGGAGAAAGTACCCCACACTAACCCTTACAAGGTGACATGGTTGAACAAAGGGTAGAGTGTTCTTGTGAATGAGAAAGCAATGATGGAGTTCTCTATTGGATGGTACAAGGATAAGTTGATTTGTGATGTGTTACCCATGGATGCATTCCATCTTCTATTGGGTAGGCCATGGCAGTATGACAAAGGTGCCATCTATGATGGAAAGGAAAATACTATCTCATTCAAGAAGGATGGAAAGACATTCAAGTTGCAGTCACTGTCAGATGAGGAAGAAGGAAAATCAAAGACCCCTAGTGTCTTATTAAGCAGTGGTAAGGAGTTCATTAACACCCTACATCAAGGAGGTGAAGGATATGTGGTCATGGTGCAACCCAAAGAAGAAGACAAGGCCATGAAAATAATCATACTAGAAGTAGTCTAGAAGTTGTTAGAATAGTTCAAGGACATAGTTAGTGATGGGACACTAGCAACTTTACCTCCCAAGAGAGCCTTTAGTCATCAGATTGACTTCATACCAAGAGCTTCATTACCAAACAAAGCAGCTTACAAGCTTACACTAGATCAGAAACTAGAGGTAGCTAGGCAAGTGCAGGAGTTGTTAGATCATGGATTAATTAGGAAGAGCATCAGCCCATGTGTAGTACTAGTGGTATTAGCAACCAAGAAAGGTGGTAAGTTGAGATTATGCACTGATTCTAGAGCAATAAATAGAATCACAATCAGGTATAGGTTCCCTATTCCTAGGATTGAGGACTTGATGGATTGTCTTGGAGGAGCTTAGTACTTCACCAAGTTGGATTTGAAAAGTGGATACCATCAAATCAGAATTAAAGATGGGGATGAGTGGAAGACAACCTTTAAGACAACTGATGGGTTGTATGAATGGAGATTTATGCCATTTGGCCTCTCTAATTCCCCTAGCACATTCATGAGGCTCATGAATGAAGTGCTCAAAGACTTTACAGGGATATTTGTGGTGGTATATCTTGATGATATACTCACCTTTAGCAAGATAGAAAAAGAACATCTAAAACATGTGGAGTTGGTTCTTAGAAGATTGCAAGAGGAGAGGTTAGCCATCAACCTAGATAAATGTGAGTTCTTTAAATAGGAGCTTGTGTATTTGGGGTTTGTAGTGTCCCAAGGTTCATTGAAGATGGATCCAAGCAAGGTGGAAGCTATCCTAAATTGGCCTACACCAACCACAAGGATAGAGGTAAGGAGTTTTCATGGGTTGGCTCAGTTTTATAGGAAATTTATAAGGAACTTTAGTGGCATATGTGCACCAATCCTTGATACAATCAAAGGTGGCCTAAAAACTAAGTTCAAGTGGACTCTAGAAGCTGAGAAGGGTTTTGAGAAACTAAAACAAGAATTGGCAACTCAAACCATCCTCTTGTTACCTAGCTTTGATAAGTTGTTTATTGTGGAATGTGATACCAGTGGAATTGTAGGAGGAGTGCTAAGCCAAGAAGGAAGGCCTATAGCTTTCTTTAGTGAAAATCTCAATGAAGCTAAGAAAAATTATTCTACCTATGAACTAGAACTCTATGCTCTAGTACAGTCCCTTAGAAAGTGGAGGAATTATCTTCTACCTAAAGAGTTTGTAGTGTTTACTGATAATCAGGCACTTAGCTACATCAACACTCAATAGAAGTTGAGCAATAGACATTTGAAATGGATGGAATACATCCAAGCTTTCACTTTCACCATCAAGCACAAGAAAGGATAGTTGAACAAGGTGGTAGATGCACTAATCAGGAGATTGCTGACAGTACAAGAGATACAAATAAAGAGCATTGGAATAGATAGTTTCAAGGATCTCTATGGGGAAGATGAATACTTCTCGGAGGCATACAAGGTATGTTCTAACTTTGAGAATCACTTCCATAGTCAATACTCAGAGTATACATTATAGAGTGGATTATTGTTCAAGGGGAATCAGTTATGTGTTCCAAAAGGATCAATGAGGGAGAATCTCATCCAAGAGAAGCACAATGGTAGTCTTAGTGGAAATTTTGGCATCAACAAGACAATGGAACTAGTGTAGAGGTTCTACTATTGGCCTAAGTTTCCAAGGGATGTCAGGAGGTATGTGGAGTAGTGTGTAGTGTGTATGAAAGCCAAAGGAGGAGCTAGTAATGTAGGTTTGTATCAACCCCTACCCATTCCTAATAGACCATGCGAATGTATAAGCATGGACTTTGTGGTAGGACTCCCTAAGACTAAGACTAGTTTTGATAGTGTCTATGTGGTGGTAGACAGGTTCAGTAAGATGAGTCATTTTGTTCCTTGCAAGACCACCCATGATGCTAGCTATATTTCTCACCTTTTATTCAAAGAGATTGTGAGGATCCATGGATTTCCATTGAGCATTGTTTCAGATAGGGATGTGAGGTTCATGAGTCATTTTTGGAAGACTCAATGGAGTAGGTTGGGTACCAATTTGTCTTTTGGATCAGCCTACCATCCTCAGACTGATGGGAATACTGAGGTGATCAATAGGGTGTTAGGTAACCTTCTAAGATTCCTAACCAAGGAGAATGTATAGACATGGGACATGGTCCTTTCACAAGCTGAATATGCCTACAATGACAGTGTGAACCGGACCACTGGAAGAAGTCCTTTTGAAATAGTGTATGGGATGCACCCAAGAGGTGTTTGTGAACTTAGAGATTTAGGAGCTACGGAGCATAGGAGTGGCCAAGCTGAGGATTTCTCTTAGACCATGAAGGAGATATAGGAGCAAGTGAAAAGGACAATTACAGAGGCTACTCACAAGCTGAAAGCTAAGGTGGATCTATCTAGGAAGGATCTACAATTTGCAGTAGGAGACTATGTTATGGTCCACCTCAACAAATCTAGGTTGCAGAAGGGGATATCAACCAAGTTGTAGATGAAGAGAGTGGGACCATGTAAGGCGTTAGCCAAGTATGGGAAGAATGCTTACAAGGTGGAGCTACCTACAAATTTGGGCATCTCACCGGTGTTTAATGTGGCTGATTTGATCAGGTATGAGGGAAAAGTCACTGACATGGATCAAAATAGTAGGGATATCTTAAAGGATGTGAGTAACATAGCCTTACCTACTAGAGACAAGCTGCAAGCAGAGAGGATCTTGGAGTCAAGGGTGAAGAAGTCTACCCGGCATAAGGAATACATGGAACATCTCATCAAATGGAGGGAGAAACCAGACTCGAGGCTACATGGGTGGATGAAGCTCAGTTCAAGAAGTAGGGTATTGATGCATCTCTACTCTCTCCCCACATTCCTTCATGTTTGTGTAGAGGGGGGGAAATGGTGCAGGAGCACCCAATAGGTCACCATAGGAAGGTTGTCTAGAAGGTCATGTTTGGCCAATTTATCTCCCTATTCAGATTCCTTCATGTTTGTGCCTTAGTGGCATTTGGGATTAGGTGTTGAGTTGATAAAGGTCATGTTGACCATTTAATAGGTTTGAGGTTTTGGCTACAAAGAAGGCTTAAGACCTTTTTAGACCTTTTTAGGTGTTAGGTTTTCTTAAAATATTGAAAATAAGGCTTAATGGAAGCCACAAGTGGCCAAGGAGTAGTTAATACTGAGATTAACTGATTTTGAGACCCTATTTAAGGGTTCTTTCCTGATGTTACCAAGGTTGGAAGCATTTACATTGTTTTGGAAGTGTTGAATTCAAGGAACAGTGGTGTTTTTGGTGTGAATTTCTGGTTTTGCATTAAAGTAGTGTTCTAATGGATTGAGTTTGATACTATAGTGTGTGTAGGATGTAGTATACTTGTTGGTTAAGCACTATGTGGTAGTAATTTAGGTTCTTAGCTCAGTTTCAAACACATTCTTGATAGTTGTTTCATTTCATTTGCTGATCTGACCGATTGGTTGTAGAAAATGGAGGTTAGATCACATTCCCACTGTACATATCATACGGCCCTTTGGGAATTATGACTAGACTCCATGTTTGTATATACTATAGGGTTAGGAGGTCTTGATAGTTCTGCAAGCACCATGGAAGTCTTCTTCTAGGCGAGCTAGAAAGTGTTCAGCTAGGGAAGACAAGGAGTGGATAGCACTTGATTTGCAGGGGTGACCATTTCCTGTAAAGTCATGGTGTGGAGAGGGTAGATAAGTGCTTTGCAAAGACATAGCATGGAGGAGGAAGCTCCACCAATCCATTTGGTGAGAGAACAACTTGATAGTCTACTGTGAGGTTAGGAAAAGGCTTAAAAAGGCCTAATTTGCCAAATTAAGGGTTAAGCCTACGTACACACAATTGAGGGTTAAGACCTCTAGAATCTTTGAGGGATGGGAATAAGGACCAAGAACCCCAAGGAAAGATTTTGTGTCCTTTGGAAAACTTTGGAGAACTAACTTTCTTTCTCGGAGAAGGAGGCCTAATTGGGGCTCCTAGGGCTAGTAGCCTTTTTAACCCTAAATGAGGGTTTGTGGAAGCGATGAGAAATTGGAGTTAGGTGGACCCTTAAGAGCCATAATGGGATGGAATGAACCTATTAGAAACACCTCCACACCCCTACAAAGCTAAGTTCTAGTTTTGGAGTAAGTTAGCCTTTAGGGTGGATTAAGGGCTAAGGAAGAGTTGTAAACATTGCACCAAGGTTGACTTGGTAGGTAGAATTGTGGTGGTAGTTGGGTTGGCAAGGAGAACTAGGGGAACCTAAACAAGAAGAAGTTCCTATAGGTTAAGGTGGTGAAGTAAGACACCAAGGAGGTCTTCTAGGTAAGACCTAGAGCAGAAATCAGTGATTGATTCCTCCAACCTCCCTATCATCAATAGTCTTTCATTATCTTCCTTGAAATTCATACATAAAACATAGTCTCCTCGAATGTCATCATTCTGAAAATATAGTGCTTACAACATTCTATCCCATTCTAAATAAAACTCATTCTATTATCCAACAAAGGATACTTATACATTTAGTTTGCAAAAGGATGTGCATTTTCAAAAATTCTTAAGCATAAAATGTTAACAAGTTTATCATTAACTAATTTTTGTTGATCCAAAAATGAACTACAGACATGTGCTCTGTATAATCCTAGCCCTTATGTGTGTTTGCATCTCCTAAGACATCATAGATCATGGTGTCCATCATCATCATTCGTTCATTTTTCTCACATGCTTCATCCAATGTTATGTCCTTTGCAGTGGTTGTCTTCAATATCCCTTGGAGTATCGATTCACATTCGCCTTTCCATGTAGTCAATCTTTCAGTTTTCCTTCATCATCACAGAACTTAGTCAATCTTACATTAGAAGCTTCAATCAATCCTTGCACATCCCCTTGTAATTCCTCAAAGAATTCCCTATGATTATCAATGATACGATTGGCATTTTCAATTCCTACAGCATTGGGAGTACCCCTTTTCATTTCTTCAATTCTTTCTTGGATTTTGTCATCCACTCTTCTTTGTTCTTTTATAGCATCCATGTATTGTGAATGTTATCCCCAAATTTTATTTAACCAAGTGTTTAAAACAACCTGCCTTTTTTTATTATTGTAGTGAGTGTGTCCACTTTTCCTTGCAAGTATGCACTTCACCCCTCCCAATGGTCCCTTTCATGTGAACTTTCACCTTGGGTGAGCATCTTCGTTGGCCTTATTATAGAACCTACCAATTCCTTTAAATTTTCATTCTCTCTCAGCATTCTCTCATTATTGGTTTTATACATTTCTCTCTCGCTGATCAATGCTTGGATCTGGGCTTTATTCAACTTTTCTATATTGATCCCAATTTTTGCAGTTGCAATAGGATCAGCCTCTCCATCCTTCAGAGTCATGACATGTCTAAATTCCTTCTCAGTATCAATAACAATTGACTTCTTGTGAAGGGGATACAAAGCCCAAATCATCAATGTTTCATCATTAGGATTGCATCTTGATCTTGTATACACCTCTGTCACCTTCTCTATGCTGAGCTTGTGGGTAGCACTGTTGTCCTTCAGGAAACTATCGAAAACTAATGTAGAATTGAGATCCAACCCTAGGAAAATCATAACACCTACCTTTTCTAACATCTCTCTTCCCTTTTTAGGGGTTATGTTTGTCATCTCTTTATCCACCTCATCCCTTAAGCTCTTTAACAATTGGTCCTTATTTCCTTGTGTGACATTGTCAACAAGTCCTCTTATCTATTTTCCCTTTTATTTTATATAAAAATGTTTTAAATTCTGAGGCTTTCACAAATTCATCATCTGGTATAAAAGATCTATAATCTTCATGTCTCGTATCCACATCCATAGTTTCCTCAACATTTGTTTCTCTGGAAGCATAGGCATAATCCTGAGTCCTTATTCTCGATACCTTCTCGGATGGGCCTTGTGGCCTGTCAGCTTCTGATATTCCTTTAATGGAGGATAACAACTCAGCATCTACCAACTCCTAATCATGCTTCTCAATCAACATTTCTACTTCTTCTACCTCCAAGTTTCTGATTATGTCATCAAATTGATAGGGCACATGCTAGTACCCCCATAAATTTATTCTTTGTCTGGCAAAATGGATATATCCCTCTCGATCAAATTTTTTTCTTGATGGTGCTCTTCGCATGTTGTAATGAAATAAATTATCCAGAATCAGATTGTAGCCCTCCTTTGCCAACACAGTAAAATCACCAAAACACAATGTATAGGACATTAAATCCTGTTTCCCATATGAACTTAAGTTCATGACACTGGAGAAATCCATTTTCCTAACAATCTCTAAGTATGCAATTCTATCTAGGATTGTTCTAGGCAAAATGAATGGTGTATCCTCAAAACCATAAACCTTAATCATAGTGGCATTTTCTAAGCAATACCAATCCCCCCAATTGTTGTTGATTGGTCTATTATAATCCTTAGGCCTGAGAAACCTCTTTATTTTTTCAGATAAGGAATAATCACAAGGATGATTAAAAAATCTATATAAAGGCTTCACAAAGAATTCTTCAAAATGCAAGAAATTAGAATTTGCAAACCTATTGTCCCAAATAGTAGTCCATAACTGAACAAACAATGTCCTACCTTTCCTATCAGATTGTGAAATCCTCAGCTCTTGGGGCCACAATCCTAACTCCTGTCCAAAATATAGCACCAAGTGCATCAACAATAAATAATTCCTGAGGTGTACGACAAAGGCACCATTCTTTATTGCTATCAACCCTGCATCAAGCTCCTTAAACACATGTGAAGCATAATCAAAAGATCTAGAATTATGATACTAAATATCCATAGCAATCCGAATGGGCACAACTGTCATATGCTTTGGGACATCCATCCCCAATACCTATCCCACTGAAAAATAAGTGTACTTCATGTAGGGTTCGAAGAGATCCACATGAAATGGTGGTCCATCACTGTCTTCCATCGGAGTAAGTTTTCCATGACACCTAATTCTATGCAAGGGTAATCTCCAGCCTTTATAAATGGTGTCCATTCTTCTAAACTCACTATCAACCTCCTCACTTATTATCTTCTCACTGCATATTCCTTCCAATTTGAAAACCTCAGCTATTGCATTCTCAGATATATGTATCAATGGATTCCCTTGAAAATCACATAGAGCTTTCTTCTTTGGGTTATAATGACCAACCAACAATTTTACCAGTTCAACATCAACAAAGACATTAGGGCACACTAGTTTTCCCAAATTGAACCTCTACGGATTGCATACTGGCTCAAAGCAATTTCTCATATGATAATGGAAATTGAACAACTCGTACCCTCTAATTGGGGTCCAAACATCCCCTATGAATTTGCATTTGTCATCTAGTTTATCAATTTCCGCTTTGAGTTGCACAAAACTCCTAGCTTTATTCCCTAAACTAGGTAAATGGTCTATGAGATCTTGATTTAACTTCCTTTCAGTGCCCTCTAGTTGCAGCTCAGTTGTTTTATTTTTTTCTTTTGATTGACTACCCTCCCCATTTTTTCTTCCTTTCATCTTTTCTGAATTAGTGCCTTCCATTTTCAAAATTCATGAATTTTGAGAGGATGAGAAACTTACTGTATTTTTCTTGCAAATCCAATTCCGTGAAACAATGATTTCAATTGAGCACACCCTGATATGCAAAATCTTTTATCCTTCATGGTTCCATTAATGTCTTTACTGAGACATGAATGCTGCAAGTTTTTCAAAATTCTTGTTGTCACATCAGGGATTATATCCACCTATTCAACATTCACCCATCCGCTAAGATGTCTTGCAGTTTCCTTGACATCACAAGTCTCCGCGATAGTTTTTTTTCTTTTTCTTCTTATATCTCCATGACCTTCACCAAAGAAAACTATCACCAAGACTTAACGAATCGGGCCAACGATTCTTCACCTTACTCCAAAAGCTCTTTGTCTCACTGAGATGTTCACTTTGTCAACTTATATCACCGAGACCAAGTAATTGTTCTGCCGATAGAATGATACTTGTCGTAATGTTTCTTAGATCTCCCTGCTGAGACATATCTCACTGATACGCTTTTTCTTCAGTGAGACCATGTGCATTGTCTTCTTGATAACTTTTATCTCTGCATGCTTTGTTCTGTCAGGGTAATCTGAGGGGTTAGTAAGACTCCCCAAACTCTCCCCGACATCATTTGTCTTACCGAATGAGTCTTCCCTTTGTTTATCGGCAAGACTAGTAATGCTTCGAGCAGTGCTTTGAAATCTCACTCCGATGACCAAAGTCTCTTCGACAAACTTTATTTTATTCCAATTGGTAAAAGATAACTTAGCTCGATATGACCTTACATCGTCATGTTGATACCCTTAGTCTTGCCGATAAGAAATGTAAACCCGCCTTCTCTTGGTGTATAAATTTTTTGGTATGAAACATTTGATGTCTTGTCGATATGTTGAGGAAATGTTTATTATCATTGGTGAGACTTACATCAACTTAGGTCGATATTTTTGAATGTTAAAGATTTAATGTCAGATAAAGTTTATGGGGTTGTATGATAAAATTTAATCTAGACTTTGGTTAAAAAATGCTATGTGAGGATTTTTATGTCTATATTATGAACCTTTTTTTGGGAAACTAATAAGCATGAAGGGTTAATGAGGTCATCAAAATTTCACAGTTCCAATAGTGGCTCCATTTGGGGATGAATGATAGTGAGATCATTGCAAGGATCTAGATCTCTAGGTGAATAGACCAAACATTATGGATGAAAACAAGTGGAGATGAATATAATCCTAAACTATTGTACATGGAGAAAAGATCAAATAGGGATTTCTAGGATTGTCCATGTACTAGCAATTTCTTGTATCCTTTACTTCCTATACTATTGTGCATGGAAAGTTTATGAGAATTTTTCTTCAAGAGTTGTCTATGCATTGGCAACCCTTGATCCTCTGTGATTTTTAAGAGAAAAAGTTCTTTAGAAATTACCCATGTACAGGCAACACTTGTTCTTCACCACTCATATTTTCCAAATAATATGAGTCCTCTCCTTGCTTGCCATTAATAATAAAAGGTCCTAACAACAAGGCCTCAAATTTTCCATGTTTTCCCTTCTCCTGGCACCTTGCATTCCACATCAATACCAGATCATCCTTTTCAAATTTTCTATCCTTTTCTTTTTTATCAAACAAATACTTCATTTGTGCTTGCAATTTTATGTTCTAGTTTTGAGCTATTCTTCTTATTTCATCAAGTTTTGCAAGTTGCTCCATTCTCTCCTCCATTGGTTCAGGAACATCTATATCTTCTTGAAGGATAAATTTGTAAACTTGCAATAACTTTTGTATAGGCATTCTAGCTTGTGTTCCCTACACTAATTTATATGGGGATTTTCCAATTTCCTTTTTTATAGTAATCCAATCTGCCCATACAACCAATCTTAACTTTGAATCCCAAGATTTTTTGTTCTTATCGAGCATCCTCTTTATGATCTTCGAAAGATTCTTGTTGCTAGATTATGCCTGACCATTGGCTTGTGGATGATATGGGGTAGAATAAGAAACATTAATGCCATATGTTCTACAAAACTCTTTGAACTCATCAGACCTGAAACACATCCCATTATCTGTAATCACTCTCAATGGTGTACTGAATCTAGTAATAATGTTATCCATTAAAAAGTTGATTATAACTTTACTTATTGCTTGCTTGGTTGGGACTGCCTCCACCCATTTGGTGAAGTAATCAATGGCCACTAGTATCCACCTATGTCCTCCACTTGACTTCTCTTGTATTTCCCCAATAAAATCAATCCCCCACTGATGAAAAGGGGCTTCAACCTACATAGGTCTGAGTGGTAGAGCTCCTTGATACTTCATTTTCCCTGAGAACTTTTGGCATGCTTCACATTTCCTTACATATGAAAATGAATCATTAAAAAATTTTGGCCAGTAATAACCAGCCCTGAGGATTTTATGTGCAGTTGTTTTTGTTGAATAATTCCCTCTACAGACCCCTTCGTGCATTTCTTTCAGAACATGATCAGTTTGTAACTCATCCAAACATAACACCAATATTCCATCTCTATTTTTCCAGAATAAATCACCTTCTATAAAGACATATTTAGAGGCCTATAGTTTCAATGTTCATTTCTGATAATCATTGAATCCTTCCAGGCACTTTGTGTTCCCGAGGTAATGCATGATGTCTGTGTACTAGGGTGTATGCTTAATACTTGAAATTGCATTTCCTTCTTCTTATACATTGCAAACTTAATTTGCCTCAATGTTTGTTTTTGCCATCAATTTGGCCAATCCTTAGCCTCTTATCAATTTAGTAATCTATATTTCCATACCAAATTCTTGAATTTTGTTAATCCACTTGCACCTCTTCCCTCTCACTTCTGATTGTATCAAGATGTCTTTGGCTGCTGTGTGACGAACATATGCAATTACTTTGGCTCCAACAAGATACGGTCTAAAGGCTTTTGTGGCCTTTACCAGTGCAAAGGCTTGTTTTTCCATTATGTCATATTTCAACTCTGATCCCTGTAAAGATTTACTAAAGAAAGACACAGGTTGCTCATGACCATCCTCATTTTTCTGTAACATGACAGTAGCTATTGTATGTAAGGAAGCAAATGAAAATATCTGAAAAGGTTTTTTGAAATTAGGAGGTTTGAGGACAGGGGCTTCCTTAATGGCTCTTTTAAAGGATACAAAGGCTTCTAATGCTTTTGGGGTCCATTCAATTTTTTGTACCTTTTTTAGCATTTTTGATATGGGTTTGACAATTTCAGCAAAGTTGGACACAAACCTCCTAACAAAATTAATCTGCCTAAAGAATGATTAGATAGCTTTCACATTTTTAGGGATAGGAAACTTATCTATAGCCTCAACTCTCTCAGGATCTATCCTAACTCCCTCTTTTGATACAATGTGTCCTAAGAGTTTTCCCTCTCTAACAGAAAAATGACATTTCTTAGGGTTCAATCTAATGCCATATTCTAAAGCTTTAATGAATATTTTTTCAAGATGTTTTATATGATCTTCAACCTTTTTTAAGTAAGCCATAAGCTCATCTTGATACACCACCATTATAGCATTGATCAAGTCAGCAAATTCTAAGTCCATAGCCCTTTGAAAGATTGCTCCCGCATTAGTGAGACCAAAAGGCATTCTTACATATACATATGTTCCCCATGGGGTTGTGAAAGTTGTTTTATACTGCTCACATTCCCTGACCTTAACCTGGTTATAACCAGAAAAACCATCCATCATAGATAGCAGCTCACACCCATTTACCTTATGTAGTATGGCTTCCATGTTAGGTAGAGGGTAGTTATCTTTGAGAGATGCTACATTTAGATTTCTGAAATCTACACACAGTCGGATATCTCCATTTTTATTTCTAACAGGAACAAGGTTTGACACCCATGTTGAATGCCTGACAAGTTTAATGATACCCCTATCTCTAAGTTTGGCCAACTCCTCCTGCATTTTTGGTTCTAGTGTGGGGTTAATGGGCCTTTGTTTTTGTCTGAATGGCTTTGTGTCTACTTTCAATGGGATTTCATGTTGAAATAAATCCTCCCTATATGCCTTGAGGTCCTCATAAGACCATGCAAACACATGCTTATACTTTCTTAACAATGAAATCAGCATTCTTCAGATAGTAGGGCTTATCTTCTTCCCAATATATACCTTCCTTGGTGATAGTTTGGTCCCTAAGCTTATTTTTTCAATATCTTCCCTTTTGACTGGTGTTTGTTTCATAAGGGATTGATCACTTCCATCATATACTCTTTCCAACGCCACTAACCCCTTGGAAATTTTATTAGTCTTAAGTTACAAGATTTTCTTTCTGAATACTATCTATTCTCCATCTATCTCTTCCACAAAGGTGTTGAAATCAATTTCATGAGCCTCATACTAGTCTATACAGTGAAGGATTTTTAAAATATCAGTGTCATCATTAAAAACTTGCCAACTATATACATTGTCTGGCACAACAGGTCTTGATTTGAACTCAACTTGGGACACTCCTGCTAGCGTGATATAATCTTGTATTAGTGATACATTTGCCAAGAAGTTTGCCATTATATTTTTTGATTTGTCTACCCAATCAATGGTGAAAGCATCAAATAGTTCAATTGTATCCCATATTGCATTTCTGTACTATTTCAGTGTTTTTTTTTTGCTACATATTTTGATCTGATATGAGATACAACTAGCTCCGAGTCTCCAAAAATTGATAAGATTTTACTCTTGTGTTTAATAGCTAAATTCAATCCGGTCAACAAAGCTTCATATTCCGCTACATTGTTTGTACATTAAAATGCTAACGAAAAAGAATATTTTAAAGTTGAACATTCAGGTGATATAAAAACTATCCTAGCTCCATTACCCTCTTGGCTACATGCTCCATCAAAGTACATTTTTCATATCCCTTGTTGATTTTCATAAATATTTTTATCAATTAGATCTTTGCTTACCAACTCAGGTTGAGATAGTTCTACTCTAAAACTTCCCAAATCAACATCATAGAAGCAATTCAGTGGCTCTTGAGGAGCACATTCACCAATTTGATTCATTCTAGTTTCTTTATAAAATTTTACCTCTTCTGCATTCACTGGTATGGTGGCATATGATAAGTCAAATTGTACATTGCCTCCTACTGCTGCAGTCCACTACCTTGATAGAAGCATTCCAAACTGGGCTGTTGATGGTTAAAATGACACAAACAACATTAAAACAAAATATTTCTATTCTATTTCTCCTAAAAAAGAAAGACTACATGTAGTGGCCTAACTCCCAAGGTCCTGGTAGTTGGTTCTCAACTATCTGATGTCACTCAATTGGTTCATGCAACTGTAATATTCAAGGGGCCTGGGTTTGTAACAAAGGATTCAAGCTATGACTCTCTTTGTCAAAATAGTTTCTGTAAATCAAAGGGTTTAAAATAAAAGAAAAAGATAGATCCAAGGGGTAAATCAGTAAGTATGAATTAAATTTATCTACTATCCAGACATATACTTTTAACAATGAATGTTTTCTTAACCGATCACAAAAACCATAACATGACACAACCCACAATATAACTATACCATCATATACATCTTAGGTGCTTAATTCAATTCCTCTATTTGCCTATCAAAAGTATTTCCAAGATCTCAAAACCACACACATTCATTCATCATTAAAACTATAGATCAACAGACTTTAATAACCTTAATTCAATGACAATTTAACAAGATAATCTTTAAACCTGGTTTCTTCTAATGACTTTCATCATATAAGAAACTATCATGCTTCAGCACAATCACTGGCATTCAAGTGGATTATAACTCATTAACCTTATCAAACACATAATTCAATGCCAATCTCCATATTTTGTAAACCTACAATTCTATTAACTGTAAACAAGATCTGGTACAATGTATCTTTGCAAAGTGCTCTCTGAAAATTCTATCTCCTAAAACTAGGTAAGCCAATCCAATTCTCAATTAGCCAACCCTTACAATGTAATACCCCACTGGTATTTATAGAATACAAAAAAGAAGTTCAAACTTTACTTCTATCTTAGGCTTTCCACCTTTTTAGGAACAATCAACTGTCTTGGAAACTCAGATCAATTTCAATCTTGAGTTCTTACATTACACATTCAGTTTGATCTAACAATAGAAGATAGAAAATAGGAGAAAAGAAGATCCCACATCCTTGAGACTGCTAGTGGTGCATGCATGCAACATGCAAGGAAGAAGATCATCATGCATGCAAGATTTTATGCATGTGATGCTGGATCCGCTATGAACTCATCATAACTGGTGAAGACCTATTGTAGCATATCCATATCTGGCCCATCAATCCAGTTATCTTCAAATTTGATGCGATCCAACTCAACTGCAGCGAATTCTTTCATGCTTTTTACCTTGACCAACTCTCTTCCTGCAGCTTTTATCTCTTCCTTGACCTCTACAAGTCGATCTATCACCAAGTCTTCTCCATCATCCTGCATGAGTCCTTGGAATCTTTCATTCCATTTCTCTCTAACCTGACTTAACAGCATGCCATCTTTAGTCATTACATTCACATCTACTATTATAGCCATAACCGCTTCCAACTCTTCCAACTGCTCAGTTAAATTGTTAACTGCTCCCTAAATTTCATCCTTATGCTTGCTCAAGAAGCCAGTCCTAAACTTAAGGATACGAGAAGTCTTTTCTACAAAATCTTTATTATCATCTTCGAGTATAGATTCTTCTAAAAGAGTAGTTAGAGGCAATGTATTTATCTTCTCCAACTTTTCACTATACTCTTTGTACTCTTCTTCTAACTTCTCGGAGGCCTCAATATATTGATGCATCTCTTTTATTACTCCTTCCACCTCCTTATAGGTTTCAAACCCCTTTTCCAAAACCTCACCTACCTCCTAGTTCACTTTGTCTATCCATTTGTCAACCATCTCCGCCTTACCTCTAACCTGCACCAAATCATCAACCTCCATTTTGCTTAGCAAAATAGGAGTCTCAATCGCTGCAACCTTTTGTGACCTTGGAGAGGAGAGACTCTTCAAAAATGAATGTAACTAATCTAACCGAGCCTTAAGCTCATCTTTCTTTTGTTTGTCCTTGATCATTCTGGATTTTATCATTGAAGCCACCACATCAATCAAATTCATTTGTTGATTTCTAGTGGGTCTTCCCAAGTTAACCATACTCAATTGATAGTCTATAAGCTACATATCCCCTACCTCCTTTTCAATCATAGGTACGGCACATTCAACAACTATCTCCCCTTTATCTGTGAGTCTGGTAGAGTGCAAAACTTTAGCCCTCTTCTTACGCCTTTCCTGTTCAATCTCCTTCATCATGTCCTCCCAATTAAGAGATTGAGGAGGTGTTCTAGCTCTTTTCTGTAGATCTAATTTCAACCAAGTAGGAGCACCAGGAGCCATCATCATGGAAGAGGAAGCAACAACTATAGAGGATGGCTGAATATCTACCTCAGGTTGAGAATCAACCTTCGCCTTTTCTTGTTGCTCCTGCAGTACATGCAACTACACCAACTTCTCAGCCTCCTCTCTATCTCTTTGTTCCTAAATCTTCCTGTCTTCTTCTTCTTTTCTCAATATTTCCTCTTCCTCCTGATCCTTCTCCTTTTCTTTCTCTAAGGCCTCTCTTTCCAACCGTTCTGCCTCTAAAGCTTTAAGTTTGGCAGCTCTGGCCTCTTCTTCTTTTTGCTTCCTTTCAGTTTCTTCCTTTTCTATCCTTTCTACTTCCAAGGCAATGAGTTTCTCTGCCTTTTCCCTTTCTTTCTCAGCTAGCTGTTTCTTTACCAGTTCTTCAGCCTCTTTTTCTTTCCTTAGAGCTTCAGCCTCTTGTTCTTTTAGTCGAGTTTCCTCTACAAGCTTCAATCTAGCAACAAGGGCTTCCTTTTCCCTTCGGTTTCTTGCTTTCTCCTCCTCGAGATCATGGATCTTCTGTATCAATTCCAGCTTGTCATTTTCAGCTTTGACCTTGATCTCATGCTCTCGTTGCCTCATTTGCTCCTCCATTGTATCAGTTGCTATCTTTGTTTCAACATCTCTTTCCTTCGATTGCTGCTGTTGAAGTAGAGCATCAGATTGCAACTTTGCCTCTATTTCCTTTTGTTTCTCTATAGCAGCCCTTGCATCAGATTCTCTGGCAGCATCTTCAAACTATTTCCATTGCTCCTCTTGTGTAAGAATCTGCTCAATAGTAGGATCTAGAGGCATGTTTTCTTGCAAGTCCTTCTCTGATAGAGTTTCATCTGAATCTATCTCAATTTCTACCAACTCTTCCTCCACTTCTTTTCCTTTAGTAGCTTCAGCCATGGCATAAAGCACTCCTTGAACTTCTTTGCTTTTCTTTCTTGTGAGTGGGGCTTGTGTAAATGACTCACCCAATGCGAGCATAGGAACAACAGATTCAACTGGAACATCTCCCTCGGGTGTCTCTTCTTCTTCATCAACCAACTCCAACTCTGTTGCTTCAACATCCGGAGGAAAGAATTCCAATGGTTCCTTGGAAGGTGCCTTTCTTTTAATACTCTTATACCCTTTACCTTTCTTGAGGATTGGTCCTCGAGGAGCTTGAGTCCTCATCATCAACCATTGCACACTTCTATCCAAGACTGTTCTTCCCAATTTCTTAATGTCAATTGTTTCTTCTTCACTCCAGTCTATTGGATCTAAGTTTTTGGTGCCAATATTCAAAGCTTCATATGAGGGATCTAATACCACTCCATCATCCACCAAAGTGTCAGGAATATTATCTTTAATGCCTAGCTCTACCATAAGTGAGACTGGTAATCTCTCATAATTCTTCCTCCTTAAGTCAAATTCATCCTGCCTATCACACCAAAAATCCTCTAACAAATTAAAGTGTCTAGTAAACACTGAAGGTAATAAAGTATACATCTTCTTTTTCAGATCAAAATACTTACGAGCTGTATACAATCCCAATTTCAATTGTATCAACTCATTACAAACCACCTTAGCCGCCTTCAAGTATTGACAACCATATTCGCCCAGTGTCATAGGAAACTTATGGCATCCTGTCTTGTGCTTCATCCCAAATCTAGCATTAGCTTCGATGGCTTGATATACAAATTCCATAAGCACTATTCTATTGCTGCAGCATCTTGGAAGTAAATGAGGATGACCTTCAAACCCAAAAAATCTGAAGTATGTAAATTTGGGGTATTGGATGTACCAACTTCCCCATTCAGAAATGAAAGCCATAGCTTCTTGACTTAACCTGTATCCTGCATCTCCACTCAACTGGTTGACAACCACATATAAAAATGCATCATTGACTCTTCTGAAGTGAGTCTCAGCAACCTGAAGGGATAATTGATCATAGTGTTCCCATACCTTCTTTTGTCCATCCAAAACTCCCATTATACCTACCCTGTTTAATCTTGGGAAAATCCCCAATCTTGCTGCAGCATAGACCACATATGAAGTCATGAAGAAAGATTCGGTCTGTCTGACCCTTGTGAGCTGATCATGTATGGCATCAGAAACAATCATGGACCAATCAAATTGATAATCACCCTGAAAAATCACTTGAATAAAATGAAACATCCATTCCTTGAAATGGAAGGCATCCCTCTTCCCAAACACTCTGGACAACATCAATATTAAATCAGATATCTCCTTCTTGAAGTCTGCCTTCTTTGGCTGATCTTCCAGTTTGCTCAAAGAATTCTTCTCAGTACTTAACCATCTTTTGTTTAAATGAGACTTATTGGAGTCTTTATGCTTACTGTATTTCTCCAATGCCTCAGCCTCAGTTAACTGCACTAAATTCTTGGGATCAGGAACATTGAATATGTTTTGGAACATCTGTGGAGTAAGATCTATAATTACATTATTCTGTGAATCCATGCATAATCTTGTAGCTAGATTATAAGTACTGGCCACTGTATATATCAACTCCGAACACTGAACTGACAAAGGAAACACAGTGATATGTGCAAGACCAGAGTCAACAATCCTTTGAGTTCTCCCTGTCAAGTTTTCCCTTTCTGCAAAGGTCTCTTCATGTAATTCTTTGAAACTATACTGGCCCAGATTGGTATCTATGATATCTGACCAGTTTGATTCCACCTTGCTTGCCTTCACCACCGGATTCCTATGATCATACCTTAATGTATAAGGTAATTGTTCTGGTTTCACCTTCTTGATCTTTGGTGCAGGCTTTGATGTTCCAGCCGGTTGATTCCTTCGAGCAGCCTCTCCTGACGTTCTTGACATCTCTCAAATCTCCTACAAGCAAACCTCTAATTAGACCCTTTCCAATAAATCATTATAAAACTTGTTTTAAAAACATACCTGTTACATATGTATCGGAGTCGGAGTTGGACAGAAACACAAAATAATCATTTTTACAAGACTGGCGGACTCGGAGCAAAAACCAATATAGGAACTTCACCTAGTAACAAGCGGGCTCAGAGTCGGAGTTGGGGAAGTTATCGGAACCAGGATCGGAATGAAAAAGGGATTTGGTTTTCTTCAAATTCCTCTCATTTCATATTCTATTTCCATTCCGCCCCCGCCTCCAATTTGTTTATCGTTACTTCGACAAAAGACTTTCCACAATATGCGAAGCCGGACACGAGATGAAAACAGAACTGATAACCTTTACAAACAAAATTCTTAAGTTTAAGATCAGTTCCGATCCCACCTCCGCTAATTATCACATACTTAAATAAAACCTTTTTAGAACTTGAAATCACAAACGACATAGAAATGGAATTCACATCTTTGGTAAAAACAAACTCTTATCTCAATACCCATTCCAATCCCGCCTCCGCCTATGCTAATCATGACATCATCAAATTTATTCATTTTCATCATAACTTCATGATTAAACCTAGGTCGCCATAACATAGCAAAGGAGCTTAAAAACTCTACCCTCATATGACCATGGGGGAACAATTATATTTTAGAGCCATCTATTTAAAACTTATTGCAGAGACCGATGAAACCCTAATCTAACAAACTTAATAAAACTAGGGCACGGGTTTTAAAACCCTGCCATTCTACCAAACAACGAAACCCTAAATTAAACAATAAACCTAATCTACCTCAACTCATTGTAAAAATCTCTAATCTACCTCACTGTAAATTCTTAATCTAACTTACACCACAATAAAAACCTTTAATCTAATCTAAATCTACTGCAAATCAAAAACGACACGACGCGATCATGATTAAGTCGTGAAAATGACAATGCCCAAAAATAGAAAGAAACGACACAACAAAATAAAACAACAAAGATAAAAATAAAACTAAAACAAACCAAAACAAGAACCTACTCATTCAATCACATCATTGATCATAAAATTGCTTAAAACACAATGATTGAACACACGAACAGATACAAAGCAAAACACAATGAACACAACCACAAATAAAACAACCAACAACAAAGATAAAAGACCTACCTCAAATGCAAACAAAGCCACGCTGACTTTCTGAATCAATTCGTACAGAATCCCTTCTCTATCTCGATCAATTTGCTCAAACGAACTCTGCTATTGCTCTTCGCACTCTCAGACTTGTAATAATAACAATAATAATCGGCTTTAACCCTTAATAAAGAAAAATATGTGAATTTCTACCTACATCGGCAACCACCATTAATGCATTAAAACACAGTAAAGGTGGAGTCGGAATTGTAAGAGAACAAACACTGGTCTATAGTGCAACTTCTGTCAAAAAGTCAATGACAAAAATTGGCGGGGTCGGAACCAAAATGGAAACAGGATCTTAAAATCATAAACTTTCCAAACCTTATTCCCATTCCGACTCCACGTCCGACAACTAAAAACAAAACAAAAAAAACAAAAACAAAAGTTAAGTAAAAGACCAACCTAATAAAACAAAACACAAAAACCGAGACAAACAAACATTAAAAAGGGAGCGGAGTCGGGATCGGAATTGAATTTGATTTTGCAAATTTTGAATAGAACCATCCCAATTCCCACTCCTGCTCCGCTTTTGCTAAAGAGCAAAAACAAAGGCAAAGAAAAGACCGTCGGGATCAGAACCAAAAGTACACCTCAAAAGACCTTTCAAAACTCGATTCAGCTAAGGTTCCGCTTCCGACAAAGAAAACAAAGAAAAACAAAATATTTGGCAAAACTATACTCCAAATTTTGTTCCAAAAACAACTAAGTACAAAAACACAAAGGGGGACCCATTTTGACCAAGACAAAAGATGGGGTGGTTATGCAAGGCATAATAGGGAGGTGTGTCAATTACAGTTATGTCAATAGTGTAAGCAACTTGTGGGTAAGTTTCTAATCTTACTTCCACATTCTTCATGATTCCCACAACCAAGATAGGCCTGCTATCCATGGCATAGCATTTACCTCCTTCCACATCTATCCACAGACCGAGCTGCTTCATCACCCCTACTAGCATGATATTCATCGAGGCACCTGAGTCTATCATAAATTTTTTTACTAGTTTTCCTCTTATGAGTAAAGTGGTGAAGAATGGGTCAATCTATGGTGTGTTCATTAGGCAGGCCTCTAGGATTTTTACCTCCTTCCTTTTGTTATTGATTTCTGAAACTTCTTTGTTTTCAAGGCTTATATTTTGATTTTCATTAGAAATTAATTGTATGGCGCCTTCCCTATAATCCTTGATTTTCATCATTTCAATTAATGGGACATACATCTTCAATTGAGATAAAGATTGTATAAAATCAAAGGATGTACCTTCAGTTCCGATTACCTTTTTAGGTACAATGAATTCTCCTTTGCTCTCTTCTTTCTCCCTTTTGGATATTTGATCTAGCTTTTGCTTCTCAATGGGAAATTTTTTACTTTCCTCCTTAGGAGATCCCTTCTGTTCTCTTTTTTCTGGCTGTTTATCATCAGACCCTTTTGATGTCTCCTTTGATGCTTTTTTATTTTTTATAAATATCCCCTTTGGGACACCCTCATCTCTATTCACCATTCTGTTTCTCAGATGATAGTTGTTTCTAGCTTCCTCCACTGCTGTATTTGTCAATCTTTTAATGTCTTCTTCACTTGGTCTTCTAATATTGTATGTATTAGTGTGACTCGATGCAACAGGGGGATCTTGCTCATTATCATTTTCTTCATGATCAGAAAAAACATGCTACTCTGCCATGTGAATATTGTATTTTTGGTGATCAACATTATCCTCATATCCTTCATCCTCTGAAGATGCATATTCCTGCTCTAAAGAGTTAAGAGTGTGGGAAGTTAGGTAGAAATTTTGGTCTTCACCACCATCATTTTCTAGCGTTTCTTCTTCCGGTATTGACTGAGTTGTTACATAATGCTCTAGGGAATGTGGTGCATAATAGACTGAGCACTAGGGACTCTTATCTACCATATATGTCCCTTTCCTTTTTAATGGATTTGGTGTTTCTTTATTTCTTGGCCTATCACTTACCGGCTTACCATCCTTCCAATTGGTATTATAAGGCATGTCATGCAGCCTTGATCTTTCATTCCTATATGTGTTCTCTTGTTTGTTTGGGGGAGCATATTGGGGAACCCTAGGGTTTTCCATTTTAGAAAACATCCCTGCAGCTTTCCTATTATTTTCAATAGTTAAGGCTATCTTTTGGGCCTCAGCTAGATTCCTATGACCTTTGTTTCTCAATTCATATCCTATCTTGGGGTCACAGGCTTTCAAATAGATACTCAACACAACAAGATCAACCAACTTGGATGCCTAAGGTATTTTATTATGTAATTTAACAAACATTTGGTTAAAATCAAAGGCTAACTCATTCTGATGCTTTTGGATAGTCACTAACTCATGCAAGGAAAAATATGATGCAGGTTAATTCCCATACTACTAATGAAATTGTTCACAAAATACCTGAATGGAATAAATGGATGCAGTTGGTAGACTGTTACACTAGTCTCTAGCATCCTCAATTAGTGACATCATAAATAGTCTCATTTGTACATCCTCATACAGGATAACCAAGTCATGAATGACTACTTTAAAATTCCTTAGATGTTCCTCAGTTGTAACTGCATTACTTCTTGTGAATTTAGGGACTAAGTTCCTCCAATTGTTGTCCAGAGGGTAAGGGTAGATCTGAAATCCAACAAGATCAAATTGTCTAATTATGGTTGTGCATTGTGGAGGAGGATTTTGGAAATTCTGATGCTGGTAGAGTGGGTTATTATTTTCCATATATTGTGGACCTTGTGGGGGTACATACTATTGATGAGGAGGTGGCCGAATATTTTGGTGTTGTGGTGGAGCATTTGTGTTTCTATATTGATTTCTAGGCTGATTTTGGTGGGCTTGAGGGGACTTTGATGGCTTCATATTGTTTTTTTTATGAGGGGGTGTATATTTGGGTGAATCAGCCACTGATGTTTTGATTTGAGCTTTGTGTAATTTCATTTTCTTAATTCTTCTATTGCTTGAAGTTGTTGCTCGTATTTTACCCTTAGTTTTTCTACATGTTGCCTCATTTGCTCCCACTGTGTATCTTCTTCATTTTGTGTCATGAGTTCATGGTTTTCTTCATATGCTACCTCATATTCAAGTCCTTCCTCAAAAAGTGCAGTCCTCTGATCACATTCAATTTTTTTCCTTTTCTCAGCTTCAAATTCAGCCATGAACTCTTCATCTTTATCATGGCTTATTCGATGGAAAACATTTCTCTTCTCTTCAGGGGTATGAAGCTCTTTAGATGGGCTATTCTCAATTGTTAATGCCTTGTATGAATTGTGTGTTTCCATAGGTGGTTTTTATATTTTGTTTTTTGTGGCTGGATCTAGGTCATTGAATACCTTCTTCCTTTGATCACTTTTATAAGTTCATTTACCCTTGTCATTAGGACCATCTCCCTCCTTGTACAAAGATCTCCTTCCTTGCATGTTGTGAGAAACTGTGATGGTTTGAAGTCTAGGTCGATTCCTTTTTAATGTGTATCTTATTGTATCAGTCTTAATGCTTTTGTTCCTTCAGAGTCACCACCCACATTTTCTAAAAGTGAGAAAAGATTTTGTGGTTATTTTACCCAGCGGAGTTGGTTTTTTCAAATTTCAATTATGGTTTTCTTTCAGTGACTTTATATGGAAAGGTTTTCTACTACCAGACTTCTCTCTAGTTTTCCCCAGCGGAGTCGCCAATTTTTTGGGTCTCAAAAATGCTAGTTTGAATGAACCACGAGAAGTTGCCACACTCTCACTACATTATTGGTCAACTAACAAGGCCAACCAATATGGTTGAACCCTCTACTCTTAAGGCTCTGCTAAACCTAGGCGGGTGCACCTATATGAATGACACAGATTTTGAATTTATGTTTCCTACTTGACCTAACTATCCACAAATGGCAAATTGACAGTGGAAAGATATGATCCTAGTTTGGTATAAAATGTATATGCAATATCAAGGTGTGAATTAATATGTTCAATTAAGATATGTCAAATGAAATGAATAAAACTAACATAATGAAAATAAGGGAGACTAGTGCCTTATTGGGTAAGACAGAGTCAAATGAAAGCTTTTAATGAGTGCTTTCTATCTAGCAAGTCCTCTAATCATTTGGCATACAACTATGAGTTTACAACTGGTATAAAAATGCAAGGATGTAACCCTACTTGAGGCAGAATATCAAATCTAATTATCTGATTCTTCTTACTAATCCAAATGACATTCCCAGATTACTGTAATTGATTGAAAGGAATTTAATTCTTCATTAGAGAACCCAATAAATCAAACCACACAGAAACATCAAATGTGTTATGATAAATTGAACATATACTTGATACTTCAATTTAAACAATCAAGAAACATCAGATTGGAGACAATCAAATAATCATAGGAATCCAACAAACAATTGATGCCAGAATGAAATTGCCAAATCAACAGTCTTTCATTATCTTCCTTGAATGTCATCATTCTAAAAATATAGTGATTACAACAATCTATCCTATTCTAAATCTACCTCATTCTATAATCCAACAATGGATACTTATACATTTAGTTTGCAAAAGGATGTGCCTTTTCAAAAAGTCTTAAGCATAAAATGTTAACAAGTTTATCATTAACTAATTTTTGTTGAGCCACAAATGAATTGCAAACATGTTCTCTGTAGAATCCTGGCACTTATGTGTGTTTGCATCTCCTAACACATCACAGATCACGATCTCCATCATCATCATTCATTAATTTTTCTCACATGCTTCATCCAATGTTATGTCCTTTGCAGTGGTTGTCTTCAATATCTCTTGGAGTATCAATTTGCATTTGCCTTTCCATGTAGTCGCTTCCATCAGTTTTCCTTCATCATCGACGAACTTAGTCATTTTGTCATTAGGAGCTTCTACCTATCCCTGCACATCCCCTTGTAATTCCTCAAAGAATTCCTTGTGCTTATCCATTATACGATTGGCATTTTCAATTCCTGTAGCATTAGGAGTACCCCTTTTCATTTCCTCAATTCTTTCATGGATTTTGTCATCCACTCTCTTATGTTATTTTATAGCATCCATGTATTGTGAATGTTTTCCCCAAAGTTTATTTAACCAAGTGTTTAAAACAACCTGCCTCTTTTTGATTATTGCAGTGAGTGTGTCCACTTTTCCTTGCAAGTATGCACTTGACCCCTCTCAATGGTCCCTTTCATGTGAACTTTCACCTTGGGTGATCATCTTTGTTGGCCTTGTTACAACACCTACCAAGTCCTTTAAATGTTCATTCTCTCTCAACATTCTCTCATTATTGGTTTTATACATTTCTCTCTCTCTGATCAATGCTTGGATCTAGGCTTTATTCAACTTTGCTCTATTGATCCCAATTTTTGTAGTTGCAATAGGATCAACCTCTCCAACCTTCAGAGTCATGACATGTATGAATGCCTTCTCAGTATCAATAACAATTGACTTCTTATGAGGGGGATACAAATCCCAAATCATGAATGTTTCATCATTAGGATTGTATCTTGCTCCTGTATACACCTCTATCACCTTCTCTTTGTTGAGCTTGTGGGTAGCATTGTTGTCCTTTAGGAAACTATCGAAAACTAATGCAAAGTTGAGATCCAGCCCTGGGAAAATCATAACACCTACCTTTTCTAACATCTCTCTTCCCTTTTCAGGGGTAATTTTTGTCATCTCTTTATCCACCTCATCCCTTAAGCTCTTTAACAATTGGTCCTCATTTCCTGGTGTGAAATTGTCAACTAGTCCTCTTATTTCTTATCCTTTTTGTTTGTATAAAAATGTTTTAAATTATGAGGTTTTCACAAATTCATCATCTGCTATAAAAGATCTATAATCTTCATGTCTCGTATCCACATCCATAGTTTCCTCAACATTTATTTCTTTGGTAGCATTGGCATAATCCCAAGTCCTTATTCTCAATACCTTCCTAGATGGGCCTTGTGGCCTGTCAGATTTTGATATTCCTTTAATGGAGGATAACAACTCAGCATCTACCAACTCTTGATCATGCTTCTCAATCACTATTTTTGTTTCTTTTTCCTCCAAGTTTCTAATTATGTCATCAGATTGAGAGGGCACATGTTGGTACCCCCCAAAATTTATTCTTTGTCTGGCAGAATGGATATATCCCTCTGGATCAATTTTTTTTCTTGATTGTTTGCTTCTCATGTTGTAATGCAATAACTTATCTAGAATCAAATTGTAGCCCTCCTTTACCAACATAGTAAAATCACCAAAAAAAAGTGTACTACTTATAAAAGCCTATTTCCCATTTGAGCTTAAGTTCATGACACTTGAGAAATCCATTTTCCTAACAATCTCTAAGTATGCAATTCTATTTCGGACTGTTCTAGGAAAAATGAATGGTGTATCCTCAAAACCATAAACCCTAATCATAGTGGCATCTTCTAAGCAATACCAATCCCCCCAGTTGTGGTTGATTGGTCCATTATAATCCTTAGGCCTAAGAAACCTCTTTATTTCTTCAGATAAGGAATAATCACAAGGATGATTAAAAAATCTATATAAAGGCTTCACAAAGAATTCTTCAAAATGCAAGAAATTAGAATTGGAAAACTTGTTGTCACAAACAGTAGTCCATAACTTAACAAACAATGTTGTACCTTCCTTATCAGATTATGAAATTCTCATCTCTTGGGGCCACAATCCTAACTCCTATCCAAAATATAGCACCAAGTGCATCAACAATGAATAATTCCTAAGGTGAATGGCATAGGCACCATTCTTTATTTCTATCAACCCTGCATCTAGCTCCTTAAACACATGTGAAGCATAATCAAAAGATCTAGAATTATGATATTGAATATCCACAGCAATCACCATGGGCACAACTGTCATATGCTTGGGGACTTCCATCCCCAATACCTATCCCACTGAAAAATAAGTGTACTTCAAGTAGGGTTCGAAGAGATCCACATGAAATGGTGGTCCCTCACTTTCTTCCATCAGAGTAGGTTTTCCATGACACCTAATTCTATGCAAGGGTAGTCTCTAGCCTTTATAAATGGTGTCCATTCTTCTAAATTCACTATCGAGCTCCTCACTTATTATCTTCTCACTGCATATTCCTTCCAATTTGAAAACCTCAGCTATTGCATTCTCAGATATATGTATCAATGGATTTCCTGACAAATCACATAGAGCTTTATTCTTTCGGTTATAATGACCAGCCAACAATTTTACCAATTCCACATCAACAAAGACATTAGGGCACATGATTTTTCCCAAATTGAGCCTCCACAGATTGCATAATGGCTCGAAGCGATTTCTCCTATGATAATGGAAATTGAACAACTCATACCCTCTAATTGGGGTCCAAACATCCCATATGAATTTGCATTTGTTGTCCAATTTATCAATTTCTGCTTTGAGCTACATAGAATGCCTAGCTTTAGGGCCTAAACTAGGTAACTAGTCTATGAGATCTTGATTTAACTTCCTGTCAGTGCCCTCTGGTTGTAGTTCAATTTTTTTCTTTTATGCCTTTGATTGACTACCCTCCCCATTTTTTCTTCCTTTCATCTTTTCTGAACTAGTGCTTTCCATTTTCAAAATTCATGAATTTTCAGAGGATGAGAAACTTACTATATTTTTCCTGCAAATCCAAGTCAGACGAATGCCCTAATTGTTCTACTAGTTCCCCTACTCTCCTTTGCTACCAATTTCGTGAAACAATTATTTCAATTGAGCACACCCTGATATGCAAAATGTTTTTTGGTTCGTGGCGCCATTAATGTCTTTACTGAGACATGAATGTTGCAATTTTTTTGAAATTCTCGCTGTCACATTAGGGATCATATCAGCAAGAAATTTCAAATCTCTGGGTGATCCTCCTGTTCAATGTTCACCCATCTTCTAAGACGTCTTGCAGTTTCCCCAACATCACAAGTCTCCCCGATAGTTTTTCTTTCTTTTGCTTTTTATATCGCCATGACCTTCACAGAAGCAAACTATCACCCAGAATTAACGAGTCGGGCCAACGATTCTTCACCTTACTCCAAAATCTCTTCGTCTCACTGAGATGTTCACTTTGTCAACTTATGTCACCGAGACCAAGTAATTTTTCTTCCGAAAAAATGATACTCACCATGATGTCTCTTGGATCTCCCTGTTGAGACATATCTCATCGATACACTTTTTCTTCAGCGAGACCACGTGCATTGTATTCTTGATAAATTTTATCTCCGCATGCTTAGTTCTGTTGATGTAACCTGAGGGGTCAGTAAGACTCCCCAATCTCTCCCTGACATCATTTGTCTTACCAAATGAGTCTTCCCTTTTCTTTATCGGCAAGACTAGTAATGCTTCGAGCAGTGCTTTGAAATATCACTCTAATGACCATAGTCTCTCCGAAAGACTTTATTTTATTCCAATCAGTAAAAGGTAACTTAGCTCAATATGACCTTACATCATCATGCCAATACCCTTTGTCTTGCCGATAAGAAATGTAAACCTTCCTTCTCTTGGTGTATAACTTTGTCAGTATGACACATCTGATGTCTTGCCGATATTTTGAGGAAATGTATATTATCATCAGTGAGACTTGCATCAACTTATGCCGATATTTTTGAATGTTAAAGATTTAATGTCAAATGAAGTTTATGGGGCTGTATGACAAAATTTAATCCGGAATTTGGTTAAAAAATGCTATGTGAGGATTTTTATGTCTGTATTATGAACCTTTTTTTGGGAAACTAATAAGCATGAAAGGTTAATGAGGTCATCAAAATTTCATAGTTCCAACACCGATCAAGTACATTGAGTCACATAAGTACCCACTGCTCACAGTCCAGATAAGGCCGCTAGATAACACTCTCCATATCATCCAAAACCCATCTCCAATGCTCTAACATACCCATACGAGCCTGGGTAAGTCTACCTCTGTATCAAAAAATGTAGGTTCTGCCTATAGGTCTGTAAAGAATTGGAAATGGTTGCACAATAGAAAAATGCTCCCATGCCCACACCTATAAAAGAGTCACCCCTGCTGATAGGTTGTGCCCTCCCAAGTACACTACTGAATGTAAATCATGATAGAGGTGGGTTAGCATACACACCCCCCATGCATATCTAGTCCCATGCACGATCATGATCTCCAAAATATGGCCCCAACCCACAAAGAATCCCTTTGACCTACAATCAAGACAAAGGAAACCTCCAATAAATCTAACTAGCACTGCTAGTAATGAGGCATAAGTATCAACCATCATCCTTCATCAGACACTAGGTCTTGCAATATGATGATCTTGATAAACTCTACGAAGAGTATCTCTCCCACCAGCCTCATGTGAATCATAGACAATGATCTCTCCCATAAATAGTATCCAAAATATCTGTGATACATCCTCGGGTAAATGGAAGGTGTTATGGTCACTGTGCCACCGCTCAGCCAAAGAAATAAGGAGACCCCAATTAATCCTAATTTGGGGCATATCAAGGAGACTAGAAAGACCACATCAACCTATAACCTAAATCTCATTTGGATTCAAATGAGGAATCAAATCTGTGGTCTAGGGAAACCGCTCTTGCATCTAGAGATTACCTAGATCCTCCTATCACTATGAAAAGTTTAAAATCAGTGCATTATGTGAAAAATCAAAAGTCATTCTACTATCAAATCCAAACAAACTTTGGTATGAATTTTTTGATCACAATTCATGAACAAACAACTAAAACTCACTTATCATGAGGTTCATCATAAACATTATCTAATCTCACCTATCATGAGGTTTATCAGATATGAATCATTCCTCAACTATCATGAGGATCATCACAAATAGGATTATTTCTCGCCTATCATGAGAGTAAGTCTTATTAATCATCAGAATCAGAGATTAAGAATTTGGATAATCAAATCATACCAAACCGAAGGATGGACATGATTGAAATTGATGAAATCAAGGTTAAATGTGTCAAAATCTACAAATCTGACATGGATGTGCTAAAATAGGCATCTGAAGTGTTAAAAATCAAAAGCGCTACTTCATCATTCAGATGCACTAAAACAGGCATCCAAAGCGCTACAAAACTAGAAGCGCTATTTCGGCACTTCAATGCGCTAAAATAGGCATTTGAAGCGCCAGTTTACTCAAAGTGCTATTTCAACACTTCTATGCACTAAAATAGTCCATCAAAGTGCCTCTTTAATCAAAGTGCTAGAACTTTCTAGGCGCTAAGATCTGGCATCAAAGCGCTAAATCTGACTATCTAAGCGCTAAATCCTGAAAGTGCTAAACTATCCTACGAAAGTGCTAGAGAAATTAACGGAAGCACTAATTCCCCAAAGCGCTAGAACTTTTTACAGAAGTGCTACATCGGAGTACAAAGCACTATAGCATGACATTGATGCACTAAACTACGACAAAAATGAAAAAGCATTAAAAAAAGGGCACGAGAATCAAGAAAATGAAAAATACGAGGTGGATTACGAGTACATACCGGAGGTCCATAGGCCACCGACCGCTAGTGATGTCACATGTGCTCGAAATGGTGAGTGTGGTAGGGGATAGGCATCTTGCTCCAGCTAGATCAAATATCTCTATCACTAGGTGTTGAAAGTCAAAAAGTAGAAGTGAGGATGAAAATGACCTTTTGGACCTTATATGGATTTTTGAAAAGGGATTTTTGAGGGATTTCTTATATTTAATTAATTTTATTTATGGAATTAATTGAAATTCATCCACGGGCTATATTTTCTTCATCAATGTCAGGAGATAAATTATTTCTTCATCAAATCTTCATCAAATCATCATCAAATCATCAAATCATTAATTTATCTCCCGAGGGGGCATATTATCAGCAATCATCTCAAAATCAATATCTGGGGCATGTCTAGGGCATACTGATTTTTTTGTTTTATCAATACTGGCAGTAGCAGCAAAATTTTCTTCGAAGCAATGCATAAACACTTCACTTAAAAGAGGGGAAAAATGTATACACCTAAAAATGGTCTAGAGAATCCGATTAATTAAATACGAATTATTTGATTAATTATCCAAAATTTCTCTACTATTTGAATAAATAGAAATATTTATTTATATAGTTCATGTTCACATTTACATTTAGATTCTTCTAATTCTTCTATTATCTCATTTTAATTAAATAAAAAAAATTAAATACTTTGTTTGATTTAATTATCATTTCCTTATTTTATTCTATCACATCAAATCTTAAATTAATTAAATAAAGATTAAACACTTTATTGATTAATTTACCATATTCTTCTATTTTAATTTAATAAACAACTTCTATAGTTTGTTTTATTAAATTATTTATCCCTCTTTGGCTAATTTCAATAAATCAAAAATATTTAAATTAAGGCATAAAGAATATTCCACTATATTTCCTCAAAATCAAATTAGATATCCTATGTCTAATTTATGTCAAAATATGTCAAAATTAATTGATTCAAACTTCACGGGAAGATTTGGAGACAAATTGGAGACAAATTGCAAATTTATATCTCAATCCTTGTCCATCAATCCTTCCTCTTCTCTTGCCTGGTGTTTTCATGGGTAGAGACAATATCCAAAATCTTCTCAATCTCCTCCATCTCTCGCCATTCAATCCTCTAGATTGAATCCAAGCCTCTCTTTGCCATCCCTATGCATTTCTACAACCAAGAAATCTATAAATAAAGCTTCATTCAACCAAGAAAAGGATCCAGATCCAAATTATCTAACTTATGCACTCTTACTCTATAGGAATTCAAGCATCAAGCCTTCTAAGATCATATCATGGCTACCTCCTATAGCTTTATTTATCAGTTTTCATGTCAATCCATGTCATATTAGCTTCTTCTATCATCTAGATTTTATCATATAGCTTCACATCATTGCATCAGCATCATTCTGTTCTTTAGATTGTCATTTTAACAATTATAGTGTTATTAAAATTTGAGAGCACAATAGCTTAATAAATATTTGAAGATAGGAGACAATGAGATGCTTTCAGTAGATTATTAGCTTGATCATTGATACAATGTTTCATTAAGAAGTGTTTTACTTTGTTTTACTTATTCACACTTACAAATAGATATATATATATATATATAAAAAAATCAATTGGGTTCCATTAAATAATATATCACCAAAGTTCAAGCAAGCTTATCCCAAAATAATAACTAACTTAAGTTCATTCAAGAAAAATTCACATGCATATAAATCATCTTTTTCCAAACACTTGCATTGATAAACAAATATGATCTCAACATAGAAAGAATAGAGTAGTAAAATTAGTATGCCTAGAATTATAGCTCCAAATAATATGTTGTTTTTAAAGCTCAATTCCCACAGTCACTCTTGTTGTTGCTACTAAACTCAACCTATCTCTGATACTATCCTCTCACAAATTCTCAACAAAAAAAAAATCATAAAGAAAACTCTTTTTCCTCACTAATGCACTCAACAACTTACACATAAAGCTAAAAAAAAAAAATTTAGAATTATGAATGAATTTGAATGAATGAGTGAATCAAAAGGTAGAGAAGTTGCCTCTATTTATACTAAAAGTTAAGAAATTCAATGCAACAAAAAAGATCCTAAATCTTCTACCTTTCCTCTCCTTACTACCACCACACCACAACAAAACTAACTTCCCCTCTAAAAGAATCGACTAAGCTAAATGAGATGATATGTGGCTGCTCAAACATCTAGTACGCAACATATAAATAGTCCCTATATTTCTAGCTTCTCAATATGGGTGATCCACCTCTTTCTAACTAACAACAATTGCCATTTTATTAAGTCAAACAGAGAAAGGTTCTATTGGGTCTCAAAAATGTCGGTTTGAATGAACCACGAGAGGTTGCTAGACTCTCACTATGTTATTGGTCAACCAACAAGGCCAACTAGTATGGTTGAACCCTCTACTCTTAAGGCTCTTCTAGACCTAGGCAGGTGCACCTTTATGAGTAGCACAGATTTTGAATTTATGTTTCCTACTTGATCTAACTATCCACAAATGGAAATTTTAAGAGCGGAAAGATATGATCCTAATTTGGTATGAATTGTATATGCAATATCAAGGTATGAAATAATATTTTCAATTAAGAGATGTCAAATGAGATGAATAAAACTAATGTAATGAAAATAAGGGATACCAGTGCCTTATTGGGTAAAACAGAGTCAAATGGAGGCCTATGATGAGTGGTTTCTATCTGGAAAATTCTCTAATCATTTGGCATACAATTATGAGTTTATAACTGGTATAAACATGCAAGGATGTAATTGATAAACCCTACTTGAGGCAGAATATCAAATCTAATTATCTAATTCTTCTTACTAATCCAAATAACACTCCCAGATTACTGTAATTGATTGAAAGGGATTTAATTCTTCATTAAAGAATCCAATAAATCAAATCACATAGAAACAAAAAATGTGCAATGATAAATTGAATATATACTTGATACTTCAATTTAAACAATCAAGAAACATCAGATTGGAGACAATCAAATAATTGCAGGAATCCAAAAAACAATTGATACCAGAATGAAACCACTAAATCAACAGTCTTTCATTATCTCCTTCAAAGTTCATACATGCAACATAGTCTCCTTGAATTCATTCTAAAAATATAGTGCTTACAGCAGTCTATCCTATTCTAATTCTCCCTTTTTCCACTATCCAACAATGGATATTTATACATTAGTTTGCAAAAGGACGTGCCTTTTCGAAAAAGTCTTAAGCATAAAATGTTAACAAGTTTATCATTAACTAATTTTTGTTGAGCTACAAATGAACTGTAGACATGTGCTTTGTATAATCCTGGTACTTATGTGTGTTTGCATCTCCTAACACATCACAAATCATGATATCCATCATCATCATTCATTTGTTTTTCTCACATGCTTCATCCAATGTTATGTCCTTTGCAATGACTGTGTTCAATATCTCTTGGAGTATCAATTCACATTCGCCTTTCCATGTAGTCGCTTCCTTCAAATTTCCTTGATCATCGCAAAAATTAGTCAGTCTGTCATTAGCAACTTCTACCAATCCCTGCACATCCCCTTGTAATTACTCAAAGAATTTCCTGTGCTTACCCATGATACGATTGTCATTTTCAGTTCCTGTAGCATTAGGAGTACCCCTTTTCATTTCCTCAATTCTTTCTTGGATTATGTCATCAACTCTCTTATGCTCTATTATAGCATCCACATATTGTGAATGTTTTCCCCATAGTTTATTCAACCAAGTGTTTAAAAAAACCTACGTCTTTTTGATGATTGCAGAGAGTGTGTCTACTTTTCATTGCGAGTATGCACTTGAACCTTCCCAATGGTCCCTTTTTTGTGAACTCTCACCTTCGGTGAGAATCTTCGTTGGCCCTGTTACAATACCTACCAAGTCTTTTAAACATTCATTCTCTCTCAGCATTCTCTCATTATCAGTTTTATACATTTTTCTCTCTTTGATCAATGCTTGGATCTGTGCTTTATTAAACCTTGCTACATTGATCCCAATGTCTATAGTTGCAATAGGATCAACCTCTCCAGCCTTCAAAGTCATGACATGTTTGAATGCTTTCTTAGTATCAATAATAATTGACTTCTTGTGAAGGGGATACAAAGCCCAAATCATCAATGTTTCATCACCAGGATTGAATCTTGATCCTATTTATACCTCTGTCACCTTCTCTATGCTGAGCTTGTGGGTAGCATTGTTATCTTTCAACAATACTATCAAAAACTAATGTAGAATTTAGATCCAAACCTAGCAAAATCATAACGCCTGCCTTTTCTAACATCTCTCTTCCCTTTTCAAGCGTCATGTTTCTCATCTCTCTGTCTACCTCATCCCTTAAAATTTTTAACAATTGATCCTCATTTCCTGGTGCGACATTGTCAACTAGTCCTCTTATCTCTTTCCCTTTTTGCTTGTATAAAAATGTTTTAAACTCCGAGGTCTTCACAAATTCATCATCTGCTATGAAAGACCTCTAATATTCATGTCTCGTATCTACATCCATAGTTTCCTCAACATCTTTTTATCTGGCAACATAGGCATAATCCTAAGTCCTTATTCTTGATACCTTCCCAGATGAGCCTTGTGGCCTATCAACTTCTAATATCCCTTTAATGGAGCATAACAACTTGACATCCACCAACTCTTGATCATGTTTCTCAATTACCATTTCTGCTTCCTCTGCCTCCAGGTTTTTTATTATGTCATCAGATTGATAGGGTACATGCTGGTACCCTCCAAAATTTATTATTTGTCTGGCAGAGTGGATATATCCCTCTGGATCAAAGTTTTTTCTTGAGGGTGCTCTTCTCATGTTGTAGTGTAATAATTTATCCAGAATCAGATTGTAACCCTTTTTGGCCAATACAGTAAAATCACCAAAACACAATGTACTAGGCATAAAGGCCTATTTCCCATATGAACTTAAGTTCATGACATTGGAGAAGTCCATTTTCCTAACAATTTCTAGGTATGCAATTCTATGCGAGACAGTTCTAGGAAAAATGAATGGTGTATCCTCAAAACCATAAACCCTAATCATTGTGGCATTTTCTAAGCAGTACCAATCTCCCCAGTTGTGGTTGATCGGTCCATTATAATCTCTAGGCTTGAGAAACCTCTTTACTTCTTTAGATAAGGAATAATCACAAGGATGATTAAAAAATATATACAAAGGTTTCACAAAGAATTCTTCAAAATGCAAGAAATTTAAACTAGCAAACCTGCTGTCCCAAACAACAGTCCATAACTGAACAAGCAATGGCCTACCTTCCTTATCAGATTGTGAAATCCTCAGCTCCTGGGGCCATAAACCTAAATCTTTTCCAAAATACAAAATGGAGTTCATCAGTAGTGAATAATTCTTGAGATGGAGGACAGAGGCCCCATTCTTTATCACTATCAACCCTGCATCCAGTTCCTTAAATACATGTGAAGCATAATCAAATGATCTGGAATTGTGATACTAAATATCTGCAGCAATCACCATGGGAACAACCACCATATGCTTTGGGACTTCCATCCCCAATACCTGTCCCACTGAAAAATAAGTGTACTTCAGGTAGGGTTCGAAGAGATCTACATCAAATGGTGGTCCCTCACTATCTTCCATCGAAGTAGGTTTTCCATGACATCTTATTTTGTGTAGGAGTAATCTCCATCCTTTATAAATGGTTTCCATTCATGAAATGGTGGTCCCTCACTGTCTTCCATCGGAGTAGGTTTGCCATGACATCTTATTTTGTGTAGGGGTAATCTCCATCATTTATAAATGGTATCTAGTTCTTCACTTATTATTTTCTCACTACATATTCCTTCTAATCTGAAAACCTCAGCTATTGCATTCTTAGATATATGTATTAATGGATTCCCTGACAAGTTACATATAGCTTTATTCTTTGGGTTATAATGTTTAGCCAACAATTTTACCAATCTGACATCAATAAAAACTTTAGGGCACACCATTTTTCCCAAATTGAGCCTTCCACAGATTGCATACTGGCTCAAAGTAATTTCTCCTATGATAATGGAAATTGAACAACTCATACCCTCTAATTGGAGTCCAAACATCCCCTATGAATTTTCATTTGTCATCTAATTTGTTAATTTCTGCTTTGAGCTATGCAGAACGCCTAGCTTTAGGCCCAGAACTAGGTAACTGGTCTATGAGGTATTGATTTAATTTCCTTTTAGTGCCCTCTTGTTGCAATTCAATCTTTTGCTTCTTTTCCTTTGATTGACTACCCTCCCTGGGTTTTCCTCCCTTTAGTTTTCCTGAACTAGTGCCTTCCATATTCAAAATTTATGAGTTCTAAGAAGATGAAAAACTTACTATATTTTTCCTGTAAATCCAAGTCAGTTGAGTGCCCTAATTGTTCCTTTGGTTCCCTTTCTCTCCTTCACTACCAATTCTTTGAAATAATGATTTCGATTGAGCACACCCTGATATGCAAAATATTTTATGCTTCGTGGCACCATTAATGTCTTTACTAAGACATGAATGCTGCAAGTTTTTAGAAATTCTCAGTGTCACATTAGGGATCATATCAGAAAGACATTTCAAATTCTGGCTGATCTACCTGTTCAACATTCACCCATCCACTAAGACATCTTGCAGTTCCCCCAACATCACAAGTCTCCCTGATAGTTTCTTTCCTTTTTCCTTTTATATGGCAATGACCTTCACCGAAGCAACTATTGCCTAGACTTAATGAATCGGGCCAATGGTTCTTCACCTTACTCTGAAATCTCTTCATCTCACCGAGGTGTTCACTTTATCAACTTATGTCACCAAGACCAACCATTTATCCTGCCGACAGAATGATACTCATTGTAATGTCTCTTAGATCTCCCCACTAAGACATATCTCACCGATAAGCTTTTTCTTCAATTAGACCACGCGCATTGTCTTCTCGAGACCTTTTATCTCTGCATGCACAATTCTATCAGTGTAACCCGAGGGGTTAGTAAGACTCCCCAAACTCTCCCTAGCATCATTTGTCTTACCAAGTGAGTCCTCCCTTTTCTTTATCAGCAAGACTAGTAACGCTTCAGGCAGTGCTTTGAAATCTCTCTCCGATGACCATAGTCTCTCTGATAGACTTTACTTTATTCCAATCGATAAAAGGTAACCTAGCTCGATATGACCTTACATCATCATGCTGATGCCTTTTGTCTTGCCAATAAGAAATACAAACCCGCGTTCTCTTGGTGTATAACTTTATCATTATGACCCTTCTAATGTCTTACCAATATACTGAGGATATGTATATTATCATTGATGAGACCTGCATCAACTTATGCCGATATTTTGATATGTTAAAGATTTAATGCCAAATGAAATTTATGGGGATTTATCAAAAAATTTAATCTAGATTTTGGTAAAAATGCTATGTGAGGATTTTTATGTCTATATTATGAACCTTTTTTGGACACTAATAATCATGAAGGGTTAATGAGATAGTCATAATTTCATAGTTCCAATAGTGGCTCCATCTAGGGATGAATGATTGTGAGATCATTGCAAGGATCCAGATCCCTGGGTGAGTAGACCAAACAATATGAATGAAAACAAGTGGAGATGAATATGATCCTAAACTACTATACATGGAGAAAAGATCAAATAAGGATTTCAAGGATTGTCCATGTACTAGCAATTTCTTGTATCCTTTACTTCCTATACTACTGTGCATGGAAAATTTATGAGAAGTTTTCTTCAAGAGTTGTCCATGCACTGGCAACCCTTGATCCCCTATGACTTTTAAGAGAAAAAGTTTTATAGAAATTGCCCATGTATAGGAAACTCATGTTCTTCACCACTCATATTTTGCAAATAATATGAATCCTCTCCTTGATTTCCAATAACAATGTAAGGTCCTAACCATAGTGCCTCAAATTTTCCATGTTGTACCTTCTCCTGGCACCTAGCATTCCACATCAATACCAGATCATCGTTTTCAAATTTTCTATTTTTTGCTTTTTTATCAAACAAATACTTCATTTGTGCTTGTAATTTCATTTTTTCGGTTTTGAGTTGTTCTCCTTATTTCATCAAGTTTTGCAAGTTGCTCCATTCTCTCCTCCATTGGTTCAGGAACATCTATATCCTCTTGAAGGATAAATTTGTAAACTTGCAATAAATTTTGAAAAGGCATCATAGCTTGTGTTCCATACACTAATTCATATGGGGATATTCCAATTGCCTTTTTGATCGTAATTCTATCTTCCCATACAACCAATCTTAACTTTGAATCCCAAGATTTTTTGTTCTTACCCAGCATCCTTTTTATGATTTTAAAAAGACTCTTGTTGCTAGATTATGCCTTACCATTGGCCTATGGGTGATATGGGGCAGAATAAGAGACATTAATGCCATATGTTCTAAAAAAATCTTTGAACTCATTAGACTTGAAGCACATCCCATTATCTGTAATCACTCTTAATGGTGTATCGAATCTAGTAATAATATTATCCATTAAAAATTTGATTACAACTTTACTTATTGCTTGCTTGGTTGGGATTGCCTCCACCCATTTGGTGAAGTAATCTGTGGCCACTAGTATCCAGTTATGTCCACTTGATTTCTCTTGTATTTCCCCAATGAAATCAACCCCCACTGATGAAAAGGGGCTTCAACTTGCATAGGTCTAAGTGGTAGAGCTCCCTGATACTTCATTTTCCCTGAGAACTTTTGGCATGCTTCACTCTTCCTTACATATGAAAATGAATCATTAAAAAATTTTGGCCAATTATAACCTACCCTGAGGATTTTATGTGCAGTTGTTTTTGCTGAATAATGCCCTCCATAGACCCCTTCGTGCATTTCTTTCAGAACATGATCAGCTTGTGACTCATCCAAACATAACAATAGCATTCCATCTCTATTTTTCCAAAATAAATCTCCTTCTATAAATACATATTTAGATGCCTATAGTTTTAAAGTTCTTTTTTGGTTATCATTGAATCCTTCTATAACATGATAGCAGTTATTGTATGCAAGGAAGCAAATGAGAATATTTGAAAAGGTTTTGTAAAATTAGGAGATTTGAGGACAAGGGCTTCCTTAATGGCTCTTTTAATGGATACAAAGGCTTCTAATGCTTCTGGGGTCCATTCAATTTTTTGTCATTTCTTTAGCATTTTAGATATGGGTTTGACAATTTTAGCAAAGTTGGACACAAACCTCCTAACAAAATTAATCTACCCAAAGAATGATTGGATGGATTTCACATTTTTAGGGATAGGAACCTTATCTATAGCCTCAAATCTCTCAGGATCTATCCTAACTCCCTCTTTTGATACAATGTGTCCTAAGATTTTTCCTTCTGTAATAGAAAAGTGACATTTCTTAGGGTTCAAACTAATGCCATATTCTAAAGATTTAATGAATATTTTTTCAAGATGTTCTATATGATCTTCAGCCTTTTTTGAGTAAGTTGTAAGGTCATCTTGATAAACCACTAGTATAGCATTGATCAGGTCAGCAAATGCTAAGTCCATAGCCTTTTAAAAGGTTGCTCCCGCATTAGTGAGACCAAAAGGCATTCTCACATATACATATGTTCCCCTTGGGGTTGTGAAAGCTGTTTTGTATTGCTCACATTCCCTAACCTTAACCTGGTTATAACTAGAAAAACCATCTATCATTGACAACAACTCACACTAGGTCACTTTATGCAGTATAGCTTCCATGTTAGGCAAATGATAGTTGTCCTTGAGGGATGCTACATTTAGATTTGTGAAATCCATGCACAGTCTTATATCTCCATTTTTCTTTGTAACAGGAACAAGGTTCGACACCCATGTTGAGTGCCTCACAGGTTTGATGATACCTCCATCTCTAAGCTTGGTCAATTCTTCCTGCATTTTTGGTTCCAGAGTGGGGTTAATGGGCCTTTGGTTCTGTCCAAATGGATTTGCATCTGCTTTCAATGGAATTTCATGTGAGATAATCCTCCCTATATGCCTTGAGGTCCTCATAAGACCATACGAACACATGTTTATAATTTATTAACAATGAAATCATAATTCTTTGGACAGTACATCTTATTTTCTTCCCAATATATACCTTCCTTGGTGATAGTTCAGTTCCTAAGTTTATTTCTTCAATATCTTCCCTTTTGACTGGTGTATGTTTCATAAGGGATCGATCACTTCCATCGTATACTCTTTCCAATGCTACCAACCCCTTGGGAAGTTTATTAGTCTTAAGTTGGAAGACCTTCTTTCCAAATACTATTTGTTCTCCATTTATCTCTTCCACATAGGCGCTGAATTCAATTTCCTTAGCCTCATACTGGTCTATACATTGAAGGAATTTCAAAAGGTTAGTGTCATCATTGAAAACTTGCCAACTATATACATTGTCAGCTACTGCAGGTCTTGTGTTGAATTCCACTTGGGACACTCCTGCTAACATGATATCATCTTGTTTTAATGCTACATTTTCCAAGAAGTCTTCCATTATATTTTTTGATCTATCCACCCAATCAATGGAGAAAGCATCAAATAGTTAAATTATATCCCATATTGCATTTCTGTACTATTTCAGTCTTTTATTTTTTGCTAGATATTTTGATTTGATCTGAGATACAACCAGTTTTGAATCTCCAAAAACTATTAAGATTTTGATCTTGTGTTTAGCAGCTAAATTCAATCCAGTCAACAAAGCTTCATATTCAGCTACATTGTTTGTACATTCAAATGCTAAAAAAAATGAATATTTGTAAGTTGAACCATCTGGAGATATAAAAACCATCCCAACTCCATTTCCCTCTTGGTTGCAGGCTCCATCGAAGTACATTTTCCATATTCCTTGTTGATTTTTAGAAATATTTTTATCAATTGGATCTTTGCTTACCAATTCAGGTTGAGATAGTTCCACTCTAAAAATCCCCAGATCAACATCACAGAAACAATTAAGTGGCTCTTGAGGAGCGTATTCAAAAATTTGATTCATTCTAGGTTCTTTATACAATTTTACCTCTTCTCCATTCACTGGTATTGTGGCATATGATAAGTCAAACTGTACATTGCCTCCTATTTTTGTAGTCCACTGCCTCGATAAAAGCATTCCAAACTGAGGAGGTGTGTCAATTACAGTTATGTCAATAGTGTAAGCAACTTGTGGGTAAGTTGCTAACCATACTTCCACATTCTTCATGATTCCCACAACTGGGACAAGCATGTTATCCATGGCGTAGCATTTACCTCCTTCCACATCTATCCACAAATTGAGTTGCTTCATCACCCCTACTGGCATGATATTTGTATACACCTAAAATTGGTCTAGAGCATCTGATTAATTAAATACAAATTATTTGATTAATTATTCTAATTCCCTCTACTGTTTGAATAAATATAAATATTTATTTAAATAGTTCACATTCACATCACATTTAAATTCTTCTAATATCTCATCTTAATTAAATAAACAAAATTAAATACTTTGTTCCATTTAATTATCAAATCCCTAATTCAATCTATCACATCCATCTTAAATTAATTAAATAAAGATCAAAACACTTTATTGATTAACTGCCATATTCTTCTGTTTAATTTAATAAACAACTATCCTATAGTTCATTTTATTAAATTATTTATCCCTCTTTTGCTAATTTAAATAAATCAAAATATTTGAATTAAAGCACAAGGAATATTCCATCTATATTCTCTCAAAAATGAATTAGATATCCTATGTCTAAATCTATGTCTAAAATATGTAACAATTAATGCTTTGAAACTTCATGGGATGTTTTGGAGACAAATTGGAGACAAATTCCAAAATCTTCTCTCAATCCTCCTCCATCAATCCTTCCTCTTCTCTTGCCTGGTGTTTTCATGGGTAGAGACAATCTTGATTTTTCTCTCAATCTCCTCCATATCTCACCATTCAATTCTCTAGATTGAATCCAAGCCTCTCAAAGCTTTCCCTGTTCATTTCTACAACTAGGAAATCTATAAATAAAGCCTCATTGAACCAAGAAAAGGATCCAGATAATCTAACTTTTGCACTCTTACTTTGCAGGAATTCAAGCATCAAGCATCAAGCATTCACACATCAAGCATATCAAGCAATCAAGTTTTCAACCATGGCTGCCTCCTGTAGCTACAATTATTTGTTTCATGTCCATGTCATGCTAGTTTAATTCATTTATCATCTAGTATTGCATTAGCATCATCTCGTTCTTTGAATAGTCATTTTAATAGTCTTATTTGCTTAAAAAATTTGAGATCAATCAGGATTTAATAAATATTTGGAGATAGAGAGCAATATGACACTTTTGATAGATAATTCCTTTGAATTGATTCATTTAACTTGTCTATTGATATAATGTCGTATTAAGAAGTGTCTTTTGTGCTTATTCACTTATTCACACTTACAATATTCATGGAGGCACCTGAGTCTATCATGCAATTTCTTACAAGTTTGCCGATTATGAGTAAAGTGGTGAAGAATGGGTCAATTTGTTGCGTGTTCATTAGGCAGGCTTCTAGGATTTTTACATCCTTCCTTTTATTATTTATTTCAGACACCTTTTTATTTTCAGGGCTTATATTTTGATTTCCATTAGAAATTAATTGTATGGTGCTTTCCCTATATTCCTTGATTTTCATCATTTCAATTAATGGGACAGACATTTTCAATTGAGATAAAGCTTGTATAAAATCAAAGGATGTACCTTCAGTTCAGATTGCCTTTCTAGGTTCAGTGCATTCTCCTTTGTTTTCTTCCTTCTCCCTTTTGGATGTTTGATCTTGCTTTTGCTTCTCAATGAGAAATTTCTTACTTTCCTCCTTAGGAGATCCCTTTTGTTCCCTTTTGTTTGGTTGTTTATCATTAGTCCCTTTTGCTATCTCATCTGATGTTTTTTTATTTTTTATAAATATCCCTCTTGGGACACCCTCATCTCTATTCACCATTTTATTTCTCAAATGATATTTGTTTCTGGTTTCCTCTACTGCTGTAATTGTCAATCTTTTAATCTCTTCTTCACTTGGTCTTCTTATATTGCATCTATTAGTCTGACTTGATGCAATAGGGGGATCTTGCTCATTATCATTTTTTCCATGATCGGAGAAAACGTGTTGCTTTTCCATGTGAACATTGTATTTTTGGTGATCGACATTATATTCATATCCTTCCTCCTCTAAAGAGGCATATTCCTGCTCCAAAGAGTTAAGAGTGTGAGAAGTTAGGTAGACATTCTGGTCTTCGCCACCATCATTCTCCAGCGTGTCTTCTTCCAGTACTAACTGAACTGTTACACAATGTTCAGGGGAATGTGGTGCATAACAAACTGAAGACTAGGGAATTTTATCTACCATATATGTCCCTTTTCTTTTTAATGGATCTGGTGTTTCTTTATTTATTGGCCTATCACTTACCGACTTCCCATCTTTCCAATTGGTATTATAAGGCATGTCATGCAACCTTAGTCTTTCATTCCTATATGTGTTCTCTTGTCTGTTTGGGGGAGCATATTGGGGAACCTTAGGGTTTTCCCTTTTAGAAAACATCCCTGCATCTTTCCTATTATTTTCAATAGTTAAGGCTATCTTCTAGGCCTCAGCTAAAATTCTAGGACCTCTATTTCTCAGTTCATATCCTGTCTTGGGGTTAAAGTCTTTCAAATAGATACTCAATGTAGCAAGATCAGCCAACTTAGATGCTTGAGGTATTTTATTATGCAGTTTAACAAACCTTTGGTTAAAATCAAAGGCTGACTCATTCTGATTTTTCTAGATAGTCACTAACTCATAAAAGGCAAAATCTGATGCACACTGATTCCCATACTACTAAATGGATGCAATCGGTAGACTATTAAACTAGTCTCTAGCATCCTCAATTAGTGACATCATAAATAGTCTCATTTGTACATCCTCATACTGCATATCCAAGTCCTGAATGACTACTTTAAAATTTCTAAGATGTTCCTCAGCTGTAACTGCATTACTTCCTATGAATTTATTGACTAAGTTCCTCCAATTGTTGTCCAGGGGGTAAGGGTAGATCTGAAATCTAGCAAGATCAGATTGTCTAATCATGGTTGTGCATTATGGAGGGGGATTTTAGAAATGTTGATGCTGGTAGAGTGGGTTATTATTTGCCATATATTGTGGGCCTTGTGGGGGTACATACTACTGATGAGGAGGTGGTTGAATATTTCAGTGTTGTGGTGGAGCATTTGTGTTTCTATATTGATTTCTAGGCTGATTTCAGTGGACTTGAGGGGAATTTGATGGCTTCATATTGTTGCTTTATGGGGGGTGTATATTTGGGTGAAACAACCACTGATGTTTTGACTTGAACTTTGTGTAATTTCATTTTTCTTAATTCTTCCATTGCTTGCAGTTGTTGCTCGTATTGTACCCTTAGTTTTTCTGCATGTTTCCTCATTTGTTCCCATTATGTATCTTCTTCATTTTGTGTCATGAGTTCATGGTTTTCTTCAGATGCTGCCTCATATTCGAGTCCTTCCTTGAAAAGTGCAGTTCTATGATCACATTCAAATTCTCTCCTTTTCTCAGCTTCAAATTCAGCCATGAACTCTTCATCTTTATCATGGCTTATTCGATGGAAAGGATTTCTCTTCTCCTCAGGGATATGAAGCTCTTTAGATGGTCTATTCTCAATTTTTAATGCTTCATATGAATTGTGAGTTTCCATAGGTGGTTTTTATATTCTATTTTTTATGGTTGGATCTAGGTCATTGAATACCCTCTTGCTTTGATCACTTTTATAGGTCTGTTTACCCTTGTCATTAGGACCATCTCCCTCTTTTTACAAAGATCTCCTTCCTTGCATGTTGTGAGAAACTGTGATGGTCTGAACTCTAGGTCGATTCCTTTCTGATTTGTATCTTATTGTATCAGTCCTAATGCTTTTGTTCATTCAGAGTTGCCACCCACTTTTTCTAAAGTGAGAAAAGATTTTGTGGTTATTTTACCCAATGGAGTTGATTTCTTTCAAATTTCAATTATGGTTTTCTTTTAATGACTTTATATGGAAAGGTTGTCTACTACCAAATAGTTATCTAGTTTTCCCCAGAAGAGTCGCCAATTTGTTGGGTCTCAAAAACGCTGGTTTGAATGAACCATGAGAGGTTGCAAGACACTCACTCTGTTATTGGTCAACTAACAAGGCCAACCAGTATGGCTGAACCCTCTACTCTTAAGGCTTTACTAGACCTAGGTAGGTGCACCTATATGAGCAACACATATTTTGAATTTATGTTTCCTACTTTATCTAACAATCCACAAATGGCAATTTTAACAATGGAAAGATATGATCCTAATTTGGTATGAATTGTATATGCAATATCAAGGTATGAAATAATATGTTCAATTAAGAGATGTCAAATGAGATGAATAAAACTAATGTAATGAAAATAAGGGAGACCAGTGCCTTATTGGGTAAAACAGAGTCAAATGGAGGCCTATGATGAGTGGTTTATATCTAGAAAATTCTCTAATCATTTGGCATACAATTATGAGTTTATAACTGGTATAAACATGCAAAGATGTAATTCATAAACCCTACTTGAGGTAGAATATCATATCTAATTATCTAATTCTTCTTACTGATCCCAATAATATTCCTAGATTACTATAATTGATTGAAAGGGATTTAATTCTTCTTTAAAGAATCCAATAAATCAAATCACACACAAACAAGAAATGTACACTGATAAATCGAATATATACTAGATTCTTCAATTTAAACAATCAAGAAACATCAGATTGGAGACAATCAAATAATTACAGGAATCCAACAAACAATTGATACCAGAATGAAACCACTAAATCAACAATCTTTCATTATCTCCTTCAAAATTCATACATGTAGCATAGTCTCCTTGAATATCATTCTTAAAATATAGTGCTTACAATAGTCTATCCTATTCTAATTCTCCCTTTTTCCACTATCCAACAATGGATATTTATACATTAGTTTGCAAAAGGACGCGCCCTTTCGAAAAAGTCTTAAGCATAAAATGTTAACAAGTTTATCATTAAACTAATTTCTGTTGAGCAACAAATGAAATGCAGACATGTGCTCTGTATAATCCAAGCGCTTATGTGTGTTTGCATCTCCTAACATGTCATGAATCAAGATCTCCATCATCATCATTCGTTCATTTTTCTCACATGCTTCATCCAATGTTATGTCCTTTTAGTGGTTGTGTTCAATATCTCTTGGAGTATCGATTCACATTCACCTTTCCATGTAGTCGCTTCCTTCAGTTTTCCTTCATCATCACAGAACTTAGTAAATCTGTCATTAGCAGCTTCTACCAATCCCTGCAATCCCCTTGTAATTCCTCAAAGAATTCCTTGTGCTTATCCATGATACGATTGGTATTTTCAATTCCTGTAGCATTTGGAGTACCCCTTTTCATTTCCTCAATTCTTTCTTGGATTTTTTCATCCACTCTCTTATGCTCTTTTATAGCATCCATGTATTGTGAATGTTTTCCTCATAGTTTATTCAACCAAGTGTTTAAAATAGCCTACCTATTTTTGATGATTATGGAGAGTGTGTGTACTTTTCCTTGTGAGTATGCACTTGACCCTTCCCAATGGTCCCTTTTATGTGAACTCTCACCTTGGGTGAGCATCTTCATTGGCCCTGTTACAACACCTACCAATTATTTTAGATGTTCATTCTCTATTAGCATTCTCTCATTATTGGTTTTATACATTTCCATCTCTCTGATCAATGCTTGGATATGTGCTTTATTCAACTTTGCAATATTGATCCCAATGTTTGTAGTTGCAACAGGATCAACCTCTCCAACCTTCAGAGCCATGACATGTCTGAATGCTTTCTCAGTATCAGTAACAATTGACTTCTTGTGAGGAGGATACAAAGCCCAAATCATCAATGTTTCATCATCAGGATTGTATCTTGATCCTGTATATAACTTCATCACCTTCTCTATGCTGAGCTTGTGGGTAGCATCGTTATCTTTCAAGAAACTGTCAAAAACTAATGCAAAATTTAGATCCAAACCTTGGAAAATCATAACACCTACCTTTTCTAACATCTCTCTTCCCTTTTCAGGGGTCATGTTCATCATCTCTTTGTCTACTCATCCCTTAGGATTTTTAGCAATTGATCCTCATTTCCTGGTGTGACATTGTCAACCAGTCCTCTTATCTCTTTCCCTTTTTCCTTGTATAAAAATATTTTAAACTCTAAGGTCTTCAAAAATTCATCATCTGCTATGAAAGACCTATAATCTTCATGTCTCATATCTACATCCATAGTTTCCTCAACATCTGTTTCTCTAGAAACATAGGCATAATCTTGAGTCCTTATTCTTGATACCTTCCAAGATGAGCTTTGTGGCCTATTAGCTTATGATATCCCTTTAATGGAGGATAACAACTCGGCATCCACCAACTCTTGATCATGTTTCTCAATTACCATTTTTGCTTCCTCTACCTCTAGGTTTTTTATTATGTCATCAGATTGATAGGGTACATGTTGGTACCCTCCAAAATTTATTCTTTGTTTGGCAGAGTGGATATATCCCTCTGGATCAAAGTTTTTTCTTGAGGGTGCTCTTCTCATGTTGTAGTGTAATAATTTATCCTGAATTAGATTGTAACTCTCCTTGGCCAATACAGTAAAATCACCAAAACATAATGTACTAGGCATAAAGGCCTATTTCACATATGAGTTTAAGTTCATGACATTGGAGAAATCCATTTGCCTAACAATTTCTAGGTATGTAATTCTATTCAGGACAGTTCTAGGCAAAATGAATGGTGTATCCTCAAAACCATAAACCCTAATCATTGTGGCATTTTCTAAGCAGTACCAATCTCCCCAGTTGTGGTTGATCGGTCCATTATAATCTCTAGGCCTTAGAAACCTCTTTACTTCTTTAGATAAGGAATAATCACAAGGATGATTAAAAACTATATACAAAGGTTTCACAAAGAATTCTACAAAATGCATGAAGTTTAAACTAGCAAACCTGCTATCCCAAACAATAGTCCATAACTGAACAGGCAATGGCCTACCTTCCTTATCAGATTGTGAAATCCTCAGCTCCTGGGGCCATAAACCTAACTCTTTACCAAAATACAAAATGGAGTTCATCAACAATGAATAATTCTTGAGATGGAGGATAGAGGCCCCATTCTTTATCGCTATCAACCCTGGATCCAATTCCTTAAATACATGTGAAGCATAATCAAATGATCTGGAATTGTGATACTGAATATCTATAGCAATCACCATGGGCACAAACACCATATGCTCTAGGAATTCCATCCCCAATACTTGTCCCACTAAAAAATAAGTGTACTTTAGGTAGCATTCGAAGAGATCTACATGAAATGGTGGTCCCTCATTGTCTTCCATCGGAGTAGGTTTTCCATGACAACTTATTCTATGCAGGGGTAATCTCCATCCTTTATAAATGGTGTCCATTCTTCTGAATTCACTATCTAGTTCTTCACTTATTATTTTCTCACTCCCTATTCCTTCCAATTTGAAAAACTCAACTATTGCATTCTCAGATATATGTATCGATGGATTCCCTGACAAGCCACATATAGCTTTATCCTTCGGGTTATAATGTCCAGCCAGCAATTTTACCAATTCGACATCAATAAAAACATTAGGGCACACCATTTTTCCCAAATTGACCCTCCACAGATTGCATACTGGCTCAAAGCGATTTCTCTTGTGATAATGGAAATTGAACAACTCATACCCTCTAATTGGAGTCCAAACATCCCCTATGAATTTGCATTTGTCATCTAATTTGTCAATTTCTTCTTTGAGCTACGCAAAACGCCTAGCTTTAGGCCCAGAACCAAGTAACAGGTATATGAGGTCTTGATTCAATTTCCTTTGATTGACTACCCTTCCCGGGTTTTCTTCCCTTTAGTTTTCCTGAACTAGTGCCTTCCATATTCAAAATTCATGAATTTTGAGAAGATGGAAAACTTACTGTATTTTTCCTATAAATCAAAGTCAGTTGAATTCCCTAATTGTTCTGCTAATTCCCTTGCTCTCCTTCGCCACCAATTCTTTGAAATAATGATTTTAATTGAGCACACCCTGATATGCAAAATCTTTTATGCTTTGTGGCACCATTAATGTCTTTACTAAGAGATGAATGCTACAAGTTTTTTGAAATTCTCGCTGTCACATCAAGGATCATATTGGCAAGACATTTCAAATCTGTGGCCGATTCTCTTGTTCAATGTTCACCCATCTGCTAAGACGTCTTGCAGTTCCCCCGATATCACAAGTCTCCCCGATAGTTTCTTTCCTTTTGATTTTTATATTTCCATGACCTTCAGCAAAGAAACTATCGCCCAAACTTAGTGAATTGGGCCAATGGTTCTTCACCTTACTTCGAAAGCTCTTCGTCTCACCGAGGTGTTCACTTTATTGACTTATGTCACCAAGAACAAGCATTTGTCCTGTCGATAGAATGATACTCGTCGTAATGTTTCTTAGATCTCCCCACTGAGATATATCTCACCGATAAGCTTTTTCTTTGGCGAGACCACATGCATTGTCTTCTCGACACCTTTTATCTCCACATGCTCAGTTCTGTCGGTGTAACCCAAGGGGTTGGTAAGACTTTTTGAACTCTCCCATGCATCATTTGTATTATCGAGTGAGTCCTCCCTTTACTTTATCGGCAAGACCAGTAACGCTTCGGGTAGTGCTTTGAAATCTCTCTTCGATGACCATAGTCTCCCCGATAGAATTTACTTTATTCCAATTAGTAAAAGGTAACCTAGCTCTATATGACCTTACATCATCATGCTGATGCCTTTTGTCTTGCCAATAAGAAATACAAACCCGTATTCTCTTGGTGTATAACTTTATCGGTATGACCCTTTTGATGTCTTGTCGATATATTGAGGATATATATATTATCATCGATGAGACCTACATCAACTTATGCCAATATTTTCATATGTTAAATATTTAATGCTAGATGAAATTTATGGGGCTTTATGGAAAAATTTAATCCAGATTTTGGTAAAAAATGCTATGTGAGGATTTTTATGTCTGTATTATGACCCTTTTTGGGAGACTAATAATCATGAAGGGTTAATGAGATTGTCAGAATTTCATAGTTCCAATAGGTTCAGCTATAGGTTTTCTACTTTCAAAACAAGCCAACTACCTTCTTAATCTTCAACCATCTCTTGCTTGACAAAGTCTTTATCTTTATAAATTATGTGTGGCTTTTCCAGTGCAACACATTAGACTTTCATTTGCATTCGAACTCATATATAGCGCTGCTCAATATTTGTCTTTATGTCATGCATTGATATAATTTTAAGAGCAACTTAAATACACTAGAATTCTTTACTTTAGTGTAATGATTTATATTCCTCATTTAATTTCATTTACTTTGCGTACATTATAAACTATGCACTTGCATTAAACTTCATATTATATGTGCATTATATGCGTTGCATATTGTTATCATATTGTTAGATTTTATTCAAGTCATTCACCATTATATGGCTCATGCTATATATGCACCCAAGTCTATTTTATCACTTTAAATATATAACAATATATATATATATATATATATTATTAGTATATATGTTATAACTTCCATAGTTATAATATATATATACATGTTTATCAAATCCATTATTTTTCAATCATATTTATACATATCTATTAATGAGTATATATAGATATATTTTTATCTTAGTATCCATAATAAACACATATATTTACATATTAATTGATAAATATATATACAAAATGTATATATATGTCATATATGTCCAATTGACATTATCATGCATATGGTATCTCCTTACATGAGTACACGTAAGTACATCTATCTAGGTATACACATGCACGTATATAGTCACATGTATGAGATACCATAAACACATACATATATATATTTTATGTATATACTCATCGATTAATATATGAATATGAATAAATGAAGAAGAACTTAGACTTAACACAAAGATGTAATCACATATTCCCAAATCAAAAACAATTAAAGACTAAAACCAGAACCATTACAAAAAATTCCCACTCTAAGATCAAAGGTTACTTACCATTTCTAAAATAACTTGACTCAACTTGACCAAACTAGGATGTGAGTGTGTGATAGCTGAAATAGGAACATTAAGGGCTACCAAACAAGGTTCTTCTCTTGAGTGATACTCTCCCTCTCTTCAAGAGGCTTGATTCTTTTCCTACATCCAACTTAGTGCATCACAGTAGTAGTTAGCCGATAACTATTGCAAGAATGAAGAAAGGATTGAAAGTGTTGTTATTAATTTCAACTGGTCAACTAGTTATCTACTAGTTATTATTGACTATATATTTTGAGTATATTGAGAGAATTGTATAAAAGAAATTTTATAGGTATTAATTTGTTGATCCGGTATTTTCCCCTATGTTCATTCGGTTTAGATATGTTGGTCATGGTTGTTGAAGGTTGCTATATCCATATTTTTGGTTATTGGTTCGTTGTGAAGTTTGAGTTGTGTTCACCAGTTGTGAAATATTTTTTTCTTTATTCTTGTTGAGGTCTAGAAGAAATGTTGTTGGGCTGGCTTTCTCTTTGATGAAGTCTTTTGACTTGCAGTTCTAGAGTTAAGATGTTTTGGTTGCATTGAAGATATTTTTGGTTTCTGGAAGTTTAAAGCTTAATTGTTCTATGTTTTTTACACTGATTTGGCTGACCTTATGTTAAGCACTATCTTTGAAGTTAATGAAGAGTGTTGGATCTATTTTGGGTCCTAGTGAAGCATGTTTTTGGGTCACCCTCATTCTTATTCCACCCTAGGATGTTTTGCGCTAACCTAATTTGACTTTTAAATTGGATGGCCAACTTTGGATCTTTTTCAAGGTTGGAGATAGTATAAATATAGGATGAGCTAGTAATGAAAAATGTACAAGAGGAAAGAAGGTTGATAAGTCAAAGATTACAGGAGATGTTGGTTCTATTAAAAATGTGTGTGTGATTTGTGTGTGGCAGATCAGTGTGAAGCTCAATGTTGAGTTTCCGGATGCAATGAGCAAAAGTTGAACTCTATCATTTATGCAAGTTGATCAAGTAACTATGGTGGAATTCTTTTTTGTATTGGGATTGTAGTCTCTCTGTAACAAGCCTTCTTTGTATTCTTTGTATCTCTATGGTAGTGTTCCCTCTGGGTTGTAGGCTTGTTGGATAGTGAGTCCTTATTTCAAGAAGTGAGCCTTATCTCAAGCAGTGAGCCTTGTTTTAAGCACTGAGCCTTTATTTAATTGATTTTTATATTCTCTATAGTGTGATTTAATCCTCATTGTGGTTTTTCCCTGATTGTATTTTCCACGTAAATCTGGTTTTATTATGTTTATATGTTGGATTTGAGTTTTTGCATTAACATTGGATGATTATTCATTTAAGTAGTTTTAAGTATCAGTTTTAAAGATTGAATTAAAGGTTAAAATATGTGGCAACTGATTCACCCCCCTCTCAGTTGTCTTATTTAAAAATTGTTATTAGAGCTTGGTTCCTTAGTAGAGAGCTTAACTGATTGAGGAAGGTCTGGGATAGCTAGCATGATGGTCTTTTATTATTCGGGGTTTGATGAAACTAACTATGGTATCTGGAAAGTTTTGATGGAAGAATATATGGAGTATTGTGGATATGATGTGGAGAAATCTTACAAGAATCCTTAGACTCATCCTGCTAGTGGTTTGAGTACACCTAAAGAAATAAAATTACATGAAGCAAACAATAAGGATAAGTTCATCATGAAGAATAGTCTAGTACATTTCAAGTTGATTGAGGTTCAAAATTTAAAGAGAGGTAAAGAAGTCTAGGATTCTTTATAAATAACACATTATGGTGATGAAAGAGTTAAAGAGGTGAAATTGTAGAATTTGGAAACATGGTTTGATCTTATACATATGTCTAAAGATGAAAATGTTAAAGCTTATCTACAAAGATTGGATGAGGTAGTGGCTGCAATGCGATCTCTTGGTGGTACTATAGATGAAACCAAGATTATAAAGAATATTCTTGAAACTCTTCTCGATGCTTATAGTGAGAAGGTGAGTGCTATTAAGTAGACTATAGATTATAAGAATTTTACTAAGTATCTATTGTTAGGATTTTTGACATCTTATGAAATGAGGAAGTCAAGTCTAAGAAATGGAGGAAAATAAGAGACTAATTTTAAAGCTACAAAATATAAAGATTCAGATGAAGATACCTTTGATGAATTAGAAGATAATTTGTTTAGAAGAATGAGAAAAGGTTATAGTAATTTTGAAGGTAAGTTGCCCTTTAAATTCTTTAGTTGTGAAGAAATAGGTCATTATGATACAAAGTGTCCAAAAAGAGCTAAAAGGAATAAACAAAGATACGAGAAAGAAAAGAAAGGAGAGAAGGTTAACACAACTTACTATGTGAATGAGAATACTAAAATTTTAGATGAAGATTCAGATGACAATGAATGCTTATTCTTGGTGATTACAGATGAACCTAATTCTACTAATTCAGAAATACAGGTAAAGGAAAGCCCTCCAGAGAAGGAGAAGGAGAAAAATGAAGGTACGGTTATCTCTTCCCTACATGATAAAAAAGAAGAATTTTTGGGTAGTTGATAGTGGTTGTTCGCATCACATGACTAATGATAAGAGTAAGTTTGTTTAGCTTGAGAAATATGATGGAGGCTTGGTTATGTTTGGAGATGATACTAGTGCTAAAATATGTGGGATAGGTTCAGTAAGTTTTGATGGCAACCGTCATACTCACAATGTTTATTATGTTAAGGGATTAAGGCATAATTTGTTGAGTGTTGGTCAGATGTGTAGAAAAGGATATGATCTTGTGTTTAAGGATGAGAAATGTGAGATCTGGAACATTGATTGCTACAGGATAGAAATCTAAAGGGAATATTTATCAACTTAAGGGTGATAATGGACGATGCTTTATGACTCAGATAAATAACAATTGGTTATGGCATAGGAGAATGTTTCAGATGAATTTGATAACTTGGCGAGGATTAGTGATGTTTAGGCCATGAGTGATTTACCAAGAATTACAAAGCTTGTTAATGCTATTTGCAAGAATTGTCAGTTTGGGAAGCAAGAAAGAAATCATTAAAGATCAAAAGAACAATCTACTACTAGAATATTCAATTTAGTTCATACAGTTCTATGTGGTCCTACAAGAGCATGAAGTCTACTTCGTGAGAGGTAATTATTATTTTTTATTATTATTCTCGATATACATGGGTTATATTTCTTAGAGAGAAATTAGATGCATTAGATAGATTCAAGAAATTCAAGGCTATGGTTTAAAATAAAGTGAATTTGAGGATAAATGCTTCAGACCTGACATAAGTGGAGAATTCACCTCCCATGAGTTCAATATATTTTGTTAAGTGCATGGAATAAAGAGATAGTTATTTTCTCTGAGAACTCCTCAACAAAATAGATTTGTTGAAAGGAAAATTAGAACAATTCAAGAGGTTGTTAGATCAAAGATTAATGGGGTTGGTTTATCAAAATTTTACTGGAAATAAGCTATTCATACTACTATTCATGTGTTCAATCGAGTTCATGCAAGAGAAAATAGTACAAAGACTCCCTATGAGCTATGACACAAAATAATTCCTACAGTTAAATAGTTCAAAGTATTCAGAATAAAATGCTATATCAGAAGAGATGAGGTAACTATGGTTAAGTTTGATGCAAGAAGTGATGAAGGAATATTTCTTGGGTATTCTACTAGAATCAAGGCATACAAATGTTTTAATAAAATATTGAGAAAAAGTGTAGAGATCTCGAATGTGAAGGTTGATGAGACAATGAAGAGTTCTATTGATATTGATGGATATGTGTCTGATGAACATGATTGTGCAAGAATAGAAGAAATTATGGAAGAACAAGATAAATATGAGAAGAAGAAGCTAGATGAACAAGATGGAAGAGAAGAAGATGCTCTGGTGATGTCCCTTAGGACACTGAAATATGTATAGAGGAATCATTTAGAAAATCAGATTATTGGAGATAAGACAAAAGGCGTGTTAACCAAAAGAAAAGTTGTTGCTAAAGTAAATTTGTGTTTATTCTCTGAGATTGAGCCGAAGACACTAAGTGAAGCCTGTAAAGATGAACATTATAAGGAATCGATGAAAGAGATTTTTCTGATTGAGAAGAATTAGACTTGAGAATTGGTCCCAAGACTGGCAGAAAAAAATATCATTCGATCAAAATGGCTATTCAAAAATAAGTTAAATAAAAATGGAGAAGTCATAACAAAGTGAGGCTTGTGTGTAAAGTCTACTCACAAGTAGAAGGTACATATTTTTAGGAAACTTTTTCCCTGGTAGCAAGAATGGAAGCTATAAGGATGTTCTTGGTATTTACTGCTTATAAATATTTCAAAGTCTATCAGATGGATGTCAAGTCAACATTTTTGAATGGTGAGATGGAAGAAGTTTACATGGAACAACCGAAAGGATTTCAATTAACCGATCAATTGGATATGGTGTGTAGATTCAAGAAAGCATTATATGGATTTAAGCAAGCCCCTAGAGCTTGGTATGCAAGGTTAGACATGTATTTGATTCAACAAGGATTTAACAAAGGTATGAAAGATGGTAATTTGTACTTTAAGATTGATAATGATAAAATCTTGATTGTAGTTGTCTATGTTGATGGTATATTTTTTGGAGGAAATGAAAAGATGTGCAAGATGTTTGCACATGAGATGTAGAAATAATTTGAAATGTCTATGTTTGGGGAGATGAATTTCTTTCATGAGCTATAGATTAATCAAACAAAGAAAGGAATTTTCATTTCACAATCTAAGTATGCGAGAGAGATGTTGAAGAAGTTTGGGATTGATGGCTCCAAACTAGTATGTACTCTTATGGTGACTAGTTGCATATTGGGCAAAGATGATGATTCACCTAAAGCTGATCAGAGCAAATATAGATATATGATTGGCAAATTATTATATTTGATTGCTACTAGACTAGATATTATACATGTGGTTTGTCTTGTGTCTATATTTCAAGAAGATCTGAAGGAAAAACATGTTGTTAAAAGAATATTCAAATATTTGAATGGAACTCCAGATTATGGACTTCGGTATCCTAAAGATACTGAATTTACACTTATTTCCTATACAAATACAGATTGAGTTGGATAAGTAGATTACATAAAGAGTACAAGTGGTGGTGCATTCTTTCTTAGATGTATATTGGTGGCATGGTTGAGAAAGAATCAAGCTTTAGTATCCTTGTCTACTGCTGAAATTGAGTATATTGTTGTTGCATCTTGTTGTACAAAAGTTCTATGGATGAAATAGGCATTAAAAGATATCATAGTTCTATATGATGATCCCATTTTTATCTTTTGTGATAATACAAGTGCAATTACATTTTGAGGAATCCTGTAATGCACTCAAGGATGAAGCATATATCTATTAGATATCATTTCTTGAGAGAGAAGGTTATGGAGAATGAAGTAAAATTTGAGTATGTTCCAATGAAGGATTAGATTGCTGATATTTTCATGAAGGTTCTTTCTAAAGATAATTTCAAGTATCTCCAAGAGAAGTTAGGGGTTATTTCCCCTTGTTTCATAAGCTAAGATGCATTTAGAGATGAATCAGTCTAGTGGATTCATGGTTCTATCTTTTTGGACTGATTTTTTGGTGGCTACCTCTCAGGAAGAGTAGGTAGTTTCAAGTGTTGTCATTGTGAGTATTCTATTTTCATGTCAAAGGAAGATTCAATGAACATATCTTTTGCCTCAGCCATTGATTTCAAAGGGGGAGAGAAAGCATGTGAAAATGAAAGAAAGCTAATAAGAGAAAGAAGGTAATGAGAAAGACGATCTTCTGAGGGGAGAAGAGAAAAAAAAAATCATGAGAAGTATTTTCATAACTAGTATGGTGTCTTTGATGGTTTTTCACATAATATGTTGTCATCAATGACAAAGGGGGAGATTGTTGCAATAATGAAGAAAGGATTGAAGGTGTTGTCATTGATGTCAAGTGGTCAATTGGTTATCTACTAGTTGTTGTTGGTTGTATATGTTTAGGATATTGAGAAAATTGTATAAAATAAATTTTATAGGTATTCAGTTGTTGATATGATATTTGCCCCTATGTTCATGCAGTTCAAATATGTTGGTCATGGTTGTTGAAGGTTGCTATATCCATATTTTTGGTTGTTGGTTCGTTGTGAAATTTGAGTTGTGTTCACCAGTTGTGAACTATTTTTTTATGTGTTCTTGTTGAGGTCTAGGAGAAATGTTGTTGGTCTAGATTTCTCTTTGATGAAGTCTTTTGACTTGCGGTTCTAGAGTTAAGATGTTCTACTTGCATTGAAGATATTTTTGGTTTTTGGAAGTTTCGAGCTTGATTGTTCTATGTGTTTTACATTGAATTGGCTGACCTAATGTTAAGCACTATCTTCGAAGTTAATGAAGAGTTTTGGATATATTTTGGGTCCTAGTGAAGCATGTGTTTGGGCCACCCTCATTCTTATTCTCGCCTAGGATGTTTTGCATTGACCTAATTTGAATTTAAAATTGGATGGCCGACTTTGGATCTTTGTCAAGGTTGGAGATAGTATAAATACATGATGGGCTAGTAATGAAAAATGTACAAGAGGAAAGAAGGAAGATAAGTGAAAGAGTAGAAGTGACATTGATGCTATTCAAAAAGTGTGTGGCAAATCAATGTGAAACTTAATGTTGAGTTTCTGGATGCAATGAGAAAATTTTGAACTCTATCATTTATGGAAGTTGATCAAGTAATTGTGGTGGAATCCTTTGTTGCATTGGGATTGTAGTCTCTCTATAGCAAATCTTCTTTGTCTATCATTTATGCTTATGAGCCCTATCTCAGGAAGTGAGCCTTGTTTCAAGTAGTGAGCCTTTTTGTAATCAGTTTTGATATTATTTATAGTGTGAGATAATCCTCATCGTGGTTTTTCACTCATTGGGTTTTCCACGTAAATCTAGTGTTATTGTGTTTATGTGTTGGATTTAGGTTTCTACATTGACAATAATGATTATTCATTTGAGCAATTTTAAGTATCCGTTTTGATGATTGAATTAAAGGTTAAAATATGTGACAACTAATTCACCCCCATCTCAATTGTCTTATTCAATAATAACAATACAGCCATATAAATCATATATCATTGCATTATTAAAGTATTTAAAGTATCATATTGAATTGCACAATCTTTCATCACATATCTCATCAGGATATATATATATATAACATAATCATGTATTAAAGTATTTTAACTCATCAAAGTAACAATAAATAGGTAATAACATAATGGGGTGTAACATTTTACATATTCATCCATGATTGAATCCTTCTAGTCTGTTGATGTGATAGACACATGACATAGAGTAGGTCTCCTAGAGAGTCCATCCACCATAATATTCTTTTTCCCTTTGACATATTTAATATCAAAATCATATGCTTGAAGTTTACTTACCCATTTTTGCTACCCATCTTTCAAATTTTGTTGATTCAAGAAGAACTTCAGGCTGTCGCATTATTATTTGACCATAAATCTTCCACACACCAGGTATTGCAAAAATTCCTCTAATGCATGAATTATGGAAATCATCTCTTTGCAATATATAGAATATCCTCTTTCACTAGCTTTAAACTTCCCACTTTAAAATGATTTGGGGTGTCCCTTCTTAGAAAGAAAAAATCCAATTCATTCATCAAAAGCATCACATTCAACAACAAATTGAAGGAAGAAATCAAGAATTGCAAGAATAAAAAAAGAACTCATTACCTCATTTATCTTTTCGAAAGTTCTTTGTGCTTCCTCTATCCATTCAAAATCTCTTGCTTTAGTTAGATTGGTGAGGAGTGCTGCAAACTAAAAAAATCCTTTGACAAACCTCTAGTAATAGCTACATAGTCCAAAGAAACCTCTTAGCCAAGACAAGTTTGTAGGAGGTGGCTAGTCTAGAATGGCTTGGATATTTTGTTGATCAAACTAGACTCATTTAGCACTTATGACATGTCCCAAATAAAATATCTCTATTGACCCAGACTCACATTTGGAAATCATTACAAAGAGAGACTATTGTTCTAGAATTCACAATACTATATCAAAATGCTTCAAATGTTCTTCCCATGTTATGTTATAGATTTCAATATCATCAAAGAAAACCAACACCAAGTTCCTCAAGTGCTTACCAAAAAAAAGGTTCATGCAGGATTAGAAAGTTGTTAGAGCACTAGTGAGACCAAAAGGCATGAACAAGAACTCAAAGTACCCATAGTGACACCAAAAAGTAGTCCTCTATACATCTTCTTATCTCATGCAGATCTGGTGGTATTCAGACCATAAATCAATTTTGAGAAGTACACTACACCATGTAGCTCATCAATTAATTAATCTATCTATAGTATGGGGTATTGGTTCTCAATGTTCTTCTTGTTTAATGCTTTCTAGTATATACACATCCATAAAGTGTTATCCTTCTTCTTTACCAACTCTACAAAAAGATGCAAAAGGGATAGAGCTTGGTATAGCATATCCAATATCCAATAATTCATTTATTTATTTCTCTATCTCCTCCTTATACATCCATGATGGAAGTTAGGAGTGGTCATAACCGACATTGATCCTAGTTTAAGTTCTATTATATGATGAAAACCTCTATTCGATGGTAATATGAGAGGTATGTCACTAAAAACTAAAATATTCTTATCCAGAATCTTTTGTATATCAGTATGAACTTGACTGTTCTTACCTTCAAAAGAGTCTTTTGAAATCATCAAGTAGCTAGCAGTCTAGGCAACTCGGTTCTTCTAGAAGATCATCTCCATTCTCCTCGCTGAAACTACTTGTGGACCTCCATTATCCATTCCCTTTAGAACAATATCCTTCCCATTTCCTTTGAACTTAAGTTCCATCATTTGGTAGTTCATAGTATACTCACCTAAATAATGTAGTTATTGCACACCCAAAATTACATCAGTTTCACCCAAAACAATACCATAGAAGCAATCAAAAACCTTATGATCTCCAAATTTTATGTCCAACTTCCATACTTTCTCCTTGCAGGCTAAGTTATACCCATCTTCCATAGTGATAGTAAAGCCTTCAAAGTTCTCCACATCTAGTCTTCTTCTCTTTACCAGTCCCTCGTCAATAAAGTTGTGGGTAACTCCTACATCAATCAAAATAGTCACACTTTATTCAACAAGGACTCCATAAACTTTGAAATAATGGTACCTATGTCTACCAAATAGTGATTCTAGAATACTACCATTATTGTTCTCATTATCTTATTCCTCTAGAGGGTTATTTTTAAGAGAATTCGGGGGTTATTTCGCCTACTTTATTGAAATAGATGCATATGGAAATGGATTAGGCCAATGGATCTATGGATCTATCTTATTTTTGAACTGATTTTTGGTGGCTACCTCTTAGGTGGAGTAGTTAGTGTCATGTGTTTTCATTATGCAAATGATTGGGTGTAATCCTAAGGGGGAGTATTATGTGCTATTATAGATATTGCTTTAATGTCAAAAGGAGAGAAAAATGTGAAACATCTTTGGCCTTTGTCATTGATGTCAAAGGGGGAGAAAAAGTATTATGTGAAAAATCTTATTTCAAAAAAGTTGCAGGAAAATTTGTTCAAAGCCATTGTGTTGTCTTTGATAGTTTTTCATATCATGTGTTGCCATCAATGACAAAGGGGGAGAATATTAAAAATATGAAGGTGTTGTCATTTATGTCAAATATGTGTAGAGAAAGCTGGTTATTGCCTGTATATGTCAAGGATATTGAGAAAATTGTAATAAGGAATGTTTATTGTTTGTGCATGTATAGTTGAGATGTTGAAGAAGTGTTATGAGCACATGGATTTATCCTTATGTTGCTATGTATGGAAGTGTGCTAGAGTGAAGTAATATATTGAAATGATGTCTCTGGTACTTGGTCTCCAAGTGCTTTTCAGAAAATTTAATAAATAGATAAAAGAGTGTCTTACAGGTATTCAGTGCATGCTTTGGGATGTGCTTCACATTTCTTCTATGTTAATTCTATGCTTATGAAGATTTGAATTATTATTCATAATTATTGGTAGTTGCTATGTATATAATTTGGGCTTATGGATCATTGTAAAGTGTGAGATATTTTCACCAGTGTCTGAACCAGTCGTTCAGTGATGTTCTCTATTGTTTGAGAGAAATGTATTTTATCAGCATTTCTCTACAATTTGGATTTAGGTTGTCTAGATCTAGGAATTTGTTTATAATCCTTTTATCTTTTTTCATTCAAATATTTATTTTATTTGGTGCAGTACAGTGTAAGTTTCATTTATCAATATGCAAACAACGGTTGTCAAGTATCCTGAGCTAAAGTAGTTGTTGATGCAAAGCTTGGATGAAGTGGTTGATGAATCTTAAGTGATTCATGGATTGTTTTGGATCGATTTCAAGTGAATTATGTTGTTTGGAACTTTCAACTTTATCTAAGGAAGCATGCACTTAATGTCTATGGTGTTTTGCATGGGTGTTGGTCGACCTTGTGCTTAAAACTACATGTGAGGTTTGTCAAAGCATTTTGAAGTGTGTTAGGATCTATTTGGGTCATAATTAAGGATTTATGTAGGCCACCTTTTGTTCCTATCCACCATGAGAATGTTTGGGTACCGACCTATTTCAAATTTAAATTTGTAACAGCTAGTTGTCGACATTCTCTAATGGTGTTTAAAGTTTTGAAGAAGAGGTTAATATAAACATGTATGGTGTTGATGCAAGAGTGTGGAGAAAAGAGGAATAATCAAGATAGATGTGATATTGTTGCAAGTGAAGTGTAATGAGATGTGAATGTGAGCAGAGCAGTGCAAATTTTATGTTAGGGTTCCAAAGGTAGTGAGTTGAAGGCATATAATATCTTTCATGTGAGATTGCAAAAGTGTATGAGAAATTGTGGTGGACTCCTTATTGCATTAAGAAGTGTTTCTTTTTGTAACATTCTTGTTCTATCTTCTTGTATTCTTTTTGTGGCAATGATCCCTGGTTGTGAGCCTTTTTGGATAGTGTGTCTTATTTTGGTAGTGTGCCTCTCTAGTAGTGAGCCTCTATATTTGGTTTTTGAATTCTTTATATTGTGAAATAATCCTCACCATAGTTTTCCCTTATTGGTTTTTCCACATAAATCTAGTGTTCATGTGTGCATGGTTTTACTACTTTCAATTTTTGTTACTCCATTTAATAATTAAACACATTAGTAGAGTAAAATTTGGTGAATGTTTATAGATCTAACTTTTGTGGATGATTTTAAAGGTTAAAAGTGCTATAACTAATTCACCCCCCCTCTTAGTTGTCTTGTTCAACAATTGGTATCAGGGTGAGGTTCCTTGGAATAAGAGCTTAACCACTTAAGGTAGATCCGAGATGGTGAGCAAGACTACTTTGGATTGTCCTAAATTCGATGGCACATACTATGCATTTTAGAAAAAATAGATGGAAGGCTATCTGTCATCACATGGATTTGAATTTGAAAGAATATAAGACTACATATGTTCCACCTCAAAATTTTCCAAGTACAAGTGCATAGATCAAGGCACATGAGGAAAATTCTAAGGAAATATTTCTTATTATGAATGGTCTTTCAAAAACTGAATTAGTTAAAGTTATGAGTTTGAAGACTGCTAAAGAAGTGTGGGATAAGATAGAAATCATCTATGAAGGAGATGACAAAGTTAAACAGGAAAGGTTGCAGATCTTGAAGGAAAAAATTGGGGGCCTATAGATTTTTGAAAATGAATCAATTGCAATCTACATGAGGAAAATTGATGAGCTAGTCAATGCAATGAGAGGTCTTGGTGCACAAGTCAAAGAATCTAAAGTGGTAAAAAAAGTTCTTTGATCTCTTCCTAATTGTTATAGTGATTTTTTTTGCTATTGAGGAAGTTTTAAATATCAATATTTATTCTAGAGATCATATGATTGGTACACTAACATATTTTGAGATGAGGAAAAAGGTATTGAAGAATAGCACAAATGTAGAAGATGCCTTTAAAGCTAGTACATTAGTAAAGATAGAAGAACTAGATAAGGAATATCTAGATGATGTGGAATCTAAATTTGTGAGAATAATGAAGAAGAGAACTAGTAAGTACAAGGGTAAATTACCTTACAAATTTTTTAGCTGTGGTGATATAGGCCATTATGCTTCAAGATGTCCAAAAAGAGTTGAAAGAAATAAACATAGAGAAAGCAAAGAAAATAAAGGAAAACTGATCAAAAGAGCATATTATGTTAATGAAGATGTTGGCATTTCTGATGATAAGCCTGATTATGGATATTTTGATGATAATGAATGCTTTTTATTGGCTTTAAAAGATTAATCTATTCCTGCTAACACAAAAATATGTGTGAAGGAATGTGCTCTGGAGAAAGTTGATGATACTAATATGGTTTCTTCTCTTCATGCTAAACAAGAAAAGAACTATTGGGTTTTTGATAGTGGCTGCTCAAATCACATGACCAATAAAAAAATTAAGTTTATTAAACTTGAAATATATGATGGAGGCTTAGTTATGTTTGGAGATGATTTTGGTGCTAAGATCTATGGGATAGGTTCAATTAGTTTTGATGACAAGCATAATACTGATAATGTGTACTATGTTAAGGCTTTGAAACATAATCTCTTGAGTGTTGGATAGATGTGTAGTAAGGGATATAATCTTGTGTTCAAGGATGAAAAATGTGAAATCAGAAAAGGGTCTGGAACTATGATTGCTTCTAGTAAGAGAACTGAAGGAAAAATATATCAACTTAAAAGTGTTGATGGGCATTGATTTATGTCTCAGATTAATGATAATTGGTTATGAAATTGGAGGTTGTGTCATATGAATTTGAATCACTATAGTACAAGGTGTGATATATTTGCAAAGAATCACAAATTTGGTTAATGTTGTCTGCAAAAATTGTCAGTTTGGAAAACATGCTAGAAAAACCTTCAGAACAAAGGAACAATCTACTATCAGACTGCTAGAATTGATTCATATAGATATTTGTGGTCCTACAAGGGTGGGAAGTGTATAAGGTGACATGTATTTTATGCTTTTGATTGATGATTACTCTAGAATGACATGGGTTACTTTCCTTAGAGAAAAATATAATGCATTAGATAAATTCAAGACATTCAAAGATATGGTTGAAAATGAAATGGATTTAAAAATAAAATGGTTGAGGTCTGATAGAGGTGGTGAATTCACCTCCAATGAGTTTAACATGTTTTGTGAAGTTCATGGAATAAGAAGACAATTGTCTACATCTATAACTCCTCAGTAGAATGGAGTTGCTGAAAGGAAGAACAAGACAATTCAAGAAGTTTGTAGAACAATGATAACAGAGGAAAGTCTACCAAAATTATACTAGAGAGAAGCAATTCACACTATTGTTTATGTGCTCAACCAAGTTCAAGAAAAAGCTAACATCACTATGACTCCCTATGAGCTACGATATGGAAAGATTTCTACTGTTAAATATTTTAAGGTATTTGGAAGAAAATGTTATATCAAGAGAGATGAAGAGAATATAGGAGAGTTTGATGCAAGATGTGATGAGGTTATCTTCCTTGGATACTCTACAAGAAGAAAAGCTTACAGATGTTACAATAAAAGGCCAAGAAAGGTTGTAAAAAGCACAAATGTCAAGGTTGACGAAATGGAGAATTCAATTGAAGTTCATGGATATGTATCAGATGAACCTGATTGGAGAGAAGAAGAAGAAAAGGTTGAAGAACGAGAAATGAAGAATGAAAAGGAAGATGCTTCGGAAAAGTCCCATAAAACCCCTAAGTATGTGCAAAAGAATCATTGAGAAGATCAGATCATTGGAGACAAGAGGAAAGGTGTATTAACAAGAAACAAATCTATTGAAGTTGAGGTAAATTATTGCATACTTTCTAAAGTTGAACTTAAGATAGTGAGTGAGGCATGTAAGGATGAAGATTGGATGAAATAAATGGAAGAGCTTATGCAAATTGAAAAAAATAAAACTTGGGAATTGGTTCCTAGACCAAAAAATAAGAACATAATTGGAAGCAAGTGGGTTTTTAGAAACAAATTCAATGAGAATGGAGAAGTGCTAAGAAACAAGGCAAGGCTAGTGTGTAAAGGATACTCACAAGTGGAAGGTATATAGTCTTAGGAGACATTTTCCCTAGTGGCTAGAATGGAAGCTATCAAAATGTTTTTGGCATTTGCAACACATAGATTTTAAGGTTTATTAGATGGGTGCGAAGTATGCCTTCTTCAATGGAGAGTTGGAAGAAGTTTACATGAAACAACTAGAGGGATTCCAGTTGTCAAATCAACTATATATGGTGTATAGATAGAAAAAGGATTTATATGACTTGAAGTAAGCTCCTAGAGCTTGGTATGTAAGGTTGGACAAATATTTGATTCAACAAGATTTTAGCAAAGGTATTGCAAATAGAAATCTCTATTTCAAAATTGAAGATGACAAGAACTTGATAGTAGTTGTGTATGTGGATGACATTATCTTTGGTGGAAATGAAACTATGTGCAAGGTGTTTTCTATAGAAATTAAGAAATAGTTTGAGATGTCTATGTTTGGTGAGATGAATTTATTCCTTGGATTGCAAATCAATCAAACAAACAAAGGGACTTTCATTTCACAATCCAAGTATGCAAAAGAAATGTTAAATAATTTTGGGATGGATGGTTCCAAAGAGGTATGCACTCCTATGGTAATTGGATGCAAATTGAGTAAGGATGATAATTCACCTAAGGTTGATTAGAGAAATTAGAAATTCATGATTGGTGGACTACTGTATCTAACTACTACCAAACCAGATATCATGCATACAATTTGTCTTGTGGCTAGATTTCAAGAGGATCCCAAAGAAGCACATGTTGCAACTATCAAGAGGATATTTAGATATCCAAAAGACACTCCAAATCTTGCCTTATGGTATCCTAGGGATACTAACTTTACACTAAGTTCTTATATAGATGAAGATTGGGAAGGTTGTGTTGACGAAAAAAGAAGAAGTGGCGGTGCATTCTTTCTTGGATGCAGATAGGTGTCATGGTTAAGTAAAAAGCAAGATACAGTTTCCTTATCCACTACAGAGGCTAAGCGTATTATTGCCACATCTTTTTGCACAAAATTTTTATGAATGAGATAAACATTAAAGGATATTAGAGTAATGTATGATGATCCATCTCTATTTTCTATGATAATACAAGTGTAATTAACATTTCAAAGAACCCTATGATGCACTCAAGGACAAAGCATATATCAACCAGGTATTACATTCTGAGAGAGTAGGTCATGGAGAATGAGGTAAATCTTGAGTATGTACCTATAAAGGATTAGATGGATTCCATATTTACTAAGGCTCCTCCTAAGGATACTTTTGAGTATCTCTGGGAGAAGCTAGGGGTTATTTCCACTCCTTTCTTGAACTAGATACATATGGAGATGCATCAGTCCATTGGATCTATGGATCTATCTTCTTTTTGGATTGATGTTTGGTGGCTACCTCTAAGGGGAATAGGTAGTATCATGTGTTGTCATTATGTAGATGATTAGGTGTACTCCTAAGGGGGAGTATTTTATGCTGGTATAGATCCAAGTTCAATTTCAAAAGGAGAGAACAATGTGAAACATCTCTAGCCTTTTCCATTGATTTCAAAGGGAGAGAAAAAGTATTATGTGAAAAATATTATTCTAGAAAAGTTGTTCAAATCCATTGTGTTGTCTTTGATGGTTTTTCACATCATTTTTTGCCATCAATGACAAAGGGGGATATTGTTAAAAGTATGAAGGTGTTGTCATTAATTTCAACTAGTTGGTTTTGTAATTGATGTCAATTGGTTGGTGTTGTAATTAGTATCAATTGGTTGGTGTTGTCATTAATATCAACTATGTGTAGAGAAAACTAGTTATTTACTGTATATGTTGAGGATATTGAGAAAATTGTAAAAAAAGGTTTGTTGTTTGTGCATGTGTATAGTTGAGATGTTGAAGAAGTGTTGTAATTACATGGATTTATCCTTATGTTTCTATGTTTGGAAGTGTGTTAGAGTGAAGTAATGTGCTAAAATTATGTCTCTAGTACTTGGTCTCCAAGTGCTTTTGAGAAAATTTGATAAATAGAGGAAAAAATGTCTTCCAGGTATTTAGTGTATGCTCCAGGATGTTCTTCGTGTTTCCTCTACTTTGATTCTATACTTATATGGATTTGAGATATTGTTCATAATTATAGGTAGTTGCTATATCCAAAATTTGGGCTTCTGGATTGTTGTACAATGCAAGCTATTTTCACTAGTGTGTTAACAAGTCATTCAATGATGTTCTTTTTTTTTTTGGGAGAAATGTATCTTCTTTGTATTTCTTCACTATTTGGATTCAGGTTGTGTAGATATAGGAAGTTAATAATTATTTTATATTTCTGTGCTTAAATATTCAATTGATTTGGTGTAGTACAGTGTAATTTTAATTTATCAATATCCAAACAAGGTTTATCAGTTGTCCTGAGTTAAAGTAGTTGTTGATGCGAAGCTTGGTTGAAGTGGTTGATGAATCTTAAGTAATTCATGGATTGTTCTAGACTTATTTCAAGTGAATTATGTTGTCTAGAAATTTTAGCTTTATCTAAGCAAGCATGCACTTAATTTCTATGGTGTTTTGCACAGGTGTTGGCTAACCTTGTGTTTAACACTACATGAGAGGCTTGTGGAAGCATGTTGAAATGTTTTGGGATCTATTTGGGTCCTGATTAAGGATTTATGTAGCTTTCCTTTCGTTCCTATTCACCGTGAGAATGTTCGGGTGCTGACCTATTTTGAATTTAAATATATAGCGGCTAGTTTCTGAATTTATCCAATGGTGTTCAAAGTGTGTGTAGTGAAAATCCTTAATCTAAAATACAAAAAAAAAAATGCAATGAAAAGAAAAAACAACACCTCATAATATAGGACTAGTTGAAAGTAAACAAAACAAAAATATAACAACAAGAATGATTATACCTTTTCTTGTCTAGCTTAATGGAGTGGTTGGCCTTTGATGATGCTCTTGATGTGTGCCCCTTGATGGAAAAATTGCAATAATGGTGGTGGTTGAATGATGGAAGATGGTAGGTGGGAGTGCAAATGGATTCAAATGCAAATTCTTGAATGTAAAAGTGCTCCAATAATGGCTTGTATTCTAGATCTCCAAATTCTAGCCTCTTTAACTTGAGGCCAAGGCCCTCCATTGAAAGAAAAATGGATGACTAAGATTGATCCACCATGGACAACATGAAAAGTTGTGGTGAGTTGAGGAATCACAAGTCCTCACATATTTCCTTGTGGAGGGTAAGATGGAAGAAGTACAAGGTGACATGGAAAAGCCCATGTGGTCCCAAAGTACTCGCAAGTACCTTGGAATTGAAGAGGACTTCCTTAAAAAGGGATTCCTTGTCCCCAAGTGGGGCTAAAAGTGACAAGTGAGGACTTTTAGAAATTCCACTCTTGTCACCATGGGGATTAGAGAGGACATTGGAGGAATAAAAGTGAATTTAAATTTCACAATCTTGGAAGAAACCCATGGATAAGATAAGGTCCTCCAAAAGGAGGTCCTTGTCCCATGTACTTGATGTGACCTTTGAGAGATCACGGGGAAGAAAAATGAATGGGGGGAATAAGTGTGAATTTTTAATTCACATGGGGAAGAGGTCAAACCAAATAAGGTAAGTACCATGAAAGGTTGACTTAAGGACATGCCAGAAAAAGTAAGTGATTAGATTAAGGTTGAAGGATTAGAAGAAGGTTAGGTGGTTAATAAAGATTAAAGACAACTTGCAAAATTTGGAGGATGTGACACCTCCTAATCATGGATTAGGAATGTGAACATCCCTAATGATGGGATTAGGAGATGAATTAGGATAAAGTGTGGATGGGATATAAAGGGAATTAAATAAGTGGGTTATTTATTTAATTCCTTGGAAGAAAGGGATAAAGGGTAAGGTATTTAATCATTTAACTAAATACCTTAGGGATCTAGAGTACTTTAATGGTATTAATTAAATAATAGTAGTATGACTTAATTAATGTGGATAAAAGGCTATTTAGATGAAAAGGGTAAATTTGGCCAAATATAAGTGGTCAAATATAGATGTATACATTTTTCCCCTCTTTGAGATGGTGTTATGAAGTAGCATCATTTCAAAGAAAATTAAAACATGGCACCTAGAAGAAGATGCCCCAGTCATTCAAGGAGTGACTATGAGGAAAGATGATGGGAGTGAAGATGAAGGTTAGGGATTGAGGATGCCCCCTCGAGAGGACATGTGGGTTTAAGATAACATGGGTGTGCTCTCGAAATGGATGAGATGATGCAAGGGTAGATAGGGAAGATGATGAAAAATGATGGATGAGAGAGAATGATAATATGAAGAGATAAAGGTAAGCACAAATAGATTTAAGGACAAATATGATGTTACCCCAGTCAAGCTACAAGAAAGGATGAACTGATGGTCAATACATCCCAAAACAACACTAGGATAGGGAAGGATACATCCTGATGAGATTGTTGTTGATGAGGGAAGGATACATCCTAGAACAACACAAGGATAGGGAAGGATACATCTCATTGATGATGATTGATGAGGATGGTGATTGGATCAATGCTTGTAACAAGGCTGGGAACAAGACCAAGGATGTGATTACATGATTGTGCTTAGATTGAATAGATTAGGATTGGATGGAGATTTGAGATGGGTAAACTGAATGAAGAAGACGGAGGTAAATATATAATGCAATGGAGGAGAAAATGAAGTGCAATTTACCATTTTAGGAGCATTGATTTTTGCTATAGCATAAGACACTATGTACTATGGTATGTGAAACCAAGGTGGATTAGTGTCTAATGCATAAAACAAACACAACAGACAAGAAGGCTATCCCAACACCCCAAACTCGCAAGGAATTTGGTCAGGCCAAGTATTAGGATAACCACAAGCACAAAGGATGCCTCGACGTAACACAAGACCAAAAGGATCTTGGTGGGTACTATGTGGGACAACCAACAAGACAAAAGAAGACAAAAAGATTAAGATATGCCCCTATGCTCACCAACCAAAGCACACCATGCTATGATGGATCATGGCAACCCTGACGAGGTAGAATAGGAAGCACAAATGATAAACAAAAGGTCCAAAGCATCAAAAGATCATAATCAAATTTCAAACATCCTTTACCATAGGATCAAAAAGGTGGATGGGATTGATGAGGTCTGTTAGGGAGAATATATCCTATTGAGATCAAAGATGGATACTAAACTAAAATATTGACATGACACAAGATATTTGAAACTGATTGAACCTCATTATACGAGTGACCTTTGTTTATGAATACCAGCTAGGATAGGGATGTACTTGATGACATGAAAAGACAATGAGACATAAGACAACAAGATGAAAAGACAACAAAATGAAAAGGTGACAAAGCAGACACATCCGAAAGACCTAGGGGACACAAGAGTGACACACCCTAAAAACCTAGGGGCTTGAGGGTTGATCAAAGGTCATCCTTGCCTACGTGAAAGTGCAGAGCCCTCATAGTCTGACTAAAGGCCATGGAAAAAATTGGAAAGAGCACAATGGAGACCTCAATCAATGGTGTATATTAGATGGACAAATGCCTTGGGGGTGGATCAAACGATCGACCTTTCCTATGTGAAAGCATAGGGCTAATGTAGGTCGACACAAGGCCAAAGATAGACGATGGAAGATGACAAGATAGAAAAAAGATAGAACCCCGAGGGCGGATCAAATGATTGACCTTTCCTATGTGAAAATATAGGGGCAATGTAGTTTGAAACATGAGGGAAAAGGAATAATGAGATGACCATGATAAATATATATGATGATAGAGATGATGTGATGAGCTAGGATAGGTCGTGTGGATGGGATGGTGGTGATCGCATCAGATGTGGATTATGTGAAGCTTAGGGATGGGATAGTTATCCAAATCATGGAAATATGAAGTGGGAGGATGAGACAATTGATAGATGAGAGACAAAAAAATGATAAGATATTAGGAAAATGTAAGAAATAGATAGGAGTGATGCTAGTGAGATAACATGACATTGGATTGCATGGGGGTAGCCTATAGCTAGATACCAATGATAAGGGATTATGAGATGGAAGGAAAATAGAGGTAAATGGATGGATGGATAAAGATGAGGAGAGAGAAAGATGCTAGGATAGGTGGATAGGGGGGTAAGGATTTGCAAGGATGGAATGGATTATTGGATGGAAAAATGGATGGGGGAGATAAGGATGAAAAGATGGAACATGACTAGGGGATGGGTAGATAGGAAGATAAGGATGGGGAGATGGAACAGATTACTTGGAGGGATGGATGGACGATGTCTCCAAGGACTCTGTCAAAAATAAGGAGATGCCCCCACTCTAAATAGGTCAGGTGTGATGAGGCAAGAGGGATAGCAGATAGCAGGATGGATAGATAAGGTAGTGAGATGAACATGGATAGGATATATGGGTAAGGAAGGGATATGGGTGCATGGATAAGCGATACAATAGCATATGGATGAGGGGAATGTATGCCAAGGGATTTCAAAAGCATATATATGTATGGGCCACTATATTTATCAAGATCACAAGGAAGATGGAGGGACGAGGATAAATGGGAGATGATGGATAGGATGTGGATGATAGGCGGATGTAGGAGATTGAGGAAATGAATGAGTAGGTAGAAGTTGCCCCCAATTGTGAAAGTAGACTGGATGGGGGATTTATGCATGATGTCTATTTGCCAGGTTTTCATCATGGTACTTATCCAAGGCACTTGTTTGCCAAGTTTTCACTATTGGATGAATTATTTTCTCTTTACTATTTTTTTGCTTGTTTTTCTCTTTTTTGAGTTCTTAGATTTTTCAAAAGACATGTGATAAGGGCATAGACAAAGGACTCAAGCATTAAGTTTCATATGAGGTAAAAATATCCCATGTGTAAAGTGACTATTGGATGTTGGTACAACCTTATTAGAATGGATGGATTAAAGCGATTTGATGGGGGAGATATGGGGGATAGTGGATGGGGTGTTGGAAATTATATAGATAGAATGATGGAGTGGATGTGTGATGGGGAAGGTGTTTAGGACTAACATTGCCACATATGGGGGATGTGAAATGATATGAGGGTTAATGGATGGAGAATGTGGTGATAATGGAGGTGTTGTGATAGTGAATATTGGGACATAAGGACCCAAAACAGATTTAGAAGATGGATGATGCAAATGATTAGCTTTGGGATTAGCAACTTTGGATGTCTTTATGGATTTCTCATTTGAAGGCATGGCCTCCTTTTTCTTGAAAATCCACATGGTTTTGATTTTTTCTTTGGTGGGCCTTTGTTTGTGGCCTTTGGGATTGATTTGGCTTTTGGATTTAATTTTTCTTTTCATCAACATGTCTTTGGAAGGAGACATGAGGAGCTTTAGATTCATGTGGATGTTTTGATTTATGCATTTTTACTTTGGCATCCAAAGTTCTTGTAGTAGTAATGGGATGGGTAAGATGTGGATGGAGTGATAGAGGTAGGATTTTGATGATGGTTTGTGGATGGGGGATGTGAGATAGCATGCATTGAGGGATTATGAGTTATGAAGTTAGGATTTTTATGATGTGCACTAGGGATAGGTGGTGGATGGATGAAAGGATGAAGAGGATAGGATGGAGGGGGTGATTTTGCAATATAAGGACCCAAAATAGACTATGTATATGGAGGATTAATTATGGTGGATGGAGGTATATAAGGACCAAAAGTAGATGCAGTAAATGGAGGATGAACAATGGTGGATGGAGGGACATAAGGATCCAAAATGGTCTTAGAGGATGAACGAGGAAGATTAACAGTTTTTTAAGGTAATAAGATGGGGGAGGGGGGATGGCGATAAATGATTTGGTGGAACGGTGGGAAGTGCCTGATGGTCGATTCCACAAAAGGATATAAAAGTCATGGAAAATACTAACCTGTGAATTGGACATTGTAGCAGGTGACTAACATCTTCTTATGGTCATTCATTTACATTGTCAAACCAGGGAATGTATACTTGAAATCAAGCGGCACTGTATGTGCACTAAGAGCTAGTTTCAACCACAATTTACTAGAAATAAATGCTTGGAAGGAATTCTACTTATGTTGTAGGAATGTAATGTAAAGTCTTCTTAACTTAAGCATAACTTAATCAAAAAAGAAATCATGACAACTATTACTAAGGAACAAACTATGAAATGGTCTTATGCTGCAGGAACAAACACAGGGATGGATTCCTGATGTTGTAGGAATAATATAAGATTGAGTTTGCACTGAAACCTTCAAGAATGAAATTCTAACTTATAATCAATAGGAAATAAACAACTAACTATAGATACTCACTAAGTGGGCCCCCTTAGCAAGCATCAACCAGTTTATGCAAGAATTGAACTCAAAACTTCATCAGCTTTTATTCATAAACTTGGAATCATATACATTGATCATTTTGCTTATAAGAAAACTAACACAAAAATCTATTTATTATTATAATACTAAAATTAATACACTTTGTTTTATTCTCTTTTCACTCACGTAGGAGGAACACTTATTTATATAAAAGAAACTAACTACCTAACTCTAACAGAGAAAGATGTGGACATAAATGCCTCTTGACGCCGAGGAATAGACTTCTCATAAATGAAAGCATATCTATTCAACTGATTCAAAGAGAATCTAGCATTCCACTCTTCCTAGATTAATGATCATTTAGATTTCCTCCCAATGACCCGGCTAGAGAGTATTTTCTAGAACAACTTCTTCGATGCCGTGCTGGAAATGGACTTTACTGCAGGGCTAAGATCTGTTGTGCTTTGACTCGTTCATGCCTCTTTCAACAACCTACGATACACATGGCAACAAAAGCAAAAGAAAGCACACACACAATAACATGATACACATTCATTAATCACACATTAAATCCATTTCATTATCCAAAAACCACATGCATTAAATCAGTCATTCAGGAGGTCAAATAGGGCAATAAATACAAACACATAGAGATGTTAAGCTATAGGAATATAGGAATGTGTTGCTACAGGATACTACCTGATTTTTAGATAAAAAGTCTTTAATCAAAGAGTTTAAACAACCATCAGCAAAAGAGTAAGGGTATTAAAATACATCATAATATTAAAATTATGAGCATATTTTGAGCTCATTAGTGCCTCTAATTCCGTTAGAAGAGGATCATTTAGGATGCATGGAGGTTGTAACAACATTTTTGGACTGTGATTCTTGGGAGATATATCCAAGACCTTGCGTTCCTGGATGTTCTTTGACCTGGATGGGCCCTAAAGTATCTTGCTCATGAAGGCCCAAACCTTTTCCTTGATAGTTCATGTTCTTGAGCATGTGATCTATGGTAGGATTTTTATTCTATTGGAAGCATGATGCGAGTCCTTTAGTAGGTGGAGGAGGAAAGGTGGTGCATATACTTTGTTTTTCTTCTGCAAAAATACCACCATGGATGAGTGTAATATTACCAAGGTGATATAAAAGTAGTTTTGGGATGGTAGGGCTAGGCGGTGATGAATGATCATGAGATGGAGATGATGGGATGGTAGCATCAGGAGGAAGGAGTGATAAGGGATCAAGAGAGGGATTATATGGTATGACAGGATCCAAATTTATGGCAATGGGTGATAAGGGCTCATGAGGATGAGTGATTGGATCTTGAGTGCAAAGGGGATCATGGGATGGAGCGAATGAGCTAGTGTGATCTTGAGATGGAGTAGATAGGATGGTAGGATCATGATTCGGGTGATGAAAGGAATCATGGTATGGGATGGATGGGGGACTATGATCTTTGGATGGAGTGGATGGGGTGGATGGGATATGCTTGTATGCTTTGGATCAAGCCCTTGGCATGGCTCATCATGTGTGGGAGGCACAATGATGAAGGAGTGTTGGAGGGACTCCTCAAATGGGGGAGATAGGAGGATGGAGGATTCAGGAAGGTCATGGAATTGAAGTTCATAATATTAGGACTAGGAGGAATAGATTGGATGTCTCCGATGGACTGTGTGGATCTAGCAGTAGAAGATAGGGATTCAAAGGATTCGATGGGTTTAACGGGCTCAACCATTTAGACAGTGTGAGGAATGGTAATGGGAGTGATAGACATAGGATGGGAAAGGGCCTCATCACTAGTAACAATACATGATAGAGTGGGAGGGCATGGTTACACAACATCAAAATGTGGATTTGGGGATGTCTCTTTTGTCATGAGTCCTCAGACGATATATGAAATTAGATCTTTGGGCATTATAGGTTTAGGTGGCGTGATAGGAATGGATGAAGGATTATGGATGGATGGAAGGCTAGGATTAGGGATTGGTGGATTAGGAATAGAGGAGTGGATGGAAGTAGATGTAGGACTAGGAGGGGTTGGAGGATGAGGATTAGGGATTGGTGGATTAGGATTAGATGAGTGGATGGGATTGGATAGAGGATTAGGGATTGGTGGATGAGGATTGGAGGAAAGATTAAGATGTAATGTGGTGAAGGGAGGAGTGATGCAAGAGGATGCAGATGATGAATTAAGATAGGAGGATGTAGATGTTGGATTTGATTGGGAAGATTGGGATGGTGGGTAATAGTAGGAAAATGTGGATGATGGATTAGGACAAGAGGATATTGGTTGCAAATTCATGTAGGAGGACATGGATGGAGGATTAGGATGGAAATATGTGGAGGCTGGATTAAGGTCAGAAGATGTAGGTTGAAATTAAGGTAGGGATATTGGGATGGTGGATTGTGATAGGAAGGTTTGCATGTTGGATTAGAACATGAAGATTGAGGTGGTGGATTACCATAGGGGGACATGGATGGTGCATTGGCATAGGAGGATATGGGTAATGGATGAGGATAGGAAGATTCAGATGGTGGATTAGGATAAGAGGAATATTGGGATGGTGGATTATGATAGGAAGGCATGAGTGTTGGATTAGGATGGGAAGATTGGGATGTGGGATTAAGGTAGAGGTATTGGGATTGTTGATGATGTTAAGGATAGGAGTATGGGGAGGGTGAATTACTATAGGAGGACGTGGATGTTGGATAGGAGGGAGATGTAGAGGGAGGACATGATGGATATGAGGATGGTGAGGGTATTGGATATCCCTTGTCAAGGGTAGCATAAGGACTATCATTAGATGTAGATGAAGGCATGGGGGGATAATTTGGAGGAGTAGTTGGATTTTGGGGGGCGATTGGAAACAGCTTGCTAGCAATGATAGCATCAAGGGGATCTATATTACACTCTTCTTGATCCACAAGACTTTCATTATCGTCATCAACATAGTTAGGATTCCCCTTGACTACTATTATTGGTCGTGCGAGAGGGTGATAAGGATTCATGATGGATACAAATTAGAAGGAAAGAATAGATGATGGAAGAGGACAGACTAGATAAGGGATAGAGGATGGATTGGAAGAATATGGGGGAAGAGATTTTAAGATTTGGTTTGATATCAGAAGATCTTGGATATGGATGGACCATAGGCTCAAATTGGGTTTCAGGTTAAGCTCAGATTGGGATTGAATAAAAGCTCATATCAAGATGATGGGATTAAAGCTTAGATAAGAAATAGATTGGAGTTTATATTAGGAATTGATTAAAGCTCAGATTATGGTCTAGAATAGTCTAGGGGTGACAAGATTGAGAAAAACCAAAAATTAAAATTTTCAATTTTTTTTGGTTTTTTCTATGTCATAGTAAATCTCATTTTCGGAGGTCTTCGAAGCGGAATTTGGGGTTGAAACTTGCATCGGTCCCTAAAATTGGTTTATTGAAAACATGTTATTTTAGGGACTAAATTAGTACTCTAGGAGACCTTTCCGATAGTGTAAACGATTCTGAATTCTGAGCACCGAGTAGCAAGTTATGACCCCAACAAGTTGGGGTAAATAAATTCCTAGTTTTTTAAAAAAAATTGGATGGTTTGGGGATGGATAGGATGAGGGGGAATGATTGGATGATTATTTTGGACTGAAGAAGATGTAGGATAATTCTGATATGAAGGATTGATTCTTTAGATGTGACGAACAAGGTAAAAAATAGCTAAACGAACACCAAAACGAACCTGAATGGGGCTCCAAATGAAGAACAGGCACGAATGCCTATTCTTGGGGTAGGGATGCCTATCAAGGGTAGGGATGCTTGTCTTGGGGTAGGGTCACCTATCCAAGGGTAGGGTCTCCTATCCAAGGGCAAGGTCACCTGCCTAGGGTAGGGTCACCTATTCTGGGGTAGTGACACATGTCTTGGGGTAGGGTTGCTTGTCCAAGGGTGGGGACGCCTGTCCTAGGGTAGGGTCCCCTATCCAAGGGTAGGGTCACCTGTCCAGGGTCCCTTGTCCAAGGGCAGGGTCGCCTGTCCAGGGTAGGGTCACCTATTTTGGGAGAGAGATGGCTATTTTGGAGCAGGGTCACCCATTCTTAGGCAAGGCCACCCAAACAGCTTATGGATTTGACTTAGTCCAAAAAACAATCAAGTGATATTGATAAACAGGGTGAATTGGCTTCCAAGATGGGAAAAAAAGTGCACGGAATGGGTGAATGGATACTTGAAATAGGAAGATGCATGCTCAAAATGGGAGAATGACACTCAAAAAGGGAAAATAGATACCTGGAATAGGTGAATAGGTGAACAAAATGGATGAAAGAATGCTCAAAATGGGTTAATGGATCCATGAGACCAAGGAACGATGGAATGGGAAAATGGGTTCTCAGAACGGGTGAACAGCTTCCCAGAACGGATGAACAATTTCTTGGAATGGGTGAATGGATGGCTAAAATGAGGGAACGATGCTTGAAACAGGAAAATGGATATCCAAAATGGATGGATGGATGGTCAAAATGATTAAATGATTACTCGGGGTGAGGGAACGTCACTCGAAATCGGAAAATGAGTTCCCAAAATGGGGTAACAGCCAGCGAACGGAGGCTGAAAATGGTTGTTCAGAGGGCAAGGTCACCCCTTTTAGGGCAGGGACACCCCTTTGAGGGCAGGGTCGCCCAAACAAGGGGCAGGGTCACCCAAATAGGAAAAACTGTCAAAACTTTGACTTGGACAAGATAAACAACAACTGAGATAGGGGGCAGGGTCACCCCATAGAGGGTAAGGTTGCCTGTCTAAGGGCTGTGTCACCCCTTTGAGGGAAAGGCCACCTGTTTCAAGAAGAAACGGTGAATTTTGACTTGGTTCAAGTGAAAAATGATTGAAATAGAAAGGGAGAGGTCACCACTTTGAGGGAAAGGTCACTTGTTTTAGGGTGGGATCACCTCTGTGTATTGGTTTGTACCTAACCTATTCAAAAAAAATAATAGAAAAGGAAAAAAATGACAAGCAAAAGGCCAAAACTAATTGACAATCACTAGTTTTTCACAAGAAGACACTTCAAACAGCACAAGCCTAGTTTTAGTGTTAAGGGTATGGTCAACAGAGTCCTCTATCTAGTATGAAAAAGGAATCTATGGTCATCCTCAATATACACACTATATGTGGGGCACAACCGTAAACACCAACCCATCTACAAGCGTGAGCCAGGAGCAGCCAGTGAGGTACTCAGAGCTCAAACCAACTCTTAACGTCTTATCTAGGTATCACCCTAGCTTTGATGCTCCACTAGACATGATGTGACTAGATTGAGGTACAAATTTTTCCTCACCCCTTTATATACCTCACCGGTATGCATGGTTGGAATCATCCCTTGGGGTGATGAAATCCTCAAGTAGGTCTCATGAATAAAATAAAAAGGGTATAAAAGGACTAAGTGGAATACGATTTATCTTCACCCAAGATCGTCAAATGGTGCAAGGGGATTAGATAAGTCAATAGCCCAATTTCAAACATGAAAAACAAGTTTATTGACTGTTTAATTAATCCTATGTTCCTAGCTTAGAAATGAAAGCAAATGATTAACTAAACAAGTTTTCTCCCCCTCCAACAAATGTTAGTAGTTTCATTTTTATGTCTTTGATGATCAAGCTATTTTTACCTCTGTTTTGAGCGAGTTCACCTCTATGTTTTGGGTAGGGCCACCTATTTTTCCAAATCCTGCAAAAAAATTAGAAAAACTAAAAAAATAGAAAGAGAAAAAAAATAGGGTTTTGGGCAGGGTCGCATGTTTGTGGGCGGGGTCGCCCCTTTCTAGGAGGGGTCGCCTATTTGTGAACCTGAACCTGCAAAAAAGTCACAAACAGAAAAAAATAGAAATTGTAGAAATTGAAAACCTGGCTTTTTGGGAGGGGTTGCCCCTTTTAGGGTGGGGTCACCTATTTGGGGAGCTGAACCTACAAAAAGTCAGAAACATAAAACAAAAAATAGAAAATGTAGAAATTAAAAATCTAGGTTTTTGGGTGGGGTCAACCCTTTATGGGTGAAGTCACCCCTTTGAGGGCAGAGTCACCTCTGTGTTCCTAAACCTGTAAAATTTTAAAAATTAGAATATGTGAAAGGAATAGACCCGTGACGTGGGTCCCACAGGGCATGCCAAAAATGTGTACGGTGAAAATCCTTAATCTAAAATGCAAAACAAAAGAATGCAATGAAAAAGAAACACAACAACACCTCAAAAGATAGGCCTAGTTGAAACTAAATAGAACAAAAATATAGCAACAAGAATGATTATACCTTTTCTTGTTTAGCTTGATGGAGTGGTTGGCCCTTGATGATGCTCTTGATGTGTGATCCTTGATGGAAAACTTGCAATGATGGTGGTGGTTGAATGATGGAAGATGGTAGGTGGGAGTGCAAATGGATTTGAATGCAAATTCTTGAATGTAAGAGTGTTGCAATAATGGTTTCAATGGCTAGAAGGCTTAAAGGAAATAATGGCTTGTATGCTAGATCTCCAAATTCTAACCTCTTTAACTTGAGGCCAAGGCCCTCCATTTAAAGAAAAATGGACAGTTGAGATTGATCCACCATGGACAAGATGAAGGGATGTGGTGAGTTGAAGACTCACAAGACCTCACATCTTGTCATGTGGAGGGTGAGATGGAAGAAGTACAAGGTGACATGGAAAAGGCCTTGTGGTTCCAAGGTACTTGCAAGTACCTTGGAATTGAATAGGATTTCCTTAAAAAAGGATTCTTTGTCCCCAAGTGGGGCTGAAAGTGACAAGTGAGGACTTTTAGAAAGTCCAATCTTGTCACCATGGGGATTGGAGGAATAAAAGTGAATTTAAAATTCACAATCTTGAAAGAAACCCATGGATAAGATAAGGTCCTCCAAAAGGAGGTTTTTGTCCCATGTACTTGATGTGACCTTTGAGAGGTCACATGGAAGACAAATGCATGGGGGGAATAAGTGTGAATTTTTAATTCACATGGAAAAGAGGTCAAACCAAATAAGGTAAGTACCATGAAAAGATTAACTTAAGGACATGCCAGAAAAGGTAAGTGATTAGATTAAGGTTGAAGGATTAGAAGAGGGTTAGGTGGTTAATGATGATTAGAGAAAAAACTTGGAAAATTTGGAGGATGTGACACCTCCTAATCATAGATTAGGAATGTGCACATCCCTAATGATGGGATTAGGAGATGAATTAGAATAAAGTGTGGATGGGATATAAAGGGAATTAAATAAGTGGGTTATTTATTTAATTCCTTGGAAGAAAGGGATAAAGGGTAAGGTATTTAATCATTTAACTAAATACCTTAGGGATTTAGAGTACTTTAAGGGTATTAATTAAATAATATTAGTATTACTTAATTAATGTGGATAAAAGGCTATTTAGAAGAAAAGGGTAAATTTGGTCAAATGTAAGTTGTCAAATTTAAATGTCTACACAAAGTGTTGAAGAATAGGTTGATATAAATATGTATTGTGTTGATGCAAGAGTGTGGAGAAAAGAGGAAGAAGCAAGATAGATACGATATTTTTGTGAGTGAAGTGTAATGAGATGCGAGTTAGAGTAGATTGGTGTGAATTTCATGTTAGGGTTTTGAAGGAAGTGAGCTAAAGGTATCTGATATCTTTCATGTGAGACTATGAAAGTGTGCAAGCAATTGTGGTGGAATCCTTGTTGCATTGATAAGTGTCTCTATGTAAAATTCTTCTTCTATCTTCTTGTATTCTTTTTGTGGGAGTGAGCCCTAACTGTGAGCCTTTTTGGATATTGTGTCCTATTTTGGCAGTGACCCTCTTTGGCAGTGAGCCTTTGCATTCGATTTTGGAATTATTTATATTGTGAGCTAATCCTCACCATTTTTTTTCCATCATTGGGTTTTCCATGTAAATCTAGTGTTCATGTGTGCATGGTTTTACTAATTTCAATTTATGTTATTGCATTTAATAATTAAACACATTAGTAGATTAAAATTTTGTGAATGTTTGTAAATCTATCTTCTGTGGAGGGTTTTAAAGGTTAAAAGTGCTACAACGGATTCACCCCCCCTCTCAGTTGTCTTGTTCAATAGGAATTCCTTCACCAAGCCCTTGATTTATTCTACTAAGCCTTCAATAAATAATTCTATGAGTTTATTCTCTAATATGCTAGTTACCATGACTAATAGCCTTTGGAACTCTACAAAATATTCTTCCACACTTACCTTTTGTTTGAGGCAAGCCAATTCTCTAAAATTTTCTTCTGAATCTATCTGATCAAATCTCTCAACTAGTTTGCTACAACAATCATCATAATATCTATTCAATTTATTTCCTTGAGTGATTAGACCCTGGTACCACCAATCATGATTAATTCCTTCCAGATGTAGGGTGGAAAATTTGATGGCATATTCTGTAGACATATGTTGGAGTGCCAAGTATATATCAAGTTTTTGTAACAATTCCCTATAAATGCTCTTCTCAGATCCATCAAAGGATGAAATAGATAGCTTCCCCAATGAGTGCTCTAAATATTTTGGCTTAAGTGGTGAGTGGTAAGTTCCTTTTTTATTCTTCTTCATTTCCATGAAATCTCTCAAAGATAAGACCTTAATTTAAAGTTAAAAATCCATATTCTCTTCATAAGTTCCTGAGATGTCATCTTGGAGGGTAGTATCTTCCCTTAGGACTTCTTCTACTCTTTGAATAAATTTAGGCTTGAGAGGAATATTAATGAAGTCAATTCCTAATACTTGTGTAGCAACTATCTTCTCCTTCCCCTTTCCACCATTGGTTTTATTGGTAGCACTAACTCCACTAATACCATCATTCTCCTTCCTACCATTAGTCTACATCCACTGAAACATCTAGCCAAACATGTTAGCAACATGATTTTACCGTTGTATCATTTCCTCAAATTTTTCTTTAGCTTCTTTCACTCCATCATCCATGGTTTCTTATTGACCTAGTTTCTTTGATTCTTGATGCAATACAAAGTGGCTCTCAACTTCATCAAGAGGTTAAGATCCTTCACATGTTCATAAAGAGGCATCTAACAAGATTAAGATGCTTACACAAATTTAACTTATTGCCAAACACTCCCTAAAGGCTTCTAGGCCTCAAACACACTTTTTAGTGAAATCTTTTGAAGAAGGTCATACCAAGTCTTGAAAAACATCAATTTAGTCTTCCTATAGAACCTAAACAACAATCCCACAAGGTCTGAATTGACTTCTTTACAACAACATAGAAAACCAATAGACTTCCCTCTTTCAAGGCTGCTAAATTAGCCCAAATTATAAAGGAAGTCCTTCACCAATGCCTTCCATTCACTCAAACACATAAAAAAATCTTTATTCATGTGTTAAAACATCAAAATATCCAATTTGTTTGCCCCTCTAAGGTTTCCATACCACTGATCTCACAAACCCTCATTCACAATGCAAATACCAAGGGTTTTATGGAACTTCCTACCTCCTGGGCCCCTACAACCAATGTAATGCTTCAAATACCCCACAAATAGCCTACACATACTCAATAAACCTTCACATAAACCATTCCATCTGAGATTCATCAAGACCATGCTTCAGTTACTTAATATCTCATAAAATTGACTCTACCTAGCCTTAGGGTATCACTTCCCAAGCACCAAAACACTTTATTATGACTCCAAATATCTAAAGACACCTAACCTAACATGATATAGTCCATTCCTCTAAGAAACAAGTCACCATAGTTGAAGGAATGGATTCAACATCAAATAAACTACAAAATCAGACCTTGTTGGTCTGTACAGGTAGATCAAGAAATTTAGAAATTATTTTCACAAAAATTAACAAGGGACTCTAAAAATGATTAGAATTACAAGTTAAAACATAAAAATACATCATACCTTAAATTTCAGATCAATGGGAACCTGTAAAGACCTGTACACAACAAGAAAAGATTAGAAAACTTAGGAAATATGATGAAACCGTTTGAATGCTTATTGGAATTCTTCCCAAATGTGTTCAACAACCAAAATTTGAGCCTTATGAGGCCTTTTATACATTTATAATTAAAAAACTACCCGTCAACTGACCACAACTATCCTTTGAACTTCAAAGACTTTTCATATTCCCGAAATTTCACTTCGACAACGTTTCCTTGTTTGACAATATTGCATTATTGTGCAATTTTTACATTTTGAACTCCAATTACTCCTAGACCCCTAAATACATGGAAAATGGTCTTTATAGACCTTATTAAACATGAAAAAAACTTTAAACAGTCCCATACTAACCCAGACTCACTCAAATTCATCATGACACTCTTTACCACATCAAATTGTGCATTGTGGTTGTAGGTGCTCCTACACCAATTCTCTCCTCTAGATCCTAATCTCCCTTTCACTTGGCAATATTAATCATTAGAAAAACCCTAGAAGCTAGAAAAATCATGCTCTGACACCACTGTAATGTCCCTAACATATAATTTCAACATATGGATTGATTTGTAGATTGAATTCAATGAGAAACATATGAACACATAGATCTCTTTGGTATAATGATATACTTCAAAATCTCATACATATATGATATATAAATTACAACTCACTATACGAATCCAAAATGATATAAAATGTTCATATAGATCAACAATAATATTAATAAATTCCTTATATATTATTTGAAGCTAAAATATAATCCTTTAATGAGAATGCCCTCAGGAACCAAAGGAGTTTCATCCTTTGATTCTAGTGATCATTGGGTTTTCGTCCAATGATCAAAAACTCCTATTGGTTTTCATCCAAGGAAAATTTTAGAACATAAGTGTTACAAACTAAAAAATTGACATAATAATTTGATACCTAATACATTAATTTACTCCCTACATTTATATGCTAACAACTTCCCTTAAGGGATAGTTCAGCCTTGAGCCAAAACGGCACCAAAGCCCATAATTTGAATTTCACACGCTACACTAGGTAGGCCTTAAGGAAAAATTAGCTTCTTTTGGAATTAGTATGCTATAATGTAAACCTATCCACATACTTCCCCAACCCTTTCCTTCTTCCTGAAACTTCACAATTTTTGTCGCATGATCTAGAGGTGTCTCATCCTTTAAGCCTGTTGAAATGGGTGTCAGTTTCCTCCCACTATCATCTTCTAATCCATTCCTCTTAAGATTTGGATATGATGTGCAAGTGTCATCATAGATGCCATGTTCCAAACCACAATCCAAAATATGCTCCTATGAAGGAATGCAAAGGGATTCCTAGAACCGATCCTTCTCTGGTACCATGAGTATGAACTAGTGATCTTCTAATGGTGATATCTTTGTGATATATGATCATTTTTCCTTGAGCTCAAGATATGATGCGAGGGAATTATTATAGATGTTATTTTACAAACTATAATTCAAAAGGGTGTTCTATGAAAAAATGTGATAGGATTCCTAGATTCCACTTGTTTACGTCGAAGGTGTATCCTATTTGAGCAAGATAAAGCTAAAAATTACAATCAAATGGTTGTTATCATATGCCAACTATTGAAATTATTTCAGCCATTGATTGAAAGTATCCTTTATTTAATTAATAGAAAATATCTGCTACAGATATCATAGCCCATCATAAACTCACTTTTCAGAACAATGTTGCATAAATATCTTATCAAAGGCTTAATATTTAGTACCTGTCAAATTTGATCTGACTTCATGCCAATTTCCTAATAATAATGATGACATTAAATTCATGACTGGTTTATCAATGATGTGCAAATTCTTTCATCTCTTAGCATCCAAATCTGGTACAACTCTATTGTTGCACTTCTCTAGAGGGCAGAGAACTGTTTCTTGTTTATGATTATGTGAAAATGATACTATGGCATATTTTTTCCATGGAAGAAAGAAAGGGAGAGGCTTAAATTGTAAAACAAGTTTACAATTTTTTGTGGAAATAGCTAATACCTTGGCATTTCTTCACAAACAAGAGCCCCCTGGTGTTCATATTTCACATATATTTTTTAATTATTTGATAATGATGTCTTCTATTTTTTCACGCAATTATATCAATATTGTTTCTATCGCCATGAGAATGTAATCCTATAATTATAACAATATGGGTTTTAGCCATGTATAGAGTAGGATTGGAATACTCTGTATTATATCCCATGTATACTACTTAATATATGCTTTGAATGTATTGTGCTTATAATTCCCTATCAGAGATGTAGTGTAAATCCAGACTCCACAACCTTTGCTATCATTCTCCCTACTTGTGTAGAAATGGGGGCTTTGGATCAAGGTATGGACATCCATCAAAGTATAGAGGATAGAGAAATTTTATCAGATGTTGTAGTTGCAACAGCCTTGGTAGACATTTATTCAAAATTTGGAAGCATAAACAAGATATGTTAAGTGTTTGACAATGTGCCTTGAAGAGATATGATCTTGTGGACTGCAATTATTGCATAATATGCACAAAATGGAATTGTTGAAAAAGATGTAGAAATTTACAAGAAAATGCAATTACTAGGTTTAAAGTAAAATTTTGTAACATCCTCCCTGCCCATGCCCAAAATGGGAGCTTTGGAACAGTATGGACATCCATCAAAGTATAAAGGATAGATGGAATTTGTTAGATATTATAGTTGCAACTTCCCTAGTAGACGTGCATCAATAAGGAATGCAAATTATTTTAAATAATACCTAAAAATGTTGTCATCTAATGGACTACAATGATTGCAGGATATGTACAAAATGGATTTGTCAAAAAGGCTTTAGAAACTTTCAAGCAAATATAATTGGCAGGTGTAAAGCCAAATTCCACAACCTTCACTAGTATCCTCCCTACCTATGCCAAAATAGGAGCTTTGGAACAGGGTATGAACATCCATCAAAGCATTATGGAAGAGGATTTTTTCAGATATTATAGTTAGAAATTATCTAGTAGACATGTATGCAAAATGTCAAAGCATAGAAAAGGAACATAAATTCTTTGACATAATGCCTTGAATAGAGGTTATCTCATGGAATGCAATGATTGCAGTATAACCACAAAATGATTTTTTTTATAAAAACATTTAGAAACTTTCAAGTAAATGTGACTGGAAGGTTTAAAGCCAGAGTCCATAATTTTTTGTTAGCATTCTCTCCTCTTGTGCCAAAATAGGATGATCAAGGCATAATGAATAGAGAAATTTTATTAGATGCTATAGTTGCAAATGCCCCAGAGAGATGTCATCTCACAAAATGAAACAGTTGCAAGATATGCACAACATAGATTTGATAATAATTCGCTCAAAATATTTCAATTAATGAAGTACTATGGAACATATGCTGACAATTTAAGTTTTTTTGTGTTCTATATGTTTAATACCCCTCTGTTTTGCTTCTTGTCTGTTTGTTTTATGCTATGTTTGGGATGCAACTACTATTATACTGGACACACCTGGTTGTTTGTGTTTTCATTGCCACTATTGAGCGACATTGATTATTGTGTGATGTGGATTATTTGACTATTGTTTCACATGCTTTATGGATTATTGATGTTAGTAGAGTTAGCTTGAGATATCGTATTATGTGATTTCTGATTATGATGTAATGTCAGTCTTCGATGAGTGTATTGGTGAAGAGGACGGTTCGCATCACTCGCTTGTGAGCGCCCTATGAATCTGTGATTTCTTCTTCACGGTGTGTATTATATACTAGATATACTATATTATGTTGTTTATTTGGTTGCAGGTTGCAGGTACATGACATCGACTCCACCTGGTTTCACAGGTCTGAGCGTGTCGATCCAACGGTTAAGTTGAAAGGGAGATAGTAACTAGATAACATGTGTCAAGTCTACGCCCTAGCCTTAGTGTGTT